>CM077648.1:88001118-88733618 GCA_039707465.1 Rhabdophis nuchalis | reverse complement strand
AGACCATCATTTTGAACAGCTTTTCCACTGAATGCAAAAAAAAAAAAAAAAGGTGGCAGGGACAGTTTATAAAAACAAACAATAATAAATACGGTAGAAATACCTTTCATGTATAATATGTCTGTATTTATTAATTTTTTTAAACTGCACATCCCCTTTGCTAAGGGGCCTTAAATTTGTCAGGCCTAATCCTTTTAGGCAGAGAGTTAGTACGGGTAGTCCTCGCATATAATCATTTGTTGAGTGATTGTTCAAATTTTACAACACTGAAAAAAATGACCTGCCTTTTCCCCCACTTTGCATTGCAGCATTCCCATGGTCATGTGATCAAAATTCTGATGCTTGAGAATTGTTTCATATTTATGACAGTTGCAGTGTCCTGGGGGTCTTATGATCACTTTTTTTTGACCTTTTGACAAAAAAGTCCAAGAGCCAGAGTCTGTTAACAACCATGTTTCTAACGTAACAACAGCAATTATTCATTTAGCAACTGTGGCAAGAAAGTTTGGAAAATGGGGCAGAATTCACTTACCAACTGTCTTGCTTAGCAACAGAAATGTTGAGCTCAATTTTGGTCGTAGGTTGAAGACTTACTAGAGCAGGGGTCTCCAACCTTTGCAACTTTAAGTCTGAAGGACTTCAGCTCCCAGACTTCTCCAGCCAGCTTTGCTGGCTGGAGAAGTCTGGGAGCTGAAGTCCTTCAGACTTAAAGTTGCAAAGGTTGGAGACCCCTGTACTAGAGGATGTTCTGTTTTGTTTTGTTTTCGAGTGTGGATATTAGAGCACTTTGAGATTTTGTATAAAAGTGGCAGTACAAAAGAAATGTTCAACAGTTTCAGATTCTGAAACTGAATCACAGAGAAATATTTGTATTGAATATGGAAATGCATATGATAAATCTCGTAAAAGAGTAATGGAGTAAATACAAGTTTTAAGAATCAAAGTAAATCAAATTACAACCCTTATATGTTCCTATAATATACATTCCTGTTTTTAACAAACCCCTCCTCCCTCAATTTTAATTAGTCTTACAAGTTATATGTTACAATTTTCAAAGATAACATAAGTATAATAAAATACAAGTTTTAAAATGATATACAAAAATAGACACTGAAAATGATGACAATGATGATGATGATGATAAATTTAAATAATAAAATAGGGATGGATAACCAACAAATCTTGGATAATATATAACAGTAATATATATTAAAAATATAAAGTACTATGAAACATTTCATACCCAATTTCTAGTCAAGGCATGCCTCTGAAATGCAGTACATATTCTTAATCCATTGAGCAGTGGTATTACAGTGTATATTATTAAAACAACAGAAAAGAGGTACTGATTAGCATATTTTTGTATATCTAACATTACATTAAATCCAAAATAGGCAAAGCTTGGGTGAGTGTATTCATATGTCACATTGAATGAAAATGCTGATAGATGTCCCATGGCACATACTGGAATTTCGAAAACTTGACTTGTTCAACTAAAGTGTTAGTTGATAATTTGATTTGCTTAATTGAACCCTGCTGAGAAGGGAACATCTTGGATTCCCCCCCCCCCCCCTTCACATAAGAACTATTCCTTTTGACCCTTTCTAAAGCAAATTACACTGTTTATTTGGATCCTGCTGTGGGAGGTAATGAACTGCCTCTTTCTCTGCCCAGTGAATGAGGCCAAACAATGGTTTTATAAGCCATATCAGTATTTCCCATTTTTCCACTCTCCTTTCCTTGAGGGATATGGTAGAACTGTTCAACATTTAGATTCCTTAAGATTAGTGAATTTTGAACTCAATTTGTATGTTTATATATACTTGATATCAATATTCCCAAAACATGCACATATGTACACAGTGCATATGCAATTTGTACATGTATGTGAATCCAGAACCCAAGCTCAGGAGCTATATTGGCCCTTGGAAGGCACATATCTCTTTATAACTCAGAAATAAACAGGAACAGAATATAGAAGTGGATGGGAGTGGAGAAAAATCAGTTCAATTTAGATTGGATTTGCATTTAAATGTCAATAAAATAAAATACATACTTAATATTGGTTTACTATAATGCTCATTTAAAGATAGATGATTAGGGAAAAGCTAACCTTTCCTCAAGGTATAGATATAGTTTGTTGGCCAACTCATGCCTTGGATAAAGGAGAATATTTGTAGCTCATACGGTAGTTGATATGAAGGGTCCTTGGGGATCTCTGAGTTTGCTTGTTTTCTTGCAGACATTTAATTACCCAAGCTTGGTAATATCATCAGGTCTAGTCATGTGTGTTTATGTTCAGTGGTGTACTGAAGGCTGGTGTTGAGGGGTGAAATACTGATAGCTAAGGAGCTACCAGCAAAGGGCTCAGCACCAACATTTGTGTAGAGTTGGATATAACAATAGCATTTAGACAAATGTACGGCTTCATTGGGCTTTACAGTCCTCTCTAAGTGGTTTACAGAGTCAGCCTATTGCCCCCAACCATCTGGGTCCTTATTTTACTGACCTGGGAGGATGGAAGGATGAGTCAACCTTGAGCTGGTCAGAACTAAATTCCTGGCAATCAGCAGAAGTAGCCTGCAGTACTGCATTCTAATCACCACACCACCATGACTACAAAGTTTCAATGGCATTTATTGTTAAAAGCATGCTATGGAGTGGACAACCCAGCAAACACATAGTTATAGGACCTCATTTTATTTTTTTTCCACAGGAAAATAATGCTTTTCTGAAGATATATTCTATACCCTTCCCTAAAACGATTACATTCAGAATATAAAATTAGTCCACCCACATATAAGATGGAGTCCCATGTCTATAATTGTCAAACTCCCCCCCCCCCAAAAAAAGGCCTCTGGTTTTCATAGTTGTCTGAGTTATTAGGAGATCCTCTAAGGTTTGTGTCATCTCTAGTTTTATCCAACTTATAAAAATATTGACCAGTAGAGTACTCACAGTTGTGCCCTACGCTACTATCCATGAGACCTCTGTCAGAACAGAGGTATTAATGAATACCAGTTGGTTTGCTTATATTACTTGTGAATGTAACAGCAGTAATGTCCATTATATATTTACGATCATGTTATGAAGAACATTGGAAATTCAGGTAGTCTTTGATTTATGACTATTTGTTTAGTGACTTTTCAAAATTATGGCAACATAGAATGAAAGGATTGAGACCCATGCCTGAAGTTGCAGTACCTCCATGGTCACATGATCAAAATGTGGGCCTTGATGCCTGCCTGTATTTATGACCACAGGGGTGCTTTAACTCCCCTTCTTCTAAGCCCTTTTTCCCTCATGCTGTCCTGCACACCATCACCTCAGCTATCTTGCTCCTACTACTGAGGAAGTGTGCTCAGTCTGGCCCTTTGCATCCAGAAGCACCTTCCTGATGCACCACGGACTACTTGCTTGCTTGCTTGCTGGTTTTTGCTTCTTAGGGCACTCTGGGCTGGGGCTGCTTCTTTCTTTTGCCTTTTTGCACCATACCAGGAAGCGTGAAGGGCCTTTTTGGTACCACAACTCTGGGGCTGTTTTTGGCATTTAAAATTTTTGGAGCACAAAGCCCAGTCATAGCCAGCCCAGCAGTCAGACCCAACATACCTCAGCAGCAGCAAGAGAAAGAAGATGCCAAAGGTCAGCCGGGGTGGCAGAACATAGAGTGGAAGACCTCTTAGACTGCAGAGTTGTGAGGCGGGGAATCAGCTGGTGTGGCTGCAGTTTGCTGTGATGTTGGCAAGCCTTCCAAGAGCTGTGTAGTTCTGTGGCTGCTTGAAGCCCTGCAAGGCCAGGTATAATGCGGCCAAATTGTTTTAAAAGATGTGAAATGCTAAATATGGCATTTTCCTCTTGGGAGTGGGAAAACATAGAATGCCTTCCCTATTACTCAGGATCCTTGTTCCCAGTGGATGCAATCACCATAGAAAGCAACAGAATACAAGAATTGCATAGATGAATTGAATCACACCTTGCATACAGTTGTTCTTTTAGTACATTTCTCAATTCTATCTTTAGAGGCACATGACACTGGTCAACATGCTTTTCCTAACTAATGTAAGCAGAAAGGTTATCTAAAATAGATGGCAAATGTTGTCTTATTTCTTCTTCATTCCATAAATATAGAAAATTGTGTAGCGAAGTTGGCAAAAGTGGTAGCTGGCAACAAACAGCAAGAAAAACACTGCATATACTAAACACATATACATTACTGTTTCCTATTTAATATCCTAAAAGAACTGGATTCTGACTATCTGGTTTTCATCAGTGTTGTGATGGAAGAATGTTTTACTTTACAATTTTGGAGGTATCTATTTTTTCTTGGGCAGTTCTTGACTCTCTTCTCTCAATTCTTGGTGAGGTTTTTTTTTTACCCATCAGTCATACTTTGATCTTGTCCTATAGTTGGCATATCATTGTTTCACCCACCTTGCATGCTGCTGCACTTTACATACACTGTGGGTTCATATGGTTAGTATGTGCTTCATTAGATTTGAATATCCATCATATGGTTCATTAAGCTCAGTATCTACCATAATCACTAGAAAATATTATTTTGCTGGGCCAGTCTGCAGAGAGGTTGCATTCTGTTCAAACATGGATTCTCTGTGGCTCAGCTAGCCCTTGATCTCTGTTCATCTAAATACCCTCCAATACTTCCTTTCTCTCCTTATATTTATCCTCCTTTGTTGAGAGCTCAAACTGTGGAAACCTTCAGCCTGAATAGCCTGTTTCATTCTTAGTAGCTGTATCTCCTGCTGTTGCTTCTACCTACACCCCACTTTGCCATTGTGCTAGAACGTGTGTAAGAAAGAGAGTGGGCAATGGGAGATGCAGAAAACAAGATGTTTTGGGATTCTTTTTTAAGCCTGTAAAGGATGCTTCAAAACCTTACAAGCATCTCCTTGGGTTTTATTCTTCCAAGTCCTTTTATTCTTAAAGCTATTCTCCCTGCACTTGGCAACCAAGGCAAATGTTCCTGCTGCTCACTGCCTGTGTTAGAAATCTTGTTTCACATATGCTACTGATCTATTTTTTCCTCTTTACATCCATCATTCTTAGGAAAAAGTTGCAGCTGAAGTTGGGTAGTTATAATCAAAAGGGAACATTCTAAATCTGGAGGGAGAGGAGGAGGAAGCCGGGAGGGACAAGAGAAGAAAGTAAAGAAGAATGATAAGAATAAAAAGAAGAATGATTGATTTAAGCCTTAATGGGTTGTATATTCTTACATTTCAAAATTGATTATTGTACTTTAATATAACATAAGAGCTTATTTATGTTAGCTTTATATTTGAATTGCATGGGTTTATTTATTTATTTATTTGTTCCAATCTTTTTGTTATTGTTGTTTATTGTAATCCTTGCTAGCTATAATTTTCAATTTTTTAAAATCATATTTCTTGTTTTTAAATTTTTCTTTGTAACTGTCCAGAGTTGTTGGAAGATGAACAGCATATAAATTTCATAACAACAGTTTTCCTGTCTTTATTATACAATCATTAGATTTGCTATAATTAATGAACATGAGAATTTGTCTTCTACTTATTCAGATTGTTCATCTACTTAACCCTGGTTTATAGAAGAGTGACTATATATAGGTTTTGCGACCTATATTTTACCTGGTTCTATTAAGGGATGCAAAGAACTGAACCCGAAATGTTCTGTCCAAAGCATGATTGTAGGAGAATGTTATAGTTACCTCGGGCAACTTACATATTGGGTAGGTTTAATTTATTTAATTTATTTCAATTTATATACCGCGCCTTCTCCACCGAAGTGGACCCAGACCCCAATGTTTAAGTGATACATGTTTATGTTAATGCTTAGAATACGTCAATATCCACAGGGTTCACTATTTTCACTGGATATCTTTGACAGCTGCTGAAACTTACCACCAATATTAGCATCTGCTAGGATTCTACTCTGGGTCTCCTTTGATCATGGCTACCATGTTTATTTTATGAGAATGCATGTTCTGTATTATTGGGGCATTTTTTCATAGTAGCTTCTTTGTTCTTTAGAATATTTTGGAATAAAGTCACTTCTGGAATACTGCAGTACTAAAATTTGGTGGTTGTAACTGATGGGGAGCCTTTGGATAGTGCTTTGCTAATGGATCCCTCAGCTGATTGCCACATAAAGCCTGTGCTGATTATAGTGCCTTTCTAGTGAGATATTATAGTATTGCAAAATATGCATACTGTAATTTTACAAATACATGCATAAAAGTTACAGCTTCGTATAGCTGTATCAGTTCAGAATACAGCTGTTATGAATGATGCCATTCCATGTTGAGAATTACAGTACCAAGATAAAAAACCAGTAATGAAAGTGCTACTATATTACGCCTTATATAAATCCAAGATGTTCCATTCTCTTTGCTACACATCAAAGAAAATATTGAAAAACTGGAAAATGTGCTATTTAATTATCAAAGGCTTGGAATAGTTATCCACTAAATGAGAAAAAGCTACAATATTGACTTTTTATTTTTAAATCAGTAAAATATAGTCTATAAAATTATGCATTGAGAAAATAAATTGAGATGTTTATTAGAATAAATTAGGCTGAACAGTGGTTCAAAGACAAAATGAGTTAAGGAAAAGAAATTTCATGAATCCATTCCCAAGAAGTGTCTGTCATAGTCATTAATGTTATTTTATATATTTGCAGTTCTATAAAATGTATTTACGGTTATATAACATGTTAAGGAAAAATTGTGTGTATCCTATTCCTATATTTGTAACGAAGGAGATAATATTTGGATTTTCTAGAAAGCATTGCATTGATTTGAAAGGTAATATGTAAAATTATCTTTCAGCCTGTTTACTGATTAGAACTGGCAAGATAAATTTTTCCCAGCCTGTCCTAATTATATGAATACTGTAGAAAATAAGATAATGTATTGGTTGCATGAAATGTTTTGTTGATATTGCTTAAACAAGGATATAATACTTTTCTAGAAATATCAGAAATAACTGAGATTGAGCTAAGAGTATCTTGACTCCCTCGATATTTTTATAAATAGTATCTGAGCTTTACTAGTCTCAGTGTTGTTCAGTTGGGAAGAGAGAAAAATCAGTAAGTGTTAAACAAATCAATTAACTGAGCATAGAATGTATAACAGCCATTTTCACATGCATCAATTGTTTGTTGGTCAATTAGAAAACAATACAGATGACAGCAAAGATTTTTTTTCCTGGTGTCATCTTTTCTTTTAATTGCTGGTAACTATAAACTGCTCCTGCTTGCAGAAATAAATGGACTCTACTGAATAAGATCAGTGATTCTGCTTGGGCATGAGGTATCATAAAACCTGTGTATGGCTAATAACCAGCTTCTTGTAGGAGTGTGCAGAGATCTGAATTCAAAGGGTTAAATGTGATGTGAAGAATGAATGGCCCTGCATAGTGCAATTGTCAGAATACCATAAACCAAATGTACTTTCCCCCCCTACCCCAGAACTGGACATCTGCAATGGACAGATAGTGGAATGAGCCCAGAAAAGGATGCATGTGTTTTAAGGCTTCCCAAAAGATCCTATGTATGCAGCCATCTGTATTTTGAACCATATTCTGCACCACAAATCTAGATTTCTGCATCGTCCTAGCATTTATATTTTGTACAGAAACAAATCCATAATCAACATAGTGCTTTCAGTACTAGTATAATATATTCTGCTGCTCTCTGTTGGAAAATGTTTTTATGAAAGACAGAAGAAACATAAAGACATGCTAAAGGCCTCCCTAAAGTTGCTTGGCATAAACATGTAAAAAGGTAAACAAGTCCCTGTTGATTTTATTCTGCTAGTTGTTCTCAACTATATGGGATGGTGTTCATCTCCATTTCAAGACCATTGAGCCTGCACTGTCCAAAGACATTTCTGCAGTCATGTTGGCAGCATGTCCTCACAGAGCATTGTTATCTCCCCACCATAGTGGTGCCTATTTATCTACTCGCATTTGCATGCTTTTGAACTGCTAGATTGGCAGGAACTGGGGTGAGAATGGGAGCTCATCCTGTCACGTGGTGCTTGGGTTCGAGAACCTGAGCTACCGGCTTTCCAGCTGACAAGCCCAGCATCTTAACTGTTGAGCCACATGACCACCTGATAAATGCTGGCACAAAACCACCCTTTCTGGTGTGGCTTCATCCACTATGTTGTCAAGCTTATGAAGCAAAGGACACTGCTGAAGCACAACATAACTGTGAGCTACATAAGGCCAGAGCCATTAGTGTAGCAACTGCAGTGTCTATACATGTTCTCTAACATTCATGGAAACTTTCTGTGCCTGAATTGGTTTCATTAGTGATCTTCAGATATACAGTATCATATTTAGCTTCAACATTACTGAAACAATACAACAACAACAACACAAACCCACCCCGTGGTGTTGAAGATTTCATCTGTGATGATGGAGGAACACACAATATATTTTCTAGACTCCTTCCAGAGACCAATAGATAATTCTGGGATAGATACAAAAGCAATCAAATCTAGGTTACATTATGACAACTAGATATGAAGCTTACTAGCATGTGCACTTTTATTTAAAATTTATTTTATTCTAGGAGAATAAAAGATGTTATCCAAAGCTGATAAAAGAGATCCCAGCCAGTAGTTGAGATGAGTATGGGAGACCACAGATCCATGTGAATACAGTAAATAAACTCTGTATCTTTTCCTTCTGGGGAATTATAATCCTATTATAATCCTATATGATTTCATATAGATGGTTCTGAATATATTGAATGATAACATGATATGTATTGTGAGACAGAATGAAATTGCAAGGAACATCATATAATAGCTTCTGTTTTGAAGAAGAATTGTTTTGACACCAATTAGGTGTAGGAAGAAAACCGACAATTGTACCCACTCCTAGACTGGGAGGCCATCCAGAGATTACTAATGTTCTAGTCACTTTACAAATACACTACCACAATGTGCTCTACATTGGACTGTCTTTAAGAAGTATCTAGATGCTATAGTTGATTCATAATACAGAGGTCTGGGCACTGATGGACATGCCATAGTATACCCATGTGAAAGACCAAAAAAACAAAATCAACAACCCAGAAATAGTCTCACATTTACTCTGTCAATCTCCAAACATTGTTAATCCCATAATCCATTCTGAAGTTAGTTTAAGATGGATCAAAATAACCTGCTTCCTGCAAACTGCTTACAAATATGTGTAGAAAAAGCATGTTTCTTTATTATTTTCTTGTAGACCATGAACAAGAAAACCACTAACTAGTTGGAAAAAGCTGTGCTGGAAAATAGAGTAGTACAGTCCTTTGTGTAGTTATAATCTGTAAAAAAGATAACGTGCGCTCCTGTATATATTTATACAAGAGATAACATGAGCTTCTGTATATATTTCCTTCTATGCATGGTCATATTCATGCTTGGAAACATCAGAAAATGTTAATGACACACTTTCTGTGTATTCATTTCTCCCAAAACTTAAAAAAGAGAAGACATCACGAAGTGGGAAATTCATGCTTCTCCTGACGATAAAAAGCAATTTCCAGCAGCTCAGTTTTTATGAGCACTGATGAGGGATTCTGAGAGTTGTAGTGCATAACATCTAGAGAGCTACACATTTCTTATGTCCCCTGTGTTAACTGAGGTTATATATATATTCTATAACCTGAAAAATGACTTCAAATACTTTGGTTTGAAATATTTGTGGGGCACAAACCTATTTCACTCCTGCGCTATATATGTATGATATACAAATAAAAGGGAACACGTAAAGTCTATCTGTGAAATTATATGGGAAAAGATAAGCAGCACTTTACTAGCATTGATCTTTTCTGCAAGCAACTTGCATGATTATAATTCTTTGTTATCCTTTCTCCATATTCTTGGATGGAAAAAGCTCAATAATCAATTTTCATTCGCTTTGAGACAGATGATAAAACAATTTCTCTGCTGAAAATAATATGACAGCGTACCATTCTTTTCCATGATTCATATGATCTTCCTGTTCTGCTATACGTCATTTTTTTTAAAAAGAGATTGAAATACGAGAGTCTTTACAGGCTTCAGAAACTGTTTCATTTAAAACTTCTGAATATTAATCAATAACTTTTACATTTTTATAATTCCTTCTTTCCCTTTCTCCTTTCTCCTTTTTTCCCCTTTTCGGTGCAAAGAATGAGATTAGGTCTCTGAGAGCATTTCTTCCTATTTAGAAACTAATAAGCTCCCTAATTTTAAAGACAGATGTTTTTAACCAGAACATCTGAATGTACTTGAATGTCCTCTCAGGTTTAGAAGAGAAAATGAGTAGCAGCAAACCATATCCATGAAGATATCGCAGGAGGTATGAACTGGCATCTTCTTGCTATTGCCAGCTCTTCTGAGCTTTTGGCAACAGATATGCAATTTGTGAATGGTTGCTAGGGAAACAAAAAATTTCAGCTGGAGCTAGTAATGCAGGGACCAATTTTACCCTCTAAATAGGAGGCATTTAAATGGTTCTATGAATGCTGTATTAGAGTCTATATATCATACTGAGAATGGACCATAGATTGATATGATTTCAATTGATAGTAGTGTCACATCTAAATAAATAGACTCCCCCTCACTTCTTTAAACATAAAATCTGATAACTGGGTTTTGAAAAAAAAACCTTATCATTGCATTTTTGTAAATTAAGTATTAGTCTCAACTTTTTCTAGATGAGGAGAAAAAAAATTCCTTGAATGGTCTCATGCTTTTGCACATATCTGACCAGTTCTTAACTAATCAATGGCTACAAAAGGCCTGATTAATCAGTTTTCTTAGAATAAAATATTTAATGCTGTCCCTAGGTGTGGGATCAGAGGCATATTGGGGTTTTATGGCAGTGGTGGGTTTCCATTTTCGTAACTACTGGCTTGCTTGTGTGCGCTTACGCGCTCATGTGCTTATGCACCGCTTTTGTGCATGCACAGAAGCATCTGAGTGGGTGGGCGGAGCCTCCCGCCACTGCCACTACTGGTTTACCCAATCTGGGCCTAACCAGGAGAAACCATTTCTGGTTTATGGCCACCATAGCAGCCTTGAGCTTGGCACAAGTCATCCAGGGCCCATCTCATGGTAGTGGCAATAACTCGTTCTGATTTTTCTGTCGGAGCGATGGAATTGGCAGAGATTTTGATTTCTCCCCTGCCATGGACAGACCACTCTCTGGTGAAATTCAATTTCTTGGATGGCATCCCCCTCCACCAGAAGGCTGCGCCTATTGGATTGTCTTGCCCCAAGTGACTGTTGTTGTTGTATTTGTGTCAGAAAGTGAGGCACTGCCGGATTGAAAGGATTAATCGGTGACATCACTGTTGCCCAGAGGACACCCAGTTGGGGTTTCCTTTCATGTCCCTGTAAATGAACACATCAAATTGGTACCTATTTATCTACTTTCATTTTCACAGTTTCAAAACTGCTAGGTCAGCAGCAGCTGGAGCGAACGACAGGAACTCTCTTGCAACACAGCAGTACTTCGGTCTCAAATGCAGAGTTGCAAATTGTCCACCTAGCATTATGGCCATGTGAGCCACCATACTCTATCCCAGGTGACTAATGGACCCTATTGGATTCCAGAGGGAACTTGGAGTTATTCAGGAAAGCCTGCTATTTGGTCCGGATGAAGCCATGGAATAACAAGTGGCTTTAGAACAGATTGCGCCTGAAAGGTCTCTCCGTGCTCAGAGTTCCCAATGTCCCCTGTGGTACACAATAGAATTAAGGAAACTTAAGCAGGCTAAGAGATGTCTAAAGCATTACTGGTGAAAGACAGGGAGAGAAGACAATTGGACACAAGCTAGAGCTGCTGTTAAGAACCTACTTCATGGTAATAAGGATTATGAAACATGATTATTTCTTTGCCTTTATTGTATCTGCTGATAGTTGCCCAGCAGTTCTGTTCTGAGTGACTCAAGCCCTCCTTGAAGGGAGTAAAACTGAAGTCTACTTAAAGAGTTGCTGTGAAAAATATGCTGCTGCACATCTGGCAGATAAAATCAGTCTCATATCTCTTTGTTGGTCTCCAATCATCTATGGAAATGATGGGGATTACATTTTGTGAGCCAATCTGGGAAGAAATTGAGCATGTTGAACCTGAGGAAGTGGACAGGGCTCTTTCAGCTGCTAGTTCAGGAACTTGTATGTTAGATCTGTGCTCCTCCTGCCTAATGAAAGCCTAATGAGAGGGGAAACATGAGTGAATCTCGGCAACAGTTAATTCCTCCTTGCGAAAGGGAGAGGTGCACCCTTCCTTTAAAGGACCTTTATTTAACCCAGATAGCCTGGGCAGTTTCTGTCCAATCTCCAACCTCTCCTTTCTAGGGAAGGTGTGGAGAGAGTGGATGCATGGCACCTTCAGAGAACTCTGGATGAAGCAGAGTATTAGACCCCCTTCAGTCAGGAATCAGACTGAGGTGGCATTGATCCCAGTCATGGATGACCTCTGGCAGGAATGGAATGGAGGTAATATATATCCACCCTGGGTCTTCTTGATCTCTCAGCAGCATTCAATACCATCAACCACGGCATCCTTATGGGCTGGCTTCAGGAATTGGAAGTAGGCAGCATTGTATTATGTTGGTTCTCCTCCTTCCTACAGGGTCCATTCCAGTTGGTGTTGATAGAGGGAGAGAGAGCTAGTCCAAGGACCCTACTTTGTGGGGTGCCTCAGAGCTCTGTTCTCTCTCCCTTTCTATTTAACATTTATTGTACATGAGGCTGCTGGGTGAGGTGATCCCATCGGTTTGGGGTGACATATCATCAGTATGTGAATGACCCCCAGGTCTATCTCTACCCATCCCTTGAGTGATGCAGTGGATGTCCTATCCCAGTGTCTAGGGGTTGTTGAGGACTGGATGGGGCAAACTAGACTCTGACTCAACTTTAACAAGACAAAGTGGCTGTAGGAATTTAGACCCTTGGAGACAAGGATGTCCCATTTCTGGGTCTGGATGGGATGCTACTGCCCCAAACAAACCAGGTATGCAATCTGGGGGTCCTCCTGTTCTCTTATACATACATACATACATACATACATACATACATACATACATACATACATACAGGTTTGTATGTTTTGTAGCCAGGTTATTATTATTGATAGATTGTAAGTCTGTTTGAAAAACCAGATAAAGGGAATTACTGAGAAATAAATCAAGGCAAAACTCATTCTTTGCTTCTTTTTGAAAAATGGCTGCTGCACTCTGTATGAAGTAAAAGTTCTCACTTGAGGAGGTTCTGCAGGGCAGCAACATGCGGAAGATACATTTAATTAAACCTTTCTAAGCTGATGACCAGAGACCTCTAGAAAATATGTTTATAACTAAATGAACTGACAAGAGTCACAGGCAGCGGGCAGCTACCATATTTTTCGGAGTATAAGATGCACCAGCGTATAAGACGCACAAAGATTTTGAAGAGGCAAATTAAAAAAAAAGTTTTTGCACTGCAGATCTGGCAAAAATGGCTCATTTTTTGCAAAAAGGCATGCGTAGCCTTTAGGATGCTTGTAGAGTGCTCCTGGGGGTTGGGGTTGGGGCAAAAATGAGCAAAAAAAGGGCATGCGTAGCCTTTAGGAGGCTTATAGAGTGCTCCTGGGGGCTGGGGGGGGGAGCAAAAATACAACCATTTTTGCAAAGGGGGCGGGGTTGCGGAAGGCCAAAAATGCTGTATTCAGTGTATAAGATGCACCTAGATTTTCACCCTCTATTTTGAGGCAAAAAGGTGTGTCTTATACTCCAAAAAATATGGTAAATGTCTTACAGAATGGTACTGAAATGCGAAAAGCCTTTTTTAAAATTCAGACCCGAGGCTTGCTAATTATTCTGTATTAACTAACGTATATTACATTGAAACAATTCTATATATCACTTTTCCCATAAATGAAGGCAGTGGTGATAAACAGTGCATAAAGATAACATTTGAACAATAAAACATCAGCATATATTAGGTTTATGCAACAAACCTGGGGTCTCAGAAAGATGCGGATATGGGCCAATGCAACAGTACAATAGCTTCTGCAGCAGCTGTGTAAACGTCACAAAAAAATAATAATTGTTTTAGCTCTTTGAAGAGAGCTGCTACATTCTCCTCTTTCAAATGCTCTGGCCAGCCCTGGTATATCTACTGTGGATTTTATTTCTGTAGTTCATAGAGCCATAGAATTGTTGGAGGGGTCCAGAAGGATCATCTAGTAGTTAAACATTTGGCAGTGTCCAAGAAAACCAATTAAACTGTCTATGAAGTAGCTCTCCAGCCTCTTCTTAAAAACCTCCAGAGATGGAAAACCTGCGACCTCTTGTTCACTGTTTCACTGACTTTGCAATCAGGAAGTTAATTCTATTTAACTGAAATCTGGTAGCTGCAACATTTACCCAATATTTCTGCTCCTAGTTTCTATAGCACTGGAAAATAGTTCTTGGCCATGTTCCCTACGGTATAACCCTTTCAGCTGAAACTAAAATTACTTGATAACATTTATTACACCCTGTCTTTAGCTACAAGATTACTAGCACTCAGACATCAGCTCCTCCTTTGCCTGAATCGAATCACTCTTCATATGCTCTCATAACGAAGCGGATACCCATCCATTTGCCATTTGCTTCATGTCTGCCACATCTTACATTCACCCAATGACAATAAAGGCAATAGCCAGGTATTATATGTATATTGTTGACATCTTTAACCAAAGCTCTGTCTGACCTTTTCCCACTGATTTCATGTACCGGTAGATTTTTTGTAACCTACCAAGGAGAATAATGATTGGAACAAAGCAGGATATTTGCTATGCTAGCAGTAATCATTTCACAACAGATTTTCAGGGTAGAAATATATTTGACTTGGCTAATACACTGTATAATTTGGATCCACAACTTCCTCAACTCCTACAAGCTAAGAATGCTGATTAAAAATTCAGAATGAGAGAGCTTCTTATGTTAAGGAGGGAGAAGATATGGCAGTGAATGTGCTTCAGACTTTTGAGGAATTTGTGAAATATGTTGCTGTTCTTCTGAAGCATCAGCAGTAGGAGATATGCTGCTTGTAGCAGGGAGCAACACACAAGGCATAACTATGAGCTTAATAGTTGACTGGATCTTAGCAGGTAGTGACGAGGAAATGGTTCATCTCCGGCCATCGTCCTGCATCTGAAAAAAAAAAACATATTACTGCCATTGTATTAGGTTTGGCCCGCATACATTTACTAATTATTAGATTTTCATCCCACATTTATTACTTTAGAACAGAGGTTCCCAAACTTGGCAACTTTAAGATTTGTGGACTTCAACTCCCAGAATTCTCCAGCCAGCTAAGTCTTAAAGTTGCCAAGTTTGGGAACCTCTGCTTTAGAAGGTGACAAACCGACCTTGTGCTCTTTTTTCCTGTTTTCCTCACGACAACCACCTTAAATTTAAACTTATTTAAATTTGTGCATTATAATGTATACATCTGAACTGAATCTGCATTACATAAACCTTGCATTTTCTATAATTAAAATGATGTTTATATTTTGAAAACTATTGAAAAGAAAACCATATTTTCTTGTTACTGATGGTGTATCCAGAGAATTTTTGGATATCCAAAATCAGGTCAAGAATTCTCTCTCTCCATTTCCCACAGGTCTGAAATTCCATCTTGCCAATATTTTCTTTGTATTGCAGCCTGATATTGGAAATAGGGGAGAAAGAGGAAGAGCCGGGAAAGGACCAGAGGCATCCCATCTAGTCTTTTTTTTAATTAAGTCAGTTAAGAAGGAGTGATGACTTCTTCATAGGGCAGTCTGGCCAGCTTTCAGCAGCATATACTCCTTGAGCAGGCAGTTTTTCAGCATAAAGTAATAAACTGTTGGGACGGAGTAAAAAAATTTGGTGGGAGGTTTTTACAGTTATTTTGGTTTATCTAAATGCTATACTTAGAAACTACCCTTAATATATAATTTGGCTTATATAATTTTCCAATACATTGGCTTCATTGTTGGCTGAGTGGGAATTAATCATAGGTTACATCAGTGAGCATCTTAACTGTGGGGTGCCACTGATCAAACCACTTCTTTTAATTGTCAAAGGGAAGGGAGCATCTCTTGGACTGTGGCAGCTGGCTTTCCTTCTATGGCTTCCCAGCTGGGCTGTTCAGTGACGTGTTTGTTTGGCATATCTTGGAAGATGAACAGGACCTAACACTTAGATGTTTATTTCATCTCCTAACTTTCACCTTACAGTTAAAATGTCTATACTCCATAGAATGTTTCATTCATTATGGAAAAAGCCTAGCTTCTTTCAATTTCTGTTTAAAAAGTAGTGACTGTTTAAAACTATTTCATTCGTAATTTCATTGGGTTTTCATTCTGATGTGTGAAGTGGTATGTGAAAATCCAAATTATTTGTTTGCTTGTTTATTTGTATGAAAGAGAGATTTCTTGTCTAAGGTCAGACTCTAAAAAAGAGCATGATGCTATGTTAGAGCTCATGCTGGTCAATGAACACATAAAGTTTATCTGCCTGTTTTGGGCCACATATTGGTATTGTATGCTTCCCAATATGATTTATATTGGAGTATAATCTATCAATTTACAATTGATTTCAAAAGAACTAAAGAAAATAAAAAAATCAGTGGAATCCATTGAAAAATACTTCAGCTAAATTTAATGAATAATGGCACTTAATTTTGTATATCATATTCTTTTCAAACGTTTTCAGTCTGAAAGTCTATAGCTAGAGTTAACATTTTCAAACATTATATACAGCATTTCACATTTAAATTCCATATTGAATACAACAGTGAAGTTATTGCTCAAGCCTAACTTCAACATGAGAAAAATTTCCTTTTTGTTACTTTTGCTCTTAAATTTCATCTTCTTTTTTACTGAATATCAAGGACAGCGATTTTGAAAACAGCACAGATCTTTTTCTGAGAACATAAACCAAGTATTTTAAACTGCTAATCTCTTTTAAACAGTAGACTTGAAACAATTAGAACTGCAGTAAATTAGAGTTGGATCGTTAGCAATAGCTGAGAGCATATAATACAGATCAAGGGCACAGCATATAGTGAGAGAAACATATGCAGCATTACTTCTATCAGTACATCGGTGATGACATATAACTATGAATGTGCTCTTTAATTTCACTGCTGGAGAGTGTTAATTTATTTATAACCTTAACACGCAGCATATAGCAAAAACAAAAATACAATAGTGAAATAGGTATAGTATATTCAGCTTTATAAATAGTATAGTACCACATAGTTCATTGAAATATAACTCCAAATTATTTATGGTAAGATTAGGTCAGTAATGTTGGAATCCCTTTTAGAAGTATCTGTATATTAGAATGGCAATGTGTCTGCACCTTTCTTCCATCTGCAAAATAGATGTTTTTAAAATTGGAGTTGTTTCAGTGATTTGGTTATTCGCTCTATTCAATAGTACTTGTGTGTTGCAAGTGAAATTATTGAAAATCAATATAGTCTTGTGAAGAATTAGTTGCCTTGTAGATTGTACTGAAAGTTTATAGTTTTTGTGCTTTAGCCTATAAGCACAATTATGCTTATAAGAATATAAGCTACAATTAGCAAATGCTAATTATAGCTTATATTATTTTTCCTGGCATTTACTATAAAGCCTAATATAATCTTGAATGACTGCTGTTGTGCTATGTCTATTTGTATATCTTCATTTTTAATGACTATTGTAATTGAAAAAAGGGTAAAATTCTGATAAATTCCAAAGCATTTTGGTTCCTCAACATATTTTTATTGCTAATTGAGAATAATGATGCATTAGGATTTTTCCCCCCAATTTAATTTCTGGAAAAGCACTTTTCTTTGCAATGTAATATTTTACTTTAGTGCATCTCATTTTTGTAATAGCTGATTTTGCTGATTTTGTTAAAGCATACTGCCAGGTACTAATAATATAGATTGGTTTGAACAATCCTAGCTCTTCTTTTGAACTGAAGTAACTTCTTGCTGATATTATAACAGTCAAAACTGCAGAAACTCTAAAACAGGACTACTTTTCCTGTGTTTTTGCCCCCAACATTTCTTATGTAGCTCAGTTGAAAGACGATTCGAAGAGCTATAATTTCAAAAGCAAAGGACGATTATGTTAAGATTCTTATATTCACTATTTTAACGAATGGATAAGATAATGAAAACATGAAATAATGCTAATTGGTAGCCCTGATGTGATGGGATATTCTTGGGGATTTATTGTATAAATCAGAATATGTACATGCATAGTAAGGCTAAGATATTGATATCCTATCACATATGTGCATTTTCTCTAACTTCTGCTGTGCAGCTTCTAACACATCCTAAAAATTGGGTAGGAGTTTGTAATAAATTTGTCAGTTTAGTGGCAGTGATGATTTCCCTCTGAAACAGCGACTGATAAACAATCATAGTATGCATAAGGAGCAGAATTTTCCCTCCAAAATATTAGTATTCCTGTAATTGAGAATCATTGAAGCTTTCTGTGAATGAATGCAGGAGCATTGATCTAAAGGAAATACAATTTCTTTAACTAACATTTTCAAATTAATAAATTAAATTAAAAAGAAACAAATAAATCAAATTAAAAAGAAACAAATCCACAATTATTATTTAATCTTATTTATTAGATGCAATAATTTTCCAACATTTTTGTATCAAAACATCTATGTTTCCAACTCCCATTGGTTTTGTATGTTTTCTGACACCTTGAAATTAAATAATTTTCAGTCCTGGCATGATAGCAGCTTTCCAATATTTGAGGGGCTGCCACAGAGAGGAGGGGGGTCAACCTGTTTTCCAAAACACTTGAAGGCCAGACAAGGAATAATGGATGGAAACTGATCAAGGAGAGATTCAACCTAGAAATAAGAAGGGCTTTTCTGACAGTGAGAACAATTAACCAATGGAACAGCTTGCATCCAGAAAACCTCATCACTGGAGGTTTTCAAAAAGAGACCGGACTGTCATTTGTCAGAAGTGATATAGCAGTGGTGGGTTTCTGCAGGCTCGCACCTATTCGCAAGAGCCGGATGGTGAAATTTAGAGAGCCGGTGAGAGGGGGTTCCACTGGCGGATCCAGAAGTAAGTCTGGCCTGCCGCTGCCAGTAACCCAATGGGAAGGAAAGGAAAGGAAGGCACAAAGTAAGAAAGGAAAGAAAGGAAAGAAAGAAAGAAAGAATTTATCATCACAATTGAGCCCAAAATTTTGGTTGCTAAGCAAGAGCGTTGTTAAATGAGTTTCACCACATTTTACAAGTTGGCCACTCCCACCCTGCCACATGACCGCCAAGCCATGCCCACAAAATAGGCCACACCTAGAGAGTAGGTTCTAAAAATTTTTGAAACCCACCACTGTGGTATAGGGTCTCCTGCTTGGGCAGAGGGTTGGACTAGATGACCTACAAGGTCCCTTCCAACTCTGTTAATCTGTATATAACTTCGGTTAAATTATAAAGCTGGCAGTTCTATTGAATTAGTGCCAAATCCTTATAGTTACTGAATCAAAAATTGCTTAGAATATCACTATAAATTTTGCATTAATTCCAAGTTTCAAAATTTAGCCTCTCTGTTGATGTTTCAATAAATCTGATCAATGCAAAAAAAATCTAGTGATTCAAGCATATAGGAATAAACTATAAACACTCTGATGAAATACGTGGTTTGTAAAACAACTTCCACTAGCAGTGTACTTTGCTAATGAAGAATCTATCTTCGCAATCAAAGTGGTTTCATTCTTTACCCTGTAATGTAAGCTTGGTAACTGTGATTGTTTTGGGGGGTACAATTAATGGATAGAGGAGATGAAGTGGTTTTCTAAGTACTTAATTTAGTATCCCTATTCCACAAATAATAGTTTAAAGCATTTGGAATGATGTTCTAAATTGAAAGATGGATTTCTTTTACAGGACTTAGAAAATTATTTCAATTTGTTTAGTTTCTCTCTCATTTAGCATATAGTCTGTCTATCACCAACAAATCTTGAATTGCTTATAATTTGAGTTAGGTGAAGATTTTTCCAGTTTTCCAGAGGGGTGAAAAAAAAAGCCTGAAAAATTTCCGTTTGCCGCAGCCCATTCACCATGGCCTGTTCACCTTGGCCCTTTCACTGCCATGGCCCATTCACTGCTGTCGTGGTCAGTTGTAGAACAGCTGATCAGCGCTGCACCAACCCCCCTCCCCTCCCCACAATATTCAGAGTATAAGACACTCAGACATTTCCACTCACTTTTTTTAGGGTGGTGGTGCATCTTATACTCCAAAAAATATGGTAACTACCCAGCAGCCAGCTCTCAAATATTTTGCTACCTTTCTCTTTGAAGACTGGCAATAGGAGAAGCCAAATGATTTTTTCTTTTCTATCTTCTTCATCTATCCCTTCTTCCCATGTTCTATTAGCAGCTGAAAGGATCCTATGGAAGAACTACAATGCCCCTTGTCATGATGTTATTCCTGGTAGCATTATATACCACGAGGAATGCCACGAGGCGGATCTTGTTTGGGAGGAGTTTGACTCCGTTACTTCCGATGATATGGACAGGCTTCGTGGGCGACTGCGAGCCACCACATGTTTACTGGACCCGTGTCCCTCCTGGCTTGTACTGGCATCCTGGGAGGTGACACGAGGCTGGCTCCAAGAGGTTGTCAATGCATCCTTGAGTGAGGGTTCCTTGCCTGCTTCCCTAAAAGAGGCCATGATGAGACCCCTCCTCAAGAAACCCTCTTTGGATCCAGCTTTATTATCTAACTATCGTCCTGTCTCCAACCTTCCCTTTTTGGCGAAGGTTGTTGAGAGTGTGGTGGCACAACAGTTTCCCCGTCACCTGGAGGAAGTTGATTATCTAGACCTGCGCCAGTCCGGCTTTCGGCCCGGGCATAGCACCGAGACGGCATTGGTCGCGTTGGTGGATGATCTCTGGAGGGCCAGAGATGGGGGCTGTTCCTCCATCCTGGTTCTATTAGACCTCTCGGCGGCTTTCGATACCATCGACCATGGTATCTTATTGCATCGGCTGGGGGGGTTGGGGGTGGGAGGCACCGTTTTACGGTGGTTCTCCTCCTACCTCTCTGGCTGATCGCAATTTGTGTTGACGGGAGAGCAGAGGTCGACCTCGAGACCCCTCACATGTGGGGTGCCTCAGGGGTCGGTCCTCTCGCCGCTCCTGTTCAACACATATATGAAGCCGCTGGGCGAGATCATCCGTGGTTTTGGGGTAGAGTATCATCTCTACGCTGATGATACTCAGCTGTATATATCTACCCCAAACCACCCCAACGATGCCGTAGCGGTGATGTGCCAGTGCCTGGAAGCCGTGCGGATCTGGATGGGAAGTAACGGACTCAGGCTCAACCCGACCAAGACCGAGTGGCTGTGGCTGTGGTTTCCGGCTGCCCGATTCAACCAGTTGATGCCATCTCTGGCCATAGGGGGCGAACATCTTGCCCCTGTGGATGGGGCGCACAACTTGGGTGTCCTCCTGGATACCCGGCTGTCCATGGAAGATCAAGTGACAGCCGTGGCCAGGAGGGCGTTTCACCAGGTTCGCCTGGTACGCCAGTTGCGCCCCCTATTGGATCAGGATGCCCTTTGCACAGTCACTCATGCTCTCGTGACATCCCGACTGGACTATTGTAACTCTCTCTACATGGGGCTCCCCTTGAAATGCACCCGGAGGCTTCAGTTGGTCCAGAACGCAGCCGCGCGAGCAATAATGGGAACCTCTAGGTTTACCCACGTAACACCGCTCTTGCGTGAGCTGCACTGGCTACCTGTCGTCTTTCGGGTGCGCTTCAAGGTTTTAGTCATCATCTTCAAAGCGCTCCATGGCTCGGGACCTAGCTATCTGCGGGATCAGATCCTGCCCCATACATCCTCCCGGCCGATTCGCTCCCACAGAGAGGGACTTCTCCGGGTGCCGTCCACTAGACTTTGTCAGCGGGCGACGCCCAGGGGAAGGGCCTTCTCTGTGGCGGGCCCAGCCCTCTGGAACGACCTTCCCCCCGATATTAGGACAACTACGGACCTCCGCTCCTTCCGTTTAAAATTAAAGACACATCTTTTTCGCCTGGCCGGCCTTGGGTAGTCTCTTCTAAGGTTAGGGGTTTTAGGGGTAGTTTTAGTTTAGTTTATGGGTTTTTAGCGCAGGACTAATTTAATTCATTTTTAATTTTGTATTCTGTCTGTGGTTTTATCTGTATTTTTAATTGCCTGTGCCCCGCCTCGAGTCCCTTTGGGGAGAGAGAGCGGGATATAAAATTTAAATTATTATTATTATTATATGCAAGCAATTAGAATCTAAAAAAAAATCCCATCTGTCTGTTTTAACATCCATGAGATTTCCTTGAAATACTCTCTTTTTTTGTACCATTCTAGCCTGTAAATGATTGATTAGTTGATTACTAAATTATAACTATTTCTTTTGACGATACTCACTTGATATTTGAGAATACAAAGGCAACCAGCGGCTGCTCAAACCAGAGGAAAAGTTGAAGGAAATGTAGACTATGGAGTTTTTACTACCTCAATGAATATGCTTGGATGTTTTCACTAACTCTGGAATAATAAAACAGATTGTCTGATTTTACATTAATTCAGCATTTATACTAAATAATGCATGCATGTATTATATATATATATATATATGTTTGTGTGTGTGTGTGTGTGTATACATACATACATATACATATATGTATATGCATGTACACACACATATTCAAGAATTAGTTCTTATTAAGGAAAAATTCCTGATATGTTTATGTTTAGCCCACATACTTCATAGTTAGAATATTTTCTATTTAGTAAATATCTGTGCATGGCTCTCCATTCATACTTCAATAGCAGCTTGTGAGTTTGAGGAGGAATATACATCTGCTTTGAAAATATGCAAAATAAATTATCCTATTTGTTATGACAAATAACAAAGATCTAGGATCTTTATGATCCCCATGATTTGTTATAACCATAAACATGGGCTTTTATATTAAACAAAATGTGAAAGTCAGTCATTTCCCCGAGATTTGTTGCTGCTTTCTTTCCAAGTAGAATGAAAGGTGGGGGATTTTTAGCTGATTTTTTCCCCCCTGCAGTACTTTTTTCTGTACGAGATATTTTTTAATACCTGTTGAGCAGAACTCAAGGAAGAGAAGTTGATTGTTGACTGTATGGTTTCTGAGAAGCCATTGTACCAAGATTTATTGTATCTTTTCCAATATGATTGCAGGTTTTAAAAATAATTAACCACAAATTTATGATTGTGCATGCATAATTATATGTAATCATAAGTCATGTATTAAATGCAAAGCAAATCAGTACGTTAGCTTCTCTCTTCTCTATATATCTCAGTGAAATTAAGCATTTTTTTATTATGTTCTCTTTTTGACTTTTCTTCCTCCTCTTTTCTCCTCTAATAGGATGAATCATCCATGTTCTTCCAGTTTGGCCCATCGATAGAACAACAAGCTTCTGTTATGCTGAACATCATGGAAGAATATGACTGGTACATTTTCTCCATTGTCACTACCTACTTTCCTGGCTACCAAGATTTTGTCAACAAGGTCCGTAGCACTATTGAGAACAGCTTTGTTGGCTGGGAGCTAGAAGAGGTTCTCTTGCTGGACATGTCTCTGGATGATGGAGATTCTAAGATCCAGAATCAACTCAAGAAACTCCAGAGTCCTGTCATCTTACTGTACTGTACTAAGGAAGAGGCCACTTATATCTTTGAGGTGGCTAACTCTGTTGGTCTGACTGGGTATGATTACACATGGATTGTGCCCAGTTTGGTGGCTGGAGATACAGACACAGTTCCATCTGAATTTCCCACTGGACTCATCTCTGTGTCATACGATGAGTGGGACTATGGTCTTCGTGACAGAGTGAAAGATGGAATAGCCATAATAACCACGGCCGCCTCTGATATGCTATCTGAACATAGCTTTATTCCTGAGCCCAAGAGTAGCTGCTACAATACACAAGACAAGAGGATCTACCAATCTAACATGTTAAATAGGTAAGGGAAATAAATATAATAATAAATTGGTTACTCACAAATTCAGATCATAATTAAAAGACATTAAAATGGTTGGAGTTTTTGTGTAGTTTTGGAGTCATCCCCCATTGTATATGATTTTCATCCAATGCAAAACTAATTGAGTATATACTTGGCAATAAGGAACATGTATATGAATAAAAACTTCTTGGTGACGGGATGATAACCATTACATATTTCTAATGTTGTAAATTATACTGTTGTTCTGGAACTTTTCTAAAATCCTTCTGTAAGAAGGTAAAATCAGTGAAAACATTTATGAAGGAGACTCTTAAAATAAGCATTTAAAAATAATAATTGGTCGATCGGTGAATGCCACATCTAAGTACAATAAAATTTTGGCAACATATGATAAGTAGAGAAACATGGCTACGAAGCAAAAATCTGCTAGACCCTGGGAAGGAAAACTGTTGCACCAGGGAGATAAGGACAAGGTTCAGATAACATAGAATACATAAGTCAGATTAACAAAAAAAAAACAACCCAAGAATAATGAGATCATTAGGAGAAGGTATTAGGCATAGGACTGGCACAGGAAAAAATGCTACAGATCAATATGAAAAAGCAGCCTATAGGTGTAGTAATTGGAGTATGATATGTTGCTAGGGGTTAAAGTGCTGGCCTAGAAATCATGAGATCATGAGTTTTACTCTTGTTTAGGCATGAAAGCCATCCGCCTGACCCATCTCAGAATTGTTATTGTGGGGAAAGTAGCACATGGAGGGAAAGTAATGCATGTTCTCTGTCTTGCATTACTTATAATGTAGTAAAGTAATATCTAGTAAATCAATCAATATGATACATGTCTGGTGTACTGATGTTCATCCATCATATTCGAAAAAGACCTTGACATCAAATTGGGGAGGATGTCAAGACTTGCGTGTGAATTGGATTAAAGTGAGGGAGAGGTGCACAGAGTCACTCTCTCTTCCCAGATTAAATCTTGCTCCAATAGCAGGACAAGAGTCAAGACAATTGGAGATGGACTGGGCGCAGTGGCTTACCAGGGCATCTTTTGTGTCTTGCCATGCTCTTAGTGTACCACATCGCTTGCAGAGACCACCTTCATGACTGTTGTCCTATTCTAGTAGGTTTCATCCACTCAATCTGCCAGATTCTGTCTTCACATGCTCGGGATAGACAAGTCCCCATTTCGCCGAAGGTCATTGACCCAGCGGCTACTCTCAACCTGGTTTGGCCAGCCTGTCGAAGCTGCTGCCCGGGATATGGCCGCTGTACGTGCTACAGCTACTAGGAGCCACATGTGAAAGCTGAGTGACAAGTGGGGACCAAAGATGCCCTGGACAAGCTGCCACAAAAGCTGCCCTAAGACGAGCTGTCCTAAAAGGACACACCAAGGGAGACATTCTCTTTTTCTAATCCCAAAGTGGGAAGCAAAATTTTACCTGTTGGGATGAAAGATTAATTCCAGTTAGTGAAGTTCCAGGAGAAGGAGTCTTTTATTTATTTGGAATATGGATTCAGCCACAGAATCTGTGACTTGGCCGGGTGTTTTGTCAAGCCACCTTCTTAGAGCAGCATGCAGGAGAAACAGGTTTTTTGCTACAATCTGTTTTTAGTAAGGCATACTTTTCCAGAATTCTATTGAGTATTTGAGATTTTGAGCAATTGGACCTCAGTCATATAACCAAGACTTGCGACATTATGGCTGCTCTGTGGGATGAAGTTACAGGAACACATTGTAAAGAAAGTAAACATTAGATTCTAATTTCAGTGAGATGCATATCCATAACATTGTTAAGGATTATTGCTTTAAATTTTAAAATATTTAGTTAGAAATAAAAGCCAGTGTTCACCTATATATAGAATCGCCTTCTTAGTGGAATATTTTATTAGTGTGTAGTACAAATAAGACAGATTTTGTTTTTTGTGTTTCATAAGAGTGGAAGTTAAGTTGTGATCCATGAAATACATATTAGAATCTATCAAAAATCCTTTATTCAAAGATTCCTTAGACCACGGGTCTGCAAAGTTGGCTCTTTTAAGACGGGTGGGCTTCAACTCCCAGAATTCCCCAGCCAGCTATGCTGGCTGGGGGATTCTGGGAGTTGAAGTCCACCCGTCTTAAAAGAGCCAACTTTGCAGACCCCTGCCTTAGACTATGAGAAGCAAAGTAGATTCTTTTGCAGAGCTACGGTTCATTTGTTGTTTTTTTCAGAGAAAATTGTGTCTGCACATAAACATTCAATATGTGCAGCAGAAAAACGATTGCAATCACAGTTTTAAGCTTCTTTTCGAAGGAAAGTTAGAGGTTTTGCATTTTTTAGTGGTTACAGGTTTTTCTTCCTTTATAAGTAGCAGTCAGTGAAATGAGAGGCTCACAATATAATGCTGACATAGCTGATATTTTGTGATTCCTCAAGTTTATGGGGAGGATCAGAGCAGAAAATGTGGGGCTGCTGGTTTTGAAGGCAGCCATGCATACATACGGTGTCACTTTCATTTCTGGTTCAAGAGAGAGATGAAGCTCTGAAACTGCCAAAGCAAGAAATTTCAGACATCATTATAAACTCACTATACTCTTATACGGGAGATTCTGTCTCTTCGGCAAGAAGCGTCCATGTACTGTAAGCAGAAGGTTATAAATTTTAAATGAAACTGTTATTCATAAAGTATTTCCACGAGGGGCCCTTTTTTCTGCCCCGTTTAATAAATGTGGAGAACTGCGGACAAGATGAGGAAAAGAAAGGGCTAAAAGAGCAATGCTTATGGGCCGCCTTTATGTGATGATATGAATGTCTTGTAATATCGTCATGTAATGGCTTACAATAATATGTTTCCTTCCCACAGAAAAAAAAATATTGCTGCTTAGTTTCTGGGAAAATCTGTAGTCCCCGTAACAAGTTTCTATAGGGTACCCAATGGAACTCCAAATGCCCAGTTAAGAATAGAGGCAGGTATGCCTCAAATTCAGGTAAGAGCCTGGAAGATGATGATCATCCATTGGCTTAAAATGCAATTCTTTCCAGAGGGGCTCTCCCCACTAGTGTTGATTGACAACTTCCCCTCCCCCTGGAATCAGGCAATTGAGCACAAGCTGGGCACTTATGGGCTCTCACCGGTATTTTTAATGCCCCTGGACTTTGATCAAGCGAAGCAAGTAGTAACTAATAGAATGAAGGACATGGAGTTCCAAGAAGAACTAAATAGATTGCCTTTCCATAATAGGAACAGAATCAATCAGGGTGTGTGGGAATCAGCAAGATATTTAAATGACCTCATCTTCCCAAAACAAAGAATAGCTTTCTTCAAAGCCAGATTTAACATTCTACCTTCAGCACTTCTCCAGGGCAGGTATAAGAGAACACCTATAGCAGAACGGGTTTGTATATGTGGTAAAAGAGAAGTGGAAGATATAGGGTAGAAAAAAAACCCCTTGTGATTCCTTCCTCAAGAAGCCTTCCCTGGACCCAGCATTATTGGGGAATTACCGCCCGGTCTCCAACCTTCACTTTTTAGTGAAGGTTGTAGAGAGTGTGGTGGCCCAACAGTTTCCGCGACACCTGGAGGAAATTGATTATCTACACCCACGCCAGTCCAGCTTCCGACCCGGTCACAGCATCGAGACGGCATTGGTCGCGTTGGTAGATGATCTCTGGAGGGCACGGGATAGAGGATGTTCCTCTATCCTAGTCCTTTTAGACCTCTCAGCGGCTTTTGATACCATCGACCATGGTATCCTATTGCACCGACTGGAGGGGTTGGGGCTGGGAGGCACCGTTTTACGGTGGTTCTCGTCCTACCTCTCTGGTCGGTCACAATATGTGTCGACAGGAGGGCAGAGGTCGACCTTGAGACCCCTTTTATGTGGGGTTCCTCAGGGGTCGGTCCTCTCGCCCCTCCTGTTCAACACATATATGAAGCCGCTGGGCGAGATCATCCATGGTTTCGGGGTGGGATATCATCTGTACGCTGATGACACTTAGTTGTACATATCCACCCCGGACCACCCCAACGATGCCGCCGAGGTGTTGTCCCTGTGTTTGGAACGACCTACCCTCTGAACTTCGCACCATCTCGGACCTCCGCCTCTTCCGCCAGTGTCTAAAGACACATCTCTTTCAGCAAGCCGGCCTAGCGTAACCTCCCGTCAGGGCTATTTTAGATAGTTTTAAACTGGGGATTTTAATTTGGATTTTAGCATAGGACCGTAATTTAATATGTTTTAAATTTTGTATTTGGCCATTTTATATGTTTTTAATTCCTGTGCGCCGCCCTGGGTCCTTCGTGGAGAAGGGCGGGATATAAATTTAATTAAATAAATAAATAAATAAAATAAATAAATTATGCTGCTACAGTGTTAGCAACTGATAACCCAGAGGTGGGTTTCTGCTGGTTTGGCCCAGATCGAGTTAACTGGTAGTGGTGATGGCAGGAGGCTCCACTCACCCACCCGTATGCATGCACAGAAGTCTTGCATATGTGTGTGCATGAGCGAACCAGTAGTAGAAAAATGGAAACCCACCACTGTGATACAGTGAAAGCTGGAACATGGATGCTAAAAATATGGAAAAGCAGACCATAATCCAGTCTGTTGCAGGCTTCAAAGATTACAAAGTATATCCAGTCATGTCTTTTTATTTTGAGCAGCAGCTCCCATTCATATAATTTAAATGGGGGTAAGAGAGCAGGGCTGCCACCCCTCAGTGCATGCAGCTAGATTCCTGATATTCCTGACTGAGACGAAGGCTGCAGAATGAAAAAGAAGAAGTGTTTTGAGATACATCTTATTCAAATTCTATAGTTACTCATTAATACTTACACTGTAAATTCCTTCTTGCTGCCCGTATTTATTGGTTTCATTGTTTTTGTATGAGGTTTTATATTCTGTAAGCCACCTTGAGTCACCAAGTGCGAGTAGGTAGCAATGTAAAATCAATCACTCAATCAATTTAATTAATTGATTGATGGACTGCGCTTGCGCGAAGATGGCGGGGTAGCTCTGAAGCTCCGTGTGGGCTGCGGAGGTCGTTGGCATTTTGAGTGCCCCCCTGCCCTCGTTTGTGATCTTGGAGGGCATGGGAGGATGAGGGACCCACCCGGACATCTTAGGGTGGGGTTCGCAACATCGGGGGAAGAGCGGACGGAGCGCCGGCGACTGGAACGCTCGGCGGTGTGAGCGCCGGGCGGGAACTGCCGCAACGGAGGCCGGTGCAGAGGCCGCCGCCCGGACGTTTTAATAGGGCGGAGAGAGGCCGGCTGCACTGAAGAGCTCCGAAAAGCTAAAAGCTGATAGCAACTTGGTGGCGTGCCGTGGGTGAAGCGGTGGTGAGAGCACCGGTGGCCAGCGGGAATGGTGAGAGGCGTGGAGGAAGATGGCGGAGGTGGCAGAGATGCTGGTTTGTTGGAGTGAAGAAGGTGGAGAGAGAGAGTGGAGAGTGTGGAGGGGAGAGGTTGCCGCTGGAGGCCGAGCCGACGGCGGTGGGAGCGCCGGAAGGCGAGAGACGAAGGCAGCGACTGAGGAGCTGGTTGGGGAAAGGCGGAAGGTGGTGGCTGTGAGAGAGCCATGTGGTGGTAGCGGAGAGGCGGCTGCTGGAGGCCAGGCTGACGGTGGTGGGAGCGCCGAGAGGCCTTTGGCGAAGGCGGTGACGCGGGGATTGCGGCGGTGAGAGCGCCGAGGTGGATGTGGACGGCCGCTGACCACTGAAATTTCATCTTCCCCCCATGGTCATTCTCCCAAGTCTGGGAGAATTACACCACCAAGGCCTTAACAGGCCCGGAAGAACTGACTGACTGACTGTCTTAAAGAAGAACATGTGACAGCAATCAGTTATGGTCACCCCAATGGTCATCATTGCGAACTATCTAATTTAATTTAATTACATCTATTTACCAATTGAGTTATTGGTTTACCCATCCTGCACTTTATTTCACCTGATTTCATCCTACCATCTAATGAATTGACTTGTGTGAATTGTTTTTAACCAACTGCCAACGACTTTTAACATCTGTGCTTTTTAACATCTGTATTGTTCCCATACCCACCCGAGTTTTATATATATAATTATTGAATTTTAATTATCTATTTAAAAATATTTAAAAATGTATTCCAGAGCAAGCCTGCTATCGCTGCGAGAGTCCCCGCTCTCGCAGGTATGGCCCCTTGATTTATCTAGGGCACATCTCGATGATGGTATTGTAAATCCGAAGAGATGGGCGAAGCGCGGCCTTAGGGGATTTTTAGTTTTTAACTTATTTAAATTATCTTTTTTAGGGGGTTCAAGGGAGGGGGGTAGATATAGACAGATGGAGATGGAAACAGCAATTAGTAGTAAGGGCCAGGATAGCAGTCGACGGCGGGAAGCGGAAGGCGAAAGGCAGGGGGATACCCGAGTCGTTCCTCAGGAGGGCATACCAATTCAGAGGGTCGTGGGGAGGGGCAGGACCGAGGGGAGACAATTTTCATCCTCCCGGTTGGTGGCACGCAGCCGTTGGTTACAAACGGTCGGGTGCCACAACCCTCGCAGGCTAGGTGGCCAGGGAATACAGAGCCAGGGTCTGCGGCTGATGTTTTGCAACGCCAGGTCCGTTGTCAACAAAGCCCCCCTCATTAGTGACCTTGTGTCAGAGGGGGAGCCGGACCTGGTAGGAATTGCGGAGACCTGGTTGGGCCACGAGGGAGGTCATCCCCTCGTTGAAATGTGCCCACCAGGTTACCGCGCATTTCATCAGCCGCGGGCCCTAGGCAGGGGTGGTGGGGTAGCGGTCATTATCAAGGAAGGCCTGGAGCCGAGAGAGACCATTGTGCCGCAGACCTCCGGCTGTGAGTCCCTCTGCATGAAGTGGGGCCTAGGGAGGCAGTTGGGCTTGCTGGTTGTATACCTGGCTCCCCGCTATGTAGCAGCAGCCCTGCCCGAGCTCCTGGAGGTGATCGCTACGGTGGCAGTGGAGACCCCCAGACTTATAGTTATGGGGGACTTTAACCTGCCATCGTTGGGCGAATCATCCGTGGTAGCTCGGGAGTTCATGGCTTCCATGACGGCCATGGACCTGACCCAAGTAATTCAAGGCCCCACCCATGAGGGTGGACATACGCCGGACCTCATCTTCGTCTCGGGCCAATGGAAGAGTGATCTGGGTACAGGGGACATAGACATCATACCCTTGTCATGGTCAGACCACTCACTTCTCCGACTCGACTTTCCGACCGCTGCTCCCCTCCGCGGGGAGGCGGAACCAGAGTTACCAATCTGGTACCGCCCCAGGCGCTTGATGGACCCGGATGGGTTCCAGACAGCGCTTGGGCCATTTCCTGTATCCCTGACCCGCGCCCCGATGGAGGACCTCACGGCCGCATGGAATAGTGCGGCCGTGGGAGCCTTGGATCGGGTCGCGCCCTTGCGGCCTCTCTCGCGGCGGCGAACCACCCTGGCTCCTTGGTTTACTGAGGGGCTGCGGGTGATGAAACGCCGCAAGAGATGCCTAGAGAGAAGATGGAGGGCTAGCCGCTCTGAATCTGACCGGACACAGGTAAGAGCCCATTTACGGACTTACATTGTGGCGCTGAGGGTGGCCAAACGTCATCATTGTGCCACCCTCATAGCATCCGCAGAAAACCGCCCTGCCGCCCTGTTTAGGGTGACCCGTTCCCTCCTTCAACAGAGGGAGCGGGAAGCCCCGTTACAGGGTAGGGCAGAGGAATTTGTGATTTTTCTGCAGGAGAAAACCGCCCAGATACAGAGTGAGCTAGCCCCCATTCATGGCCCAGTGGGATGCCACGAGGGAGATCTTGTTTGGGAGGAGTTTGACCCCGTTACTTCCGAGGATATGGACAGGTTACGTGGGCGACTGCGAGCCACCACATGTTCATTGGACCCGTGCCCCTCCTGGCTTGTACTGGCATCCTGGGAGGTGACACGAGGCTGGCTTCAAGAGGTTATCAACGCATCCTTGAGTGAGGGTTCCTTGCCTGCCTCCCTAAAAGAGGCTATGGTGAGGCCCCTCCTCAAGAAGCCCTCTTTGGACCCAGCTATTTTGAACAACTACCGTCCAGTCTCCAACCTTCCCTTCTTGGCGAAGGTTGTTGAGAGTGTGGTGGCACAACAGTTTCCCCGTCACCTGGAGGAAGTTGACTATCTAGATCCGCGCCAGTCCGGCTTTCGGCCCGGGCATAGCACCGAGACGGCATTGGTCGCGTTGGTAGATGATCTCTGGAGGGCCAGAGATGGGGGATGTTCCTCCATCCTGGTCCTATTAGACCTCTCAGCGGCTTTCGATACCATCGACCATGGTATCCTATTGCATCGGCTGGGGGGGTTGGGGGTGGGAGGCACCGTTTTGCGGTGGTTCTCCTCCTACCTCTCTGGCCGATCGCAATTTGTGCGGGCAGGAGAGCAGAGGTCGACCCCGAGACCCCTCACATGCGGGGTGCCTCAGGGGTCGGTCCTCTCGCCTCTCCTGTTTAATGCATATATGAAGCCGTTGGGTGAGATCATCCGTGGTTTTGGGGTAGAGTACCATCTGTACGCTGATGACACCCAGCTGTACATATCTACCCCAAACCACCCCAACGATGCCGTAGCGGTGATGTGCCAGTGCCTGGAAGCCGTGCGGATCTGGATGGGAAGTAACGGACTTAGGCTCAACCCGACCAAGACCGAGTGGCTGTGGTTTCCGGCTGCCCGATTCAACCAGCTTTCTCCAACGCTGGCCATAGGGGGCGAACATCTTGCCCCTGTGGATGGGGCGCGCAATTTGGGTGTCCTCCTGGATACCCGGCTGTCTATGGAAGAGCAAGTGACAGCCGTGGCCAGGAGGGCGTTTTACCAGGTTCGCCTGGTTCGCCAATTGCGCCCCCTATTGGATCGGGACGCCCTTCGCACAGTCACTCATGCCCTCGTGACATCCCGACTGGACTATTGTAACTCTCTCTACATGGGGCTCCCCTTGAGGTGCACCCGGAGGCTTCAGTTAGTTCAGAATGCGGCCGCGCGAGCAATTATGGGCACCTCTAGGTTTGCCCACGTAACACCGCTCCTGCGCGAGCTGCACTGGCTACCTGTCGTCTTCCGGGTGCGCTTCAAGGTGTTAGTTATCATCTTCAAAGCGCTCCATGGCTCGGGACCTAGCTATCTGCGAGATCGGATCCTGCCCCACACATCCTCACGACCGATTCGCTCCCACAGAGAGGGGCTTCTCCGGGTGCCGTCCACTAGACTTTGTCAGCGGGCGACGCCCAGGGGAAGGGCGCTCTCTGTGGCGGGCCCGGCCCTCTGGAACGACCTTCCCCCTGATATTAGAACGACCACCGACCTCCGCTCCTTCCGTGTAAAATTGAAGACCCATCTCTTTCGACTGGCCGGCCTTGAATAGTTCTCTCTGTCTTTTAATTACAAATTTTAATGGGTTTTTAATTTTATATTTTTAGCACGGGTAGATTTATTTAATTCTATTTTAAGTAATGTTTGTATTATTGTATATTGTTTTTAATTATGCCTGTGCACCGCCCCGGATCCCTGTGGGGAGAGGGTGCGGTTAATAAATCTCAATTTATTATTATTATTATTATTTATAATTAATCCCAGGGACTGCAAAGAGCTGCTTCTATTTAGGGTTGCTTTAGAAAGCAGGGGTATGTCTACCCTCTACCTTTAATAAACTTTATAAATGGTTTTATAATAATATTCCCGTGTGCCCAATTTATGGTAATTTTTGAAATAGTCTCACATGCTACAATAATTTTTAAGAACAAAGTTGAGTGCTTACAAAATAGGGACACATTTGTTGCTGCATTGCCATATGATTCCTTTCGTAATGCCCAGAGGTGCATAGTCTTCTCTTTTCCTTTCCCATCTTAATCTGAGATCTACTGTTGATCTATTTTTCCACTCACTTTCTTTCTTTCCAGCTCCTGGATTATTTCATGGAGAGAATGGCTTCGTTCGATTGGACCCAAAGGCCTTTAGGGACCTCAGGCAAAAGAATCCCCAGTATAATGAGTCAGAAGCTGCAGCTATGAATACATTTGCAGCATCTGGTTGCCTATTATACTGGTGTGACATTATCATAATGTTTCTTTTCCCATCTGGTGAGCAGGGAGGAAGCAAAGGTCTGTAGCAGTGGCCACAACAGAAGTGATAAGAGGCCAGGAAAGGAGTGTGATGATAGGCAAGATTGGAACCAAAGAAATAAAAAAGAGGGAAGGAGGAGCCTGGAAAAGTCTTTCAAATCCATTATCACTACTGCAATACAATACAATACAATACAATAGCAGAGTTGGAAGGGACCTTGTAGGTCTTCTAGTCCAACCCCCTGCATGGGCAGGAACCTTATACCATTTCAGACAAATGGCTGTCTAACATCTTTTTAAAGACTTCCAGGGTTAGGGCTTTCACAACTGCTGGAGGCAAGCTGTTCCAGAGGTTAATTGTTCTTACTGTCAGGAAATTTCTCCTTAATTCTAAGTTGCTTCTCTCCTTGGTTAGTTTCCACCCATTGCTTCTTGTCCTGCCCCCAGGTGCCTTGGAGAAAAGTTTGACTCCCTCTTCTTTGTGGCACCCTCTGAGATATCGGAACACTGCTATCATGTCTCCCCTGGTCCTTCTCTTCATCAAACTAGACATACCCAGCTCCTGCAGCCGTTCTTCATATGTCTTAGTCTCCAGTCCTCTAATCATCTTGGTTGCTCTTCTCTGCACTCTTTCCAGAGTCTCCACGTCTTTTCTACATCGTGGCGACCAAAACTGTATGCAGTATTCCAAGTGTGGCCTTACCAAGGCACTATACAGTGGCATTAACACTTCACGTGATCTAGATTCTATCCCTCTGTTGATGCAGCCTAGAACTGTGTTGGCTTTTTTGGCAGCTGCTGCACACTGCTGGCTCATATTTAAATGGTTGTCCACTAGGATTCCAAGATCCCTCTCACAGTTGCTACTATTGAGCAAGGTACCACCTATACTGTACTTGTGCATTTGGTTTTTCTTGCCTATATGTAGGACCTTACTTTTTTCACAATTGAATTTCATTTTATTAGACAGTGCCCAATGTTCAAGTTTGTCTAGATCCTTCTGTATCTTAAGCCTATCTTCTGGAGTGTTGGCTATTCCTGCCAGCTTGGTGTCGTCTGCGAATTTGATGAGTTCCCCATTTATCCCCTCATCCAAATCGTTGATGAAGATGTTAAAGAGTACTGGGCCTAAAACAGAGCCTTGGGGGACTCCACTGCATACTTCCTTCCATGTAGATGCAGTTCCATTGAGGACTACACGTTGAGTGCGGTTGGTCAGCCAGTTGCAAATCCATTTGGTGGTGCTGCTGTCTAACCCACAATTTTCTACTTTATCTAATAGTAGGTTATGGTCTACTTTATCAAATGCCTTACTGAAGTCCAGGTAAATTATATCAACAGCATTCCTCTGGTCCACTGATTTTGTCACTTTGTCAAAGAATTCAATTAGATTCGTCTGGCATGATCTGTTTTTGACAAACCCATGTTGGCTTTTGGCTATTACTTTGTTTGCTTCTAGATGTTCACTTATTTGTTGTTTAATTATCTTTTCCAGAATCTTTCCTGGTATTGAGGTCAGGCTGATGGGTCTATAGTTTCCTGGATCTGTTTTTTTCCCTTTTTTGAAGATGGGAACCACATCTGCTCTTTTCCAGTCTTCTGGCAGTTCCCCGGTGCTCCAGGATCTCTGAAAGATATAGTTCAGTGGTTCTGAGATCTCGTCTGCCAGTTCCTTCAGGACCCTGGGGTGTAATCCATCCGGTCCTGGTGATTTGAACTCGTCCAGGGCAGACAGGTGCTCACTTACCATTTTCTTCCCTATTTCAACTTGTGTTCCTACGTGTGCAAAGAAACCTATTCTCTTCCCAAAATCTACCTAGTTCCTTCCTTCCAAATTTATTGTCTTATTTGTCTTTCCAAATCTTCTGAGATGTATGCCAGGGGCGGTTTTCACTTACCTTCCCTACCAGTTCACAAATGTGAGCGCATACGCATAGCCTTCTGTGCATGTGCTTTTGGTGAAAAAAGGGCCTAAATGGGATGCCGTAGAGCCAGGATGGGTGGGCAGGGGCACCTGTGATTTCTGTTGCTGGTTCGAGCGAACCAGTATGCCCGAAGGTCTTGTACTTTGAATATTTTTCCTTTTTGTCCATCAGCCTTTTATGAAGGGGACCCACACGCACTGTTTGCACAGTTATTAGGCAAGTGAGTATTTTGATCATGTCATAATTTTAATGCATATTTTCCACCTCCAAGCTGTATAAACTTGAAACATCATCATCTTTTAATGACCTTCATAATTTATTATTTTATTTTTATTTTTTTATTTTTCAAATTTATACCCCGCCCTTCTCCTTGCAAGGACCCAGGGGGCGCACAGGCAATATTAAAAACCATACAAAATTACAAAAAAGACATTATTAAAAAACTATTAAATTATATCCCGTGCTAAAAACCCTTATAAAACCCTAAGAATTAAAATTTATACAAATAAAAATCAGAAACGGGGGGTTATGCTAGGCCGGCTTGTTGGAATAAATACATTTTGAGACGCTGGCGGAAGAGGCGGAGGTACGAGGTGGTGGAGTCTGGGCAACTGAATGGAGCTAGCAGTGTGTTTAATGACTGGATGCCCTTCCTGTCACCAATGCAGAGTTCTGTTCAGCAGATATATTCTCATTGTGCCCAGAGAGAGAAATATCTGCCTCTACCAAGGATTGAACTCATAGCCTCCTGATTGTGAGGGGAGAGCTCCACCTCTAGGTCACCACACCACTCCAAGCTATATAAACTTGAATGCTTATTGGATATAAGCATATCAGGAGATGTGTATTTGTGTAATGAGGGAGAGTGTGACCTAAGAAGATCAACCCCTATATCAAGGTGTGCATAATTATTACACTACTTTTTTTCCTCAGCCCAAATGGGCCAAAAAAGAGATTTAAGTAAGTTAAAAATCGTCTTTCAGAGGAATGCAGCACCGTTGAAATTGCTAAGATATTGGGGTGTGATCACAGAACCATCAAACATTTTGTTGCAAATAGTCACAAGAGTATTCAAGAGTCGCAAGAAACATGTTGAGTCGGTATTATACACCGAATACAGCCATTTTTGGCCTCCCAAAGCCCTATCCCTGCATCCTATTTTTGTGAAAAATGGTCCATTTTTCACAAAAACGGAGGCGTTTTTGCCTTCCCCCAGCCCCCAGTAGCCTTCTGCAGGCTTCAGCAGGGCTGGGGGAAGGCAAAAATGCCCCCTTTTTGCGAAAAATGGGCCATTTTCTGCCCATTTTTCATAAAAATGGGGGTGTTTTTGCCTTCTCCCAGCCCTGCTGAAGCCTACAGAGTGCTCCTGGGGGCTGAGGAGCACAAAACCTTTTTTTCTTACTTACCTATTTGAAATCTTGGTGCGTCTTATATACCAGTGCGTCTTATAGTCCGAAAAATATGGTAGCTGCCAAAGATTTGAGAAGAATCAAACGTGAAGCTACCAGGAACTCATTATCCTTCAGTGCTGTCATATTCCACAACTTCAACTGACCTGGCATGCCTAGAAGTACAAGGTATTCAGTGCTCAGAGACATGGCCATGGTAAGGAAACCTGAAACCCGACCACCACTGAACAAGATGCATACGTTTAAATGGCAAGATCGGGCCAAGAATTATCTGAAGACAGATTTTTCAAAGATTTTATGGACTGATGAGAGTGACTCTTGATGGATCAGATGGATGGGCCCCTTGGCTGGATCAGTAATGGGCACAGAGCTCTACTTCAACTCAGATACCAGCAAGATGGAGGTGGGGTACTGGTATGGGTTGGTATTATTAAAGACCAGCTACTTGGATCTTTTCGGGTTGAAGATGGATTCAAAATCAACTCCCAAACCTACTGCCAGTTTTTAGAAGACACTTTCTTCAAGCAGTGGTAAAAGAACAAGTCTGCAACTTTCAAGATGATCATGGTTTTTATGCAGGACAATGCTCCATCACATGCATCTAAATACTCCACTGTGCAGCTAGCTAGTAAAGGCCTTAAAGATGACAGAATAATGACATGCCCCCCTTCCTCACCTGACCTAAACCTTATTGAGAACTTGTGCGCCTTCCTTAAATGGGAGATTTATGGTGAAGGAAAACAGTACACCTCTCTGAACAGGGTCTGGGAGGCTGTGGTTGCTGCTGCACGTCAGAAATGTTTATTTGTACATTTTGAGTTGTTTGTTCTCACTAACAGATGCAAATAAATGAGTGCAATGGGCAAATTTTAGTTTTTCATTTAGTCGTATAAGAATTCTGCACAATAATAATTGCCCAATAATTATGCACATATAGATATTCTCCTAAGAAAGCCAAAACCTCATTTTTATTTCTTAAATATTCAGATTCGAGGTTTATTTTGGATTGACCGAAAGCATTGTAGTTGTTCAATAATAAAATTAATCCTCCAAAATACAACCTGCCTAATAATTGTGCACCGAGTGTATCTCCTCTGAATATTCACTGAACAGTTTACATGAGAAGATCCTCTTTAAATGACATGTAACACATCCCTTTTAGTAAATAAAATGCTTATGGTCCCGTGAGCTTGTTGATATGAGAGAATGAATAATTGTCCAAAAACATCAGAATAATAATAATAATAATAATAATAAGTGAAAACAGTAAATAACCATGCCACTTAAGTAAATAGCTGCTGATAATTTTGTGGCCTGTAAAATAATTTGATTTTTGAAAGAACAAACAGGGCTATTTTTCATTTTATTAATTGACATTCCTTGTTTCTTCCAATGTTGCTTTTAACTATATTTCATGATATAAAAATAGAAGTTGCTGGGTTGCTATGGCTCCTTGAATATTTCTAAAACCTCTTTTCATTTTCCCCCCAGTACATTTTCACTTCAAAAGTTACTTTATCAAGAGATCAGTTTGGTATGTCCTCTGAAACGTACATATAAAAGAAAAGTATTTCCTGGTCATCAGGAACATCAGTACAAATATTGGAAGTGCTCAGTGTGGCATCTGGGTCAGCTAGAATGGGTGTTGGCAACCTCCAGTTCCAGAGCCGCATGCGGCTCTTTCATCCCTCTGTTGCAGCTCCCTGTTGCCCTGTCATGACAGTGGTGATGGGTGGAGCCTTAATGCAGGAGCGAAGTGCCCCTGCACTTGTCTTTGTGCAAAATAGCATTCCACCTTTGTTGCAGTGCATCTGCTGTTGCTGCTCTTGCAGCGCCTTGTGCAGCACAGTAAAATTTAGTGCATTTCACAATGGGGTGTCCTCTTCCTAGGACCCATTACTACATGTACCCCACTCACGCCTGGCAAGAGCAGCTTCATTGTGAGCTCAATCTTGCTTCCCAGATGTCAGTTGCTTTTCCTGCAGAGCTGCCGGTGTGATGCCCCACCTCCCTGCGAGCCAGCTGATCTTTGGCATGCTGGTCCTGGGCTCCGGATGTCAGATTCCCACCACCCAGCACCAGTTCAGGAGTTCTTCCCTCCCTCCCTGGGCGGGAGAGAGAGAGAGAGAAGAGGGGGGGGGGAGAAAGAGAGAAGGAGGAAAAGGAGAGAGAGAGAGGCAGAGAGATATGCTGTGTATTTTAAAGGTAAAATGTGTCCTTGAAAGTAATTTTACCATTTTGCTTATGAACTCATTGAGAGAGGGGGGGGAGGGACAGGGAGGGAGGGAGGGAGGGAGGGAGAGAGAGAGAGACAGAGACAGAAACAGACACTCGTTTCCCACAGTAAAGAAAACACTGGGAGCAACAAAACCTGGGTAGGCGTGGCTGAAGGGTCATGTGGCTGGGTGAGTGACATCAAGTTGGCCACACCCACCCAGGTTTTGTGACTTCAGGTGTTTTCTTTTCTGTGGGAAATGGGTCCAAATGGCTCTTTGAGTGTTTTAAGATTGCAGAACTCTGGGCTAGAACTTAGCATCCAGAAATCCCATACTTTATAGGTTCATAGTTCGACTAAACCAGGGCTGTCAGATTGGATTTCACTGAGAGACACATCAGGGTGTATTTGATCTCAGGGGGCCAGGGGTGCATGGCCAGGCTAGGTGTGGCCAGCTTGACATCACTCATGTTGGGGGTGCCTGTGGTGGCCCAAGCTCTCTGTCACCAAAACGGGCTCCTGAGCTCTGTTTTTTTCTGGGCGAGGCACCATGGGCAGTCCTTCACTGTTTCGAGGGTGTATATATATGTGTATGTGTCTGTATAAATTTTACATGGGAAAAGACCCGAATAAGCCAAAACCTACATATATATATATATGTATGTATGTATGTATATGTATGTATACATACATACATACATACATACATACATACATACATACATACATATATGTGTGTTAGGTTTTTGATCTGATCAGCTTTTGTCTCAGCTGATCAGGATAAGAACCAGTAGTCTAGTGGCAATTACAGCTGCCTCACATGTAATTCTTCCCTGGTTCGAATCCCAGTAAAGGTATGGCTAGCTGTTGAGAGCTAAATAGCTCGAAATAGATCTATCCTAGTCTCCCTGATTTATTTATTGATCAGCTCAAAAACCTAACACACATATAAAAAAAGTACACAACAGAACCAATAGCTTTTTGTCTAGATGGTCTCTGGTGATGAGCCGAAAAGCAGAAAAGGAAAGCAGTATGCTTCCTCCCTTAATTGGGGCTTAACAGGGTGTTAATACATATACATATACATATACATATACATATGCATATGCATATGCATATGCATATGCATATGCATATGCATATGCATATGCATATGCATATACATACACACACTTTATATATAAAATGTATGTATATATGTGTGTTTATTATATTTTATTATATATAATATAATAAATGTTATATACATTAACATATATAAAAAATTGAATTAAGTATCTGAGCATGTTGATTAGTTTACATCATAATGCAACAGCCATTTACTTTAAATATTAAATGCGTTTAGAAGAGGCCTGGAAAAAGAAGCAAACTGTTTTGTTAAACTGGAACACACACACACACACACGAACACACATAGACATTCCCTTCTCACCCTTGTGGATGGTAGGTGTCATCCTCTATCTTGTGTCCTCTTCCAGAGGACTAGGAGTTTGAAGGTTCTCCACAGTTTGAGTTTGAGTTTATTTATATTTATATCCCGCCCTTCTCCACAGAGGACCCAGGGCAACGCACAGGAAATTTAAAAACATACGAAATACAAAAAATAAATACATAATTTAAAATATATATTAAACTATCCTATCCTATGCTAAAAGCCAGATTTTAAAATACCCAATTTAAAACTTTCTAAAAAGTCCCCGTGGGAGGTTAGGCTAGGCCGGCTTGTTGGAACAAGTATGTCTTTAGACATTGGTGGAAGAGGCGGAGGTCGGTGATGGTGCGTAATTCAGGGGGTAGGTCATTCCAAAGGGCTGGACCCGCCACAGAGAAGGCTCTTCCCCTGGGTGTCGCCAGTCGGCATTGTCCGGCCGACAGCACCCTGAGAAGGCCCTCTCTGTGGGAGCGTATTGGTCTAAGGGATGTATGGGGCAGGAGGCGGTCTCGCATATAACTAGGCCCCGAGCCATGGAGCGCTTTAAAGATGGTCGTCAGGACCTTGAAGCGCACCCGAAAGGCCACAGGAAGCCAATGCAGCTCGCGCAGGATCGGTGTTATGTGGGAGCATCTACTGGCTCCCGTAATCCCCCGCACGGCTGCGTTTTGGACTAACTGTAGCTTTCGAGTGCACCTCAAGGGAAGCCCCATGTAGAGAGCATTACAGTAGTCGAGTCGGGACGTCACGAGAGCTTGAGTGACTGTGCGAAGGGCAGCCCGGTCCAGTAAGGGGCGCAATTGGCGCATCAGGCGTACCTGATGAAACGCCCACCTGGCCACGGCCGCCACATGGTCCTCCATGGACAGCCAGGAATCCAGGAGGACACCCAAATTGCATGCCCTCTCCATGGGGGCCAATGTTTCGCCCCCAATGGCCAGAGTTGGAGTAATCTGGCTGAACCGGGGTGCCGGAAACCACAGCCACTCAGTCTTGGCAGGGTTGAGCTTGAGTTTGTTACCACCCATCCAGATCCGTATGGCCTCCAAACACCGGGACAGCACTTTGGCGGCATCGTTGGGTTGGTCTGGGGTGGATATGTACAACTGGGTGTCGTCAGCATACAGATGGTACTCCACCCCAGAACCACAGATGATCTCACCCAGCGGCTTCATATATGTGTTAAACAGGAGGGGCGAGAGGACTGACCCCTGAGGAACCCCACATAAGAGGGGTCTCGAGGCCGACCTCTTCCCTCCCGTCAACACATATTGCGACCGACCAGAGAGGTAGGACGAGAACCACCGCATAACGGTGCCTCCCAGCCCCAACCCCCCCAGTCGGTGCAATAGGATACCATGGTTGATGGTATCAAAAGCCGCCGAGTGGTCTAATAGGACTAGGATAGAGGAATAACCTCTATCCCGCGCCCTCCAGAGATCATCAACCAATGCGACCAATGCCGTCTCGGTGCTGTGACCGGGTCGGAAGCCGGACTGGCGCGGATCTAGATAATTAACTTCCTCCAGGTGTCACGGGAACTGTTGGGCTACCACACTCTCAACAACCTTCACCAAAAAGTGAAGGTTGGAGACCGGACAATAGTTCTCTAACAATGCTGGGTCCAGGGACGGCTTCTTGAGGAGGGGCCTCACTACTGCCTCTTTCAAGACGGCAGGTAAGGACCCCTCACTCAAAGATGCGTTGACAATGCCCTGGAGCCAGCCTCGTGTCATCTCCCAGGATGCCAGTACAAGCCAGGAGGGACACGGGTCCAATAAACATGTGGTCGCCCTAAGTTTCCTTGACAACCTGTCCATATCCTCGGTGGTAACAAAGTCAAACTCCTCCCAAGAAGGAACCTCAAGACTAGTCTCGGACAGTCCCACAGGACCACTGTCGATGGAGGGTAGCTCATTCCGAATCCGAGTGATTTTCTCCTGCAGATAAATCCCAAATTCCTCTGCTCGCCCTTGCAGAGGGGCTTCCCGCGGCCTCTGGTGAAGGAGGGAGCGGGTCACCCCAAACAGGGCGGCAGGGCGGTTATCTGCGGATGCAATAAGGATGGCACAGTACTCACGTTTGGCCACCCTTATCGCCACTAAGTAAGCCCTAATATGGGTTCTCACTAGTGTTCGGTCGGCTTCGGAGCAAGAGGATCTCCATCTGCTCTCTAGGCGTCTTTTGTGGCGCTTCATCTCCCGAAGCTCCTCAGTAAACCAGGGAGCCTGGGTGGTTCGTCGCCGCAAGAGAGGCCGCAAGGGCGCGACTCGGTCCAAGGCCCCTGCGGCCGCACTTAACCATGCGGCCACTAGGTCCTCAGTCGAGTCGCAGGAATTGGCCCAAGCTCCCTCTGGAACCTTTCCGGGTCCATTAGAAGCCTGGGGCGGAACCATCTAGGAGTATCCGGTTCCACCTTCCCGCGGTGAGGTGAAGCGATTGGAAAGTCCAGCTGAAGGAGAGCGTGATCTGTCCATGACAAGGGAGTGATGACTAAATCCCCTATTCCCAGATCACAACTCCACTGTCCCGAGACAAAGATCAAATCCAGCGTGTTTCCCCCCTTGTGAGTAGGGCCTAAAACTACCTGGGTCAGGTCCATGGCCGTCATGGAGGCCATGAACTCCCGAGCTACCCCAGAGGCTTCGCCCGCCGACGGCAAGTTAAAGTCCCCCATGACTACCAGTCTGGGGGTCTCAACTGCCGCTTCGGCTATCACCTCTAGGAGCTCGGGCAGGGCTGTTGTTGCATAGCGAGGAGCCAGGTATACAACTAACACGCCCAACTGCCTCCCTAGGCCCCATCTCATGCAGAGAGATTCACACCCGGTTGTCTGAGGGACTGTGGTCTCCTTTGGCTCAAGACCTTCCTTAACCATAATTGCTACTCCCCCACCCCTCCCTAGGGCCCTAGGCTGATGGAAGGCATGGTAACCTGGTGGGCACATTTCCACGAGGGGTATACTCCCTTCGTGGCCCAACCAGGTTTCCGTTATACCCACCAGATCCGGGTCCCCCTCTAACACAAGGTCATGAATGAGGGGGGCTTTCTGAACCACGGACCTGGCGTTGCATATCATCAGCCTAGGGCCCCGGGTCTGTGCACAGGATCTTAGCAGTTCCTATTACTGTGCTTATTTGGGGTAGAGAGTTTTGATGTCTATATATATAATTAATATCTATTATTTTCTGATATAACTCTTCAGCATTGCAGAATATGATGAATCCAATTTAACTCAGGCGTGTGGGCAGCATTAGCAGACATTTTTTTTAAATCATGCATTTTACCATTTTACAAGCCCTTATGACTTTACAAGAGTAACACATTATTGGAACATTCTGAAACCTAATGTCTTTGAGGTTATTTTTCGACTACAACATGTTCCTACATTCAGCATGCTTGTTTTAGCCAGCAACTATTGGAGATGCAGCTGAATTATTTTGTAGAATGTCAGATAGCTACATTCTAGAAACATGCCTAGAAACTGTTCATCCAAGTTTTAAGAAATCATGTTTTCATGTAGTGGGTTTGAATTCTTTCTTTAGTTCTTAGTGTTCAAGAGTTGGGGTTTTTTTGCATTATATATTGCATCTGAGAGTCATATACATAGGCTAAATAATGCTTTTTCATTCAAAGAGCTCTATAATTTTGATACAGGGATGACATTGAACAATTTAATACAGGAGGAAAAATGTATTTAATTGTCTGCTTCATTCTGACTGTATCGTTTATCAAGTGGTTATATTGAACAGCATCAGCAGTAAATATTTTCTTTCTCATATGCGAACAGATTTAAAAGGGCTGACATTTGCCTTGATTATTTATTTATTGCATATGCAATAAAGAAGAATTTCAAAATTTTTGAAAAGATGAAACTTTTTAAAAAGAATCAACTTTGGGGGAAAATGGAACTACATCTGCATGTAGGATAGTAAGCAATGGGGTACCCCAAGGTTCCATTTTAGGCCCAGTACTCTTCAATGTCTTCATAAACAATTTAGATGAGGGAATAGAAGGGGAACTTATCAAATTTGCAGATGACACTAAACTGGCAGAAATAGCCAACAACATAGTTTAGTTTAGTTTAGTTTAGTTTAGTTTAGTTTAGTTTAGTTTAGTTTAGTTTAGTTTAGTTTAGTTTAGTTTAGTTTAGTTTAGTTTAGTTTAGTTTATTAGTTTTTTATACCGCCCTACTCCTGAAGGACTCAAGGCGGTGTACAGCCAAAGTAAAACAGATATATAAAAGTTAAAAACAGTTTAAAAAACATATTAGATAATTTGGCCTCTCATAAGATTAAAAAACCAAGAAACCCCAATTAAAATTAATAAAAAATCATATTTTAAAAATTCATTTTTATGCCAACCCAGCTTGTTGGAAAAGAAAGGTTTTGAGAGCATGGCGTAGGTCAGGGATAGTTCTTAATTCCATGGGCAATTCGTTCCAGAGGACAGGTGCTCCCACGGAGAAGGCTCTCCCCCTGGGCATCGCCAGTCAACATTGTCTGACGACACCATGAGGAGACCCTCTCTATGGGAGCGTACTTGTCAGTGGGAGGCTCTCGGTGACAGAAGGCGATCTCGTAGGTACCCAGGTCCTAAGTCATGGAGCACTTTAAAGATAGTAACCAACACCTTGAATCACACCTGGAAAACCACCGGAAGCCAGTATAGCTCGCGCAGGAGGGGTGTTAAAAGGGAGCGTCGCGTCACCTCCATAATTACCCATAATTACACAGAAGGTAGGCTTAAGAGCCAGATGAACCTCGACAGAGTTAAACACTGGGCCCAAATGAAATTCAATGTGGAGAAAAGTAAGGTTCTACACTCAGACAAGAAAACCAAAACATATAGGTACAGATTAGATAAAATCTGTCTCAATAGCAGTAACTGTGAGAGGGATCTTGGAATCCTAGTGGACAATCACTTAAATTTGATCAAGCAGTATTCTGCAGGTGCCAAAAAAGCCAATGCTATCCTAGGTTTCATTAATACAGGAGTAGAATTGAGATAATAAGAAGTATTAGTGCCACATTATAAAGCTTTAGTAAGGCCACTCTTAAAATACTGCCTCTAGTTTTGGCTACTATATTATAAAAAAGTTGTTGAGACTCTGGAAAGAGTGCAGAAAAGAGCAACAAAGGTGATTAGGGGACTGGAGGCTAAAACACATGAAGAACCGTTGCAAGAATTGGGCAGGTTTAGTCTAGTGAAAAGAAGAGCTAGGGATGACATAATAACAGCATTTCAATATTTAAGGGGCTGCCACAAAGAAGATGGGGTTAATCTATTTTCAAAAGCACACAAAGGCAAAGCAATAAACAATGGATGGAAATTACTCAAGGAGAGAAGCAACTTAGAACTAAGGAGAAATGTCCTGATAGTGAGAACAATTACCGGTAACTAGTTGAATGATTTGCCTTCAGAAGTTTTGAGTGCTCCATCACTGGAGCCTTTTAAGAAGTCTGGACAGCCACATGTCTGGAATGGTATAGGATCTCCTACTAGGTTGGACTAGAAGACCTCCAAGGTCCCTTCCAACTCTGTTATTCTGTTAATTAAAAGTAGTATGCAGTCTTTTTTCAATAATTTTACCTCATAGATAAGTGGTAATAAAATAAATAAGTAAACCATCTCTCCCTATTAAACAGCAAAAGTCAAGGTTTATTAGAAATAACCACATAAGCATTATAAATTGCATCTATTATACTCAATCTAAATCCTCCTTTTCCTTTTAAACAAACCTCATTTCCTCTCTTCAAATAATCAAAATTCAGTCCCACTCAAAAATAATTAAATAGTACCATAAGTAATCATTGCACTGGGCTTCCGGTTCCGGCTCCTGCAGCGACGGGCGAGCCTAGCGCTCGCTCGCCGCTTTGTTTCTTCTTCTGCCCCCCAACGGGGGCGAGACTCCTCTTGTTTGAGGGTCTCCCATAGGGCCGGCTCGTCGGGGGGCGCCCCCCCCACGGCGGTGGAGGAAGTGGCTCCCGGCGCGGCTCAGGTGAGGGAGAACATGCTAGCGGGGGGTTCTCCCTTCGCCTAAGGAAGACGGCGCCATTCATAACAATGAGGAGGGCTGATCGGCTCAGTCGGAAGGACTCCCGAGGCTTCAGCTGCGAGGAGAGAGTGAGTTTTTAAAAAACCTTTTTTTCTGCTGCCAGCCAGGCTGAACGGACTGGGAGGGGGGTGTTTATTTTTAAAAAAAAAACCCTCGGATTTAAGCGGCACGTTAAAATGGCTTCTCTGCAAAGAGAAAGCGGAAACTTTCACTCCGGACGGTCTCTAACAAGGGAAAGTGGAATGTGACTTTTTGCAACATTGTTTCTAGGTCTGGCTGAGTAAAAAAAAATTCTTTTTTTGCTACTCTCTCCCTCTGGCTCTGAGATGGGCGGTGGAAGTGGCTTCTCTTTGTCCCTGCCTGACTATTTCAACTAAGGAAAATTTCCAGCGTCTCTTTGAAAGCAGGACTCTCTCTGGATTTTTGAAAAAAAAAATTCTCTTGATGGATTTGTGATCTCTTCTTTGGAATACCTTCGTTATTACTATTTGCTGATTTGGGAAATTGTGTCTCTTTTGGTTTCTGAATTGTTTGCAACTTCACAGCCCTGAACTGAACTGAGCTCCTGATCTGCCCCACCAGCCCCACCCGGAAAACGCCATCTTGGTGGCAGTGACTCTAACTTTTAACCATGGCACAAGAAGCAGCACTTGTAAATTTGGAACAAAGGATGGCTTCTCTTGAAACCTCTATGCAAACTTTGATATCAGAAATAAAGGCCCAGAGGGCTGAAAATAGCACTTTCAAAAAGGAGCTATTGGATACCCGGAAGCAAGTGTTGGAGAATACACAGAAGAATGAAGAATTGGAAGGAGGGTTGGAGGGGGCTAAGGGAGAGATTAAAAATGTTTCTAATGAGGTGGGGGAAATAAATGGGCATGTGTCTAGGATAGATATGGAAAGAATGACATATTTTTTGAGATTTCAGAATGTTCTTGAGGAATCTGGTGAATGCCTGCCTGATCTTATGAGTACAATTTTAGCAGACTATTTACAAAAACCTAAGGATGAGATCAGGGGGGACATTGACCTAGCCTATAGAATTAATTCTGCATATGCCAGGATGAATGAAGTGCCTAGAGAGATACATGTGAAATTTGTTAGAAGGTCAACCAGAGAGGAGATCCTGAAAGCGCAGAGAGAGAAACCTTTAACTTATCAACGAGAAACGGTCACTATCTTGAAGCAGATCCCTAGAAAAATTAGAGATTCAAGAAGGAAATTTTCCTTCTTGTCTAAAACCTTGTTTGATCACGGGATTTGGTTCAAGTGGATGACACCTGAAGGGATGCTGGTGTTCTGGGAAGGAGGAAGAGTGAGGATTAAAACAGTTGCTGAGGCGGAAGCCTTTCTTAAAAAACATTCCTCTGCCCTGGGGGAAGATCCAGGGGGGACGGAGGGGGCCACGGCCCCGCCCGCGGGGGCCAGGGAGGAGAGAAAGAAGATACAATAGCCAAAAGACTTAGATCAAAAAAATAACTTTGCCTTGATTTTTCTTGAACAATTTTGCATAATATTTCTATCCGGACTTTTTGTAAATGTCTGACAGCATGGAAGGGAGAATTTAGGTAAATGTACTTGCTTTCATCTTGTAGTGGTATGGAAAATGTTTTCTATGTTAACTTTTTTAATGTGTACTTTGAGGTCTCGGAAGGTCCGACGACTCTGACGTGAATGCTCTCAAAATTTCTTTGTAACCATTACCCTACCCTGTTAAAAAATGTAAAACCAATAAAACTTTTTCAATATAAAAAAAAAAAAAAGTAATCATTGCACTGATGAAATTCAGCTGGTTCTACCCAGTTTGGGTGAACCAGTAGCGGCAGCAGCGGGAGGCTCCGCCCACTCACCCGGATATCATCCTGTTATTGATGTTCTGTGCATGCGCAGACATTCCTGCACATGTGTGGATGTGGCGCATGTGCTCACATTTGCAAACTGGTAGCGAAGGTAAATTGATTTCACCTCTAAACCATTGTCATCTAATCTTAATCAAGAAGCCATTAATCCCCCCCCCCAAATAACAGCCCAATATTTTAACTTTGGTCAGATCAATCAATGTTATAGTCTTTCTTCTTTTGGAAAAGGCTTTAAAGTTCTCAAAGAAATTCCAACATCTGCCTTCTCATACTTTTGTCTTCTCTTGAAGTTCTTTTTCCAATCTTTATCAAGCCTTCTTTATATTTCAGTGCAGCAACTCCAGGAAACCCTTTTGTAAATTCAGTATAAGGAAATAATCCAAACAACTCACTTGGTTTAGTATTTGTGTTTCTTTTTCAAGTCATGATTTTCATTTCTAAATCCATTATTTCCCTCTCCTTCATGTAAGCTGTAATTTTAAATTCTGAATTAATCTTAATTTAATTTTAAATTACTTTATTTATTGGGACTTTTCTTTGCAATTACATCAACAGATGGTAGAAAAGAGTTAACTAGTTCCAAAACCTCCTGTTGCCACAAGTCATATGCTTCTTTCAAAGGAGTCATCTGGTGCCTCTAATGTCTAATCTTCAAAGACTTTTTGTCAGTACAGAATGTAAACACAGATCTTTCTCATGGGAGAGGATTCTTTCAATCAACATCAAAATCTTAAATCAAGATCATTGGAATCCTTAATCCATGTGAAACTTTATAAAGCCAATAATAATCTTCCTCTTGGTGTATTTTTTTTAAAATACAACTCTTAAACTTATAGGTTTGTTTTTTTTAAAGAATTGAAGGATACTCCCAGGGATTTTAATATCATTTACCAGTCTGAAGTTGTTAATGTTTAAAGAAAATCAGAGAATAAAAAAATAAAGTGTAAAATAACAAGGGGAGTCAGTTGAATTTAGAGTTCATATAGGCAACATTATTGGCTTATAACAGTGCTTCTCAATTATTTTCTGTCATGCCCCCCTTAGGAAGAAGAAAACATTTCGCGCCCCCCGCGCGACTGTAAATAGTATCATTTGTCTATAAAATTGTTATAAGTACACCTCTGCATAACACTGTATCCTTATTAACGTATAAGAGAATAAAAAAAGAAAGAAATGTGGATCAATTTACAACAAAGAATAGCTTTATTAACTGTAGCAGAAAAGATTTAAAGTGCATTAGAAATAAAAAAAAAATTAAATCCTTAATTAAACTAAACTGCCGAGGTCAAACGCGCCCCCCTTTACGGAGCCTCGCGCCCCCCCTGGGGGGCCCGCCCCACTATTTGAGAAGCACTGGCTTATAAGCACAATGGAATCCTGCCATTCCCAGCTGACCCCAAACTGCCACTCACTCCCTCACTCGCCCACTCACTCACAATAACTACCTGGAGTGCCTGTGACTAACCCAGTGCTTCTCAATTATTTTCTGTCATGCCCCCCTAGGAAGAAGAAAACATTTCGCGCGCCCCGCGCGACTGTAAATAGTATCATTTGTCTATAAAATTGTTATAAGTACACCTCTGCCGAGGTCAAACGCGCCCCCCTTTACGGAGCCTCGCGCCCCCCCTGGGGGGCCTGCCCCACTATTTGAGAAGCACTGGACTAACCTGAGGCTCACTCTGGAGTAAGATTTCAGCTGCTGATTTCTGTTTCAGTGGCAATCTTTCTCCCTCTTTTAGAGGGACATCAGTTCACCATTACAGATAACTGGAAGTGGCTCAAAGGTGGTATGGACAGTCTAAGCAAAATTGGACATTAGGTTTTATTTTCATATTATTGTAGTTTTTTTAAATTCCAAAAATTTCTGTATGTGGAACTGAAATAATCACTCTTAATTTATTATTAGAATGTTATGGATGATGTAATTATTTTCTTATTATTTTTAGCAAAAAACAACAACAGCCAATAGTATCAAGCATGTTAACTTTCATTCAGATTACTACATTCTTATTATGTCATACTTTACATTATTTAAATAGCCTATATGATATATGTATAAATTATGGTCATATTATTTTATATTTTGAATATATCAACTTCACAGTAAATTGATGAGATAGCCATATCTATCGATTAAGATTAGTGGTGGGTTTCAATTTATTTTACTACCAGTTCACCTGTGCACTCACATCTGGGTGGGTGGGTCAGAGCCTCCCACCGCTGCCATTACTGGTTCGCCCCAATATGGGGAGAACCGGCAGAAACCCACCACTGATTAAAATACTCTGCTCTGATTTCCATCCTGTTTTGAGAACACTGGTATCTAACATAACAATATATAAGTATAAGGTATTACTTTGATCCATAGCTAATTATTTTTTCTTAGCCGTTTCAATTATAGACTGCTTCTCTTTTCTTCTGTCAAAAGACTTGAAATGGAAGACATAGGGTTTCCAAGCTTTCTTCCACTTGGTTATTGATGATCCCATCAGCTTCTAATCTAAAGTGCCCTTTGGCGGGCCTTATTCTTGTCCTTACATTGCCAGCATTCAAAGCAGTGCAGGATAATTGGATCTAGTCACCCCTTTAATTGTTTACAAGCTTCAGAATGAAGTTAGATTGAGGATATTATGGAAATTTAAATGGATGGTTACATTTGGTTGCCTTGTGCTGCTCAGAGCACTGAACAAAACAAATAAATGAAGGGGTTCAATGCAAGGATCAGTAACAGGCATTACCCAAAGCCTACAAAATATACTTAGAATCTTTAGATCTCTAGGATTAAATGGATTCACTGTTGGATTAAAGAAGTAGTGAGGAAGCATTGGCACAATCTACAGAATTGAAAATAATCAGACTATATCATTAACAGAGTCTCACTGATGAAAGATGACAGCAACGGTGCATCACAGATGGGATAAATAGCTATTATAGAGATGTTTAAGCAATTCCTTTTTAACAAGCAGTTTTCAGCCCAATGTATTGACTAATTTCTTGTTTATCCATTTAACAGTGATTTGTATATGTATTTTTTGATACGTTTTCTCCACAGAGGAAAAGCATCGCCCACAACTGCAGGGGTAATTTTTCAAGTAGTACTGAGGCTAGAAGGGAAAAACATTTACTTAATTATATGAACATTTTATGAATAATTTTGAAATGGCTATGTGGCTAAATTCAACAAGAATACTATGAGCCTGTTTGTTTTCAGAATGTCATGACCGTTATTCTACATGAAGGTGCTAAAAACTCTTTGGATTGTTTGAACACTAATTGGACTGCATTCGGTCATTATCAGCACTTAGAAGTTTCTTACAGTATTTCATTAATGAATCAGGATTTCTAATGATAATTACAGCTTCAGAATCTAAGAGACAAAGTGTTGTTTTGATGACTTGTGTATATAATAAAGGTATGGTCATGCTTAGAGGACATCTATTGAAATCCATAGAACTATTTGGTTTTAGTAGATCTACTTTGAGGGTGACATGCTGAGATCCAATCTAGTGATTTAAAAGCAATTGTTGACTTGTTTTGATATTTGTTATGAGTGCCTTCCATCAATGGATCAGATAGTTATCATAAAATTACCCTTCTATTCATCATCAGAACTCTAAAATTACTTGCAAACATTGATAATAATAAACATGAGGCTGAGAATAAGGGAGTTCAGTGCATAAAGATGATATTATTACTGTCATAGTAATTAAGTACCTTGATGCAGATTAACAGAATAGTTTCAAGAATTCTATTCATTTAACTTCATTTTTGTCAGTGATGGGAAAAAGAAGAGAAGACCGCAGGGAACAGGGCATAAAAACACCCTCACCCCCTCATCTGTTTATTTAGTTAATATTACCAAATGGATACCTGTTCAAATAAATTAAAATAAATGCCTTCTTGAATTTTTAATGTATTAATATAATAACTTATTATATTAATAAATTATTATTATTTAAGAGAAATTTGGGGTAAAGATATACATTGGCTAGGAGCTGCACAAAACAAATTTTAAAAAAAATTAAGTTTAGAAAATTGCAGATTTCATTGCAATCTAGAACCTGATTAAATTAAAAGTTGAACATTATTTTAATCTTTCTCCTTGTTTCCCCATAATGCTGCCTCCTCCTTCTCTGGTTATTCTAGTGGTGAAACAATAAACAATTTATTGTTTGCATAGTTACTCCCTGTGTATATTTATGTATGAATCTACATGCAGTCACATGCAAGCATACATACTGTGCGCTCTTCAGTTCATATTCTCAACACTATGATTTGATCGCATGAATTGACATTCAATGAGATCAAATCCCAATGACAGAAATAGAAATCTATATTCAAGGTCAACAAATCATTTGTGTGCGAGCTGCACAGTGCGAGCTGCACTGGCTGCCTGTGGCCTTTCGAGTGCGCTTCAAGGTATTGACGACCATCTTTAAATCGCTCCATGGCTCGGGGCCTAGCTATATACGAGACCGCCTCCTGCCCCATACATCCCTTCGTCCGATCCGCTCCCACAGAGAGGGTCTTCTTCGGGTGCCGTCGGCGGGGCAATGCCGGTTGGCGACACCCAGGGGAAGGGCCTTCTCTGTGGCGGGCCCGGCCCTCTGGAACGACCTACCCTCCGACCTTCGTACTATCTCGGACCTCCGCCTCTTCCACCAACGTCTTAAGACGTATTTATTCCAACAAGCCGGCCTAGGATAGCCCCCCGTTTCTGCTTTTTAAAGAAAAATGTATAATTTGGTAAGGGTTTTAATATTGGGTTTTAGCACGGGTTTATTAATTTAATACATTTTAATTGATATTTATTGTATTTTGTGTTTTTAAATAATGCCTGTGTGCCGCCCTGGGTCCTAACAAGGAGAAGGGCGGGGTATAAATTTAATAAAATAAATAAATAAAATAAATAAATTAATATTGTTAATTAGTAACAATATAGTAGTTAGTAAAGTACTGATTATTTTATTACCATAATTTATCCAATATCAAGCTTAACTGGGGCATTGTTATGCTGAGGAAAATATGGTATATAAATAGTATTTTTTTAAAGTCAACAGTAGTTATTGTAAACTTTACTTAGATTTCCAGAAAATAGAAATGAAGGGTTATCAATATGATCCTTTTATATGTGAATTGTATATCTTATGTTGACTATAGTAAAGCATGCCATTTTATTTCTTTCTGAGTTAAATTGTTATGCAAAATACAGAACATTAGATGTAGTAAACAAAAGGATTTAAACTCACCAATAAGAAAAGGAAATGAAAAGGAAGTCTAACTATATCTAATTCACAGATCATTTACATTTATTCTCTAGTTCAGGGGTCTCCAAGCTTTGCTGGCTGGAAAACCCTGGGAGCTGAAGTCCTTCAGACTTAAAGTTGCAAAGGTTGGAGTTCTTTCCCTTTTTTATTCTTCCACCATCTCTATAGCCTGCATCTTGTATTCTTTTGCTTTAATCTAGTCAAAGCTTTTTTGAAGATCTCACAAACTCTTTTCCACTCTTACCATCTTCTACTTCTTCTCAATCCATTCCTTTTCCTGCATATATTTATTTTATGATTAGGTCCTCATGAACCCACTCTTCCTAATTACTTTCTTTCACATCCTTACCCCTTTTTCTGGTTGAGAAATCATCAAATTATACCGTACTATTTTTTTCTAAATTCTAATCTACTTTACCCAATTCAGATTTGTAGCATTCTGTGTTCATGCTTTAGCCTTCCCTTTCATCATCAATCTCCCTTTTAATCTCTTTTAAGGAGGTCATCATGATCAGTAGATCTTTCTTCACCCGTTCTTTTTACCCCTTTAGAAAAAACATTTTCTTACATATTGGGTTAATTTGTAGTTTATCTTTCTTGACAATTTTTGGAGTAAAATATGGGAAGAGAGAGATAATTGGAAGTGAATGAGCCAAAGAAAAACAGCTGAGGTCCTGAGGTTGTATGACTTTCTGTCCCCCTGAACATTTAGGCATTTAAAAAACTTCATTTAATCTTTTCTAAAAGGAAAGTTGGCATGTTGCAATGCTAAAGTGCCAGATTTCTACATTCCATTTCTTTCTAAATATGTGTCTCTCAGTCCCATTTAGAAAATAAAAACGTCAAGTGACTGCAATCCAGTGCTTTGTTTATCCAGAGAAAAGAATAAAGTATGTTGTAATTAGTGGAAAATTAATTCAGTGAGAGTAACAGATAAGGCAGCTTGCATTTCACTAGTTGGCCTTCTGTTAAACCAATGACTGGTGGCTATATTCAATATCACAATCATTTCATGAATGGATAAATCCATTGAAAAGAGTAACAATGTTATGCCCATGTGCCTAGGTGTGCCTGGGAAAGAGGAATGCTCTGTGTTTAGTAATCAAAATATTGTATTATGTGGAGGATGTAATGATTATTATTATACTTCCAGGATTATGGTCTGTCGTCTTTCAGGTGTTGATTTTGTTATGTTTGAGGAAGTCTTATTTTTATTACTCTTTTCCCAGTCTCTTTAATAGCCTAGTTTACTATGAGATCCTAATCAAATGAATTCTGTCAAATCAACACACAAAACAGAAGATTGAACTTGTTTTGAAGTAATAATTATTTTGCCCAAATTTATTATCTGAATACAAAATTAGATGCTTTCCACATATCTTTACATGCATGTCTATATGCATGCAGTATGTAAATGAAGGTAAGACTTCCCCTGCCATGCTTATTGACTTATCTTAGTAAAAATGTTCCTTTTCCTTTTTTCGCGCTATTAATATTAAAACCTTCTATCAAAATTGCCCATTGTGGACATAATGGATTGGTGTGATAGCTATATTGTGATTGCCTAGTGGGTATATCAATTTGCAGCAATAACTATAAACCAGCAATTGATCTTAATCCTACACCCTTCAGTAGGACTATAAAATCCTTGAAAATCAAAACAAGCAGTTGAATTGGTGATTGATAGTCAATACTTATTGGCATTCAAAACTTCTTGGTGGTCAAAAAAGGAAAAGAGCAAACAATATTTAGGATCAGTAGAAAACGGGGTGAAAATAAGGAAAAAGATCTGGCTCCTATCATCTATTCTTCTTTCAGGTTATACTTAGATTAATTCCTTTGTTCATAATAATATGAATAACAAATATAGTCCTTGCTATTATCTAGCTAGGGGACATGGTGGTTCAGTGGCAAAGACGCTGAGCTTTCGATCAAAAGGTCGGCAGTTCAGCTGTTTGAATCCCTAGCTCTGCGTAATGGAGTGAACTCCCATTTCTTGTCCCAGCTTCTGCCAACCTAGCAGTTCGAAAGCATGTAAAAATGCAAGTAAAAAAAAAAAGGAAGCACCTTTGGTGGGAAGGTAACAGTGCTCCATGCCCCTTCAGTGTTTAGTCATGTCAGCCATATGATCATGGAGACGTCTTCGGACAGTGCTGGCTCTTTGGCTTTTAAATGGAGATGAGATAAAGTTGGGAATGACTAGCACATATGTGCGAGGGGAACCTTTACCTTATTTTCTAGCTATTAAACTAGGCAATTCTGTTTTATGCAGCTATTTTTATCTTTGAAAACACAACTGAGACACTTCCTTCCGGTTAGTCGGAGGTGACGGTCGGGTCCTGGACTCGTCCGCCGCTTGGTTGCTCCGGCGGCGCCTTCGGGGGCAGGGGGCTCTTGCTAAAGAGCCCCCACTGCACAGATGGCTCGCGGTGAGTCCCCCCACCTATACGGCGGTCGGGGGGGTGGCTCCCACCTCGTCCTAGACGCCGGAGAACGAGTCGCGGGGGGGGAGTTCCTCTTTCGTCCCCTTCACCGATGGAGAGCCGGAACAGCTGCTGCAATTAAAGACGGGGTGAAAAGCCGGGGCTGAAGGCAACACCGAGGCTCATGGCTACAGAGTGGATTGTGAGTGATTTTAAATTAATGCTTTCAACTTTCACTTTAAAAGAAGAGGGAGGAGGGAGCTTGTAAAACCCCTCCTCGGAAAGGAAAAAAAAGCGGCATTTTGAAATGTTCCCCAGGCTTGGGGAGGTGGAGAAATCAACATCCGACTTTTAAACTACAAATGAATGTCTTTCACTTTAAGATTCTCAACTATACTTTGTATCTCTGTCTTGCAACAATTGATATGGACTTTCACTAGTTCTCTGCGGCTTCCAGAGGGGCGGGGAAGATGGCTTTCCTTTGCTCTCAGCAAGAAATACTTCTCTTTGAAATTTGCTGACACTCCCTCGTCTTCGGGACTGATTTTTTTTTTTACCAGTGGATTAATGTAACTGATTATTAGGACCTTTCCCAGATGTGCCTTCTTTTTTTTCCTTATCTGATTGTTTTTAAAAATTGTACTCTCTCTGGATTGTAAGTAAATTGAACTTTGAATTTGGATATTGACTTTTACTCTCTCCTCGCCTCACGGACTACCTCTCCAACAGATGCCATATTAGTGACAAGAACTTAACACTTTCATTATGGCTACAAAAAAGCACCCACTCCAACCTAAGATTACTTCAATGTTATCCAAAGAAACAGAGGTGGAAGCTACACAGTTATCAGCAATAGAGGAAACTCTTCAAAACATCATGAAAGAAATAAAAGAAATCCGGAAAGACAATGTTAGTTCAAAATTGGAACTTTTGGAGACACAGAAAGCACTAATGGAAAACAAACAAAGAATTGACGGACTGGAGGGGGGGGACGGTTGAGGTGAAGGGAGAGATAAAAAATTCTCAAAGAGAAATTGTGGATTTAGCTGGTCATATGTCTAGGATGGATTTTGAAAGGATGTCTTACTTTTTAAGGTTTCAAAATGTTGCTGAATTAAGCTCTGAGAATTTAAAAGATTTAATGTGTACGATGTTAGCAGATTATACCAAAAAGAGCAAAGAAGATATTTGGGGGGACATCGATCTGATTTATAGAATTAACTCAGCATATGCCAGAATAAATGAAGTACCCAGAGAGATACATATTAAATTTGTAAGAAGGTCAACAAGGGATGGGATCCTGAGACCACAGAGAGACGGTCCCTTGATATATCAACAGAATGAGATTGCCATCTTGAAACAGATCCCGAAAAAGATTAGAGAAATAAGAAGGAAATATTTCTTCTTATCAAAAAGATTATATAAAAAGGGGGTGTGGTTCAAGTGGTTGATGCCCGAGGTAATGTTAGTGTTCTGGGAGGGGGGCAAGAGTAAGAATTAAAACAATTGCAGAGGCGGAAGCCTTTGTTAAAAAACACTCCTCAATCCTGGAGGATGAAAATGAGGGAACGGAAGGGGCCACAGCTCTGCCCACTGGAGGTCAGGGAGAGGAAGATACAATTGCTAAAAGACTCAGATCTCACAAATGACTTTTTTCTATATAGTGTAACCTTTATCTGGATGTTTATAGAAACAATGATTGATTGCATGAATATATAAAATGATATATCTGTATCTCTTTCCACTTTGTAGGGAAATGAAAAATGTATTGTATTAACTTTTTTTTTGTATGAAGCCTCGGAGGGGGCCGACACCTCCGACATAGATGTCCTCAAAATATCTCTTTAATACCTTATACCTTTTTCCTATTTTTAAAATTTTGTAAAAACCAATAAAACTTTTTTCTCATAAAAAAAAGAAAACACAACTGAGATACATGCGTAAGTGGCATGTTTAGGATCATTGTGAGATTCTGATCTGATGTCACAAACATTTGCTTTCCCATTACCTAGGTCATAAGTCTATTAAATTTTCCAAAGCAATTGACTTATAATAATTATAATAATAATAATTTATTAAATTTCTAAACCACCCCCTCTCCCCGAAGGGATTCGGGGCGGTGTACAGGAAAATTAAGAGCATCTAAAAACATTACAATAAATACATAATTAAAACCGAATTAAATAATTAACCCTGTACTAAAATTTATAAAACATTAAAACTGTATCCCAATTAAAACCGAATTAAACAATTTAAGCTACAGACTGGGACGAGGAACATAAATTAAGCCAGGCTGGCCTGATGGAACAGATATGTCTTTACTTTTTGGCAGAAGGAGCGGAGGTCCGTAGTAGTTCTAATATCGGGGGTTAGGTCGTTCCAAAGGGTCGGGCCCATCACAGAGAAGGCCCTTCCCCTGGGCATCGCCCGCTGGCATTGCCTAGTGGATGGCACCCGGAGAAGTCCCTCTCTGTGGGAGTGAATCAGCCGAAGGGATGTATGGGGCAGGATACGATCCCGCAGATCAGGATAATGCCTTTTATATAAGTCTTTATGGATTATTAGGCTGTTTTTATTAAAATTTTAGATGTTGCCAGATTTCTCCTCAGGAGAATTATTATTTTTACAAATTTCTTCCCAAGCAAAAAAGCCTGGGAATAACTAAAAAATTGCAAAATAATAGATCAGAACTAATTTTACATCCTACTGATCTCAATGTTTAACATGAAAAAATTATTTTATTCAAAAAATTCTAGTATCCTCTGGTAGAAATAAAGTGATTTGAATTTGAGTAACCACATATTGAAATTAAAATTAAATTGGCAGAAATAAAATGCAGAGGTATATTTCAACATTATAGCTATATGAATATTAACGTAGTTCTAATATTTGAGAAACAAATTTCCAAATTGTACTGTATACAAATAAATAAAATAACGAAAATATGGAAGTAGGTGATTTTTAGTTCAAATTGGAAAATCCTTTGCAGGCTGGTATTTATAACAGAGCATAAAAAATGTGAATACAAGTAAGGAGGTAAATAAATTATAGTTATATAAAGAACTGTACTTATTATTGTACATTTAAATGTCTTCAGGGCAAATGTATTCATCCAATTGTGAAGTAGTCTGATATGGTCCTTTTTCAGCATGGATTTAGTGCTTTCTGAAAAAAGAGAATGGAGTGCATTTTTCTTAATAATATATGGGCTCTACATATTGTCTTTTTGAACCTGTTTTGAAAATACAATATTTACCAACACTGTTCTTACTCAATTACCAATTTCTATATTTCTATAGAGAAAAGATACTCTTCAATCATTATTTTTGAAATATATAATAGGAAAAATGTTATCAATTGCAATGAGGAGCATCATTTGTGTGTAAAATTACTGAGCGGGCAAATGAGCTTATGCTTGTGGCTCTCTCCGTCTGTGTACTATGGAATCGGTTGAAATGTATGTATGAATGTGAATATGAATGATTAAATCATTATGTGCTCGGATGAATCAGGGGTTCATTAAAGCAAAGTATTTACCTCGCTTTTTTATCATCGCATGAGAATCATGAAGCTTTAAATTTGTGATTTGGCTTATGCTCTAAAACCAGCAGGAAGTCTAATGAAGAAGCAATAGCTTAGGCATTGCACTTTTTCAGCTCTGTAGGATATTTTAACAGTCTGACATTTTTTTCCAGAAATTTCTGTTTGTAATAAAGTATTGCAAAACATTTGTCCTAATTAAAATGAAGTGATGTCCCGGTGCCTGGAAGCCGTACGGGTCTGGATGGGAAGGAACAGACTCAGACTCAACCCGTCCAAGACTGAGTGGCTGTGGCTTTCGGCATCCCGGTACAACCAGTTTTCTCCATCACTGGCCATAGGGGGTGAACATCTGTGAATGGGGCACGCAACTTGGGCGTCCTCCTGGATACCCGGCTGTCCATGGAAGATCAAGTGACGGCTGTGGCCAGGGGGGCGTTCTACCAGGTTCACCTGGTACGCCAGTTGAGTCCCCTATTGGACCGGGATGCCCTTCGCACAGTCACTCATGCCCTCGTGACATCCCGTCTAGACTACTGCAATGCTCTCTACATGGGGCTTCCCTTGAAGTGCACCCGAAGACTGCAGCTAGTTCAAAATGCGGCCGCGCGGGCAATTCTGGGAGCCCCCAGGCACTCCCACATAACACCGCTCCTGCGCGAGCTGCATTGGCTGCCTGTGGTCTTTCGGGTGCGCTTCAAGGTGTTGATCACCATCTTCAAAGCGCTACATGGCACGGGACCTAGCTATCTGTGAGATTGCATCCTGCCCCATACATCCCTTCGACCGATTCGCTCACACAGAGAGGGACTTCTCCGGGTGCCATCCACTAGGCAATGCCAGCGGGTGACTCCCAGGGGAAGGGCCTTCTCTGTCGCAGGCCCTATCCTATGGAACGACCTACTCCCCGACCTCAGAACAACTCCGGACCTCCGCTCCTTCCGCCGAAAGCTCAAAACTTATTTCTTCCAGCAGGCCGGCCTGGCCTAATCTATCTTTCCTGCCTCCAGTTTGTATATTTAAATTTTTAATTGGGTTTTTAGGGATTTTTAGTGTTTTAGGATTTTAGGTTTTAGCACAGGGTTATAGTAGTTTAATCTGATTTTAGATATTTATATTGTTGTATGTTTTTATGTTTTATATTCCCTGTGCACCGCCCCGGGTCCCTTCAGGGAGAGGGAGCGGTATACAAATAAAAATTTGATTGATTGAAAATTTGTTAACAGTGTAGTATATCCGTGCCCACACATTAATTTATTTGCATCATACATTGGCACAGTCCAATTTTGTGCCTTTATTCCGCCCTTCATCCTGAAAGGATGTTTCTAACGCAACAAGGTTTTTCAACAGGATTAACAACAGCTTTGGTTTTTTCCAAGATAATGGCAGGACAAACAGTATTTCAACATGGTATTGGTATTTATCACAGAAGATGCAATATGTCTTTTGTGTTTGGCATAGTATAACACACGTATACCTTTCTTAAATTGTTTTTTTTGAGCTGACAACTAATAATTAATAAATAGTTATAAGAAACTATTGTAATTATATTAGTTTGATTGACCTCTAAAGACATTAGCTCTGCAGTGTTTTCTTAAATCCAAGAGTTGTCTATAAATGATAAATCCAAGAGCAGTTTAAATGATGATAGGCATTCATTCTATCCAATGGCTGGATTTTAAGAATGACTGCTAAATGTAAATGTGTATAATTCAATCTATTGCCATAAGCCACAAACATCCCATTTTGCAGCCTAGACTAATGTATTATACCATGTGATTTATGATTTTCTGTAATTTTCTCATTTAACAAATTCTACCCAAATTTTATCTCGCCAGTTTAAAGCAATTGGATAGCATCTAGTCAGAGGCTTACACAAGGCAATAGGAATCAGACTGCATATGCATTTGTTAACAAGGTCAAAAGGTGGCAAATTCCAAAGTATTTCAAAGAGATTTGTAAGATTAAACTCTGTCAATTAAAAAGAAAACATATCAGTCTAGTTAGACATTTTATGCTTCCAAAATCTGTGCAAAATGAATCAATTCATAGGGAAAATGAGTATTTTGTCTTTCTCTTTTGATTTTCCCCATATCTCATCATCCAAGAAATCATTTTTTTACCACTAGCATAATACCAGGGAATTTTGCCTTCATGCTTTCCTGCCATCTCTGTGTCTCATTGACCCATATAGTGATTAGTTAAGCAAGCGCAGAAATATATTGCTTATAAAGAGACTTTTGCATTTTGCATTCTCTATGTGAGTCTTTAAACATAATTACAGTCGTAAGAAGAAAACAGAAAGAAGACTCTGGAAAATGGTTGGTCTGCTCTGCTCCCTTAGGATAGTATTCTCTATGGTTAGTGTGCTGCACACAGACTTAATTCCTGCTGATTTAATTCCTCACAATCAGGAGGTTGTGAGTTTGATCCTAGGTAGAGGCAGATGTAGGCTGTCCTGCTTGGGCTGGGGGTTGGATTAGATGACCTGCAAGGTCCCTTCGTTAATCTGTTAATTCCATTCTAAACAGTGCTTGGATGATCGTGCAGTTAAATTGTTTTAGATTAGGAACATAATGATCATGTATGATCTAATTCAGGCTATAATATTTTATTATGTATTTTGTTTCAATTGTGATAGGTCACTCTACATTCTACAACTTTCTTGTTCACTGTTCTAAATGGGACCTACTACTTCTGCCAGAAATTTCTAACATATTGACACCATTTTGATAACAAGTGGTCATAATCATTAGGGTTATAACAGGAAGGTTTTTTCTGCTTTAAGGACAATTCCTTACACTTAAGAAGAGAAAACATATTGATTATGTTTCTCCATCTTCCCTAATTTAGTATCAGGGTGGTACTCAACATGAAGTTAGTACCCTGCAAAATATGGCAGAGGGATAGCTTCATAAGCTTTGTACTCGGTTTTGTACCTTGCACCATGCCAAACTACAGGCATGTTTATAAAATATATTGACTTGACTTGATTTTATTTAAATAGTACATTTAGTCCAATTAATTATGTTTACATAGAAATCAATCTGCATTTCTTAAACTATATCCTCTCAGCTCATTTCACAATTTTACTTTTGCTATTGGAGTGGTGATACTGAATGCTGGAGTAGAAGGTGAAAATACGTTGGAGCAGAAGGTGAAGGTACATTAGCTTCTCTTGGGGTGTCCATTATCCCATACATCTTGTGCCAACCTATATTCATTGGGAAATAGAGTTGGTAGTTCTGGCTATTTTAAGTAGGTCTTTGATTCTCTTTGCAGAATATAACTATTGACAATTCTCAGCCTTGACATGCTCATTGGGTCTCATTCTGATTGGGTATGATATATTAAAATGGTCTGTGTAAAAAGGATAGATGCCCCAACACTGGAAGTCTTTAAGAAGATATTGGATAGCCATTTGTCTGAAATGGTATAGGGCAATGATGGTGAACCTTTTTCGTGTTGCGGGCCAAAAGTACGTGCACACGCACACACCTACACTCCCGCGTGTCAGTACCCATAATGCAATGCATGGCCTCTGCACATGCCTGGACCTCCCCCACAAATTTTCCCCATGCTCATGTGCACATCTACCATCCCCTGCTTTTGGATCAATTTTTGCCGGCACAAATGGCCTGCCTTTGCAGAGCTCCTCCTCCAGGCAGCCTCGCAATCTAGGCAGCATCCATCCAGCCATGCCAGGCAGCAAGACCACAGAGGAGCGAGCCACTCAGCCTGCTACTGGCATGCCGCCAGCAGCGTTCCTCTCGGGGACCGCAAGCTGGCTTGCCCTGCAGGGTCAGTGAAGAAAGCAGCATCCCAAGTAACGGCACGGCAGGGTTTCCTGCCTAGGCAGGGGGTTGCACTAGAAGATCTTCAAAGTCCCTTCCAACTCTGTTATTGTATTGTATTGTATTGTGTAGATATTATTCTAGGAAAAAAAACTGTTGGAGACAACTAGATAGTTGAAAAAGAACAAACTAGAATAACTGAAATGTTTCTGTCTCTTATGCTTTTAATACTTCTGAAAGAAGGCTAAAATAGTTGAATGAGAGTGTTGAGATATATTATATTCAAGCTTGGCAGCCTTCATTCTTGTTTTAATTTGGGCAACAAATTAGAGGTATTGGTGTCCAGCTGCTATGACAATTAGGTTAAATCTCTTATAGTAATAATCTGTGTTTAAAGCTGATTGACTATTGTCATTCAAAGTATAAAATTCCCCAAAGTTGGTACTTTATTGCACTAGAACTATTAAACTTTATCTTTTGTTTTTAAAATATTTTTAAAAGTTGTCACTTGCTACTTGTTTTATTAAATGGAGTTAAATGTTGTATACATTCTCTCCCCCCCTCAAGATGGATGAAATCAATTTATGTTTAAAAAACTTTTGCCCACCAATTTGAGCATTATGATTCTCTCCATCTGTTATGAAATTGGTCAGAGTGGCAGAAAAGGACACCAGATTCCCAGTTGTTAAAGAAGTAGTTATTATATCAGATTTTAATTTTTCTCAATTTGTTTAAGGGTTGTAAAAATTGGGAGATGAATTTTATGTCTCATTTTGACTTCCTTGGAAAAACAGAAGGATATCAGGGTATCACTAAATTAAAATACTACATTTGCTCTGCTTTTAGTAATGAACTTGACCTTTGAACACAGATTGGTTTCTGGAAGCTATTAATATGATTGTATACTGGTCCAGATGATTAATGTGCAAAGTTATTGTCACAGGAGCTTTCCAGCTCTTGCAACACCACCTAAAGGGTCTCCCTAAGTAGTCAATTTCAACATGGGCTGCAAATAATTTATTTAGACTTAGCTATTCTATTTTCTCTTTCTCCCTTTTGACTATTAGGACTAAATGAGGCAATTCTATTCAATAAGCTGCAGTTCAGTGATGAGACAAGTAAGCTACTGACCTTAGGCAGAACCCCACCCCCACATGTATTGGCTCTACAGTACTGTGAGAGGGATTTACACCAGGGGTGGGTTGCTGCCAGTGTTACTGCCTGTTTGCTTCACGTGTGTATCCACGCGTGCTTGCCACATGTTGTTGCGTATGCGCAGTTGCCTTTAAATTGTTCTGTGCATGCGCAGAACATTATAAAATGACAAAAAACATGCCGGCAACAGCATGTGTGACTGGGGAACCGGTTTGGGGTGTGTGTGTGGCCATGCTGCCATCCCTACTTGTTCAGTGACCCAATCGCTCAAAGTGGTGCGAACCAGTAGCAACCCACTTCTGAGCTATGTATCCTATTAGACCAGGGGTCCCCAACCCCCAGGCTGCGGACCGGTGCCGGTCCGTGGCTTGATAGGAACCGGGCCGCAGTGAACGGCGCAACTCGTAGAAAGGGCCGGAGAGGAGGAGGAGGGAGCAGCCCCCTGGGCAGAGCGCACACTGGGGGCAGGAGAGCACAGGTGCGGCCGCTCGCGCCATTGGGGGCCCGAGAGGGGCAAGTGAGCCAACTCACTCCCCCCCGCGTGCGCATGCACCACCTGTTCCCCCTCCCCCCGCTCCCCCTCTACGTCGGCCGAGCCATGACTACCGGTCCGCGGAATTTTTTTAACATGAAACCGGTCCCTGGTGTCAAAAAGGTTGGGGACCCCTGTATTAGACCATCACTTAAGAATGAGTCAGCAGTGTGCTGCAGCTGCCAAAAAAAGCCAATGAAGTCCTAGGCTGCATCAACAGGGGGATAGCAACAAGATCACAAGAAGTAATAGTATCACTTTATACTGCACTTGAGACCACACTTGGAACACAGCATCCAGTTCTGGTTGCCACAATACAAAAAAGATGCTGAAATCCTAGAAGATAAAGATGATAAGGGATCTGGAGGCTAAATCCCATGATGAATGGTTAAGTGAACTAGGTATGTCTAGATACAACTTGAGTACAGTGGTAGGAGTCAAGTAATTTAACAACCGGTTCTCTGCCCTAATGATTTCTTACAACAACCAGTTTGCCAAATTGCTGAGAAGGTTAACAACTGGTTCTCTCAAAGTGGTGTGAACTGGCTGAATCCCACCACTGCTTGAAGGGAGGGGACATCACAGAGAAGATGGGGTCAACTTACTCTCCAAAGCACCTGAGGGAGGACAAGAAGCAATGGGTGGGAGATTGTTAAAGAGAGATCCAACTTGGAACTAAGGATAAATTTCCTGATATGAGAAAAAATAATCAGTGGAATAGCTTGCCTCCTGGAGTTGTGGGCACTCCATTGCTGGAGATTTTCAAGACAAAAAAATGGACTTCAATTTTCCAGGATAATATAAGGTCTCCTATCTTGGGCAGAAGATTAGACTAGAAGACCTTCAGTTTCCCTTCCAGCCCAATGATTCTATGATTATGTTTACATTTCTTCAGTCTTCCATTCCCTCACCAGTATTCTGGGACTTTTCATACTCTGAGTCACTGAGATCATTTTTTAGACCTCCTTACTGTAGTTATTAGCCCCGGTTTCCAGTTCTTATGCCTCTCCTTCAGAACAATAGTCTCGTTAATTAGTCATATAAATCTCTTTAAATGTTCCCCCATTTTTTCTTCTCATATTTTATGTCTCTGCTTTCAATACTTTATTTTTCAGAAAAACCTATCTTTGTTAGATTTGGTTATCTATTAAGATTTTGAATCGTTTATATGCTGTTCACCTTGATTTCCACCCTAAAAACTCATACTGAACTCCATGCTATGTGAGCGATTTCTTTCAGCAGGTTTCTTTCCTAATTATCTTGAACTTTGAGGAAATATGAGTCTATATTAATAATTTTAATGAATTCCAGCACTGAATATATTTTTTCATCACATTTTATTTCAGAGTTGATCTTCCATGAAAGTGCAAAGGATAGATGCTAGAATAATATCAGGCAATTTACCGTTGTTGTTTTTAAAAAAAATGTTTTTGAAAAAAAGAACCCCAAATCTTAATTTAAATGACTGTCTACATAAAGCACCATAGTAATTTACCTCTTAGTGGTACATGAGGTTTTGCCAATTGTCTTGGATCCCTGTCAGGGGATGCCTTCATTATACAAACTTGAGAATGGCTATGGCATTATCTATTCTCAAGGTTTCAGTGATTTCCATTACAAGGGTATAATTTAGAGGCATTCCTCAGCAAATGGTTACTTGGAATTCATTGTTCAATTGGAGTCCTAGTGGACAACCATTTAAATAGGAGCCAGCAGTGTGCAGCAGCTGCCAAAAAAGCCAACACAGTTCTAGGCTGCATAAAGAGAGGGATAGAATCAAGATCACGTGAAGTGTTAATATCACTTTATAATGCCTTGGTAAGGCCACATTTAGAATACTGCATTCAGTTTTAGTCTCCACCATGTAAAATAGATGTTGAGACTCTAAAAAGAGTGCAGAGAAGAGCAACAAAGATGATTAGGGGACTGGAGGCTAAAACATATGAAGAATGGTTGCAGGAACTGGGTATGTCTAGTTTAATAGAAAGAAGGACTAGGGGAGACATGATAGCAGTGTTCCGATATCTCAGGTGTTGCCACCAAGAAGAAGGAGTCAAACTATTCACCAAGGCACCTGAGGGTAGAACAAGAAGCAATGGGTGGAAACTAATCAAGAAGAGAGGCAACTTAGAACTGAGGAGAAATTTCCTGACAGTTAGAACAATTAATCAGTGGAACAGCTTGCCTCCAGAAGTTGTGTACGCCCCAACACTGCAAGTCTTTAAGAAGATGTTGGATAGCCATTTGTCTGAAATAGTATAGGGTTTCCTGCCTAGGCAGGGGGTTGGACTGGAAGACCTCCAAGGTCCCTTCCAACTCTGCTGTTGTATAATTTATTAGTAGCATTTAAAAAGTGATAGTATCAACTTGATAAGCCAGAATATTGTATTTTGAAAAAAACATGAACTCTAGCTCTTACAATTTATAAGGAATACTGAACAACAGTGAAAGAGGTTTCTGAGACCACCATAAATTGTGGACCCCTTTAAAGCCAACGAAAATAATATATTTGGAAAAAGTTCCACTTTTATATTCACATAAGTTTTTGGAAGAGCTGACTGCAAACAGATTTTCATGGCTACTGCGTGGACTTATGTCAAGCTGTATTCAATGAAAGCTGACAAGCTGACAGATTTGATCTGTCCGTGGAATATGGGGAAAAGAAGATGTCTCTTATCTCTGTATCATAGTTACAAAATATCAGACCATGATTGCCAGGAAAATTCTTGAAAATAGTATCTGTCTATATGCAGATAAAATTCTGATATTAAACTATACTGAAGTGCAAACATAAAGTTCATGATAAAGCAAATTCTTGTTCTTATATCTATTGTTTTAAGTAGTTAACATATTTTTAACAGAAGACCCTTAAATAATCTTAATATCAGGAGTGTATACAGGAATAATGGTTTGTTTCAAACTCAGAAGAAACTATCATGTTCCAGAAGTTCTACCAATTTGTTTCAAGTCAGCCATGCTTTGGCAAAACTGAATCCCAGAACTCTGGTTGCTTTGGTTTTCACACAAAACAGAATTTAAAAAGAAAGTAGGGCAAAGCTAGTGTGCATGGTCCTCTTTCTCTTCCTCAGTTTTCAGTGCAGCATACATCAATGTTATTAATTTTTTTAAAAAATGTTTAAAAATCAAAATAAACAAAAATATGAAAAAAATATATAAAAAGCTCTTAGTAGCCCTTCCTTCCTTCCTTCCTTCCTTCCTTCCTTCCTTCCTTCCTTCCTTCCTTCCTTCCTTCCTCTGTAAATATGCACAATTTTTCTATTATCTTTTTTTTTTAGTATGTACCATATTTTTAGTCTCACTATTTTGTACTGATTGCAAGGTTTTCCTTTTTCCAACTTTGTGCCAAGTTGATTCTCGCCACTGTCAATTTATATTTAATAAATTGTGATGCCTTTAATTTTTATATATTGGTATCATGTGTAATATAAATAGTTGTGGTTTCAATTTGAATTTATTTTCAAAATGTTTTGGTGTATTTCTTTCCAGTATTTTGAGTGATTTTGCATAACCACATACATGATAAAATGTTCCTTCTTTGCTTCAGGTAAAGCTTTTCTTTTCCTCAGTTGAATGAAGGCAATTTTTTTTTATCCAGTTGCAGGATTTTAAGAACAGGGATGCTTTCTAAGACAGACATTTAAACTGATTAATCAGTACATTGGATTAAGCATCTGCCTATTGATTGTTATGAGGCTGAGCTAAGTCTTGAGGTAGTCATTATGGGATGAAGTTTAGTATTTGTCACAAATACTTCCCATAAAAGCAATAATACTTGTTTTTCAGTGATAAATCTGCATGATGTCAAGGTTGTTCCTGTTATATAGGTTCTTGGGCATAGGAAGAGATAATAAATTTAGGAGTAAAATCAACTTTGACTCGATAAGTGTATTTGCAAAATCACTATTACCATGCGCCTTTCTTACATTATAAGGTTCAGTTTTTAGTAGTAACCTTCTTGAATATTTCTAGTTGCTAGAAAGTTGGTTTCATACAGGAAGCTTTGGAGATCCTTTGATTTTTATCACAACTGTTTTTCTCACAACAAATATTGAGAATGCAATTGAAAATGGAATTCTATCTGATAGTGACATATTTTGAAAAAAGCTGAAATATGTAAATGTTAAAATTAGAGGTAGGGGGTGGTTTGATGTCTAAATCATATTAAGCCCTATGTGATAATGAACTTGACTTTTGATTATCCCTGAGCCAGTAATGCAGGAGACCATCCATGGTCTGGTGACAGCACCAAAAGGGATGTGACCCATTTTACTTTTTCTTCAGGCTTTTAAGACTTCTAGGGAATAAACTGATTCTATTCTCATCCTTAAAATCCCCTAATGTCCCTAATAAGCGATGCAAAATTAGACATATTTTAATTTCTCAAATTCATTAGAAATATTTTACGTTTTAAAAATTATCAGTATTTTTTTTACATGTGTACACAAGCACACACATTAATTGTGGTTTCCTTACGCAAACTTTTGCATGTCTCTAATGGATAACAAACCTCCATGAACATATAACGTTCTTGTATATCTGAAATTCTGTCCTTGTTTCTTTGTCACTTTAAGCATGTCCCTATTAAGTTGTCCACCAAAGTGGTACCCATTTATCTACTCTTGGTCACACACTTTCCAACTGTTGGGTCAGCAGGAATGTGTGACAGGATCTCACCCTGTTCTGTGGCAGCAGCTGTGTCTCTAACATAAGCCTGCTGATCATTAGCCCAGCGTCCTAACTTCATGAGCCACTGTGCTCCATCCCTGCTGCACTATGAGACTCTTTCATGAACGGTGTGTTATACCATGAGATGCTAGCACTGCTTGACTACCACTCATAGGCAGCATTACCATCCAGGGGCATGATCAACCAAAGCAGTCTCTCTCAAGCAGGCAGATGGATACAAATGCTGTCCATAAGTTGCTTGAGCTGTTCAGAGAAATAAGACCTGCAGATGCAAAGAAGTCATGTATAGTTTGCAATCAGGCCTGCCTATCTATCTATCTATCTATCTATCTATCTATCTATCTATCTATCTATCTATCTATCTATCTATCTATCTATCTATTTAATTTGATTTGATTTCTCCCATAGGGACTCAGGGCGGTGCACAGGGAAAATAAAAGGTACATGTAAATACAGTCAATAGATAAATTTAAAGTTAAATTAAATAAATTTAACCTGAGTTAGAATAAACTTAAGAAACCCTATTAAAATGATAGTAAAAACAAACTATGCCAGGTCGGCCGCATGAAAAAAGTAAGTCTTCAATGCTTTACGGAAGAGGCGAAGGTCCGTGGTAGTGCGAAGGTCGGGGGGGCAGGTCGTTCCAGATTATTATTCTAGAGATAATTGCCGTAACTGGGCAAGAAGAAAAGGCAAATAAGAACAATGATGCTAGGGGTGGGTGGGGGGGAAGGAAGAACTTTGTGGGAGAAAAAGGAAAACCATTGGCTCCAGAATCTAATACCCCAATTCAGGATTTCAATATTACTGGCTATCTCTGGTGGTATGCTAATATAGAGTTTATATGAATAATAAATGTCTCATGTACATCTGTACATACAGAGAGATTTGGACTGCAAAAATCCAACCTGGCAGCCCCCAGATGGCAGCAAATTGTTAGAATTGTCTTTATCTAAAAACACAAAAAGTGTCCATTCGCTCCTCTTTTGTTAAATTTCCTCATAGAAATGTTAACATGGAATTATACGAAGAACAGTCATATTCAAGATCATATTATAAAAAAACAGAATGTCATATAATACATTTGCAGATGAGGTGTTTTTTTCTAAAATCCTAAAAGAGATATTTCATTACATTTTTAATTAAATATTATGGAGTAGCTGGTTTAGAAGTTAATTTTGATAAGTTATCCACTATGTTAATTAACATCAAGAGTCACAGAGGCAGCTTCAGTAATCCTTCAGCCTTCATATTACTCCACACACATGCAGATATTTAAGAGTACTCATTACAAAAAATTGGTGGTACCTGCTAAAATAGCATCATGACTCTCACCTGATCAAAGTTTAAACTGAATATAAGTCATATCAGCTTTTTTTGGTGTTAATTTTACAGAATAGCTGCATATAAAATGGCTATTCTTCCTAGAATTTTACTTTTATTACAAGCAGTCACATTTCCATTGTGGGTAGAATATTTGGCTCTGGACCAGGCACCCACCTTAACTTACTGAGCCTGCAGTGAAAACAGAGCTAGAGTATCTCTATTATTTGGTTCCATTTAATTGTCTTAATATATAGCATTTGATTACATTTTGAACATCTAGCTCATCCAAGATAAAATGGAGTCAATGAAGCAGGAGTTAATGAGTTAATTTTTTCACCCTCAAGTATAGTTAATTTATGAGGAAGTAACATTTCTATATTGCTTCCTGCAATTACAAATTATGTCTTTGTTCTTGAACCATCTGTGCAGTGAAAACAGAGGCATCTGTGTAGTTCAGTTAGATCCAGAAAGACTAAAGAAACTTATTGGACTGGGGGGGGGGGGGCTTCAGAGGGGGCGTCTCCCCTTTTCCTCCGCCTTTCACCTTTCCGTTCTTACTTTGACTTGAGGTCTGCCACATGAATGCTATGTACATAGATATACATATATTGCGTTAGCAAATTGCATTCAATTTTATGTGGAAATAATATCTGGGGATATTGGGTTTTTATTAAGTTGTCGTCATGTTAAATATATGCACAACTGGGTTTTCTAAACCTGGTCTGACACTATTTCAGCCTTTTTACCTACCTCTTTCTCCTTCCTTTTCTGGGATCTTGACTTACTTTGACAGTTAGCTGTGTATGTCATAGAGTTGCCATGGAAACAGTATCCAGCACACTGCTTTCTCTCTGCCTTTCCTATCCCACCCTCTTCTTTTTCTGAAGCCTGTTGCCATGGAAAAATTTATAATCCACCATAATTTTCAATAATCATCCCTTTCCCCCATTTTGGTTTATTTTATTGAAACAAAACCCCTTAAGTTAAAGCACCTTAATGCTCTGGAAAACTGGAGGTAGGGCTGCAATTTTATGTTAAACAAAAATTACAAAAGCTGCTGGTGGTCAATAAGGATTTCATGAAACCTGACAAGTTCATATGACAGAGAATACATTTATGTGCACATGTCAGAAAGAAAGAGAAAGAGGATGGCATGGGGAAAAGTAGGAAGGTCTCAAATGCACAAAACCACATGGAGAACCTTGTGGTACATCACTGAACATTGGCTGGGGTTACACAATGTGCCACGGTGGCACAGTGGTTAGAGTGCAGTACTGCAGACTACTGCTGCTGCCTGCCAGTTGCCTGTAATTTGGCAGTTCATGTCTCACTAGACTCAAGGTTGAGGACCAAAATTGTTGGGGGCAAGATGCTGACTGTAAACCGCATTGAGAGGGCTCTAAAGCACTGTAAAGCAGTATATAAGTCTAAGTGCTATTGCTGTTGCTATTGCATCATATTATTCCTTTGATTTTGGCTTAGTGTATCACTGAACATAGCCTTTATGGTTTGTAACCATTTCTTTATGGCTTAGTGCAACATTTGTATGTTAATTACAAGTTATTCAATAAAGCATAGTTATGCAAATCATGACAGCATGGTGTAGAAATGCAATCAGTGTATTGCAGGGTACTCTGCAAGATATTGTTGTAAATGATAAGACTATTTTCTGATCTATAATGCTGCCTCTCAGCTTCTCTACTTTTGTTAGTTCAGTCCAGTGATATTCTTTGCAAGTACATCTAAATTGGGTTGACACACATTGGGTTGAGTAGCTATGCATCTTAGTTTCATTGACACAGCCATATGAAATTACAAAATCAATAAAATATAATAGTCTTCTGGCTATCAATTCATTAGCAGCTCCTAGTGTATATTGGTTACTTGCGTGACCGCCTCCTACCACATACCTCCCTTCGACCCATCCGCTCCCACAGAGAGGGCCTCCTCAGGGTGCCATCCGCCGGTCAATGCCGGCTGGCGACCCCCAGGGGGAGAGCCTTCTCTGTGGTGGGTCCGGCCCTCTGGAATGACCTGCCCCCCAATCTTCGTACCATCACAGACATACGCCTCTTCCGCCGGGGGCTTAAAACACATCTCTTTCATCTGGCCGGCCTGGCATAGATCCCATGATTTAATTTTAAGATAATTTTTAAACTGTTTTTAATAGTTTTTAATAATTTTAGCACAGATTTATCATATTTAATTGTATTTTATCCTGTATTTATATGTTATTGCTTGTTTTTACCTCTTCTGTGCACCGCCCTGAGTCCCCACCAGGGAGATAGGGCGGTATAGAAATGTGAATAAATTAATTAATATTATATATGGCTATACCTAGCATTTCATAGGAAACCAACAGATTTTCTCCAAGAAAAAAAATTGAGCCAGTTTCAAAATCAGTTATTCACATGTACCAGGACATATGAATTTCCTTTATCTTCTCTCATATGTTTCATCAGCTATGTTTCATTTCCAAATGTCCTATTCTTATTTTACAACAAAAGGTAGAGAAGGGTTGGGGTCATCAATAACAGGGAAGTATTTGTGGGAGATAAAATAGAAAGTGGCTTTTTAGAGTTAAAACCCACTTCTGTTAATCCATAGTACATACACAAAACGATGAAAACAGGATAAGCAACAAAAGAATGGTAGTGAAAATAGGGTAGTCCTGGTTAGAATGAAGAACCACTGATTGTTCCAGATAAATGAGAATTTAAGCATGACAATGTGAATGACGGTCACAATTGACGTGGGTTGAAGAAGCAAAGCTAAGTTACAATTTTGTTGTAAGCAAGTACAATGACAATAAAGATTATTATTATTAAGTGAAAGGAAAGCCTCAACTGCTTAATGCAAGTAATGCTTCAACAGATGGTAGTTGGCTTGTGAGTTATAGGTGATTTCAGTATTTCTAGAAAAACATTTGTGTAAGTGAGATGACTTTCTATGCTCCTTTTCCAGTCAGGAATTTTTCAGTAACACACACACACACAAACCATAATAGTTAAAATTCATTTCAGATTTAATTTGCATAGTTAAACTGTCTTTTAAAATGGTACGAAAAGCCTTATATGTACATATATAATAGTAAGTTAAGTCATTCTGTATATTGTTTGCCATAAATGCTCCCCTCTTGTTTTATAAGATAAACCATGAATACCTGAAAAAGGATAAGAAAATGAAAAAATAGTTTAAAGATGTGAGTTGGCTAGGAAGGAGTAAACAGATTAAATGCAAAATAATTTTGAAAGCATAGAAGAACACGTTTCTATGGAAACAGCAACCCACAAAGGGAGAAACTGTAAGAATAGAGAAAGGAGAAATTGAGAAAGGTGGAACAGCCATATTTATATCCTTACTTTATACTGATAAATCATTATTTGTGCCTTTTAATTGACAATTAAAAATTAAAATATCAGGGGGTTGGCACTGCTACCCTTCAAGTATATGTGTAAAAGAAGACAAAACCAATGGTGACAAACTGAGATAAGCATTTAAGCTGCTTAATTGATTAATCTTTTTAGATCTGAATGTTCATGTTTAAGTACAGGAAGTCTCTTTCATTGCTGTTATTTAGTACCCTAATATTGTAGTTCACCAAAATTGATATTATTATTTTGATGGTGAGTAGAGCAGAAGAGCTCTTCCATTAAATTTGAAGAGGATGTCAGTATGGCTCTGCTGGATTTTTGTTTTTGTTTTAGACATTAAGAATTTGCAGATTAAGAGTACTTCACCTTTTACAGGGTGTGAACAATTATGTATAAAGCAGCTGTGTGCGTGTGTGTGTAATGTGAAGGTCATATATTCATTCTTAATTTTTAAAATGGGAATGGCCCAATTTTTCATAAATTGTACAAGGAAAGTAGCTCAGAATAGTCTGAGATGCAACTTTAGCGATTGTGGAACTTGACTCTTTAATAAATATTATACAAATCTATATTTTTAATTCAATTAATCATAAAGATCCTGTACTTAATGTAAACCTAGAGGTTGGGGTTGTTGTTTTTTTTAACTTGGTAACAATTTATATGCTATTTGTTTCTCTTTAACTTACTTTTCACAGTTGAGATGTTGTTAACATACAACTTCTAGCTGAAGTTCATCCTGAAAAGGATGAACAACATTGTGCAATGTTGGGAATTATAGTTGAAACAACTTTTCTCCTGATCTATTCCTGGTGTATTATATGATATCAATCTCAGTGCAATCATAGAATCATGGAATGCTTCATAGCTACGCTACTTTGTAGTTTGGTGCTTTATTAGGAGTGAAAAATGTTATTCTATTCCCAAGGGGTTTACTGAATAATCCCCTGTTGCATTCAGGCTCAGTTTCTGACTTGTTGCTTCTTTGCATTATCCTGCACTTATTTCTAGAACAACATAACTAAGGAGGTTTTGTCACTGATAATTTTGCTCCCCAATAAGTGCATCTCTAAGCAAAGGTAAATATTAAAGAAATATAAAGATATATTTAACAATAATACGGTAGTTTGGAGGAGAGGCATGGTTAAGAAATTAAGCTATGAAAATGTGCTGTTTCTTGGTACTCTTTTTCATATGCTGTCATTTCTAATTCCCGAGGAAAATAGTGGGTTTATTGTCAGTATATTGGTCTAAATGGAATGGGAAGAAAAAGAAATCACATGCTGATAAAAATTTTTTTTCAAGAGGCTAAAAGTACAAGTGTAAGCAATTGTTGAATGATTAGTTATTAAAATTTATACAATCCCAAGCGTGCACAATAGTTATAATTCTCAGTATCTTTTTTCTTCATTCATCAAAATATCATTGTTTCTTGTGAATTGTGTTTTATTTGTATTACAGAGTATAATGTAGCTTTTCTGGGTTTTTTTTTCTTTTTTAATTGATACATTGTATTCTGTCGCTGAGGATAAAAAGAAATCACCCTTCACCGTCAACATCTAGACCAGGGGTTCCCAAACTTGGCAACTTTAAGACTTGTGGACTTCAACTCCCGGAATTCTCCAGCCAGCATAGCTGGCTGGAGAATTCCGGGAGTTGAAGTCCACAAGTCTTAAAGTTGCCAAGTTTGGGAACCTCTGATCTAGACTGAAGTTAGATGGAGAATATTAATTTATTTTTAATTGTTTTTATAACTAATGTGGGAATAAGCATAAGGTTTTCAGAATGACTCCACTTGCTGACTGTTAATGTTAAAACACCAATGGCAAGTGGATGAGTGAGACACCTCTACTGCTGCACTGGAGTATTTAAAACAACAACAGTCAATTTAATTCAAGGATACTTCTGAATTCAGAATCTGGGCCAGTATTTGTGACAATGGAAAGCCATGACAATTTGTTTAAGTGTTTCCCCAAAATTAACTTCATTATATAACCAATCCTTTAAACTGTTAAATTAGCCAATCTCATTTATACCTCAGTGGTTAAAATAATCAGTCCAAGCCATTGGATTGTTTTAGCTATTGCCTATATAGGTCTATATATAAATTAACTGCTAATTTGTAGATTCTATCTAGTATATATTCAGTAAATGGGGAACGTTTCTAGTATTAACAGAGCAATTGTATCATGTTATCCCTTCACATTACTGTTGTATAGTAACGACAAGAACATACATACAGTAGCCAGAGTGTACTAAACATCTGTCTTATAATAATAATAATAATAATAATAATAATAATAATAATAATAATCTTTATTGTCATTGTAAAAATTACAATGAAATTGGTTTATACTTATACTGTCAGATCAAAGATGCATCTAGTCCCAATACTCGCCCAATACAGAATAATAAGAAAAAAACCCATCCTGCTCTGTCTGTTGGAGGTGACATTAATGAGACTGTGAAATGTTCATCACAAAGCAGACAATATTTCACAAAGTGGGGGTCAGGAGAGTAATAATACCTACTAGTTAGATTTGCCAGGCACATTCGAGATTTTTTTTTCTAGTCCTGCAGAGTGATGGAGAACCAAGAAAATTACAATGATCTGTAGCTTATGTGGGAGCTTGTGATGAAAACAGTTGATGGAGCTACTACATGACAATGCATATTTTATGGAGCAATTATGAAAAATGTATATATCAAAACATTGTTGAATGCTTGTCACAATACTACTACTACTACTACTACTACTACTACTACTACTACTACTACTACTAATTCCTAGGTCCTTGGTTAGGACTCGAGCCGTTGAGCTACCAACAGCCCCAAAGGCTGTGAATCTCACCAAAGATTAACCACAGAATAATAATAATAATTGCAATACCTTGTGATGCACAAATTGAAAATAAGCAGCAAGAAAAAATTACAAAGTACCAGGTCTTGCAAATTGAAGTTGAGCGACCGTGGAAAAAGAAATTGTGTGTTGTCTCAATTGTAATTGGAGCACTTGGAGCAATACCTAAAGGGCTACCTCGCTATTTAGAAATTCTAAATTTACCGACTTGAACATTCTGACTCTACAAAAAACCCACCCTACTTGGGACAGCTTATATTCTCCGACGTTACCTTGACAGTTCCTAGATCCTTGGTTAGGACTCGAGCTGTTGAGCTACCAACCAGCCCCAAAGGCTGTGAGTCTCTCCAAAGATTAACATAATAATAATAATAATAATAATAATAATAATAATAATAATAATAATAATAATAACAACAACAACAACAACAACAACAATAACAATAACAACAGTATTTATTTATTTATTTTATTTATTTAAATTTATATCCCGCCCTTCTCCACAGAGGACCCAGGGCGGTAGTAGTAGTAGTAGTAGTAGTAGTAGTAATAGTAATGTCAAAGTTTGGTCACAAGATATAATAATTATATGAATTAGATTGTCCTGTTCAGTATTTTTATTAATGACCTGAATAAAAGGATTTAGAGGATGCAATTAAAACAAATTTAGGATGAGTGTTTAAGACTTTAGAAGAATAAGAAAATATTCAAAAAGATCTCAGCAGAGGAAATTGAACAATAAAATATAAAATCGTACAACTAAAAAAAATGAAAAAAAAGTGCAATGATGAGAGGGACCTGGCATGTGAAACTGAGAGTTCTGGGTCTGTAAATCACAAGTAGAATATAACCCAACAGTGCAGGAGCGTCAAACCCATGTCTTCATGCCGGTGTCACATGACGTATCGGGACTTTTTCCCCCTTTGCTAAACGGGGCATAGGTGTGGCCAGTGCATGATGCATCTGGTTAGGCAGCCCTGCAACAGCATGATACAGCTTTTAAAAAGACATGTGCTATTTCAGAGGTATTAATAGGTTCACGAATTAAATTGGAGTCCGTATCCAGCGATATAATTGCTCCATATTACTGTCCCTTGGTTATTTGGAATACAGTATCCAATTCTGGGTACCAGAATGAGTGGTATCTACAGCAAATTAAATTGAGGTTAGATATTTAAACAGTTTTTCTGATGGTAAGAGCTGTCAACCAATGGAACAGTGGACCTTGTAAAAGGGTTACCTTTTTTTCACTAATATAGATAGTCCTCTTTCTGAAATACTTTAACAGATCCTTCACTATATAGGAGATTGACCAAGATGGCCTCTGTGATCCTTTCCAACTCTATGACTCTATGAAATTGGTTTGAAGTGTTTACAGGAGTATTCTTTTCAGATGGTGGACAGTGTAAGATCTATTAATATAGCTTTTCATATGTATGTGTCAGAAGATGACAGCACCTGCTAATCTCATACAATTCAAATATTATTGCTAAGAAAGTTGGGCATGGATAATATTTGAACGGGCAGTTCAGAAATGGAAAAGACATCATAGAATAAACCATTCCTAAACCATTCAACAATGCTTTTACTCCACCACCAAGAGGGAAATTTCAGTTCAAGGTACATTTATCCTTTTTTAAACATCTGTACACAGATAATAATATTATAGAGGTTTCCATTAGCCTGCTTGATGACACATGCTATGCTAAAAAATAAAGCTTTGTAGTTGTGATATAAATAAAAAATCCTAGGATTGTGAGAAGATTGTGAAATCAATCTAGATTGGTTATCTGGGATTCTTAACATTTTAAATGATATTTTGAAGTAAGCTTTTTCTAAATGAATATATGTCACAAATTTCCTAGGATTACAAATTTTTGAAATGTACTTTGAAAGCCCCTAGGGGAGAAAAAAAATAAGACAAAATTTACATTGACATAGGAAGAAAAAGTTGGGGTTGATGGGGTAAAAAAAACACCTTGCTCCCTAACTTTGCTAATTCTTGAAAGGAGAAGCAGCTCTACAAATCAGCAAGTTCCAAAATCTGACATTATTGAATATCTGTTATTAACAACTATAAAAAGTAAGGAAATCGTTAGAGCCTTTAACCAACCCTTACAACCTACAGCTTGTGACTTCATCCTTCTATCATTATTCACCCACGTTTACCACCTACTGCACACATGCCTTCTTTCTTCATATGCCTTCTGTCTGAGTTCAGGAACTGGGATTCTTTCCCAGTTCCTTTGTTGTCCCCACCCACCTGTGCTACAGCATGAAGGAGTAGCGGTTCAGGATCTACTGTATGTGTATGCGTGTATGCACCCTCTTGTGCATGCCCATTAGTGTCTTTGTTCACAATTCACCAATTTTCTATATGTTAGTGTTATGTCGGAGGTCCACAAGCGATGAAATATCATGGTGCAAATCTTAATCAAGTTTGTGTCTTGTGCTTCAGGTATTTTTTATCATTATCTATAACCCATCAGTGTGTTATATCATTTGTTTTGTCTCTGATCTCTTATGAAAGAATGCTAGATATGCCCTTGCTTTCAGTGCTTTATTGAACTACTTGAGAAAAATCAGTTTCCCTATTGTTCTCCATGTAGCTTATTTTAGATTCCTTCAGTATTTGATCTTTTAATACTCCTTGACGTTATCTCAGTCCAATTGCGCTGAAAAGAGCCACCTAGTTAATTGGCAAGTTGATAATTATGGAGAAATGAAATCTGTGATGGAGTTGAACCTGACTTTTCTCTTAACTGACTTTATTCAAGAGGAATCATGTTTTACTGATTTTGTTTCCTTTTAAATCTTTTTTAAGTCTTGAAGATAGGCATCTCCCCCATTGAAGCCTTTATACTTGGCCCCGCCGTGGCCAAATCGCTGATATTCCAACGTTTAGATTACATTGAAAGGCAACAGAATTTGGCACTTGGTGTAGGAATTTGTTCTCCATTCTCTCTTGGCATTATTCCCCTGACCCCCCCCCCCCAAATACCTCTCTGAGCTATCCTCCATCAAATACAGGCTGGCATTCCTAAAGGCACACTTTAACGTGTTCATACTCCTAAACCATAGATTTAAATTTCCATAGCGGTTAGATGGTACGGTTGACAGAATGGTCTTTGTCATCGATTTTGCCTGTTGTCTCCCACCCTTCAGTGGGGCTCGGCTGTATATCCCCATGTGATTTGTTTATCTTGCCTTTTGGTCCATGACCGCAATAAAGTTTTATATATAATCTTAAATCAGACTGCTAGTTCTACTAAAAAGGGAAAGAAATGTGTATAATTATAATTTTTCTGATGCTTTCCATATTGTGATCATGCTGGTACACTTGTTGAAAAAAACATTTCAATGAGAGAATATGCATAAATATTTGATGCATACATATTTTCTAAAGTAGTAAGGAATTCATTTCCTTTCTGAAACATTAGCAATTCAGATTGGGAAATTAATCCTATCAATGGACTGTGAAGCTGTTCTTAAAAAGCTTAGTATATACTTCCTAAATCAAAATCATGATAATTCTCTAATAATTAGTGCCAGTTTTAATTACACTGCAGAATGGACTGATAGTTGTAAGATATAAATGACTGAGTTATATACACAACATTGCCTATTTAGGAAATTATATATTTTTAGAAAATGGTACTTTTGAAAATGTGTGGATATGGTGATTTCTCAAAGCAAAGGAATAATGAATTATATTATTTTCAGCTTTTAGCATCTTCTGTTGTCTAATATCACAACCTTAGGATACTTAGTAAATAGTGTACAGTATTTATTTTATTTTATTTTATTTATTTATTTATTTAATTTATATACCGCCCTTCTCCCTCTCGGGACTCAGGGCGGTGAACAGCCACAATAAAAAGAGGAAATACAAAAGTTAAAATAGCAAATTATTCTGTCTTAAAGTTCAACTTTTCACTACTTTTATAGATAATAATGGAAATTAAAGACTCCAACTCTTTGGGAAATTTCACTCTGCAGTCTAAACTGCTTTTTATCTGTCCTACCCCAATCTGTTCCTGAAGTCAGCTAACATTCAGGTCCAAATGACAGTGATTTGACAACTGGGCCTGGTTGGTGCATCTTCTGGACTAAAGTCCCTGCAGGACCTGACTGATCATTCTCCTGCTTTTTGCAAGGAAGGCAATATAATAATAATAATAATAATAATAATTTTAATATTTCTAAACCGCACCCTCTCCCCACAGGGACTCGCGATATCACACTGCCTGGCTTACTTGTAGATGGGTTTATCGGTACCTGCTTTCTCCTTTGGGGATTGTTCCTGTTTAATTAGCCCCCATTCTTTCCCTTTGCTTTCCTAGTTGTTTGTACATATAGAAGCCTTCGGTCATTTCCCCATGTTTTCTGCTTTGACACTAATGCAGACCATTTCCCCCTCTTATTATTATACAGTAGTTGTTCTGATGGTTTCTGTTGGGGAAATTTTCTTATCTAACCAAATAAAACAGAATCTGGGAAAATCAGTTGGCAAATCAGATCAAACATTTTACAAAGTAAACATTGAAAAACAATAAAACTGCCTTCTTTCTCATGCAACTTGATAGTCTGCCCCTTAATGAAATCATTACATATTCAATCCAGGCTCTACCTCTTGAAACACAAAGAAAAACTGGATTAGATAAAGGTAAAGTTTCCCCGCACACATATGTAGTAGTCGTTCCCAACTCTAGGGGGTGGTGCTCCTCTCCGTTTCAAAGCCGAAGAGCCAGTGCTGCCCAAAGACGTCTTCATGGTCATGTGGCTGCCCTGACTAAATGCCGAAGGTGCATGGAACACTATTTCCTTCCCACCAAAGGTGGTTCCTATTTTTCTACCTGCATTTTTACATGCTTTCGAACTGCTAGGTTGGCAGAAGCTGGGACAAGTAACGGGAGTTCACTCTGTTACACAGCGCTAGGGATTCGAACTGCCAAACTGCCGACCTTTCTGATCGACAAACTCAGCGTCTTAGCCACTGAGCCACTACTTCCCTTTGAAATTGGATTTCATAAGGCATGATTGGCCGGCATGCCTGACGTTCCAATCATGTACACACAAATTCCAATCATTTTTGAACTTAGGTTGTTCAATGAATAGAGCAAGGTTTGCTTTAGTTTTATTCAAGGAAATGTTTTGTTCAAACAGGAAAGCTAAATTTACATAATCTCTGGTCACTCAATTTGTGGTCATAATCCAAGAACTATCTGTTGGTATATAAGTATAATGGCAATTCTTGGGACAGCATTTCGTTGGATTATTTTTTACACATGTACTTACATTTTCATACTTGTGGTCACCTTTTGAAACCTTCTGATGAGCAAAGTCAATGGGGAAGGTCACTTAATATACATAATACTCTGTTTTCTTCTCTTTTTTGCCACAACAAGAACCCTTTGAGGTGGATTGGGCTCATATTAAATTGAAAAACATTTCTTGCTTTGAAATATCAAAACTACGTTGTGATTGCTGTATCTACTATAAGATAGAAGACATTGCCACTAGTGTTTATAACTTTTGCATACCTGCTGTAGTCGGTTGTATTAAATTTCTTATAGCGAAATAAGTATGTTTAGTATGTTTTTATTTTAAAAAAGGTGGTGAAGACAGATTGTCTATGCAACATAACTAAATTAAATAGTTATTAACTAGTTACCCAGAACTGCCTCGGATTGTGAGAAAATGGCATACAAATTAATTAATTGATTAAATAAATAAATAATAGATTGCAGAATAAAATACTTCTGTATGCAATTTAGTACTTTCTAAAGAATAGTTAGAATTCTGAAGATAAACAATTGAATTGCAAATTAAAATAAATTTAATTTACTAATCTTTTTAAATAAGTATGGAAAACATCCATATGCCTTGCTAAAATCAGCCTAGATGGATGATGAGCACATTTAAGCCTGCCACGTGTATATTTATTCTTAATGAATCTTCATGCTATAAGGTCATCTAGTTGTGGTATCTCCATTCATTGCTAAGGTAGGTTCAGCTGATCTAGTTAGCTAGGCAGGTTGGTCTCTTCTTCCCTCACCATGCTACTTCCTTTTTGAAGCTGCAAACTTGGTGGAAGAGAACAACTATCACTGACAGAAGGAGTGTGCCAATCTTTGGTCATTCTCATTATAGTGAAAATAATTAAATAAGATAACAGATTAACAGAGTTGGAAGGGACCTTGCAGGTCATCTAGTCCACCCCCCTGCCCAAGCAGGAGACCCTACATCTGCCTCTACCTAGGATTGAACTCATAACCTCCTGATTGGGGGGCGAGAGCTCCACCTCTAGACCACAGCAATGCAAAAAATGAAATTAAATAAGGTGCAAAGATGCATTTATATAAAGTTAATGGTATTTAAGGTAGGAACTTGGTATGAACCAATGAGGAAAACATTCATTATGTCAGCAGGACTTTTTTTTATGATATAAACATATACTAAACTTTTGAATTAAAAAATGTTCTTTGTATTCTCCCAATTTTTCTTTCTTTCTCTCCCTCATTTCAACTTTTAATTGATTTGCTGGACTGTTCCAGGCAACAGTATTCAATGTTTTGTTTTAATTATCTATCTTGTACCAAGAGTCTTAATATTTTTCATAGTGGACACACTATTCATCCTAATGGTATTCATTGTTTTGTCTTCTTTCCTTTTTAGATACCTGATTAATGTCACTTTTGAAGGAAGGAATTTATCATTCAGTGAAGATGGCTATCAGATGCATCCTAAGCTGGTTATCATACTTCTGACCAAGACGAGAACATGGGATAGAGTAAGATATGTTTGTTTCCTTTTGAACTGGAATTAAGGCAAATATGTTCTTCTTTGGTTCTGTTACCAGGATACTCACCATCTCAGAGATGCCTTTGGGACACCTGGTTACTGGTTCGGTTAGCAAACTTCTGATCACATTTCATTCACCAGTATATTTAAAAGCTGACACTTTTTAATGTTCAGAGTAGACTTCAACAGAACAACCAGTGTAGGAAAATAGCATATTTTCTTGTACTACAAGATTTCTGATAGAAGAAAGTAAGTAAAGTGACATGGCCAAGATGAGTGGATGGAATTTTAAAAAATAGACATTTTGTGATGGGGGAAGTTCTGTATTGCTAATCTAAAACCATCATAAAAGTTTTGTATGTGAAGTCTTTCCCCCATTTTAGAAATTTTAAAGTTATATGAAGAAAACTCATATAACAGCTGAAATGCCATTTTTCCTTCCTAGTCTGATAAATCTTCACTGAGGGTTGACAGTCCAATGAATAAATATTTTGTAAAGCTAACTACTAGTGAGATAAACATCAACACGAAGAAGATGCTTGGGTGAGCAACGTGAAATTAGTTCTATCTAAAGACTCATAAAGTTTAGGCTAGTGGTTATCCATTGCAAAGAAGCTACAGTCCATGCATGCCCACTTGACAATGCGCCCCAATGAACACAATCAGGCTTACAATAAGCACACATGAGTAGAACTGCACTGCAAGCTCAATCAAATCAGAGTTTGAGCTGTATACAAGAGCAATATTTCAGTTGGATATATTGAACTTCCTAATGGGAAATTCATAAATCATCAGCAATGTCACAAGGTAATCCCAGTAATGGGATTGAGGTAATAAATATAAAGTTTCTTGTTCTTGAGAAACTGGTAGGCTAAATAAGATGCCAGAACTTGCCAGTTTCCCATTTTATAAATATCTCTCCCTTCCACATCTAGATACTGTACATCCCTTTATTTAAAAATCAAGTCTCCCTGTAATGATTTAACTGCATCTAAGAGCATACACATTTTCACACATACACCTTAAAACTGTAACATATAGTCACTTTTCTCAATATTTTAGAAACTGAAACTTTGGGAGGTCCAGGAAACAAATAGCATTCAATTTTTCCTGAAGCAGAAATAATTTTTCTCAGCCTTTCTACACAATAAAAATGTAGAGATTGAACAGTAATTACATTTTGAATTAAATGTATTATAAATTGTGATAAAGCTGATATTAGCAATATTAATAGCAATAGCACTTAGATACCTCTCCATAGTGCTTTATAGCACTCTCTGGACAGTTTACAAAGTCAGCATATTGCCCCAATAATCTGGGTCCTGATTTTACCAATTTTGGGAGAATGAAAGGCTGGGTCAACCTCGAGCCCATCAGGATCAAACTCCAGACTGTGGGTAATATTAGCCTACAATACTGCAGTCTAATCACTGTGCCACCAGGGCTCCAATATAATATTATCTTTCTACCTCACCTTTGAAAGCCATTGCACATTAAAAGTCACTAGATGCTGCTAATATTACAACTTTATTTACACAAATAAGCATGGTGGAATTCAACTTTGTTCTTGTCATGAGATCTGGTTCAGAACACAATATATTCTTCAAAATAATTTGCTTTGACTCAGATCACATCAGAATTCTCCTTCTTTAAATTCACAACTAATTCAGGGTAAGATGTGTGCTTGCCACTGACTATAGATAGCCCTTGTTTCATGATTTGCAGGTCTGTAAAACAAAGAAAAGCTAAAGTAAGTCCATAAGCACAGTTGTGATTTCACTTAGTGGCTGAGTTGGAAGTTCCAGTTGTGCTTGCTAAATGAGGATTATCCGTATACCTTGATAAACCTTGATATCACTACAATTGTCCTTGCTTTTAACAAACTAGAGTGAAATTTGTTGGAATTGCTCTAAAAATGAGGTCTGCTAGGTTTCAAATAAATGGGTGCACAGGTGTTGGATAGAGATTATTTTAAATTCTAAATTCAATTTGTTACATATTGAGACTGCAGCAATAGGCTCCACCAAGGTCCTCCATTCTGGTGGGAAAATACTCAAAGCCCATTGGCTGAGCCCCTCTGACAACTCCCTATAAAAGTTGGCTAGCTGTCAGACAGGCCAGCGGTGGATCTGTACATAGTTTTTGAATAAAGAGCTGTTTGTTGTCACTGAAGCCTGAATCCTGTCTCATCCATTCACCCTATCTAACACAACTATATTTATTGAAAAGTACCAGTAAGTTCCTTGTTTCTGAATAGAATTGGGTGATATTTGCATTTCAGACAATTAAGGTATTTTGTACAGAGGTAATATTTACAAATAGAGTAGTTAAAGAAAACAAAAACCTCCTTAGAATCTATAATGAATTGCTGGAAAAAGTTTAGGGTTCCTATTTCCATGCCCAACATTATCTAAAAAATGATGGGATTACCATATGAGAAACTGATTATTTGGCAAAGAGAACTATTTACCACTGAGGTTACAGAGAAAAAATAAAGATCCCTTTAATAAACTATTCTGAAAAGAAATGATGGAGTGGATCTAGGACCTGGGGGAAAAACGAGGATACTTAACTTTATATTAAGTCATCCCTAGAAATTCATTGGGTGACTTTAGCCTAATTATTATCTCTCAGCCCAAACCATCTAATATCATAGTTGCATGGGTTTATTTAGGCCATACAATGTAATATTTCTTTCAGTGCACAAATATAAATGAAAATAGCTCTGCTTAGCTATTGTTTGGATACCTCCATCCTCTCCTGCTGTGGTTTTAATTATGGTAAAGTTTGCTTTAAAAAAAATTCAAGATATGTGTTCAATTACTCTCATTTTTATTTTCTCTTAAATAAAGAATTCCAGTATTACATTATCATGTAATTATCATGTTCTTCTCAAATTTCTACTACTTCCATTGCCTGATTATTTGTTATTGGTTCCAATTAGATTTAGAATAGCTGATCTACTAGTAGATTATTGCACTTTGCCAGCTACACAAATTAAAAATCACGAGAAGTCTAGAAAAGTCATAATCCTGACAGTTAAAATCTCCCATCAGTCCTACTTCATAGGATGTGAGGAGAAAAGTAGAAAAGCAAATCTGTCATAGGCTAGCCTTGAAAAGCAGGATATATAAAATTAATGGTCAAAGAACCTGTCTATTTCCCCCATATTTCTCTATTTGTGTGATTGTATCCCAATGCAAGTTAAAATCATCTGGATCTGTTTCTAACCATGACACCAGTATTAAGAAATATGCATCTTTGTCTTTCTGAATTTGCATCATGATGTGAAGATGCATTTTTTGTTGCAGCTTTATGACATACATTTTTCACTTGTGCCTCCTGAAGTGGTCTATAATTCATAAAAGCTTATAGTAATAAATGTATTGGTTGGTAAAATACCATCTTTGCTGTATGTACAGTATTTGATGAACAACATAGTTACTCCTTGGCAATTTATCAACCCTGTTAAATAAGAAGTCAAACAAAGACATGTAGAGCTGAACACTGTAATGTAACATCAGCATAGTGATGACAGCATCAATCATTCCACTTGGTAAATTCTCTTTATTCTAGTAGCCTTGCATATATTAAAAAAAAATGGATGACAAAAAGAATCATCCCCACAAATGATACTGTGCAGGTAAAGATTTAATGAGTAGTCACCTAGTAACTGTTTGGCCTGATTAACTTGGAAAGAATAACTAGAAAACGCTAAACTGATAAAATTCTATTAGGTCTGGGATGTGGTGCAACCCTTATCTACTGAAATACCTAGCTATATAGTAGATATATTAATCATCACTGTTGTTGCTGACAATGATCAGGTTCACTGCATCAGTTCTGTAGAATTATCAGAGGCGTCTAATATCTGCTATGATATTGCGACTATAGATTTTTGGCAAACAATAGAGAAAACTGTAAATAGAGCTTAACAAATCTTTTTTTTTTTTTTAAAAATAAAGTTTTCCTGTGCATTTGTTCTAATATTCCTTAAGTGCAACTAGACACATCAAGTGTTTTGCTAAGTCTTTATTACTGTAAAGATGAGAAGCTTCCTTTCACATAGCATCAGTACCTTCTAAATAGCACAAACAATTATAAGCTTTTGAGTTTCAAGAACTCTTCATCAATGGAATCGGTAAAAGAGAAGGGTACATTAAAAACGTAGCTAACTTTGAAATCATCTTTGTACTAAAGGACATTATTGGGTGGAGTGAAGTGAATCGTGTTATGCTAAAGGCTTTCCTAAGCCTTGTTAATACATAGAGAGACATATACGTAGAGAGGTGTCTGGCTAAGGCACTGAGCTTGTTGATCAGAAAGGTTGGCAGTTCAGCAGTTTGAGTCCCTAGTACAGGTCTCCTGCATGAGCAGGGATTGGACTAGATGATCTCCAAGGTCCCTTGCAACTCTATTACTGTTTACAAGAGGTCTGGGAGCTTGCGGATTCTGTGCAGATTATAGCTATTCCTAGCACTGCACTCTTTTAGACAGAGTTCAGATGTTCCTGGGATCTATTGGAACCACTCTCTCAGCTGAGGAGTTGCAGCCTTGAATGCTCTTACTACCACTGGGATCACTTTGGCCTTTTCTTTCCATATTCTCTCTAGTCCATCCTTCACGTCTTGGTACTTTTCCAGTTTCTCATATTCCTTCTATCACCATCACCATCACTATCTGTATCATTGTCTTTTGCTTCTTATCTACTACCTCAATGTCTGATTGCTGTCGTTGATTGGCTAGTACCTGTTTGCCTTTCTGAATCTGGAAGTTCCATAGGATTGAAGCTTTCTTATTCTCCTCAACCTTCTGTGGGATCTCCCATCTGGACATAGGAGGGTCTAGCCCATATTCTGGGCAGAGGTTCCTGCGCAACAATGCCAGTTTTTTGGTTGCGCCATTCAGTGTATACTGTTCTTGCCTGCACCTGATCCCCTGCCACAATGTGTTGGACTGCCTCTGAGGCCTCTTTGCAGAGTATGCACCTCAGCAGCACAGGTCCTATCTAGCGTGGTAGACCTGCTTCTTCTTTGGATCTGGTGTTTATTGTCTGCTCTTTTATGTTGCTATGATCAGTGCTCCACTACTGTCTTTTAGTGCAGCTCTTCCCAGCTACTAGTAGGGTTTCCCAATGTTACCCACCTGAGCTATCTTGATGGTACATTCCATGCAGGGTCTTGTCTTTGCCATGGCACTCCTTCTGCATGACCTAAATTTGAAAATGAAATTATAAAGAGATCAATCCTTGTACACTGCCAAGTGACAGTTGTGAAATATGAAGCCATATACATTCCAAATAAACAGAAATTGGCATATTCCCATATTCCTCTTTAGAACACAATGGATATGGCTGGAGATTATGGGAATTAAGGGGAAAGTTTAACACATCTAAAGGACATCAAGTTAGATTAGGCTGCCTTATGTTGAGAAAGAAACCTCAAACCCTGCATCAGAGGAATATGTAATTTCAAAATGTTTGAAGATTTCTGTCTAGAGAGGCCTCTCTTAATGTAACATATGTGAGTTTTAGATATTGGTTTGATTATACTTTATTTCATAAAATGCACTCTTTCTGTACTATTTTACTATATTCTATAAGAAATGTAATAGACTTTTCATGGTGGTGTGAGGCTATTTCCATTGAATCTGGGTGATTTTCCTGACAGAGATAAAGCAGACTAACTTGCTGAATGCTTTATAAACCAACACAAATTTGAAATCTATGTGTATCAGTGGAGAAGAAGGGATGCTAATTGGTTCATATTCTGTGGAATATGCTTGTTCAGACTCAGCTGAAGGCATTGTAACTGCACCAGACTTGATAATGAATATTAAATGCACTTTGGATTGGTTTGCAAGTGAGACAGATGGCGGCATGGCAGGTTTCAGTATTCTTCCTTCCCATCATGATTCCTTATTGTATTTTATTTTTAAAAAAATGAATGTTATTTGAACATTCATTGCCACACAAAAGCAAATAATGACAAAATGTTTTTATCTATAAATATTATTAGCTTATATTAGATAATATTATTTTAGAATTACATAAACTAATTCCACACTTCTTTGTTTTCTTCTTCTCTCACGTACTTCAATTTTATCCTCATTCCAGAATAGGGAGAAAATGACGATCTAGAGCATTATATTTTATTTAATTTATTCAAATTTATAACCCGCACCTTCTCCTAGAAAAGAACCCAGGGCGGCGCACAGGAAAATTTAAAAAACAATACAAATATACAAAAATACCATATTTTAAAAACCTATTAAACCCATACCCTGTGCTAAAATAATGTAAAATCCCCCTAATTAAAAATATAGCTAATAACAGTCAGGAATGATTTATTGTTCAATCTATTAATTACTTGATTTGGATGAATCAGGAACAGGAAGGGGGACCAGAACACTTGAGAATATGGATGTAAGCACAATATTCAGCCATTGAGTGTTACCCATGACTTTCTTATAGTTATTTATTTCTAAAGAATATCTGATTTTAACATTCTCTTAATCCTGCTATTTATTTTTACATTTGTAAATTCAAGGCTTTGTAAGTGAAATAATTGATTATACTGATCTTATTTATATAAAATGTTCAATTTTCCTTGCCAGTTTTATTTGAATTTCTGTCATTCATTTTTTTTTTTTTGCTAATAATTACATAAGCATCTTTTTTGCCATATATGTTTTAAATCCAAGCTAAGAAAAAGTCACTTCAGAGATCTGGGTGTTAGCAAGCAATGTGCGAGCAATACTTCACCAGATCTTTTTATGTGAATTGGCCAGATGCCGTAATTCAATTATTTTAACTTCCATAAATATAATCATTAATTGCTCTTAGAACCTATTCAAGCAATCTATTGGCAATAGATACTGATGCAAATATTCATTGTCCTTTCTTTTTATTAATTCTTTTTTTTATATAGAAAAAGTTTTATTGAGTTTTACAAATTTTTTAACAAAAAAGGGTAGGGTAAGGTGAATTGAAAAGATATTTTGAGAACTTTCACGTCGGGAACGTTGGCCCTTCCGGGCTTCTTAACAAGACATTGGTAATACATTTTTCAATAATACAACAAGGTGAAAATAAATGCAAACATATAAATTCTGAATTCTATGCTGGCAGTCGTGTACAAACATCCAGACAAAAATTATACTGTATTAATAAAAATAAAAATAAAAGTCATTTTTTAGATCTAAGTCTCTTGGCAATTGTGTCTTCTTGTTCTCCTTCCTGGCCCCCAGCAGGCGGGGCCGTGGCCCCCTCCGTCTCCGCTGAATCTTCCCCCAGGATGGAGGAATGTTTTTTAAGAAAGGCATCCGCCTCAGCAACTGTTTTAATCCTTACTCTTCCTCCGTCCCAGAACACCAACATCCCTTCTGGCATCGCCCACTTAAACCAAATCCCGTGGTTGAACAATTTTTTAGATAAGAAGGAATATTTCCGTCTCATCTCCCTAATCTTTTTTGGGATCTGCTTCAAGATGGCTACTTCCTTTTGTTGGTAAATTAACGGACCCTCCCTCTGCGCCTTCAAGATTCCCTCCCTTGTCGACCTTCTAACAAATTTAATATGTATCTCTCTGGGTACTTCATTCATCCTGGCATATGCTGAGTTTATTCTGTAGACTAGGTCAATGTCCCCCCTGATCTCCTCTTTGGGTTTGTGTAAATAGTCTGATAAAATTGTACTCATGAGATCAGGAAGGCATTCACCAGATTCCTCAGAAATATTCTGAAATCTTAAAATTATATGACATCCTCTCAAAATCCATCCTAGACATATGACCAGACAAATCTCCAATTTCAGTATTAACATTTTTAAGTTCTCCCTTTGCCCCAGCCAGCCCCACTTCCAACTCCTCGGTCTTCTGTGTATTCTCCATCAATTTTTTCTGTGTCTCCAATAGTTCAAGCTTAGTGCTAATATGATCCTTTCTAAATTCTCTGATTTCCAGCACCAAGGAGTTTAACACTGTTTCCAAAACTGTCATTCTCTCTTCCAATCCTGGAGTTCCTGGTTGTTTTTTTGAAGCCATGGTGAGCTGTTTAAGTCAGTGCCACTAAGATGGCGTTTTTTGGGTGCGGCCGCTGAAGCAAATCCTGGGGAAAAAGTTCAGAAAAGTTGTAAAAAAGTTATCATGTCCAGAGAGCAAAACACTTTCCACTATCAATTATTAAGACAAAGAAGGCACTCCTGGGAAGGAATCAATTAATCCAGAAAATCATCCGTTGATAGAGGGAGGCAGTCCAAATCACGAAGGAATGGTGGAAAATTTTCCATAAAGAAATAAACATTCAGGAACAAAGGGCAGCCATCTTCCACCACCCACTCTGGCAGCCAGCCGGAGAAAACAGCAGAGAAATTGTTTTAGTCAAGCCGGACTTAGATACATTGTATGAAAACAAGCCGCGGAAGACTTTCACTTGTTGCGCAACAGTCCGGATGCAAAAAATCCACTCCCTGCATTCCAGGAGTCATTTCTGCGCGCCGCTGCTGTAAATCCGAGGGGGGGTTTAGCAAACAAACACCCCCCTCCACATCTCTCTCTTCCAAAGCCGCCAGCAATAAAGCTAAAAACACTTACTCTCCACCTCGCAGCTCAAGCCCCGGCAAAGCCATCCGACCCGAGCGCTCCGTTCTCTCCGAATTCAATATTCGTTACCGTCCTCTGTTGGCAAAGGGAACCAAGCCCCCCGCAGCATGTCTTCTTCCACCTAGACCGAAGACAAGGACCATTCCCCAGCTGCCGCCGGGAGAACCAGTCCAGGCAAGCCAGTCCTACGGAGGGTCCCCCCCAGAAAAAAAGGGGGGACACCCCGCCCTGTTGGGGGCAGAAAAAAGAACAAAACGGCGGACGAACCCCAAGGTTCATCCGTTGCCGCCAGAAGCCAGAACAGGAAGTGACCCTCTTTTTATTAATTCTTAACCCATCATTATTATTGCTTATTTAGATTTGTAATAAATATTAAACAGTTTTTTAAAAACAAAACCACAATCAAATGAAATTTTATATCTTACAAGTAGACATCGTTAAAAGCTGATTGAAATTGCTATGCTTTTAAAGGTCAGCTTGGATGACAGTCCCCATGTTCTATTGCAGGGGTCCCCAAACGTGGCAACTTTAAGGCTTGTGGATTTCAACTCCCTGAATTCTCCAGCTAGCTATGCTATGCTGGCTGGAGAATTCTGTGAGTTGAAGTCCACAAGTCTTAAAGTTGCCAAGTTTGAAGACCTCTGTGCCTATTGGGAAGTGAGTTCCCTACAGGTGGTAAAACAATCCTGTTATTTGTTACTGGTAATGCGTCAATCCCAAAATCAGTTATCTTTGATTATCAGAAAATAGTGAAGATTTGTTTCATCTGTTTAATCTGGTCTGTAACATAATTTCACTGATATACCAAACATAAAGACATAGTACAGTGTTTATTAAAATAGCAATAGCACTTAGACCCGCTTCATAGTAACTTTACAGAACTCTCTAAGCGGTTTACAGAGTCAGCATATTTCCCTCAACAATAGGGGTCTGCATTTTACCAACTCAAAAGGATGAAAGGCTGAGTCAACCTTGAGCCAGTCAGGACCAAACTCCTGGCAGTGGGCAAGAGTCATCCTGCAATACTGCATTCCAACACTGTACCACCATGGCTGCAAGTGATATTGAACTGAGTATTTCAGGCTCATTCCTACAAATACGTGGCAGAAATAATACAGTGTTTTTAAAATACAATCTCAAGGTGTTGCCTTCTTCTCATACCCAACTCACATCTGAGAAAGTGTGAAGTCATCTTCAGCTGCTCTGACTTTAAATGAAGATTTCCCATTCTTCCATGCTTTAACCACTACTTGACTAATGTGTTAGCGAGTGGTGGAATCTGCTCAGCGCCTTTTGGCCATTTTAGGCTTCTGTAGAAACTCCCATTTCCTCCAGCTGTGTGAACTTCTCACCATATCCATTTAGGTTTGCATGCAGGAGGGAGCAGATGCCTGGCTTCTGCAGAGTCACCTGCCACTATAATGTTTGACTATAATTTTCTAAAGTGCTTATCTGTGATTTTCTATAAACACGAGTTTAGTGATATTTTTAAAAAGTTTAAAAATGTATAACTGGCTTTCTCTTGAGAGAACACTATGCAACACTCCCCTATTGCACAAGGCAGTTAATTTAAACTAGGAAAGAGATCAAGGTTCTGCCAGCTATATGTTGCTGGCTCTGTCACTGTTGGATTCATTACAGGTTTGGCAAACAAGGACTTTTTGCATGATTGCACCTTTTTTATTGTTCTTATCACTTTATTGAGATGGAATTTTTTCCTATGTTCTAGAGCAGGGGTCCCCAACCTTTGCAACTTTAAGTCTGAAGGACTTCAGCTCCCAGAATTCTCCAGCCAGCTTTGCATCCACAAAGTATTCCCAAGTACTCTGGCCATGTGGATGGCCATTTCCTTGCAGCATTTGTGGCTTGTCAGGTGTCTGCTTCTGGGCAAAGGTTTAGTAGTGCTTTAGATGAAAGGTAACCCTGTGTTTACCAATAGCCTAAGAAGTTACAGGAATAGAGCACCACTGTGGCAGTGAATTTTTTTTTTTATCAACCCACTGTCCTACACTTGCAGAAATCAGCCCCACTCCACATTTGGCAATATTATTAATGGTTGTTTTCTCACTGATCAAACGATACTGTGTGAGATGGGAAATTAAGGTGAATGAATCCACCAATATTTTGTTCATTAGTCTGTGTTAGACAGCAAGCGTCCCAGTCGGGAGGAGGGCTCAGTCGGGAAACAAGAGGGCAAGGTCTGACACTCCCTCCCCATGCCTTTGAGCCTTAAGAACATAAGAACATAAGAATAGCCTTGCTGGAACAGGCCACAGCCCATCCAGTCCAGCATTCTGTCTCACACAGTGGCTCACCATTTGTTTCAGGGTCTTCCCAAGCAGATGTCTTCACCTGCTTATGATTCCCTGCAAATGGCATTGAGAAATATCCTGCCTATCTCTCCAACCCGGAGGGTGTCCTTAGGCATCCATAATGATAGCCATTGATACCCTTGTTCTCCATGAACTCATTTAATCCCTTCTTAAAGGTGTCGAGGCTGACAGCTGTCACCACTTCTTCTGGCAGGGAGTTCCATAGACCAGTGATCCTCTGGGTGAAAAAGTACTTCCTCTTATTTGTTTGAGGTCTAGCTATCAAAAGTTTCTAGCTATCAAACTAGCCTTAGCTAGTTTGTCTCAGGTGCCAGTGTAGAGAGATACCTGTATTATAGGCAGAGAAAAATAAAGTACCTAGTTTGAACTCTACTGTGGCTCTAGTTGCTTGCGCCTGACAGTCTGGATTAAAATTTAAGGGTCAGTACTAGTCCCAGGTCTCATTACTGTGGTGGAATAAGATTTGGTGTTTCAATTTAGACTCGAGTTGAAATGATATAGAAATGGGTGGAGAGCAAGGAGAACAGTTCCATGTCTTCTAGAACCCAGGAGCATGCAAGATATATTTCCTTCAATAAATAGAAGCAGCAGCTACAATCATATAGTAAAAGATTTTGGCTTGGTTGGCTTTCCTATGCGATTTCTTAGTTCTGAAATAGCAAAAATGAACCAGTATCAGAATTTTCCCTGCTGATTTCACACATCTGCGCTAATCATTAACAGGCATTTAATGCTAGTCGAGTTTGAGCGACTTTGTTACTTTAAAATATTTGGGGTGTGTGTGTACAATGTTATGTTTTTCAGTAAGGTTTTGTAAGGGATGTAGTTTAAAAAAAAAGCACTAATCTTCCAGAAATTCAAATTAAATGTCGGGTCAGTAAGAAAATGTAATTGTGTAGATTCTTCTGAAGATTCTGCTGCAATAGATTTTTTTCTAATATGTTTAGATTGATTGACATATAAGCTAAATGTAACCTAAATAAATCAACAGATGCAAAAGGAGGTGGCCACTATATAATCACCACAGTCATGTAGCTGATATATTATATAAGTCAGATTTAGCAAAGGACAAAATAGATTGGAAAATCTATCAATATTTCTGAAAATAATGAAATGAATGCTGTGAGAAACGTACTCCCAAAACATCATGTTGTTCTGAGATATTTTTGTTTGGATGTGTTGCTCAAACAGCCATCCATATTGCACGTAGACGCTCACAAAGTAGTCAAGAAATAACTCAAATAATAGATTCTTGCAATTATTAAATAACTCCTCCTTTACTGAAGAAATGATATGTACCTCCAGCTTCTAGTGCATTTCAAAGTATTCCACAGTTTAAATGCCTTGATATCAGGTCATGTATTAATGATGCCATATGCAGTTTTCCTGATTGAAATGTATTATCCACCTTATTTACAGTACTGTAGAGTTGTCAGGTATATGCTAGCAACAGCACTTAGACTTATATACAATTCACAGTGCTTTTACAGCCCTCTTTAAGCAGTTTACAGAGCCAGCATATTGCCCCCAACAATCTAGGTGCTCATTTTACCCACCTTGGAAGGCTGAGTCAACCTTCAGTTTGGTGAGATTCGTTCTGCCAAATTGCAGGCAGACAGCAGTCAGCAGTAGCCTGCAGTCAGGAGTGGGTTCCGGCTGCTTTTACTGCCAGTTCGCTCCGGGATGCGCTTGATGCACACTATGCGTGCATGTGCAGTACTAAAAAATTAGTAATTAGTAGTAAATCTAATACTGTTCACAACCAAAAGGCATGTTTTCTTTGTTGAATTACTCAAGTCGAGGGATAGGAATTGATCAGTTGGAGCACCCAAGCCACCTCTCTTTAGAGAAAAATATATATAAGAACTGAGAAAAATTTAGTGGCATTCTTTTACAACCCACTTCCTGATCTCAGAATAGCCATGGTTTAAGAGAGGGACTACACATAAATATAAAAGAGCTCCAGTCAGACATGTTGAAAGCCAGATATCTGGTGACACCTGCAACCCAAATCAAAATGATCTGGAGGGCAGCATTCAGGTGTATTAATAAGAGAATAAATTGGGCATAGGGCCTTGGCAGACACGGCTCACACTTCCCTCCTTTAAATCTAGTCCAAAGCCACCATTGATCTCCCATTCCAAGCAGCCACCAAGGCTTCAATTAGACCATGTAGCACAGTTGAGTAGGTCAATATAATCAACGCAGACTCCCTGTGGAGGTGTGTATGGTGCCAAAGAACTGGAAGCTCCCCAGTGACTTATAATATCACCCATAAATCATGAGGACTTGGCAATTTTTTCTTTAAAAGGGGCAAAGACATGTTGTGGTTAAATCAAATGGGGACAACTTACATTATCTGCGATGAGCTACGGTGACGTAGTAGTTAGAATGCAGTACCGCAGGCAGAGGTGGTTTCCTACTGGTTTGGCCCGGTTCAGGCAAGTAGGTAGTAACTCAGCCTGCCACTCCCCCAAACCAGTTCTCTTGACAATGCCATAGGCGGCACCATCTTTTTTTTTTTTGCTTCTGCATATGTGCAGGACTAGATTTAAAGGAGGGGAGTGTGAGCCGTGTCTGCCAAGGCCCTATGCCCAATTTATTCTCTTATTAATACACCTGAATGCTGCCCTCCAGATCATTTTGATTTGGGTTGCAGGTGTCACCAGATATCTGGCTTTCAACATGTCTGACTGGAGCTCTTTTATATTTATGTGTAGTCCCTCTCTTAAACCATGGCTATTCTGAGATCAGGAAGTGGGTTGTACAAGAATGCCACTAAATTTTTCTCACTTCTTATATATATATGTCTCTAAAGAGAGGTGGCATCCACCCAGGGCTTGGGTGCTCCAACTGATCAATTCCTATCCCTCCACTTGAGTAATTCAACAAAGAAAACATGCCTTTTGGTTGTGAACAGTATTAGATTTACTACTTATACTAGTCAAACAGTTACGGATACCAAATGTTTAAAAGAGAACCCCCTTTTCTACATTATAGATGTAGAAAAGGGAGTTGAATGCATCCTTAAAACATGCAAAAACCTATTAGAAATAGACATCCCATGGTCTGGTGTTCAATCCTCAATGGCTCAGCCTTCCATCCTTCTGCGATTGGTAAAATGAGGACCCAGATTGTTGGGGGCAATATGCTGACTCTGTAAACTGCCCAGAAAGTGTTATAAAGCACAACAGGTTGGTATATAAGTCTGTGCTATTACTTATTATTAACTTGTACCACAAGAAATAAAATGTTCCCTTCTGTCTCTTTGCATATTCTGCAGTCACATCTCTTCTTTTTTCTCTAAGCTCTTTGGCTTTATTTTGGAAAGTCCCCCTTTTTTCTGTTTCTTGTTGGCTAGGAAACCTTTGGCTTAGCTTGCCCTAAGTCTGCATACTGGCAATTCCCTAATGTCTCCCTCTTAAACTTCTCTCTATGTAGATAACTGTTTTAATTCTTTTTACTCCCGTACAGTATTCCCCCCCCCCCCGGTCATTTCTGCATTTTTGCGCTTTAGGAAAAAAATCTTCCCTTGTTCGTGGTCTATCTTTTCTCTACAAAAGCAGTTTATCTCTTCTCTTGATGCCTACCGCTTGTTTACATTATCCCATTTCCAGAGTTCGATGTTCCCTGATTCATTAACAAATACAGGCAAGCTTTTTTTATAGACCCATGATGGCGAACCTATGGCACGTGTGCCACAGGTTGCACGTGGAGCCATTTCTGAGGGCAGACAAGGTGTTGCCCTGTCAGCTCCAGCACACATGCACACACTGGCCAGCTGATTGTCGGCCTTGATTTTCAGCAGTTTTTTTGTCCTCTGGAGGCTTCAGGAAAGCCTCCTGAAGCCTCTAGAGAGCGAAAAACGGACTTACCAGGCTCACTGGAAGTTGGAAAATGAGCTGTTTCCGGCCTCTGGAGGGCCTCTGGAAAGGGAGTGTTTTTACCCTTCCCAGTCTCCAAGAAAGTTGGGCAGCGGGGTGGGGTGTCACGCACGCATGCACAGGGGGCATGGCATGGGGGGATTAAATTATGGGGGTGGGCACCCGAGTGCGTGCAGTGGTGCGCAAGCGCGTGCTTTTGGCACCTGAGGCAAAAGAGGTTCGCCATCACTGTTATAGACTGTTCACTTCTGAACCTCATTAATTACTCTTAAATTTTGTCTGTAGCTGAGCAGAGTTGCCTGCGTTTAACACGCGACTGTCAGCTTTCTACTGGTTCTGCCATGAAAGCCTTTCACATGGCTGCACATTTTACTGTTTTCATAATTTTCATTTACTTTATTAAAAGTTAAATATTTCTGCCAAATTTATTAATTTATTTTTATAAACATCTGAAAAAAAATGATGCAGATGTTGCTCTACCATGGGAATGCTCCTAGGAGCAACCTCATACAACTGCATCTCCCATGACTGCAACACTCCATGACCTCTTAATACACTCTTAATGGGGGTCAACAATAGGGCAGCAAACATTCTGTTGACTTACTTTTCCACTGGCTCAAACCCTAGTGGATTGTACTATAATTGGACTGCAAGGAAGACCCCACAGGAAAAATTCCATTCAGATTTTACTTCTGTGATTAATTCACTATCTCAGGCAATCTGTTATTCTTTCAGTATACTCCCGTTCTCCAATTTCAGCATGGGAATAATAACTCTGGTTTAATTTATAGTACTGTTTTAATGATTACTATAAAATAGATGTGAAATGCTTTAAATCCTTGAAAAGTATTAGCTTTTCATATAAAAATGTGAAGAAATACTGAAAGTTCGGAAAAGGGAGGAATCTGATTATGTCACAGTTCTTATATGAGCACCGGGCTGAAAGATTTTTTCCCTCCTTTTTATTGTTTAAACAACAAGTGGGATACAGTAAATGTTTGTTTTCTCTCATCCTTCTTGTCTTCTCTACCTGGCTCTCTGGCTGTCACCTTTAATTTCTGGGCATCATTCCAATCTAACACCTGGCAATCTCTCCAGCTGAGTGATTTGACCTTGGATTCTTTCCCAGAACTTTTCCAGGAAAAGCTGAAAAATTCACTTGTTAGAGATCATTATTTTTCTACATAGAGCTAAAATTTAAGTTTTTCCCCATTTCCTTGTGAAATTTGAAATTGCTTGTTTGTCCCTCATCTGGGATTATTTAGTTTCTCTTCTCTCCTTATATACACCCCCCCCCCACACCATGAAGAGGCACCAGTATCTGGGGCTAAGTTTAGAAGGACCAATCTAAAAGTTCCTTGTCTTCCCCTCCATTAACATTCTCCTTTATTAACTATTACTGATGGCCTGGCTAGTTCTGTGGCTGCTGTAACTCATCTACAGTTGACCTTCTTGGCTTTCTTCCACGCTTTGGTATACATTGCCAGACAGGATCAGCAATTGTCAAGGTTCATTAATATCTGGCTTTCTTCCTCTTCACTATGGCAACTAGCAAAACCAATAACACTTTAATATTTCCACTCGTTATTGGTTGGACTACCTACTAGATCTCTCTCAAAATTTTGCATTGACAACTTTTTTTTCCTGGAAAGCCCATCATTTCATTGCTCTGCCATGATTCCTTTCAGTCGACGCTTCAGTCTTGAGCTATAGCCTTGAGCTATTGTTATTCTTTCTAGCGCTTTGATTGCTTTGTCCTCCTGGAACCCACTACACCAGGGATGTCAAACTTGCATCGTCATGGTGGCGTCATGTGATATATCAGGACTTTTCCCCTTTGCTAAACCGGATATGGGCATGATGCATCCGGCTTGTGGGCTGGGAGTTTGACAGCACTGCACTACACAAACCTTATGTAGACTAGCCTTTCTTTAGGTCATCAATTTTCTTCCAGAGTCATAGACATCTTGGAGTACTCCATGACATCTTCAGCATTGTCATATCTACTCTTCTGTGTACCAAATCTTCAGTCAGCAATTTTCAATCCCACACCAAAACTCTATGCCATCAATATGCCAGTCTAACTGCATTCCTTTTCCCAGTATATTTGCATGTAGCAGGATGAATCTGTGACTGTTCAGGATAATAGAGGTGGTTCTCCAAAGGTGCTTGTCACATTATTTAATTTAACTTGTTTTAATGTACATGTATAGATACATTTTTATGACTAGAAGCCACCCTGATTTATCCTATGGTAAGCTTGGCAACCAATAAATTGTATAAATAAATAATTCTACTTTCCCCATTTTAATGATCAGATCAAATTGTATTTCCAAACCTTCCCAGGGTTCACTCTCTTGATTGTCTCATATCTGCTTAAGAAATTAGCCTCCTTATATCTCAAAGCTGCTTTTTCAAAAGGCAACTGGATTATGTTTTTTCCTTGGGGAAGTCGTTTTGCTTCTCATCAAAAAATCATCTTCAGTTCTGACTAGACGTTGGAAAGATTACATTTCTTTGCAGTCATCTGGTCATTAGCACTCTCTCTGAGAGCCATTGAGGCCAGTGATCTCAGAGAGAGTGCTAGTTGCCCTCAGGGTCACCTCAGAGTCACCTGAATCAGAGTGCAAATGGATATGACATCTTGAAAATGCTGAAAGGACTGTGTTGTAAACAGGAGATAGCTTGTTTTCCTATGGGTTTGTTGTGCCATGCGTTTGTGAAGTGTTTGCTTTGTTTCTCCAATGTACAGATCTGCACATCTCACTGCATTGTATTGCATATATCACATTGCTCAAGTTTGTGTCTGGGTGTTTTATCCTTCAGGTGGACAAGCTTCTGCCTTTGTGTATTTGTGGGTTTAATGCATGTACATTGTGTTGGATGAAAATTCTCCTGAACATTTCTGATATTCCTGCAATGTATGACAACATTGCTTCATTTGTTGTTCTCTTCTTTGTCTATTATGGAGGAGCTCCTGCTGGGTCTTTGATGAAGGCCCAGTTGGGATAGCCACAAGTTCTGAGGGCTTCCTTGGCAGGGCTTCCTTCTTCTTTTCCCTCTTTATGGGTAGGCAAACCTTCAGCCCGGTAGCGTAGGGTTCTGATCACTCCCATTTCGTGCTCCAGTGGGTAATCAGAATCAAAATGTAAATACTAAACTGTGTGTGGAAGTTTTCTGTAATCTTCAGTGTTAAGACTTCTGTAATGTGCACTGCATATATCAGAGGTGGGTTCCTACCGGTTTGGACCGGTCTGGCTGAACCGGTAGTGGTTTGCCGGCCTGGGTCACTGGAACGGGCAGCAATCCAGGCCTGCCACACCTCCGAACTGGTTCCCCGGTTGGCGCTGCCTGTTCCCCCCCCCCCCCCCATTTTTAAATGCCCTGCACATGCACAAACCTATTTATGGGCAAGTGTGCATGCATGCAGAGCATGCAGCTGATGCATGCATGAGCGAAGTGAGTACATGCACGCAAAATTGCGCACACACCAAATCGGCAGTAATGCTGGCAGCAACCCACTCCTGGCACAGATGATTACAGAGTAATATAATCCTTCCATCACTCCCTTCACCATCCATTCAGAACTGAAGAAGCTTCTTGGATGAAAAGTGAAACGTCTTCCTCAAGGGAAAAAAAACCCCATAGTCCAGTTGCATTTTGAAAAAGCATCTTTGAGACAACCATGACCTGGATGGCTGAAAATCTCCATAGACATTCAGTCACTTTATGCTGTCTTCCTGGTCCATTTCTGTATATCTATACTCTTAGAAGGTGAGCAACACGTTTACCTCTTTCATCCTTTCCAACCACACCAGTGTCTCGTTGTCTGTGACTCTGATAAAGAAAGTCACATCTCATAAAGTCTATGATTCACCATAGGCAATGTAGCAATATAGTGCTACGTTTTCAGTGGTGGTATATGTTCTCTTTCTAGGTAACAATTTCTTACAGAGGTACTGAACCAAGTGACCTCAGCCTCAGGTAGCTTCATCAGGATAGACCCCAGTCGTACATATATCTAAGCTATCTGTGCACAGTTTAAATGGTAAAGCAAAATCTAATACTTTTAATCCCGAGAGACTGCATTAGATTGCCTTTAGTTTGCTGAAAGATTTTTGGTATGTTAAGTTCCAATAAATCTTGTTAGGTATACATTTCTTAGTTACATGCATGAAATCTTGTGCTATAATGGCAAAAGCTCGATAAAACATCCAGAGTATCCTACAAGTCCCCAAATGACCTAACCTTTTGTAAAATGAACTGCTTTTACACTGATTGGATCACTTGAGATTCCATAGAACATCCTTGGTTCCTGAGTTCTTTTTCACCCAGATGGTATTTTGCTGAGTTGACTTCAGCCTTTGAGACACTGTCCACTGCTATACAAAGATGCTATAGGTATTGTTCACATTCCAGCTTTTGGTTGATACCAGAATCAAAAGAGAGAATCTATACAGTTTATAGATGAATCGACTCCATCTTCCCCTTATTGTGTGGAATTTTTCATCTCAAGAATTCCATTTGTTTTTAACCTGAGTAAAATAACGGCAAAATTCAACAGTCTCCTTGCTCCCTACTGAATGACAGAGAAAGGGAGAGAAATTTATTTCAATTCAAGCCCTGCCCAAGTACAAATTGATTCTGTGCAGTTCATAATATAATAAGGAATAAAAAAGCAATACAAACAAAAAAGGGATTTGATTTATTAATCATTACAAATAAAAGGGATAAAAAAATAAAAAGTAAAAATAAAAAGTGCACAAAAGAAGAAAACAGTAAAAAAAATAACAATATTATAAATAAAAATAAATATATTGGTATACAGTGATCCCTCGTTTTTCGCGGTTAATGGGGACCGGAACCTTCCGCGAAAACTGAAAAACCGCGAAGTAGGATTCGCACCGGAAACTTGAGTTGGTGGACATCGTTTAAAGCAAGCACTAGGGGGCACTTGCCTCCTACCGATGCATTTTTTTCCCTGTATTTTTGAAAAACCCGCAAAGCACTGAAGCCGCGAAACATGAAGCCGCGAAAAACGAGGGATCACTGTATGTAGAAATGACTTCCCCTTCATCACAAGTATAACAATTTTAGTAATGTAATGCCTTCTCTTAAAATACAACAAATGATCTCTTCTTCCCATGTCTCATCTTTTATCTATAAACAAATTTTAAAAATCTCATCATTCAGTCCTGATCAGCAAAAGTCCATAGAGGGTAGCCAGAGATTAAAACTTATCTATCTTAACTTCAATCAGATTTTTTAAAAAATCCTTTCTTTTACTTTCAACAATTGTGATCTTTAATTTCTTCAACTAATGTCCTGGAACTTTATTTCTTTTCTTGGTCCTATGTCACAAAATACTTCAAAACATTTTTGTAAATCCAATATAAGAAAGTTATTTACATCTTTTGCTTTGCTAATTGTACAACCCTTTTAGATATTAAAGCATAAACTGATTTCATTTGTATATCCAGTGTAGCATCTTTTTGCCATATCTTTCTTTTAAGCTATCATTTTAAAATCTACTCTCAAAGGGGTCTTAGTCTTGTTTGATATAACTTGTTCCATAACATCTTTAAAACACACTCTATCTATAATGACAGACCCTCTTAAAATTAATTTCTGAGTCCATTATTCACAAATATTCTTCAGTATGTCCAATGTTAAAATATTCCATTCTGTATCAATAAGTAAAATTTAATGTTCTTCTCCTTTAATTGAAATCTTTTAATTCCTTTTGGTTCCCTCTTAGCATCCAACCTTCAAAATCTTCATTCTATCATTTTTTAAATTAATTTCAAAATGTTATTTCAAATCTATCTGGACCCCTAGTCCATTTGTAACTTTCCAAAATCAATATTCTAATCACTTTTTGCTGTTCATTAAAAAAAAAAGATATTGTTATTTTAAAATTGTTCATTAAAACTTTTTCACAAAACCTAAGCATGTTGTTCTTTTTTAAAAAAATATCAAGCTCAGAGATTGATTTATTAGCGGAGTAGAACTGTTGAATTTGAGATCATACACTTTTAACTTTTAAATATTTTTCTAAGCGTGGTGTTCATATTTTTTCCTAACTTCATTGCTATGTATATTTACCAAGCAGTATTTAACCCAGGACGCGGTGGCTCAGTGGCTAAGACACTGAGATTGTCTATCAGAAAAGTCGGCAGTTCAATGGTTCGAATCCCTAGCACAGTGTAATGGAGTGAGCTCCCGTTATTTGTCCCAGCTTCTGCCAACCTAGTAGTTCGAAAGCATGTAAAAATGCAAGTAGAAAAATAGGAACCACCTTTGGTGGGAAGATAACAGCATTTGGTGTGCCTTTGACATTTATTCATGCCAGCCACATGACCACAGAGACGTCTTCGGAAAGCGCTGGCTCTTTGGCTTTGAAACAGAGATGAGCACCACCCCCTAGAGTCGGAAACAACTAGCACATATGTACCTTTACCTTTACCTTACTAACTGAATATGATAATGCTTACTTCTGATGTAGTCGGAATTGTGTGCTATATAGATAGTTCCCATTCCTTGTCTGAGATGTCTTATCTATATTTCTGCTTTTTATGTATGTGCTGCTTCTCAGTAGAATATATATGAATAATTTGTTATGAACATGTAACATATTTCTTTTTCAAGAGACAAAGTAAATTTGGAAATTTCTACTGGTAATTTATCTCATAATTTTTGTTGCACCAAAGAGTGAATTTTACCAAAATTAAAGTAATAAATACATTTCACTTGTGGTTCCTTGAGTTCTGAGTGGAATATATGTCTATTGTACTTTGTTTCTGAGTACCAAACAATATACCTTACAGAATTGGGAACACCTCGGTTAGCATGAATGTGAAGCCATGCTGTTGTTTTGGACTCCATGTCATTTGTAACATAAAATATGACATTTTAATTGACCTTTCTCTGTGAGTGGGGCTGTATATTAAGGTTCCAGTACTGGATTGGCCATTCAAAATTATAGACGGAATGCTGTACTTGGGAGTTGTGAGTAACATTTGGGATTCTGGGCATTCAAGTAAATAGCTAGAAAACAAATGCATAGATTGCCAAAATAGTCTGTAACTGGCAGAAAATTGGGAGAATATAATTCTTACTAATTATATATTTAAATGAAAAAAGAATGCTATCTTGTGCTGCTGAAGGAAATTGAAAGAATAGGCCGGTTTTTATTTATCTATTTTTTTAATCATATTTGTATAACCTCTCTCACATAGTGACTCTGGACACACACAGAGTAATTATCAAAAGCATATAAAACCATGAAAACAATGAATTATATTAAAATAAATTTATTTGTTCTATTCGGAGGCTGTGGCTCTGTCCCTGTCTGAACCGAACCATCGTGCCCTGAGTGTCAGTCTTTTTTTCTTAGACTCATGACATTGCTCTCATTTCAGTTCAAGACTATTAGTGAAACATCATTATATGTACATCTTTAAAGTAACATTTTTCTCCTTTAAGCTGACACTTGTTCTGCCATAGCTTTAAGGTGTAAAAAAATCTGTAATGCTTTGTCATTCAAAAGAGAGTATGTGTTAGCACTATTCTGCTTTAACGTTATTCCAAAGTTTCTGTTTATTTGGGTGCAGTTGCCCCATTTCTCCTCTTTGCAGTAGCCAGCAAAAAAAAAGAAAAAGAAAAAAAAGAGGGATACTGAACTGTTTTTTTTTTTGCTTATTTGACATTTTTTTTAATTTGTTAGCTTCAATCCCTTCTGTTCTGTCTCCTGATCCCCAGAAGCAAGAGAATGGTTGCCTAGCAGATAGTTTCAATTATCTCACTCTATAAAGCCTAATATTAGGACCTGCCTCCTTTCTATCCAGAACTATTTCTGCCTTGGTGTCTTTCTTCCCATATTGTTCTTCATTTCACATTAGTTTTTAACTTGAAGTAATCTATATCTGGGCAATATTTTGCAAATTAGCTTAGAGAAACTCAAGCACAGCCCCAATGTAAGACCTGCTCCATTCCAGTTTGATTGACCATGATTGGAAGATGTTTGCTGTTTTGGTACTGTGCTAAAAGGAAATGACAGAAAACCAGAAGAGCAAAATAATAAACTTGCCTATAATAAGTCACAAATAATATAATACTGTTCAGAAACCACTGGGAATAGTACTGAGTGGGATAAGCAATGGAGAGATTGGATTTTGTACTGTTTGTTGCCCATTCAAATATGGGTGGATAGCATTTAATTCAGCACTGGGGAAAGGCCTTGTTTTGGTGTATTTTCTTAATCAGAAATTGATTTGTTTGTTGTTCTCTTTTTCCCATTATAATATTATTTTCACCCAAGGAAGAAGGAAAGAAAAGATCAGGAGAGAGAGAGCATACCAGATTGTACTGATCAGAAATATAAAAGGAAAAATAAGCCACAATAATATAAGCCTAGAAAAGCAGCGGGTGCAGTTGGAAAAATGTTATTTAAATGTTTTACTAACTCCAACATTTATAAATTGATTGTCCCAAAGGGAAGAAATAAGGTAAATGTTTCTAATTGGTTACCTGCATTTAATTGGTTTCTAATTGGTTACCTGCACAGATACCTGATTCCTGGGCCAGGCGTTGGTTTTTTGTATTCATCTACTACAGAGGTCTCCAACCTTTGCAACTTTAAGTCTGAAGGACTTCAGCTCCCAGACTTCTCCAGCCAGCAAAGCTGGCTGGAGAATTCTGGGAGCTGAAGTCCTTCAGACTTAAAGTTGTAAAGGTTAGAGACCCCTGATCTACTAGACTTGAGCTTTGTACAAAGTGGCAAGGCAGCTAAAGCCCAGCATTAGTCAACCTGAAAAAAGATGCACTTTAGGGATATAATTAAAATATGAATAAATGAGTTTACAATGATTGTGTGACAAAAATGAAATTCTCTTGGGAGGAGCTATCCTGATATCATATTCATAGTGTTTGTAATCTTGAGACATATTAATATTAGCACATTAATTATACAGTGACAAGTGAAACATCTTTTCTCCAGAGGTCTGTATGCAGTATGTTTTATTGGCAAAATCTATATAAATAAAAACGTAACTATGAGTTTGTTCAAAACCGCTAATCTCCAAAAGTACTGCACTGATCGTTTCCAAATTTTCACACAACATTCCTTTCAAATACGGCACCAATGATATATATATATAGATTGTGTAGATGTCACACCTGTGCCAGGTACATGCAACAGAAATGTAAAAAATTGTAAAAAAGGTAGGTAGATGGATACAGACAGAGCCACAGGTATTATGTCATCCTTTATGACATAAAATACTCTGAGGGAGAAATACGGTAGGTAGGTAGGTAGGTAGGTAGGTAGGTAGGTAGGGGGATAGAGAGAGGGAGAAATACAGTAGGTAGGTAGATTGGGGGTTATACGGTGGTTGTGTGTATGTTTTAGTGTGTGCAGGTGTAGATCTACACACAGATTGGTTGGACCTTTAACCAGACTGGGCCACAGCAACGCGTGGCCGGGAATGGCTTGTACTATATAAAAATGCTTTCAGCATATGCAAATTGGTCCTCCTATGCATCATTTATCTATAAGTAGCCAAATGTTTAGGTTCACGTTATAACATTTATTTATTTTTTTATATGAGGAGATTGAAAATCATCCCCACTTTGACAGGTGGAAATGATGGAAACAATAAACCAAAACTTTAACAGAACTCATACAAATACAACTTATTTCAAGTGATTTTAAAAATATAGGTGTCTCATAATATTCTTCTTCTTCCTCCTCCTCCTCCATCATCACATCCATCATCATAATCATCATCATTGAAACAACCCTCTAGCCTGGCATGGCTCAAGCTATGTTATGACAATCACAACACAATCTATTCAACATATAGAGAAAGTTGAATTTCCTTTTAAAAAGCTTTATCTTTAATCCCATTGAATAATGACATCAAACAAGTTAATTTCTTATCAGATGTTCTTCGTCTCTTTTCAGGTGCAGCTTCAGTAGTTTAAACACCCTACAGTAAATAGTCTTTCAAGTCTATGCAGCCTTCACTTTCCAAAATCAATGTCCTAGCCTCCCCTTAAATTTATATAAAACTTTTTTCATCCAAGGTAGAAGTGATGAAGTACCCTTCAGAAGGTTCTTAATAACTAGAGAATCATTAACAAGCAACTTCTTAAGTAGTTAAAAGAGGAAGTAGACAAATCACTATCTGTTCGAAAGCACCCAACTGTGGCCTAGGGAGGCAGCTTTTTAAAAGTAAACAAAAAGAATATAAAGTGAATTTATGTGACTAAAATTTATTTATTTATATAGCTTTCAACGTCATCCCTCTCTGCCCTTAGATTACTGCTGTGTGACATTTTTTAGATGTTTTTATTTTCAGCCCTTAAAAATCTAACACACATCTAAAAAATGTCACACAGCAGTAATCTAATTTGGTTCTTTGTCTGGATGATTCTGGGTTGAGTCAAAGGGCAGAGAGGGATGACGTTGAGTCTCCTCCCCTTAAAGGGACCTCTTCACAGGAGCTGTGATAATTAGTCTTCATTTAAGAGTCCTGTAAATTGGCTGATATATCAGGGATACCAGATAGCTCAAGGCATAGAGAGCTTGCCTCAAATGCTGGAAAGCCCTGGTTCAAATCCCAGTAGAAGGAGTATGGCCAGCTGAAGAAGGCTAATAAGCCTGAAATGGATCCATCCTGGTCTCTTTATTTTCAGCCCTTAAAAATCTAACACACATCTAAAAAATGTCACACAGCAGTAATCTAATTTGGTTCTCTGTCTGGATGACTCTGGGTTGAGTCAAAGGGCAGAGAGGGATGACGTTGAGTCTCCTCCCCTTAAAGGGACCTCTTCACAGGAGCTGTGATAATTAGTCTTCATACACACACACACACACACACACACACACACACACACACACACACACACATATATATATATATATATATATATATATATGTAATTGTTTCACAACAACCTGTTATTATTAGGCCCCAATTAAAGGGAGGAGACATACTGTTTCCCTTGCTGCCCATCGGCTCATCGCTAGAGACCATCCAAACAGCAAGCCAAGAATTACGTTGTATAATATTTTAGATATGTGTGTTAGTTATGTGTGTTAGTCTCTTCTAATTAATGTATTGATCAGCTCATATAACTAACATATATATAACATATAGGGTTGGGGATATATATATATATCCCTAACACAAAGAATGATACCAGACCCACACTCACGAAAACCACACAGGATGTCACTATCACACAGCCACGCAAAAAGCAAGCCCAAACCCACACCGATGATGACTACAAACCAGAAGCCCGACCACAAACCAGAAGCCAGACCACAGCTGCATTATTAGCCACTTTAAACCCCTCCAATCCATACATGAAGCAAACTGATGCCCACCACGGAGATGAGGCACGACCACAAACGCGAAGCCAAACAACACTAATGCAGCTCACCAGCTCAAATCCCCCTGCAACTCTGACTAACACGAGCACAACCAGGCCCCCACCCAAACAGAACACGCCCCCATCCAATCAGAGCACAGCCAAACTCCCATCCAATCAGAGCACAGCCAAGCCCCCTACCAATCAGAACACACCTCCACCCAATCAGAATGCAGCCAAGCTCCCACCCAATCAGGTCACACCCCCACTGGCAGTTAAAAAGAGGAACCGGCTAAGATCTCACATTGCTCCTGGAAGCACCAGCCTGAAGATGATGAATGAGACTTCATCGAAACGTCGTGAAGATACTTCCAATTCTACGCGGGAGAAAACCCGAACAACCAAAGACCTGCATACAAACACCCGCGAAAACCTCAGAAAACAAATATATATATATTTGTAGGTCTTTGGTTGTTCGGGTTTTCTCCCGCGTAGAATTGGAAGTATCTTCACGACGTTTCGATGAAGTCTCATTCATCATCTTCAGGCTGGTGCTTCCGGCTTGGTGCTTCCAGGAGCAATGTGAGATCTCAGCCGGTTCCTCTTTTTAACTGCCAGTGGGGGTGTGACCTGATTGGGTGGGAGCTTGGCTGCATTCTGATTGGGTGGAGGTATGTTCTGATTGGTAGGGGGCTTGGCTGTGCTCTGATTGGATGGGAGTTTGGCTGTGCTCTGATTGGATGGGGGCGTGTTCTGTTTGGGTGGGGGCCTGGTTGTGCTCGTGTTAGTCAGAGTTGCAGGGGGATTTGAGCTGGTGAGCTGCATTAGTGTTGTTTGGCTTCGCGTTTGTGGTCGTGCCTCATCTCCGTGGTGGGCATCAGTTTGCTTCATGTATGGATTGGAGGGGTTTAAAGTGGCTAATAATGCAGCTGTGGTCTGGCTTCTGGTTTGTGGTCGGGCTTCTGGTTTGTAGTCATCATTGGTGTGGGTTTGGGCTTGCTTTTTGCGTGGCTGTGTGATAGTGACATCCTGTGTGGTTTTCGTGAGTGTGGGTCTGGTATCATTCTTTGTGTTAGGGACTCATTTGTCAGTGAGGGCGGGTTTCCAAATGGCTGGTAGGCGGGAGGTATCATCTCGTTTATTCATGCTGTGTGGCCGTTTTTCTATCTCAATAGCTTCTCTGATTATTCTGTTGTTAAAGTGTTCAATTTTGGCAATAGTTCTGGTCTTTTTAAAGTCTATATCATGTCCTGTGGCTTTGAGGTGTTGGACCAGGAAAGAAGTTGGTTCCTCCTTTTTGACTGAGTTTTTGTGTTCTTCAATGCGTGCCTTTATTCTTCTGTTGGTTTGTCCAATGTATGTGGTGGTGCAGGTGGTGCATGGGATTTCATATACTCCTTGATTTTCTAACTCTATTATGTCTTTGGGGTTTCTTAGGATGGTGGATATTTTTTGGTTTGTGTAGAATGCTGTCTTGATGTTGTGTTTGTGGAGGATCTTGCTGATTCTGTCTGTGGTGTCTTTTATGTATGGGAGGAGGGCTTTGCCGTTTTCTTGTTTATTGTCTTGGATTTTAGTGGGGTTTTCTTTTTGGATTAGGTTAGTGATCTTGTTTCTTTGGAATCAGTTGGATGTTAGTACGTTGGTGAGAATGTGTAGTTCGGTTTTTAGGTGTTGTTCGTCAGCTTAGCGTTTTGTTCTGGAGATGAGTGTCTTGGCTACAGAGTTGATCTGTGCTGGGTGGTGGTGTGAGAGTGCGTGCAAATAGCGGTTTGTGTGTGTTTTCTTCTGGTAGATGGTGTCGAATATCGAATATCGAATATTTATTTGTATAACCGCGTCCTCTCCCCTAGGGGACTCGGAGCGGTGTACAGGGAGGAATAAAACAACATAAAATATATACATGAATACAATAAATACAATAAAAACAAATTAAATTTGACTATCCCTGCACTAAAATTCCCATTTAAAATTAACAATCCCTAATCCCTGGGCAGAGACTAACCTAGGCCGGCCAAGCAGAAAAAGTGAGTTTTTAATTTCTGACGGAAGGAGCCGAGGTCCATAGTTGTTCTAATGTCGGGGGGAAGGTCGTTCCAGAGGGCTGGGCCTGCCACAGAGAAGGCCCTTCCCCTGGGCGTTGCCCGCTGACAAAGTCTAGTGGACGGCACCCGGAGCAGTCCCTCTCTGTGGGAGCGAATCGGCCGGGAGGATGTATGGGGCAGAATCCGATCCCGCAGATAGCTAGGTCCCGAGATGGTGTGTCCTAGGGATCCATTGGATTTCTTATAGACTAAGACATCCAGGAAGGGGAGTTGGTTATTGGCTTCTGTTTCCATGGTGAACTGTATTTTGGGGTGTAGGCTGTTGAGGTGTGTGAGGAAGTTGTCCAGTTTATCTTTCCCGTGTGGCCAGATTATGAAGGTGTCGTCTACGTATCTGAGCCAGAGTTTGGGTTTGTGATCAGATTTTTCTAGAGCTTGGGTTTCAAAGTGTTCCATGTAGAGGTTAGCAATGACAGGTGAGAGGAGTGATCCCATGGGTGCTCCTTCTATTTGTTTGTATTTTTGTCCGTTATAGATGAAGTTTGTGTTGGATAGGCAGTGGTTGGTCAGATCTAGGATATGTTTGGGGGGGTTATATTTGTTTTGTATAGCTGTCAAGGCTTCTTTGATTGGTACTTGGGTGAAGAGGGATATGACATCGAAGCTCACGAGTAGGTTGCTGGGCTGTAAGTTTTGTTTCTTTATGATCTATATGAACTGGAATGAGTTTTTTACGTGTGAGGTGATGGATTCTATATAGGGCCGTAGTTGTTTGGCGAGAAATTTGGCTAGGTTTTGTAGAGGTGAGCCTATGGAGCTGACTATGGGTCTGAGTGGGGTTCCTTCTTTGTGTATCTTGGGGAGACCATAGAGCTTAGGGCATCTGGATGATTTTTCTCTGGGAATGATTCTTTGCTGGATCTCTTCGCTGATGGGGGAGGCTTTTATTTTGGATCTAGTGTTTTTTTCTAAGTAGGTGGTGGGATCTGTGCTTAGGGGTTTGTAAGTGGAGTTTTGGACAGCCAAGCCCCCTACCAATCAGAACACACCTCCACCCAATCAGAATGCAGCCAAGCTCCCACCCAATCACGTCACACCCCCACTGGGAGTTAAAAAGAGGAACCGGCTGAGATCTCACATTGCTCCTGGAAGCACCAAGCCGGAAGCACCAGCCTGAAGATGATGAATGAGACTTCATCGAAACATCGTGAAGATAATTCTAATTCTACGCGGGAGAAAACCCGAACAACCAAAGACCTACATACAAACACCCGCGAAAACCTCAGAAAACATATATATATATTTATATATATTTATATATATAATATTTGCTTTCGTAGATTTTCACGGGTGTAGGTATGCTGGCATTGCTTGCTTCGGGTATTTTCCCGTGTATAAGGCATGGAAATGTTATTGCAACATTTCGACAAGATCTCACTTGTCATCGTCAGGCTTTGGTCTGTGACTGTGACTGCGAAGGCATGGCCCTTTTTAAAATCTTGGTATGTGTGTGTGGAGTGCTGACTATTGTTGTGAGTGTGTTGATTGGCTGTGCAGCTGCATCATGACTGGTATATTGATGCTGATTGTTCTCATTTGTATGTTTCTCCTTATTTTGAATTTCAACGGCTTGGGTGGAGGGTGGGGCTCGTCTGCTGGTCAGTCCTGGTTTTCAGATGTCTGGTAGGCGGGAGGTGTCATCACATTTGTTCATACTGTTAGATTGCTTCTCTATTTCAATGGCTTCTCTGATTATTCTCCTGTTCAGTTGTTCAGCCTTGGAGATCATTTTAGTTCCTTGAAAGTCAATGTCATGTCCTGTAGTTTTGAAATGCTGATAAAGAGATGAGGTATTAAGTTGATTTTTTAATGCATTTTTATGCTCTGCGATACGTGCACTTATCCTTCTGTTGGTTTGTCCTATATAATTTATAGGACAAATTACACTTCCTCACAAATATATTAATATCCAACGGATTCCGAAGAAAAACAATCACCAAACTAATCCAAAAAGAGACACCCCCCCAAGAACCAAGACAAAGAACAGGAAAATGGCATTGCCCTCCTCCCATACATTAAAGGTACCACAGACAAAATCAGCAAAATTCTCCACAAGCACAACATCAAGACAGCCTTCAACACCAACTAAAAAAATAACCAATATCCTAAGGAATCCCAAAGACAAGATCCAGCTAGAAAGCCAAGGAGTCTACAAAATTCCATGTAAAATCTGCCCTGCCACTTACATAGGACAAACCAATAGAAGGATAAGTGCACATATCGCAGAACATAAAAATGCATTAAAAATCATCTTAATACCTCATCTCTTTATCAACATTTCAAAACTACAGGACATGACATTGACCTTCAAGGAACTAAAATGATCTCCAAGGCTGAACAGCTGAACAGGAGAATAATCAGAGAAGCTATTGAAATACAGAAGCAACCTAACAATATGAACAAACATGATGACACCTCCCACCTACCAGACATCTGAAAACCAGCACTGACCAACAGACGAGCCCCACCCTCCACCCAAGCTGTTGAAATTCAAAATAAGGAGAAACATACAAATAAGACCAACCAGCATCAATCTACCAATCATGATACCGCTGCACAGCCAATCAATCCACTCACAACAGTCAGCACTCCACCCCCCCCCCCCAAGATTTAAGGAAGGGCGACACCTTCGTAATCGCAGACCAAAGTCTGAGGATGGCAAGTGAGATCTCACCGAAACGTTGCAATAACAATTTCATGCTATATACACGGGAAAATACCTGAAGACAGCAATACCAGTGCACGCACGCACGCACACACACACACACTTATTTATTTATTTATTTATTTATTTATTTATTAATTATTTATTTATCAGCTCAAAAACCTAACATGTATGTATGTATGTATGTATGTATGTATGTATGTATGTATGTTGTGGTTTCTGGCAGCTATTAGCAGAATTTCTTTTTGATCAGGACTAAATGATGAGCCTTTAAAGATCTGTTTATAAATAGGGAAGATTTATTTTGCTTCATTTCTTAGAAAACTTCAGTTACTGAAGTTGTTTATCTGCAGGGACGGGGAAGTAATATTTTATATATTTTGATCATTTTTTATTTTCCTTTTTCCTATCTCTGTGCACTTTTCTTTATATATGTATATATGTACATATTATATATGTATCTTTATATTTGTAAGCTAGTAAAATTATTATTAAAACAACAAGGTTGACTTTTCAGCTCTGAAAAAGCCTTACAAGAATATAAGCATTAAAAATAGCATTCTAATACCCTAATTCTAAATGGCATATTATGGGATGATTATGTAAATGTCATTGCCACTCATACCTTATCAAAATTAAGTAAAATTTCTATGTCTTTCATATTTTCAAGAATGAGAAACATAGTTTGAAATTAAGTCATGTATCATGTGACTGCAGTTGCATTTGTTGTAGAAAGCAAATCTTCAGAAAATTTAGGAGAGTAGTAGAGATGTATTTCTTTATTTCTCTGCTGTCTTCTTCTTTTTAAATCAGCTGTTAGAGTAGGGGGTGGGAATTAATCCTCTTTGGAGGCCAAGGTTTCCTATATGTGTATTAGTTGTGAAAGGAAACTCTCCTGCTTGTGAAATATGTATAACAATTATTTGATTTCTGGAAACTTCATGCCAAAGGATGAAGCATTATCAGAAACAGAATTAGTTCAGCAGGAGAAGCTGAATCAAACAGCAGGCAACTGGATGACAAGAAGCTACATCCTGATTACTCACAGGATTTTGTGGTAGTATCATTACTATCGCAACTTTATTTTGTACCTAGAAAAAACTCACAGTCACCTCGGAACCCTTTTCATCCACTCCTTTGACTCTGCTCCCATAGTTAATAACCTGACAACTCAAATGGCCTGTTTATGTGCAGCCATTTTCTAGGCTGATATTATGCATTCTCTCTCTTTCCCTCTCCCTTTCAGATGGCAGACCCCCTTTTTTTCCGCTCCCTTTCCAGATTATTTATGTATACATAGGTAGATAATGGTAAAGGTAAAGGCTGTCCAGTCATGTCCAATTCTAGGAAGCAGTGCTCATCTCTGTTTATTTGCCAAGGGAGCCAGCATTGTCCAAAAATTCTTCTGTGGTCACGTGGCCAACATGATGATATGCCCAGGTGCATGGAACACTGTTACCTATCTACTGAAGTGATATCTATTTGTATGTTTTTGAACTACTACGTGGGCAGGAGCTTGGACCAGTAATGAAAGCTCACCCTATCACAGGGCACTTGGGTTCCAACCTGGATTGTCATCTTTCCATCCGACAAGCCCACCCTCTTAATCCCTGAGCCATCATGTCCCTCTACATAGATAGATAGCAATGATTATCCAACTTGATTTTCCTTATGTCTCTCTATATTAAACTTCATATTCAAAATATGCCAGGCAATGAAATGTGTATGAAATGTTATTCCATGTAGAGTTCTTGTTTCCTCCTTTGCCCCATAATTGCAAGCATCTTGGTGAAAATCAAACAAGACCATAATCACTATGTTGTTTATGATACTTCAAGTGAAATTGCCTGTCCTTTTTAATTAAGAAAGCAACTATTCCAATTTAGGGTGATAAGAATAGATTGAATCTTTTTGAAAGTGCACATAATGTACGCACTACTTAATATAGTAAATGATGGGGTTACAGCTGTGACCCAGTTTGCACCTAACCATGGTACAATCTTTCCTTGACATCAGCTATTTCCTCCTTTGCCCTCACAACATTGACTTCATCTTGATCTTAGCCAATGAATGAAACAGCCTCAGTTTTATGTTAGCCATACAGTTCCTAACTACATTAGTTTTCTTCCTGCACCAATATGTCCAAGGACAGCTTCAAGATCATAAAATTGGAGAGGTTTTATGGCCCATTATCTTGGAGGAAAATCAGGAGACTAGCAGTGACTGAGAGTAAAGGTGAGTGATGCAAGATCAAGATCAAAAATGAGGACAAGAAATTTCAGGCAGGTTATTATTTTCTCTTGACTCGAGAATAATGAATAGCACCAAATTTAATACTGGAAAAAGGCTGGGAAAAAGTTTGCTTCTCTGAACATGGAATTTTTTCCCCTAGACTGAAACATAAGATCACTGATACAAGAAAAATGCTATTATTTAAAACAACCGGTGCACATGCATTAATACATACACCGACATGGAAACTATAAAACCTAGATTTAATCATAGAGAGGAGGTCTATTAACAAGCATGGAAAAATTTGCCTACTACCACTTTTTGCGAGTTATTGGATTCATTCACAAAGGACATTTATTTGAAAGTACTTCAATTAAAATGAGAGATTGTTGGCTAAAAATTGAACAAAACACGTGCAGATTAAAATAAGTGAAATGTAAATGTTTTATCCTGAATTTAATTATCTTTGCCTGCTTTATACTAAGCTTCACCACTACTCTATGATCTTTTAAGGTAAATATGCAGGAAGCTGTCATTCAGGTGTTTCTGTCAGTTCTCTAAAAGAATCAAGAAATGCATTACAATTGGAAATAATTTTTTTTACTTTCATTTACCTTAATTATAATCCTAAAAGTTTTAAGAAATGAAACTTTTTCATTAAGTAATGAAAAGGACAAGTAATTCAGAGATGATGCAACAACCACATAGTTTAAAAGGAGAGCTCTCAACAAAAAGGGTATGTCAGAGCAGCTAACTATTCCTAGTTTAATCTGGATGATCTCTACATCAAGCAGGTTCAAATTAGATTAATGTTTGAATGGGAGATCACCAGGAAATCCCAGGCTTGTAGGATTAAGACGTTGAAAAAACCTTGTAGAAGAAGACAAACATTTTCAATGCATTTTTGCAAACATGTCCATGTAGTCGTTAGAGCTAAACATTAATTAGCATCTCCATGTATTACTGAGACAAATGCATATAGACACATACGCATTCGTTCTACACACAAACATACACAATCCCTCAGTTTACAGGTTCAGTTGACTATAACTTTTCTAACTTTAAATGTCTTTAATAGTTTCAGTTACAAGATATGCATTGGACAGCCTTCTTTCATATGATTAGTCTCTTCATTAAGAGTTTCTAGATTCTTAGAATTTCTAGAATTTCTTCTATGTCTAATACGTACTTCTGATTTATACACGTCTCTCATATCACATCTAAATATATCTGTGCCTCAGACTTTCTTACCAGGAAGGTTCACTCAAGTTGCCATTTGATGACTTTCTGCCAGAAAGAAATTGTTGCAAGTGGACTTCCCTCCAAGATGACATGCTGATCAGTGAGGGAGGGATTTGCTTCTGTTGCCAAAGAACAGCCGATTCTCCATTGTGGTGGAGATAGCATCCAGGAATGGGTTGACCTCATCTGCTAGCTGATTGGACTGAATCTGTCAGAGCTGTGAGGCACACCTCTGTTGCTAAGGCTCCCCAGCTTTTGACTCAGTCCCTCAGCTAGGACAGACGTGTCAAAGATTCCTCCATTCTTGGCATTCCTGGATTCCCTTGAGTCAAATAAGAATTTCTGAACCTTTTTTCTGTGAGTTATTCACCCGGCTGACTCCTAGTCTCAACGGTAGAGTCACTGGGCTTTCTTCAGTGGCAAGAGCTTTGGCTCAAACTGATTTTCTTGGCAACTGGCTCTTCAGATCAAATGGGAGCAGCTAGAAATGACAAGATGACTTTTGGATGACCATGGAACTCCTGGAGGTTGCAATTCCTAGTAGGGGTGGTTGGGGAGTCCCAGTCCCCATCTTTCTCTTTTTTAAACACAATAGTCTTTTAATTGCATATTCCATTTAAAAAAATCGATCTTTTAATTTGATTGAATCTTCTTTGATTCAGCCAGTAAGCTAAATGACTGGTTGAAGTTTGATTTCTTCTAACCCTCTGCCAGATTTTAATGTTAACTTTCTTTCCCTTTTGACATTTTTAATGGAACTTTTCCTTTCCCTTTTTTCTTCACACCTTCATTGTGAGAAATATCATTTTAATGTTTATTTGTTACAGTATATTTATTCTTTTAGTCTTTGAAAGTAATTGTTTTCTTTGATTGTGAAAATTCAGATACAGAACTTACACAATCAGAAACAGTGAAACGGCTTCAACAATGGATGTGGTGGAGCTTTTTACAGCAGAGCTTTAGATAAGATACTTTTGGGGGAGCTTCCACTAAAAATCTTAAGGGCACATTTTATTGTTAAGAACCAAATGAAGATATTTGATCCCAGATCAAGTATCTACAGTTGATTGTGCTCTATATTAAAAATGCAAATAGTGCACCAAATTAAAGCTAAAACCTGGTGGGCTAACTTCACAGAAGAATTTTTTTTTTTAATTTAAAAGTTTGAACTGAAAACCTTGGTTAAAAACAAACCTTGATAAAATTACCTGGGTTTCAAATCAATCTAAAAAGAATACCCAGATGCAAACAATCACAGCCAAGCTAGAGCTACAATTGAATGGACTTGTCTGAAATCCAAGTCTATGCTGACAGATTTAAAGAAAGGGCAGTTTGGCTAGAAAGCAGAAGACCTGTTGCAGATATTTGAAAGAGATTTGAATTTTACAGATTTAGAATTGGCAGATTCAATGAGAGATGAACTGGACTCTCTTAAGGACTTATCGTACCCAATTGATAAACAATTTGGAGTAGACTTTTCTGGGAAGATGGATCAATTTTTGAAAACTGATTTATTGTACCTAACCAGACAACAACTGACAAGAAAGTTTAAAGCTTGGTTCACAGTGAGGCAGCTTCAGCAATGGATTTGGTGGAGATATTTATAGCAGGGGTTTAGATATTTGGAAGATGAGATATTTTTGGGAAACTTCCACTAAAAATCTTAAAGGCAAGTTTTATTATTAAGAACCGAACAAAGATATTTGATCCCAAATAGATCAGAGATTATGATTGAAGCTGCTGTAGAGTGTCTACGGGTTAAATACAATGACAGATCATTAATAAAGGGCTTTTAAGTTTAACTTTGCTATTGATTTACCTGTTACCAATTTTGTTTTTACATATCATAGACAGATGACAGGCTAAGATGGTTGTAAATAGATGTAGAAGTCCATAGATTGTGATTCTGCTTTGCAAGAGAGAGAAACTAACATTGGTACAATATATTTATCAGTAACCAATGGGGTGTGGGGTGTGGGATAATCTATGTAAATAAAAAGTTAACTATGAGTTTGTTCAAAACCGCTAATCTCAGAAACTACTGCACCCATCGCCACCAAATTTTCACATAACGTTCCTTACAAGTGCAGCACCAAAGATATGTACAGATTGTGTGGATGGCACACCGGTGCCAGGTACACGCCACACAAATGTAAAACCTCTGTGTGTTTCCCTCACTCACTCGCCCCCCCCCCTCATGGCCCCTCCCACCCAGCCGCTTTTCAACTCATCTCACTTGCACGAGTGGTGGAGCGGTCTGCATCATGTCCGCAATGGTCACCTCCTCAGCAGCCTCTCCTCCGTCGCCTCTGCCCCCCCTCCACCAACTCCTCCCCCCGAAGGCCGCTGCCGAGTCAGCGGCCTCTTCTCTGCTGCCGCACCCTCCGCCAACTCCCCCCCCCCCACAAGGCTGCTGCTGAGTCATCGGCCTCTCTCTCCTCTCTCTCTAGGTAGGTATGTAAGTAGGTAAGTAGGTAGAGGGATAGAAGGAGAAATACAATAGGTAGGTAGATAGGTAGAGGGATAGAGAGAGGGGGATACATTTTTTATTATTATTATTATTATTATTATTATTATTATTATTATTATTATTATTATTATTATTATTATTATTATTATTATTATTATTAAAATTTCTATACCGCCCTTCTCCCTTCCGGGACTCAGGGCGGTGAGTCCTGAAATACAGTAGGTAGGTAGGTAGGTAAGAGAGGGAGGGGAAACTGAGGCAGAGAAGGAAGGGGGTTGTTTGGTGCAATTTTTCTGCTTGTTTGAACACAATTGGTTCAGTGTTAGTAAACTGCATTTGCTTAATTTTTTTCTAATGTTAATAGTTTATACTGGGTATGTTTTAAAAATGGCAAGTAAAAATAGGCTTCAAATGTAGGCATTTAGCTACGCATAAATAATCAGAAATTGAATTTATACTGGATTGTTTTGCACTGCCATCCTTTGCATGTTTATGTCAGGTGGGGTAAGATATTGAAAAGTATACGTGAATTTACATTAAACATTATACTTTCCAGCTGTGTTGGACTACAATTCTTGAAATTTGATTCAAAACAGCTAAAGGTTACGCTGTTCAATTTTTTTGTTATCCCAACACATTTCAGGCTGATGGCAGCTGATATAGGGGGAGGGGGGCTAAAGATGAATAAAATAGCAATGAAATTAACAGATTTTATTGAAAGATAAATATTATAAAATTGTAAATTGTTTTGTAAAGTATGGTGATACTGAAAAAAATAGAGCACATTATAAAAGTGTGCTTTTGAACAAGAGCATGATAAACTAGATTACATGGATTTTGGAGTGAATACATTTTGCACGGTAAATGAGAGTTTGTTTATGTCTTTCCTCAACTCAGCTTCCAGAAGGTTCACAATCTTCTGCCAGCATGGCCTTTAGGAAATCCAGACAGCTGACTCATAAGTGGTATATAGGAAAAAGAAAATCCCAATACTTTAGACTTAGCTGGCTGGAGAAGTCTGGGAGCTGAAGTCCTTCAGACTTAAAGTTGCAAAGGTTGGGGACCCCTGCTTTAGACCAGCTAGCACCACAAACATTATAGAATCCCAAATTAGTGAACATATCCGTTATTTCAAACAGGAAGCAAGATTCTTCGGCTGGGTGGAGATCAGTGCTCTTGGGCCCTCTTCTTCCTTATTAAATTTGAAGTGCTTGTTGTTAGTTACAATGCATTAATTTTCATTAGTAATTTTTAATTTATTTTTTTTAGAAAGTTGTCTGAAGCAGCTGTGGGGCATTCAAGGGGAATTCTAATAACTATCAAAGAATTATGATAGCATCTTGTCTTTCTCTTTCTCGTCCCCATTTTTCCCCTTTTCCGTCCCCATCTAAGCGAAGTCATAAAAAACATTCTACAGTGCTCAAAACCTGCATTTCAATTTGTTTGAGAATACTTAATTTTCCTGCAGATTCACTGAAATTAACATGATTATTCAATCTACCATTTCTCCATGGTGTCTTTTCCCCTCCCTTAACTTGAAAATACTTAAGAGTTTCTCAATATACACTGCTGGTAGAAGGTTTAAGTTCCTCTTAATTGCCCTTATAAAGGTCAGGAACACCGACTATGTTGCCAGAAAGAGCTGCTGAACCCTCTTAAGAAAACATGAAATAGCAACCCAGCAGTCTTGTGGATTAATGAATTTATATGCAGCAACTTCAAATGGGTAAAATTATGTGTCCACTTGCACTACTTAATCATTACACAATGCAGCAAGTTTTCTTTATATTGTATGCTCTTTGCTGCCTAGCAGATTGTATACAAAATTGGACAAAAATACAGGTGTTCTGGATTCCTGTGGGTAAAATAGGGAACCTGCTTTTGTTCTTGATTGTTGGGTGTTGTTACTAATTTTTTGATCATTCTATGAAAGGCTGCTGTTGGTTAACATGGGTAAATGTAACTAACTTAATTGTGGTTACAAAACTGTGAGTCCCTTTACAGAGCCCATACACATCTTGAAGGAGATACTTTTATGTAAAATAAATCAGATATGCCAGATATCTTCAGCTTCATTTTTTCTCCATCTCTTTTCCCCCCCACCAGTAAGTAGCCCAGATACTTTTTTGTCCTTAGGCTTTTCATAGTTTTCTTCTGAAATAATCACGTATTGCAATGACTGCAACTTAATCTTTAGAACAAATACAAGGCCAAAAAAGAATCACAATATACACTATAAGTGGTGATCAATTAACTTATAAGCACATGTCAAAGTTGATTATCATGGTCTGATTTATCAAAATAGCTCTATTACATATCTTATTAGCTATCTCTAGAGCCTTTCCCACACCTTATCTTTTCTTTGTTATTTGTTTTATATGTAAATCTATTTTTTATATGTAAAGCTCATTTCTTTAATTAATTTTTAGTGATCAGTGAAGTTACATTTTACATTAGCTTGTACTCAGGCAAAAAAAATCCTTCTAGATTTTGCTGTATTTATGAAATTAGCAAGGGAATTTGCCAACAAAGATTCCGTAAAGAAGTTTACTAGATTTGTTTTGTTAGATGTATGCAGAATTTGAGTTATGAGGGACTGTGCAACGACTGAGCATTTTTTACTCATGTATAATAATTTGAAGTGTCTAAAGTAGGCTGGTTTAGGATATGTTTAATTAAAATTGAATTACCTAGTTTTGTCATCCTTGTTTTTGAAAAACAGTAGATTTTAGAAAGTGAATATGTTGGATTCTAAAAATAAGATTTTGTGATTTGTGATATATATATATATATATATATATATATATATATATATATATATATATATATATATATATATATATATATATATATATATATATATATATATATATATATATATATATATATATATCACCATTATAGTGCACTAAATTCTACCTGCACATTTTAACATTTAGATTAGTTTCAGTTAATTGCAGAAGTGAAAAGAATGGTCTTATCTCATATACAGAAGTCACCAGCACTAATTGATCATTATGTCCTCTTCTATCTCTGAAGGTTTTTAAGAAGAGATTGAGCAGTCAATTGTCTGAAATGGTATTGGGTCTCTTGCTTAAGCAGGGGATTGGACTAGAAGACCTCCAAGGTCCCTTCCAACTCCGTTATTCTGTTATTCTCATCCCATCAGCATAGAAACTGATTTGAAAATGAAAGTTATGGGGACACCCCCATTAATTGTTGCAAACCCTAAGTACTTTCAGACAGGCTGTGTGAGTTCCAAACTGTACTTTACTTTAGGTCCTGGGGAACGTAAAGTAATATGAACAAATGTAGTCAGCAATTGTTGAATGTGGGGGCACTGCAGGTGTTATTTAGCAAAATTGAATTGATTGGCTTTTATTGGCAAGGAGTCATTTTTGGGAGCAATGATAAGAACACCCTGTACTTCTATGAGTTTGGCTCTGCTTTGCAAGGTTATTATCCAAGAGTTTTAATCACATGCTGTCAAAAGCATAACGGAAATGTCTAGTGTCTTAAGCAATGTTTAATATGATGTCAGCGGTCAGCCTCTTAAGACCAAAATAAATACTGTGGTTTGGATTCTTCATCCTTCTGCACTTATTTTGACCATGTGAATTTAAATAAAAAGTATTGTTTATCTCATCCTTATCCTTAGGTCTTCAAGTATATTGCATACTGATTGTATGTGTATGGATCTGTATGTATGTATATATGTATGTAAATAGCTCGAAATAGATCTATCCTAGTCTCCCTTTATTTTATTTATGTATTTATTTATTTATTTATTTATTAGATTTCTAGACCGCCCCCTCTCCCCGAAGGGACTCGGGGAGAGGGGACTTTATTTAGCTATCAGCACAAATGCAACACATACATACATATACACATACACTCATACATATATCTACTGCTGTATATATTTCTCCCAAAGTATTTCAAGTTTGCTTCTTTATATAGGAGTATTTAATGTGTATACCTACTAAAATCTGCTAATGGAAAATAAAGTATAATAGAAAGCAAGAAATGTATACTGTTTTTCTAGTGCTGAATTAACTAAAACATACCCCTTGTATGTGTGAACCAATTCATATGGATGACTGAATGTTGCTGCTTCTATTTATCTGTTATCTTTGGAAGAGTTGAATTGTGTGTAAAGATTGTTCTGATGATACTGTGGAGTGACAGAAGTTAGATGACCTACAGTAATAATAATAGAAAATGCTGTATCTTGGTAGGAATCACTTTAGAGTTTCAGTTCAAAGCAAAAATATGAAACAAAAGTATACTATAAACTTGATTATACTGCCTGTATACATATTTTTAGGCTAATATTCAGTGAAATAAATATGCAGTGCCATCTCTAGAATGTAGGTTTAAATTCAGATTGAATGCTATTCTTTATTGTTAGGCTCAATTGCAAAGAATAACATTTTGTCTCTTAAGAGGCATACAAACATACACACAGATATACACATAACAAGTAAAAATGTATTTCATTTGGAAAAAATACTTCACCACTTCCTGTCTCTCTGTTAAAACACTGAAATTTTAAATAGTATCCCAATTATATTTTCTTCTAAAATGTAGACTGCATAGCTATGCAAGCAATTATATTTCAATAATTAAACTAGCTAGCTGGTTTTCCTCCTATTAGAAGAACATTTTTGCAGACTGATAAGGGATATGCCATTTGCTTCTATATCACCTTCATTTATTTTATTTTATTTTATTTTATAAAATTTATGCCCCGCCCTTCTCCTTGTTAGGACCCAGGACGGCGCACAGGCATTATTAAAACCACAAAATACAATAAATATCAATTAAAATATATTAAATTAGTTAACCCGTGCTAAAACCCATGTTAAAAACCTTCCCAAATTATAATTTATTTTTAAAAAGTCAGAAACGGGGGGCTATCCTAGGCCGGCTTGCTGAAATAAATACGTCTTAAGACGTTGGCGGAAGAGGCGGAGGTCCGAGATAGTGCGAAGGTCGGGGGGCAGGTCGTTCCAGAGGGCCGGGCCCGCCACAGAGAAGGCCCTTCCCCTGGGTGTCGCCAACCGGCATTGCCCCGCCGACGGCACCCGGAGAAGGCCCTCTCTGTGGGAGCGGATCGGACGAAGGGATGTATGGGGCAGGAGGCGGTCTCGTATATAGCTAGGCCCCGAGCCATGGAGCGATTTAAAGATGGTTGTCAACACCTTGAAGCGCACTCGAAAGGCCACAGGCAGCCAGTGCAGCTCGCGCAGGAGAGGTGTTACGTGGGTTTGCCTTGAGGCACCCATAATCACCCGCCCGGCCGCATTCTTATTTATTTATTTTTATTTTATTTATTTTATTAAATTTATATCCCGCCCTTCTCCTTGTTAGGACCCAGGGCGGCGCACAGGGATGTTAAAATACATACAAAATATAAAATATATGAAATTTAAAATACTTATTTTAATAAATAAACCCTGCGCTAAAAACCAAATTAAAATCCCAAGTTTAAAAACTATCTAATGGTCAGTGTGGAGGTTACGCTAGGCCGGCTAGGTGAAATAGGTGTGTCTTCAGACACTTGCGGAAGAGGCGGAGGTCGGAGATGGTGCGGAGTTCAGGGGGTAAGTCGTTCCAGAGGACTGGGCCCGCCACAGAGAAGGCTCTCCCCCTGGGTGTCGCTAGTCGGCATTGTCCAGCCGACGGCACCCTGAGGAGGCCCTCTCTGTGGGAGCGTATCGGTCTAAGAGATGTATGGGGCAGGAGGCGGTCTCGCATATAACTAGGCCCCGAGCCATGGAGCGCTTTAAAGATGGTCGTTAAAACCTTGAAGCGCACCCGAAAGACCACAGGAAGCCAGTGCAGCTCGCGCAGGATAGGTGTTATGTGGGAGTGTCTAGGCGCTCCCGTAATCACCCGCGCGGCTGCGTTCTGGACTAGCTGCAGCTTTCGGGTGCACCTCAAGGGAAGCCCCATGTAGAGAGCATTACAGTAGTCGAGTCGAGAGGTGACGAGTGCTTGAGTGACTGTGCGTAAGGCCCCCCGGTCCAGTAAGGGGCGCAATTGGCGCATCAGGCGAACCTGATGAAACGCCCCCCTGGCCACGGCTGCCACATGATCTTCCATAGACAGCCGGGAATCCAGGAGGACACCCAAATTGCGCGCCCTCTCCACGGGGGCCGGTGTTTCGCCCCCAATGGCCAGAGTTGGAATAATCTGGCTGAACCGAGGCGCCGGAAGCCACAGCCACTCAGTCTTGGACGGGTTGAGCCTGAGTTTGTTACCACCCATCCAGATCCGTACGGCTTCCAAGCACCGGGACATAACCTCGACGGCATCGTTGGGGTGGTCTGGGGTGGATAAGTACAACTGAGTATCATCAGCGTACAGATGATATCCCACCCCAAAACCACGGATGATCTCACCCAGCGGCTTCATATATGTGTTGAATAGGAGGGGCAAGAGGACCGACCCCTGAGGAACCCCACATATGAGGGGTCTCGAGGCCGACCTCTGCCCCCCTGTCAACACATATTGCGACCGACCAGAGAGGTAGGATGAGAACCACCGCAGAACGGTGCCTCCCAACCCCAACCCCCCCAGTCGGCGCAATAGGATACCATGGTCGATGGTATCAAAAGCCGCTGAGAGGTCTAATAGGACTAGGATAGAGGAATATCCTCTATCCCGCGCCCTCCAGAGATCATCAACCAACGCGACCAATGCCGTCTCGGTGCTGTGCCCGGGTCGGAAGCCGGACTGGCGCGGGTCTAGATAATCAACTTCCTCCAAGTGTCGCGGAAACTGTTGAGCCACCACACTCTCAACAACCTTCACTAAAAAGTGGAGGTTGGAGACGGGACGATAGTTCTCTAATAATGCTGGATCCAGGGACGGCTTCTTGAGGAGGGGCCTTACTACCGCCTCTTTCAAGACGGCAGGCAAGGACCCCTCACTCAAAGATGCGTTGACAATGCCCTGGAGCCAGCCTCGTGTCGTCTCCCAGGATGCCAGTACAAGCCAGGGGGGACACGGGTCCAATAAACATGTGGTAGCCCTAAGTCTCTTTGACAACTTGTCCATATCCTCGGTGGTAACAAAATCAAACTCCTCCCAAGATGGTGTCACAAGAACAGCCTCGGCCCGCTCGACTGGGCCACTGTCGATGGAGGGTAACTCGTTCCGAATCCGAGTGATTTTCTCCTGCAGATAAATCCCAAATTCCTCTGCTCGACCCTGTAAAGGGGCTTCCCGCGGCCTCTGTTGAAGGAGGGAGCGGGTCACCCCAAACAGGGCGGCAGGGCGGTTATCTGCGGATGCAATAAGAGTGGCACAATACTCACGTTTGGCCACTCTTATCGCCACTAAGTAAGTCCTAATATGGTCTCTCACTAGTGTTCGGTCGGCTTCGGAGCGAGAAGATCTCCATCTGCTCTCTAGGCGTCTCTTGTGGCGCTTCATCCCCCTAAGCCCCTCGGTAAACCAAGGAGCCCAGGTGGTTCGTCGCCACAAGAGAGGCCGCAAGGGCGCGACTCGGTCCAAGGCCCCCATGGCCGCACTTAACCATGCGGCCACTAGGTCCTCAGTCGAGTCGCGGGGCAAGTCCACAGGAATTGGCCCAAGCTCCCTTTGGAACCTTATCGGGTCCATCAGGAGCCTGGGGCGGAACCATATAGGAATATCCGGTTCCGCCTCCCCGCGGTGAGGTGCGGCGATCGGAAAGTCGAGCCGAAGGAGAGCGTGATCTGTCCATGACAGGGGTGTGATGACTAGATCCCCTATTCCCAGATCACTACTCCACTGTCCCGAGACGAAGATTAAATCCAGGGTGTGTCCGCCCTCGTGGGTAGGGCCTACAACTACTTGGGTCAGGTCCATGGCTGTCATGGAAGCCATGAACTCCCGAGCTGCACCAGAGGTTTCGCCTGCTGACGGCAGATTAAAGTCCCCCATGACTAACAGTCTGGGGGTCTCCACTGCCGCCTCAGCTATCACCTCTAGGAGCTCGGGCAGGGCTGTTGTTGTATAGCGAGGAGCCAGGTATACAACTAACACGCCCAACTGCCTCCCTAGGCCCCACTTCACAAGGAGGGACTCGCACCCGGTCGTCTGAGGGATCGTGGTCTCCTTTGGCTCAAGACCTTCCCTAACCATAATCGCCACCCCCCCACCCCTCCCTAGGGCCCTAGGCTGATGAAAGGCTCGGTATCCTGGTGGGCACATTTCTACGAGGGGATGTCCTCCCTCGTGGCCCAACCAGGTTTCCGTAATACCTACCAGGTCCGGGTCCCCCTCTGACACAAGGTCATGGATGAGGGGGGCTTTTTGTACCACGGACCTGGCGTTGCATAGCATCAGCCTAGGGCCCCGGGTCTGTGGTTCTTGCCCTCCTAGTCTGCGATGGGAGCATGGGAGGTCGGAGTGCGTGACCGCCTGTAGCCAGCGGCCACGGTCCTCCAACCGATGTCCATCCCATCTCCCACCGCCCCTGCCCCTCCCCAAGACCGAATTGATGGAGAATACCTCCGTGGCAACGACCCCCCCTTCCCCCTCCTCCGTTTCTCTACTTCCGCCGGCCGGCCTTATAATTTGGCGTCCCCCCACCTGACTATCCCCTCCCTCCTCCCTGGAACCCCCTAAAATCCGAATTAAAAAATTACAAAGAAACCCCCTGAGCTTGCGCTTCGCCCACCTCTCAGGAGCAATAACTCCATCTTCGAGGTGGGCCCGAGTTAAACTAGGGGGCCAAGCCTGCGAGAGGGCAGAATCTCGCAGGCAAAGGAGGTCACGCCTCGAATACATTTCTAGGGGAACATGGAGGCTGCATAAACCAGGGGAACGTAATTGCAAGTTAATGTTTAGTTAGTTAATTAGTTAGTTAGAAAGAGTCCAGATAAAGTGCAGGTGTAAAGTGGCAGTGTACAGTGCAAATAATAGGAGATGGTAAGTCCATAGAGGTAAATCCATAGGGGTAGGAGGGGTAAAGTCAGATAGTCCAAAAGATAGTCCAAAAGAAAGTCCGGCAGATGGGAAAGATCGCAGTTCAGCCCCTTTAAAGGGCCCCATCCATCTGCCCTCTTCAGCCACACAGGCCTCAGTCTGCATTTAGTGCCGTGCAGCTAGATGGTCCACTGCACGGCCTGATGGTAAATGCTGCCATGTGCTACTAACTGTAGCTTTCGAGTGCACCTCAAGGGGAGCCCCATGTAGAGAGCGTTGCAGTAATCCAGCCGGGATGTCACAAACGCTTGAGTGACTGTGCGAAGGGCTCCCCGGTCCAGTAAGGGGCGCAACTGGCGTATCAGGAGTACCTGATAGAATGCCCCCCTGGCCACGGCCGCCACATGGTCCTCCATGGACAGCCAGGAATCCAGGAGGACACCCAAGTTGCGCGCCCTCTCCACGGGGGCCAGTTGTTTGCCCCCAATGGCCAGTGTTGGACTTAACTGGCTGAACCGGGGTGCCGGAAACCACAGCCACTCGGTCTTGAATGGGTTGAGTTTGAGTTTGTTACTACCCATCCAGATCCGTACGGCCTCTAGACACCGGGACAGCACCTCGACGGCATCATTGGGGTGGTTTGGGGTGGATATGTACAACTGAGTGTCGTCAGCATACAGATGGTATTCCACCCCAAAACCACGGATGATCTCATCCAGCGGCTTCATATAGGTGTTGAACAGAAGGGGAGAGAGGACCGACCCCTGAGGGACCCCACATGTGAGGGGCCTCGGGGATGACCTCTGCCCTCCTGCCAACACCCATTGCGACCGACCAGAGAGGTAGGACGAGAACCACCGTAGAACGGTGCCTCCCAGCCCCAACCCCCCCAATCGGTGCAATAAGATACCATGGTCGATGGTATCAAAAGCCGCTGAGAGGTCTAATAGGACAAGGATAGAGGAACAACCTCTATCCCATGCCCCCCAGAGATCATCAACCAATGCGACCAATGCCGTCTCGGTGCTGTGACCGGGCCGGAAGCCGGACTGGCGCGGGTCTAGATAATCAACTTCCTCCAGATGTCGGGAAAACTGTTGAGCCACCACACTCTCAACAACCTTCACTAAAAAGTGAAGGTTGGAGACGGGACGATAGTTCTCTAATAAAGATGGGTCCAGGGATGGCTTCTTGAGGAGGGGCCTCACCACCGCCTCTTTCAAAACGGTGGGCAAGTAGCCCTCACTCAGAGATGAATTCACAATGCCCTGGAGCCAGCCTCGTGTCACCTCCCAGGATGCCAGTACAAGCCAGGAGGGGCACGGGTCCAGTAAACATGTGGTGGCTCTAAGGTTCCTCCGCAACCTGTCCATATCCACATGGATGTTATCTGTGCTTTTATGATATATATTGTAAATATTTTAATTGTTCTTGTTTTTAATATTTTTACTGCCCAGAATTGTCATATTGGTGAGATGGGGAAAGAAGGAAGGAAGGAAGGAAGGTGGGAGGGTGAAAGAAAGAAAGAAAGAAAGAAAGAAAGAAAGAAAGAAAGAAAGAAAGAAAGAAAGAAAGAAAGAAAGAAAGAAAGAAAGAACAAAAGAAAGAAAGAAAGCCTTGGGGAATTTTTCTTCCCAGGAAGATAAGGTTTCTAATAACCTAGGAGAAAATTATGCTCAATGACTCCCATAGCTTTTTAAGGGCTCAAACACTGTGCTTTTTATGTATTCGTTCTGCATAATTATTTATATTTTAGAACTAAAAATTACTATCTTCACAATGAGTTAGACAATAATAGAATTCATGACTGAAACCTATTGAACTTCCAGGTATTTAAAAGCTGTAAATCTGCAATTCTTTTATATTGTATTATTTATTTTAGCAACTGGAAAAAATAGCAAAATGTGCATATTTGGAAAAACATTTTACATGAAAATATATAGCATAATGAATTTCCATGGCTTTTTAAACCACCTTCCATAAGGTGGAAACAGAATGGAATAGATCTCAGAGTTGAACATATTAAAATGGTATGATTAGAGAAAAAACCCTCCTCAAATTAACCCTAGTGCAGGGGTCTGCAAAGTTGGCTCTTTTAAGACTGGTGGACTTCAACTCCCAGAATTCCCCAGCCAGCCTGGCTGGCTGGGGAATTCTGGTAGTTGAGGTCCACCAGTCTTAAAAGAGCCAACTTTGCAGACCTCTGCCCTAGTATAGTAGTATATTTTGGAGGTTCTGATGGCTCAGTGGTTAGAATGCAGTATTGGAGGCAAACTCTGCCCATAGCCCATAGAGTTAGGCTCAAGGTTAACTCAGCCTTCCATCCTTCCAAGGCTGGTAAAATGAGGACCCAGTTTGCTAGGGGCAATATGCTAACTTTGTAAGCTGCTTAGAGAAGGCTGTAAAGCACCATGGAGTGATATAGAAGTCTAAGTACTATTGCTATTTTGGATATTAAGTGGCATGATATTGCAAACTCACATGTTAATGGACACAGCACCAGAACGTGGGAGGCTATTACATTTTTTAAACTGCTCTAAATGCACAGTGTTATCTTCTCAAATCAAAGAGACTGTTGATTAGGATATTGTCATCCAAGACACCTATTTTGGTGCATTAACATTGATTAAATTAGCCTTGATGCACTGAGAATTGCTATTCCCAATTTACAGATGTGGAAAATGAGTGACAGAGAGGTTAAATGGCTTATTTGGGATAATAAAAAATTAGCATCATGTTTTCTCTCCAACTAAAATCTATCAGCCTGATTTTTTTTCCTGTAATATTGACAGGAGGGGGAGGAGAGGGGAAGGAAAGAAGGAAAGAAAGAAGGAGAGAAATACATGATGCTTTATGAACAGTGTTTTCTTTTCTATGAAGGTTTAGACCAAAATTTTAATAGTCACTCCTATGCGTTACATATATTTGTATCGATTAAGCCAGGGGTTTCCAACCTTTGCAACTTTAAGTCTGAAGGACTTCAGACTTAAAGTTGCAAAGGTTGGAGACCCCTGGATTAAGCAACATTATCTTCTCTCAATCTTCCCTGGAAAAATAACAGCCTCCTTGCAGCTGATGTCAGCAGAAATTCTGCACTCTACCTCCTATTACTTCTCTCAACTGATGGGATGATGGACATTATAATACAACATTTTGAAGAAACATCAAATGAGAGAAGGTAGCCTTGCGACTCCTTATTTTCCCTCCCCCATTTTTTCTTAACTTTTTTTTTCAATTTCAGCCTATAATGTAACTTCATGTTACTCAGTTTCCTCTCAGTGTTTCCAATACACTTCTATTTTTACCCTACCTGTCTGATTTGTTGCCTTTGACTATTAATTACTCATTTTTCTTCTGGGACTATTTTCTTTGCTTTTGTTTCCGCCTTTTTGATAGCGCTTTCATAATCTCTTTGATGACATTTTAGTCTACTTAATTGTTTTGTAGAGTTCATAAATTTCAATTTATGAAGTTATGCTAAGAGCTATTAATTGTTTTACATTAAAAATTGATCATGAACATGTAAACGTTTACACATATTTTAAGAAAATCATAGGTACAAAAGAAAGTGAAGTATATACTTTTCAAACAGCTTTACTAATACTGTAATAGGTTTTGCAGTCACAGAGGATGGAGATCCTGTTTAATTTCAGTGGAAGTTCAATGGAAATTTCAATGAAAGGAATGTGAACTAACTGTTCTCTTCTCAACCTTTCACCTCCATATTTCATTCACCCTTCAAAGTGGTGGGTAAATTCTTCAAAATATGGTTAAGATGATTCAGGTAACTTGGAAAGCCTAGTGTGTTTTGTGTGTGCAATTGATGCTGCTCCTGGGTGAGAACAGTGGCAGTGATAGGGGGCTTAAGCTTCTGGAATACTGGAAATAGATAGTTTTCACCGCAAATGCAAGAGATAAATGTAGTCTCTTTGATGGTAGTAAGCTATCAAGTATTCCTAACAGTTCCCTGCTTTGATGCTGGGCTGCACACACACGATTTTTAAAAATTAAGTGTTGTAATTTTGTTAAAGTATGTGTTGAAATGAATCAACCTGGGGAAAAGAGTCTGTATCTATAGAACTTGGAGTGCAATTACAAAACAGGTGGGGGATAGAAGATTTGATAGGTAATAAGCCAGCAGGTTGTTATGTCAGAATAGAAGTTTAAGAGCCTTTCTGGTGATTTTCTCAGGTCTCAGACCTTAGAGCAAGTATGTCAAACTCAATTTCATTGAGGGTGGCATCAGGGTTGTGTTTGACCTTGGAAGCCAAGATGGGCATGGCCAGCTTAATATCACTCATGTTGGAGGCGCCTGTGGTGGTCCGAGTGCTCTGACAGTGAAAACAGGCTGCCGAGCTCCGTTTACAGCTGGGACGATCTCCTGCAATCCTGTGCCAGCAAAAACAGAGCTTGGGAGAGCTGCATTTTCACTGGCAGAGCCACTGTGGGCCGATCCTTTGTTATTCCCAGGGCTGCCCCTAAGCACCCCTGGGCCAGATCTGGCCCTGGGGCCTTGAGTTTGATACCCCTGCTTTAGAGAATGGTTCAGAATCTGGTGTTTCTGAACCATATGGGTTCAATATTTGTTTCAGATTAGAAAAGCTAAAGAGGGGATGGGGAGTGATGGCCCTTTTATGACTTGTGGACTTCAATTTGCAGAATTCTTGAACCAGCCACGGAGTTGAAGTCCACTAATAATAAAGGACTCATCATTCCCTACCTTTGGTGAAGGAAACCTGGTGAGAAGAGGCTGACTAGCCATTATGTACCCAGATTCTACTGGTTATAATTTCTGTAATAGAGTAAGCCAGAAAAAGTGGTTTGAACATGATGTGGCTATGATTCCTTAGAATGTCATCTTAGTAATCAAAATAGGAGTGAGAGAAAACTACTTCCTGTTTAGTATATGTACTTAATCTTAGGACCAATGAAAAACTGGAAAATCCATTTAGTGCAATGCTTCACTATTACCTAATGGAATCCTTCTCTGAATCCTGACTTAGTATCGGAAATCATTAGATACATGGTGCCCAGAGATTTCAATACCTACTTTGAGGTCAGTTTATCTGAAGCAGCTCAAGGATATAGTAGCAAACTATGGATTGATCACAGGGCCAAACTTCATGCAAGTCACATAATTAATTGATACTTTGTTTGCATCAGGGAGATATGTTATTCTCCACTATCATGGATAGTTCACTAATGATTAATGCTAGATTAGTGATAACACTTTGCTTCACTGGACTTAAGAGTATTGTGATCTGTCTGAAAAGTTACAGTATCCAGCTGGATTCTTATACACACTGAAAGTGTTTGGAGAAGATTCTGTTAATGCGTCTCTTAATGTTCTGGTTGAATGATTATTTGTAAGGTCCATCCATCTTCATCCTTGGAAGAAGGTCCCAGTATACATGGCTGAACTAGTGGAATGGAAGCAGCAAGGGTAGTATGCATTTAGAATGGTCATACAATGGTTGGAGTGAAAATACTGTAATCCACCAGACTGTGGGCCTGAATTCTGATTGGAAGAGGTACAGTTATTAGACAGTATGGAGGTATCTAATAATTTTTCTTGCATAGTTAAATTGGATCAGTTTCAATTTCTAGGCAAGCTACTTGGAGGATGTATATAGGGTGCTTGAAGCAATATGCTCCTCCAGTTGTCCTCTGGATGCTTGCCCAGGTTGGCTTCTAACTTCCAGCTGGAAAGTTATTAGAGATGACTTGCTAAACATTATAAATGCCTCTCTAAGAGAGGGTAGAAAATCTCCCAGTTTATTTAAGACAAGTATCATTCAAAACTGGATGGTTTAGAGGTAGGAGAAAGATTGAAGTGCTATCAAGAGTAGTAGCTTCTTAAGCACAGATGATCCTAGAAGAATTATCTTTACTCATTTCTGACTTCAGTATGGGTTACATAGTTGAAATTTCTTTGATTAATGGATGATTTTTGGAGATTAATCTAAAGGGTTTGAGTCTGTTGGTTCTTCTTGACATCTCAGTATCATTCAGTGCTGTCAGCAATTTTGAATTTGAATTTGAATTTATTTAGATTTATAGAACCGCCCTTCTCCATCGAAATGGACCCAGGGCGGTGCACAGGGAATTAAAATCGATAAATAACAATAAATACAGAATAGTTAAAAATAAATTAAACTAAAGCAATGGTAGGCTATTGAATCGCCCAATTCATTTAGGAATAGGAAGCATAGTTCTGGAATTATTCTATTTGTACTTCTCAGGCAGTTTTCAAATAGTGTCATTTAAAGACAGTTCCTCCTTGAAATAAGAGCTATTATAGGCCGTCCCCTAGGTCGTTGTTCTGTCTCCAGCGCTTTTGAACATTTGTAGGAGGCTACAGGGAGAGATCCCCAGGAGGTTTGTAGCTGGATATTCTCAATACATGATAACATCCAGATCTACTTCTTTGTCATTTTAGTGTGGCTTCCCTGTATATCTATTTTAAATCAGTAATAAACTGGATAGGAATAATACAAACTGAATCCAGGCAAAACAATGGTGCTTATTGTTACAGATCATAACCTCAATAGTGATGTCTACTGCAAATCATGAGATTGTGAAAGTTTTGACACATATGCACTGACATCATCATGCAAATGCCATCTTGGTTTACTTTTAGAAATTTGAATTGATATAAAACTCAATGACCAGACTGATCTCGAAAAGAATGAAAAGAAGGTGATGAAATGGATACATTTAATTATGTGTAATTCAGAATTATTTGTATGCTCCTTTGGTATTTTGGTATATTAATCATAAAAACACAGGACATACTTAACATGTAGAATTGATTACCACAAGACATGTTAATGGCCACTGATGTTGGGAGCTTAAATAAATTCATGAAAAAGCAATCTATGGAGGACTGTTAATATTGACGCTTCAATGTTCCCATTGTGTTGGGGACTGAATTTCAGAAAGAAAACAAACAGACAAACCCAATTGTAGTGGAACCATGTTGGAAGAAAGTTATATCTTTGTCTTCTGCTTTCATGCTCCCCTCAAAGTCTATAGTAGTTGACTCTTGTGAGAAACAGAATCCTGGATTAAGATTTGCCTTGGCTTGATTCAGCAGGGCTGTTATTATGTTCTTATTATTTTCTTAATTACATTTCTAAATATGGCATTTTAAGTAAATAAAAGTGAAAATATGTTCATTTGATTTTATTCCTTCTTTCTTCCAAGAGCATAAGGGAGCAGGCATTGCGGTCTCTGCAATTTTCCCCACAACAGCATTATTTGAGATAAGTTGGGTGAAGAGAGAATGACAGGCCTAAAGTTACTCAGTGAATTTCCATAATTAAAGGTGGACTTGGATCTGGGTCTCTTTGAACCTAGTCCAAAATGTTAATCACTACGCTACATTAGCTCTTGTATTTCTTTTAGCATCACTTTTCAACATCCAGTCTTTCTGGTCAATGGTTTATGGTTCTTGTGTCAATAAATGATTTTAGAATAACCCAAAAATATTTCTGAACTTAAATTGTGCCATGGCCTCCTAGAATAGTTACGTACAGTACAGTTATAACAAGTATCATGTACAGTCACCACAGTCATTTCTAGTCAGTAAAAGTGTTAATGCTGTTTGCCAGGCCACCCTATAGACTAGAAAAGTCTCCTGCTAAAAATATGTTTTAAAAAACTGAGTGAGAACAGAGAAAGCTCAGCCTCAGCAAAAAATATTGCTTGGAAATTATATATATATTAAATATATATATATATATGAAAAAGTGACATACATGGACACATATTGTATGCAGAATCTTGTGTATGGCAGATTCTGAAGTTTCAAAGATTGGTTATTTTTATATGGTAATTAGAAACAAACTAATCTTTTTGTATTGTTAGGATGAACATCAAATTTTATAGCTCAGTGGACTTCATTTTCTTACAAAACCAAAAGCCAGATTTAGTGCTTTTACAGTCTTTTGTGGTCTGAGCATTTGAAAATGGCAAAGGTGGTTGCATTTTTCATTAGACCAAGGCCTATACCATGGCAACCCAGATAACAAAAAAACAAATTAAAGTGCCGGTTTGTTATTTTAATTCATAAAACCATCCATGGCTTGGGATCTGGGTATCTGCCTACTCCCATTGGTTTCTCTCTTGCCAATAAGATTGGGAAGACTGGGTTTTCTTGAGCTCTTCTTTAAGAGAAAGTCACATGCTGAAGTCCTGGCAAGAAGCTTTCTCAGTTGTAATCCCCCTTCTTTGCAACAGTAGAAATTAGACTAGTTCCTTCCCTATTTACATTGTGTGAAATAATTAGGAGCTAGCTATTCTCAAAGGCTTGTGGGGAGGCTGATATTTGTCAAGAAGGAGGCCCTCTCATAAAATCAGAGGGCCTCCTTGTGGGGAGGCTGATTTTATGAGCACAATTTTAGCAGACTATTTACAAAAACCTAAGGATGAGATCAGGGGGGACATTGACCTAGCCTACAGAATTAACTCAGCATATGCCAGGATAAATGAAGTGCCTAGAGAGATACATGTGAAATTTGTAAGGTCAACCAGAGAGGAGATCCTGAAAGCGCAGAGAGAGAAACCTTTAACTTATCAACGAAAAACGGTCACTATCTTGAAGCAGATCCCTAGAAAAATTAGAGATTTAAGAAGGAAATTTTCCTTCTTGTCTAAAACCTTGTTTGATCACGGGATTTGGTTCAAGTGGATGACACCTGAAGGGATGCTGGTGTTCTGGGAAGGAGGAAGAGTGAGGATTAAAACAGTTGCTGAGGCGGAAGCCTTTCTTAAAAAATATTCCTCTGTCCTGGGGGAAGATCCAGGGGGGACGGAGGGGGCCACGGCCCCGCCTACGGGGGGCCAGGGGGGAGAGAAAGAAGATACAATAGCCAAAAGACTTAGATCAAAAAAATAACTTTGCCTTGATTTTTCTTGAACAATTTTGTATAATATTTCTATCTGGACTTTTTGTAAATGTCTGACAGCATGGAATGGAGAATTTAAGTAAATGTACTTGCTTTCATCTTGTAGTGGTATGGAAAATGTTTTCTATGATAACTTTTTTTATTGTGTATTTTGAGGTCTCGGAAGGTCCGACGACTCTAACGTGAATGCTCTCAAAATTTCTTTGTAACCATTACCCTATCCTGTTAAAAAATGTAAAACCAATAAAACTTTTTCAATTAAAAAAAAAAAAAAAAGGAGGCCCTCTTATAGCATGTGCTGATGTTCACTTATTCCTCTAGCATGAAGTTTATTTCCAAACAATTTCAAATTCATTGTTTTGCCTTATTTCTTTTGATATATTGTTTTTAATCCTCTTATCTGGGAGGTTTGTAAACCACTGTGAGTCTCCATGGATTATAGAAGCATATAAATACATTTAACCTGGTATTGGCTTCCTTAAAAGGAGATCCTTGATGAGCTTATGGTGTTTGTGCGATACTATTTTTTTCATACTTTGTAAAGGCCAACCCAATTCAGGAAGCTCATAAGGGCTGCAACATTGGGTTCTTGTTAGCAAGTTAAATCTCTGACTCTTTCAGACTCAGTTCCAGGATTGCCTTACACAAAATGCTTGGTCTCTGTCCTGTGTGACCGAATGAGCAAGTTACTCATGGGAGCAGATAAAAAGAACCTACTTGGAATGTCCATCTTGAAAAAAAAAAGTTTTAATTTTTTTAAAAAATGTCTAAATTCCATCTTTCTTTAAACAGTGTGTCATCTGGGTACAAATATTTCTATGCAATAACCATCAAAATCATTTACATGATATTAATTCTCTAATCTTAACATTATAATATATTAAACAGTTGCACATAGTGAACCTATTCGTTTTTCCCCCTTTTAACTTATCTTCTGATAAGAATGTAATGACATTAAGCATAATAATCCTTTTCCTCCTCGTACTAACAATTATCATACTGTTTATATTTCTATCTTAACTTATTTTCTTCTCTTCGTTAATCTTTAATTAATAATTTCCAACTTCCATTTTTATCCGAGTCCCTTCGGGGAGAGACAGCGGGTTATAAATAAAATTTATTATTTATTATTATTCTCTAACCATTGATAAAATAATTCCCATATCACAGTGATGGCGAACCTATGGCACGGGTGCCACAGGTGGCACACCAAACCATTTCTTAGGGCACGCGAGGCGTTGCCCTGTCAGCCCATGTGTGCGCTGGCCAGCTGATTTAGGCCTTCATTTGAGGCTGTTTTTCGCCTTCTGGAGGCTTCAGGGAAGCTCCTGAAGCCTCTGGAGGTGGGGAGGAGAGGCTGTTTTCATCCTCCCCAGGCTCCTAGAAAGCCTCTGTAGCCTGGGGAAGGCAAAAAAAATGCGCCAAAAGCAGGGAATCGCACACATAGCATTATGGGTGTGGCACGCCCATGCAAAATCCCCCTGCGATCCCCCCACTTTTGGCACGCAAGCCAAAAAAGGTTAGCCATCACTGCCATATCATATAACAGTGTGTTTTTTTCCCTTAATTGCCAGCGTTAATCTGTTCATTTCTGCACATTCTAATATTTTCCTAATCACCTTCTCATCAGTAGGAATCTTTTCACTTTCCAGTGTTGGGTAAATAATTCCACCTTTTGAACTATTCACTAAATAGCAAATGGACTGTTAATCCTGTCTTGACAAAATATCACTGATTCTGGTTGGACCACATTTTTCCCTTCACTTATTACCAGATAGAAACCTTATACCTGTGGTTCAAATTAGTTTTCCAGTCTGGCTTCTGACTTCCCTCAAAGCACTTATTGTTACCATTGTATACTTTTCTTGATGGGAAAAGAAGCTGCATGCTTTCTCTCTGTTTGCCTGCAATGTATTTTTCCAGCAGGGAAAGTTCCTAATGTATTAACATTTTCTGAGATGCCTTGTTCTTTTTCAAAAGAAGGAAAGACATGGGGTAGATAGTTTATTATTTAGTTTATTCATTTAGCTGCAGCATGTCTTTCCATATCTGGGCAAGCAACAGCAGTTGCTCAAGGGAAATGCAAAGGTATTAGTTTCTTCTATTGGAAAATGGTTGATTCGGAGATGAATGCTGTAGAGTACAAGAATGTCATCCAGTCTGCTGGAGCAGGTTAAAGATTAGACTTGGCTCCAATTCATCACTAAATCCATTGTAGTATAAATAAGGATTTAGGGGACGTATCAGGATTAATAAATACCTCAATTTCCAGAACATTACAATTCACTGAATTCAAACATGTTCAAATGTTTACAACAATGATTTTTGGCAAGGTAAAATAGGGTAATGCAGTAGTGGAATTCAATTTTTTTTACCACTGGCTCTGTGGGTGTGTCTTGGTGAGCATGGCATGGCTTGGTGGATGTGGCTTGGTGGGTGTGACAGGGGAAGGATATTGTAAAATCTCCATTCCCTCCCCACTCTAGGGGAAGGTTACTGTAAAATCCCCATTTCCTCCCAATCAGCTGGCACTCGGGAGGCAGAGAATAGATGGGGATGGGGCCAGTCAGAGGTGGTTTTTACTGGTTCTCTGAACTACTCAAAATTTCTGCTACCGGTTCTCCAGAACTGGTCAGAACCTGCTAAATACCACCTCTGGGGTAGTGCATTTTTAATAAGCTTTCTGGATTTTTCAATTGGTTTCATTACCATCAATCATTATATCTGACTTTGAGGGTTAAGAGTGAGAAGCATGGTGTTCATTCCTTTACGAATACGAATACGAATATTTATTTGTATAACCGCGTCCTCTCCCCTAGGGGACTCGGAGCGGTGTACAAGGAGAAATTAAAACAGCATAAAATATATACATAAATACACTAAAAACAAATTAAATGTAACTATCCCTGCACTAAAATTCCCATTTAAAATTAACAATCCCTAATCCCTGGGTAGAGACTAACCTAGGCCGGCCAAGCAGAAAAAATGAGTTTTTAATTTCTGACGGAAGGAGCGGAGGTCCGTAGTTGTTCTAATGTCGGGGGGAAGGTCGTTCCAGAGGGCTGGGCCCGCCACAGAGAAGGCCCTTCCCCTGGGCGTCGCCCGCTGACAAAGTCTAGTGGACGGCACCCGGAGAAGTCCCTCTCTGTGGGAGCGAATCGGCCGGGAGGATGTATGGGGCAGAATCCGATCCCGCAGATAGCTAGGTACCAAGCCATGGAGCGCTTTAAAGATGAGAACTAACACCTTGAAGCGCACCCGAAAGACGACAGGTAGCCAGTGCAGCTCGCGCAAGAGTGGTGTTACATGGGTATACCTTGCGGTGCCCATTATTGCTCGCGCGGCTGCATTCTGGACCAGCTGAAGTCTTCGGGTGCACCTCAAGGGGAGCCCCATGTAGAGAGAGTTACAATAGTCCAGTCGGGATGTCACAAGAGCATGAGTGACTGTGCGAAGGGCGTCCCGATCCAATAGGGATTCTCCTTTCTTTGTGGCTAATTCCAATTGGTGTTGGCAGGGAAGATAGGTTTAGCCCAATACTCCTGCTCTTTGGCATCCCTCAGAATTCTACTCTTTCAGCACTCTTATTTAATATTAAACTCCTGAGGAGGTAACCCACTGGTATAGGGTGAATTATTATGAAAATATCTATGATATTCAGCTGTACATCTCAACTCCAGGTTGACCAAGTGGTCATCAAACTTCAGGAGGTTGTGGATATCTCAGTTAGGTAGAACAGGCTTCAATTCTACCCAAGCAAGTTTAAGTGTCTGTAGGTTTTGGAATCCTCTGCTTCTGGGGACTCTCCATGTTTAGTTCTGGATAGGATTGAATTCCTACGGACAGAACTGTGTGTAATTTGGGGTTTACTTGACTTCTCTTGGAAGAATGGGCACAGTCGTGGCCAAGGGGGCTTTTGCTCAAATCTTGTATGTTAATTGCACCCATTCTTGAATCAGAAAGTTCTGCTTACAATCAATCCTACAGTGAGCACTTGCCACGTGGACTACTTAAAATATAGTGTAGATGTGGCTACCTTTGAAGACATCCAAAATTAGTTCAGAATGTGGTGACATGGGTAGTTATGGGCACATCACAGTATGCTTATGAACTGAACGAGCTTCTGGTAGGCTTCCAGGTGCTATTAAAGTTGTTGGTTATTACCTATACATATAATTATTATCTATAATGCTCTTCAACTAGGCTTTGAGGACTGCCTGTCTCTGATTGTCTTTGTTCATCCCACAAGATCTGGCAGGTGAGCATACTTCAGGTTGAGTGATGGGATTCAAGTAATTTAACAACCAGTTCTTCCTAGTGACTAGTTGGGGGGCGTGGCTGTGTGTGTGTGTGCCATGTGACTGAGTGGGCATGGAAGAAGTACCAGACTTCCAGCGCTCATGTGGGGAACCCAGGAATTTAGTGGCAGCATATTGCATGTCTTAACAAGCCTGCTTGTGGCCAAGGGTCTGGATGGTTGGCTGCAGCCAGAGCTGGGCTTGGAAAAGCAGCAGAGCACACAATCTACCCCTCAAGCTCCCAATGCCTGAACCAGTGAGCTGGAAGAGAGATTCACTGTACCTCCCCATCACAATCCAGTGCAGTGCAGGCAGCCCAATGGAGACAGAAAATGGGGCACTTCCATCGGCCCTTCTGGCCCCTCCCCCCACAGCCTCCTTTTGCCAGCATGCACCAGGCAAGCTCAGCAGGCAGCCGCAATCTCTAGATGGCCTTTTATTTTGTCAGAGCAAAGAAGGGGGAAGATGCTTGGAATGGTATGTAGGAAATTGCCCTGTCTCTACAGCATCCACTGTTTGCCAGCGGGCAGGCAATGAGGCGGCAGCAGGCAAGCAAGCTAGGCTCTGGGGGCTTTGTGGGAGCCAGCAGGGCAAGGAGTGAAGGAAGGCTCACTAGGCAGAGATCAGCTGGGCCACATGGTTGAAGCAAGCGAGGGAACCAGAGAGCAGCAGGAGGGATGCCTTGGGCATAACTCTAAGTGAGTGGCCTAGGTGGGCAAGGCGAGATAAGGAGTGACTGGGAGGGGCAGGGTAGGCGGGGCCAGCCAGTGATACAATTAGCCAGTTCTCTGAATTGCGCACAAAATTAACAACCCGTTCTCCCAAACCAGTCCAAACTGGCTGAATCCCACCTCTGTTCAGGTTCCTTCCATAAAATAGTGAAATCTTATGAGACTACGAGATATGCAACTTCTGCCAAAGTATCTACTCTTTGGAAGAGCATACCTCAAGATATTTAGATGGCTCCAACTCTGTTGGCCTTCTGTAAGGATCTGAAAACTTGGTTTCTCTCCAGACTTTGGGCCAGAGTGTTGGATGAGCCTGCCTGACATGACATTGGATTGGAATATGCTGTGATTTAATCACATCGATCCTATATCATTTTATTGTTGGTTTACCTAGTTTTCTAGTCATATGTAAATAATCCATTGCTTCTATTTGTGAGTTAGCTATCCATGTAAATTAAATAAATAGGATCAATGATCCTGGTTTCTATGCATTGCTTATAATATTTATACATATTTCTCCCCCTGCTCCCAATGAATGTTTTTAATGTATTTTATATTGGTCTAAGCCAGGGGTCTGCAAAGTCGGCTCTTTTAAGACTGGTGGACTTCAACTCCCAGAATTCCCCAGCCAGCATAGCTCGCTGGGGAATTCTGGGAGTTGAAGTCCACCAGTCTTAAAAGAGCCGACTTTGCAGACCCCTGGTCTAAGCCAGTGGTGGGCAAACATTACTCAAGAGAGCCAAATATCAACAGTACCACGATTGAAATTTCTTTTGAGAGCCAAAAGGAGTGGCCTGTTTTGTGGGAGTGGCTCAGCGGTCATGTGACCGGGTGGGCGTGGCCAACTTGGAAAATGTGAAACTCACTTAACGACGGTCCTGCTTAGCAACCAAAATTCTTTCTTTTTCTTTCTTTCTTTCTCTCTCTCTACCACTTTCTTATTCTTTCTTTTTCTTTCTCTCTTTCTCTTTTTGTCTCTGTCTCTCTCTTTATCTGTCTCTCTCTCCTCCCTCCACCCATCTGTCATTCTCTCTGTGTGTGTGTGTGTGTGTGTGTATGTGTGTCTCCCTCTCTCTGATTCCCTCTCTCCCTCCCTCTCTCTGTGTCTCTCTGTTTGTCTCTTCCTCCCTCCCCCTCCCCCTCTCTCTGTATGTCAGCCTCCCCCTCCCTCCCTCTCTCCCTCCCTTCCCCCCCCCCCAAGCAGTGTAAAGCCCGGCACGGATTTTCACGCAGTGAGCAGGCGGGGGGAGAACCCGAGGCCGCGGCCATCCAAGCACCGCGGAGGCTGTCCGGGCGCCGCATACCCACCTCCGTCCCAGCTGCACGCGGCGGCCAGCCCCGGAAAGCATGGCTCGGCGCTCTCTGCAGGCGGCTGTTGCTGCTGCTGGCCCCCAGCCCTGCGACAGGCAGCTCCCGCCGTCCGAGCGCATCGGGCAGGACAGCCGGCCATGTTTCCACCAGGTCCCTCTTTCCCATTGCTTAGACCAGTGGTTGGCAAACCGCGGCTCACGAGCCACGAGCGGCTCTTTGGCCCCTCGGGTGTGGCTCTTCCTCTCTCCTTCCCCCCGCGGAGGCAGCGGAGGGCCCGGCATGTCGGTGGGGGGGGGGCTCTGGCTGCCTCCCCCTGGAGCGAGCGAACAAGTGAACGGGCGGGGGTAGCGCCCGGTCTGCGGCTGCACTGGAGCTGTCCAGGCGCCGCACGCCTGCCTCCCTGTGTGCGCGGCGCCCGGACGGCTCCGGCACAGCCACAGCCCCAGGCATTCCCCCCGCCCGTTGGCTCGCTCGCTCCAGGGGGAGGCAGCCAGAGCCCCCCCAACCGACATGCCGGGCCCTCTGGGGGGGGGGCAGGAGAGAGGAAGAGTCGCACCCGAGGGGCCAAAGAGCCGCTCGTGGCTCGCGAGCCGCGGTTTGCCGACCATTGGTCTAAGCAATGGGAATTCAGAAAGATTTTGCAGTATTCTAATTTAAGAAAGAAGAATAAGAGAATGTGTGGGATTAGTTTTGTCTGCAGTATTAATCCGTCCTTTGGATTCAATGTTCTAATTATTTTAGATGTGAATCCAAATTAAAAAAAAACTAGAACTGCTATTGTATTAGTGTCATAGAACATACAAACCCTCCAAAAGGCTATCTGAAAACCCTTTTTGTTCTTGTTCTTTCTCTCTTTGCCTTCTGCTCTTTCTTAGTATTTTTAATCATTTCTATTTGAATATTCTATTTGATTATTTTCCCACCACTGTTTTAGATCCTGCTGTGACTTATCAGAATTGTTTTAGGAAAAATGTCCTATACACACATTGACCATGTATCTGTATAACAAGGCTGCTATGTTTTGAGAAGCCAAGAAACCTTCATTCCTACTAAATATTATAGTTGCTTGACATGTTGTGCTTGTCATGCCTTTCCCCCTGCCCTGGCTTTTTTACTTTTCTAATAAGCTAGAACATCTGGCACGGTTTGCTCTACATCTCCAACAATCCAATGAAATCTTTACATTTGAATAGCATTGTTAATTGATAGAGGAGTGATTCCCCTGTAGAGAATGCTCTTTATGCTTTCCACATGACTGCTGGACCCACATTTTACTACACAGGATGAAATGTGACAGCAAGACACAGCCTTGATGACTCCTCAAGATGTTATAAACACTGGGCAGGTGGGTGAAGGAGATGGATATACAAGTCATGTTTTCTTCAATCCTTCTTGTTTGAAAGGTGCAACCCAGGAAGAGAGACAAGAATACTTAGGTAAACAACTGGCTACCCCAGTTTAGATTCTTCCCAGTGGGAGGAGTTTGGATTCCAATTCATAATCCAATGCAGTTCTAAAGTGAAGGACTTCTGGTAAAAGATGTGTGACACCTAACAAAAGCTAAGAAGATTGTCCATAGATGGTGCCTTACAAATCTGAACTGGATTGTTTTAAATTGAAACCTTTGGGGGGGGTGAAGGAATAGGCTCCAGAAAAGAGCATGGTGTACCTATAGGAAGGGATAATTTAAGTAATCCAAGCAGTCCAATACAATGCACAGAGTTTAGGGAGCAAATAACAAGCCTAATGCCTAAAGGAGAATATAATTTAAAAGGCATTAGTGAAATCCTGTGGCATAAAATTCATGAATAGAATTCAAAGACAGAAGAAATTAATTCATTGAAGGGTGGCTAAATAAAGGGCAAGAAGAAGTGTATGAAAGAATTGCCACATACTTTGAGGTCTAAGAAATTAATCACAAGGATCTAGTTTGGGGAATGTGGATAATAATACAGGTAAGTTGTTTTAGGCGTCTCTATGGATCACTATGGATCTCCATATCAGCCCCAAAAAATCTGCATTCCTGGAATAAATTACACATATATCAGAGACATGACAATAATAACAGAATGTTTTAATCATACAAGTAACCCTGAACTTACATCCATTTATTTAGTGACCATTCAAAGTTACAATGGCACTGAAAAAAATAACGTATGACTGTTTTTCACACTTATGGCTATTGCAGCTTTCAGATGCTTGGCAACTGGTTCATATTTATGATAGTTGCAGTGTCCTGAGGCCGTGTGATCATCTTTTGCAACATTCTGACAAGCAAAGTTAATAGGCAAGCCAGATTCACGTAACAGCCCTGTTACTAACTTAACAATTGCAGTGATTTACTTTACAACTTTGGCAGAAAAAAAAGGTTGTAAAATGGGGAAAAACTGACTTAACAATCATCTTAGCAACAAAAAATTTGGGCTCAATTGTAGTAAAAAGTTGAGGACTACCTGAGTAGACATATGTTGAAAATTCCACTCAGCCAAGACTGCAAAGTCCCATGAAATCCTCAGGAGTCTTGCTGTGGCTGATTAACATCAGGAGGTTATAGAAGAGAGAAAAGGATTGGCTGTTCTAGATTTGGTCCTACTCAGTATGGAAGAGTTGGGTTGGTTGGTTGGTTGGGTAGTTGGAGAAATAAAAACAATGGGAACCTTGGAGAAGAAATGACTGCATAAACTTGGAATTCAAGGTACTGCAAAAATGGAAAAGGGAGCATAATTACACAAGGACACTAGATTTCAGGGTTGCCAGTATCAACAGACTTGAAGCAATACAAGGTGGATTCACATATACAAAAACCCGCAGGTTAAATGGAGCACAGGGCAGTTGGAACTTCTCATTAACATGACATAGAAAGTACAGTTATAAACAATAAAAAGCGCAAGAAACAATTTTGGAAGCAGGATATTTAACTAAAGTAAATGTTAAAAAGAACATAAGTAGGAAATGGAATGGATTTAATTATCAAGGAAGTACACAGGCAAATTGTTCATATCTCTTTTTGTTAATCAGCATTTAAAAAAGAGTGCCATAACTTAGTAAGAGTCAGCATAGGTTTCTGAATAACAAATCATACCAAATTAAGCTGACCTTGTTTTTTAAATTTAATGAATAGTTGACCTGGCCATGAGAATATGGTTGAATAATTGTGCTTTGACTTGACAAAACTTTTAACAAGTCTTCCAAAGATTCTAGTACAGAAGAGGGCCAAATGTGAGCTGGACGTATACTATCATTAGACAAAAATTGAGCTGAACAATTGTAGGCAATAAGTCAAGCTGAAAAGATGTTCAGTTAAGCGTGTTAGGTCAAATATTGTTCTAGGCTTTGTGCTGTTCAACATATTTATAAACAACTTAGATGACTGGTTATAAAATATGATTAACCAATTCGCAGAAGACATAACCTTAGGGTAGGATAGCAAATACATTAGAGGGAAGTATGAAGAATTAGGAAGATCCTGACAACACTGTGCAAAAAGCAGCAAAATGAATTTCCACAGGGACAACTGCCAAATTCTATATTTATGTAAGAAAAAAAAAAGAACATAAATACAGAACAGTGGGGAACTATACTTTGCAGCAGTGCATGTGAAAAGGATTTGGGTGTCTTGATGAATACAAGCTGAATGTGAGCCAATTGTATCTGCAAAATAGGCAAACGCAATCCTAGATTGCAACAATAAGAGTACCAAAATCAAGAAAAGTTATTGTTCTCTCATTTCCATATTAGTCAGGCCACTCCTAAAATATTGTGCCTGAGTCTGGGCACCTCATTTCAGAAAGGATTTCCCCCAAACTGGAGCAAATTGATACAAGTATGTCAGTGGTGGGTTTCAAATTTTGGCCTATTTTGTGGGCGTGGCTTGGCAGTCATGTGACAGGGTGGGAGTGGCCAACTTGTAAAATGTGGTGAAACTCACTTAACAACGCTCTTGCTTAGCAACCAAAATTTTGGGCTCAGTTGTGATGATAAATTCTTTCTCTTTCTTTCTTTCTTTCTTTCTTTCTTTCTTTCTTTCTTTCGTTTGTTCGTTCTTTCTTTCTTTCCTTCCTTCCTTCCTCTCTCTCTCTCTCTCTCTTTCTTTCTTTCCTTTCTTACTTTCTTTTTTCTTTCTCTCTCTCTCTCTTTCTCTCTTTCTCTTTCTTTCTTTCTCTCTCTCTCTTTCTCTCTCTCTTTCTCTTTCTTTCTTTCTTTCTTTCTTTCTTTCTTTCTTTCTTTCTTTCTTTCCTTCCTTTCTTACTTTCTTCCTTCCTTTCCTTTCCTTCCCGTTGGGTCACCGGCAGCAACGGGCCAGACTTATTTCCAGGTACGCCGGAGGAACCCCCTCTCACCGGTTCTCTAAATTTCACCATCCGGCTCTCGCGAGTAGGTGCGAGCCTGCAGAAACCCACCACTGAAGTATGTGGACGGAAAGACCCGTGAGGAAAGCTTGAGGCACTGGTCATATTTTAGCCTGAGTTAGAGAAGATTACAGAAAGAATTTAGGTATTTAAAAGGTTATCATGTAGAACACAGAGCAGAATTGTGCAGAGTTGTTCAAGAAAATACGGTAAGAAACCATAGGTTTAAATTACAAGGAAGTAGGTTACAGTTGAACTTCAGGAAAAAAAATTTCCTTATGGTAAGAGCTGTTAAAAAATGGAACAGATTGCCTTGGGAGGTGGTAGACATACCTTCAGTTAGAATTGTTTAAAGGGACTTGATGGCCTTCTTACATTGTATGATTCATACCTCAGTTTTAATCTGGTTATTGAGGAGGAAAATTTTAGCTTGCAGAGATTTTTTTTTAAATAGAAAAATATGTTGTGTTATACAATCTTTATTTTCCCTTCTCACTTCTGCATTTAGCCTGATGTTGAGATAAGGGTTCATTGGCTGGTTAGAACTTCCATATAATTTAATCGTATGATGCATATTAGGTGGGATCTTAGAAATGCTTTGAACAAATGATTCTAGAAATTGTATTGTTTTAAATTCAACGCAGGTAGTTCTGGACTTACAACCACAATTGAGCCCACAATTTCTGTTGCAAAATGAGACAATTATTGAGTTTTGCCCCATTTTATTATCTTTCTTGGCACAGTTGTTAAGTGAATCAGGCTTCCCCACTGACTTTGCTTGTCAGAAGTTTGTTAAAGGTGATCGCATAACCCCTGTACTGCAACCATCATAATTTTGAGACAGTTGACAAATGTCCAAATTTTGATCACAAGACCATGGGAATGCTGCAACAATCTTTAAGTGTGAACCACAGTCATAAATCACTTTTTTGATGCTATTGTAACTTCAAACGGTCAGGAAATGTAAATTGAGGATTATCTGTATATGTCAAATAATGAGGAATCCGATGTTTATAACATTTCTAGTATAGTTTCCTGATCCTTATGTATAATTAAATATTTTACTTAATAAAAATTCGTTCTAAAGGACATCTAGAAGGTTTTTGGGCAAGAGTTTTAGAAGTTGTTTACCATTGCCTTCTTACTTGGTTACTGAGAGAGAACAACTGGGCCAAAGTCAGCTAGCCATATTTGTCACCAAAGCAGGACTACAGCTCACAATCTCCTAATTTCTCGTCTCATGTCTTAACCACTATATTGAACTGGCTTTCAGAATGTTTGCTTGAAACTTTTTTTAAGGAACTTCAACATGATTTGCTGTTTATTTGTTTGTTTGTTTATTTAGCTAAATAAATCATAGTGTCATTAGTGAAGCTCATATTATTTATTTAATTACAGTTATACGACCACTCATCTCACACACTGTGATTCTTGGAAACATACAATTGAATAAAACAGCAAATACATAAAAGCAACAAAGCAGTAATTTGTAACTGTTAGCCTAAAATTAGCCTATTTATTGATTACCTTGATTTCATAATGATATGGTATAATAATATGACATATAATATGACATACAATGTTTTGCTTTTGAGTGATAAAATCCTAAACGTCTTGGACTCAGAATATTCAAATGACAATCTCACTATATATACACATTTTATATAGGGTTTTCTTCCTATATTGTTTAATATTATATTCATTGGCTATTATGCTTTTTAGAAAGTTATTAATCTTTATCTTTTATCTTTATCTTTATTTCCATTTCTATACCGCTCCTATCTCCCCAATGGAACTCAGGGCGGTGCACAGGAAAAGTAAAAAATACAACAAGCAAACTGTAATAAATACAATCCTAACGTTAAATTAAATGTGCCCTGTGCTAAAATATAATTAAAACTGGTAAAAAATCTGCTTGGAAAAAACTGTAGTTGTCATTAAGCATATTGTATGAATATGTCTAACTAGATGAAGGTGTGTTTGTTAATTTTGCTTTATTGTGACTTTTGTTATAAATATTGCATGTTAGCCTCACCCAATTTGGCACCATGTAGATGAGCTGCATCTGAAATCCAAATAATAGTATGTACTAGATGCCAAGGTGGGGAAAACTGTGAGATGCAATTATTGCCCTGAAGAACAAGGATGGAATATCTATTTATTACACATTCTGGCAAATTCTACAAGTATAGCTTGGAGCAATTGTATTTTTTATTATTTTAACTCTCCAATAAGTGGTATCTCCATCTGAAAGCTTAATAAAGCTGAATAAAGAGTAACAATTACGGAATGATCCACTATTAGTTTGTCTAATTCTTTTTTAAATCATATTGAATCCAGAATATTTCATTTCATTACATTACATGTTGTGGCAATATGTGTATAACCATATATTTGTTATATCATTCTATATTGTATAAAGAATATCTTACATTCTTTTTTTTCCTTTTTTTTTAATATATAGAAAACGTTTTATTGAGTTTTACAAATTTTTTAACAAAAAAGGGTAGGGTAAGGTGAATTGAAAACATATTTTGAGAACTTTCACGTCGGGAACGTTGGCCCTCCCTCCTTTTATTTTTATTTTTATTAATACAGTATAATTTTTGTCTGGATGTTTGTACACGACTGCCAGCATAGAATTCAGAATTTATATGTTTGCATTTATTTTCACCTTGTTGTATTATTGAAAAATGTATTACCAATGTCTTGTTAAGAAGAATATCTTACATTCTTGACTGTCCACTTATATCAATCCTCCTTCTGTAGATAATGAATGATTTGTCTGCTTTAAGTAATCAAATCACATCTTTATTATGGTCATAGACAACCCAAGGAAGGGTAAAACGCAAGCAATAATTTTAAAAGCTACAAAAGAATATAACCTACATAAGGTTAAAAAACTAATTACCTACCTACCTATCTCTCATGTATCTAACTAAACAAAAATCTTTTGAAAAATCTAAAAACCCTATAGAGAAATCTAAGAGTACCTCTTTGATTTACTGGCAATAAACTTTGGACACCCAGGTAGGTTCAATTGGCCCATGTGTCTGCTATATGCTGTTTTGGCTTGGTCATATACACTGCTGAGTAGAAAATCTGGACAGAAACCCAAAGATATTTTAATTTTCACTGCCTAAGTTTTCCATGTGAACTGAAAGTCATTATTCATAGATAGTGGGCCTTAAGCAGATCTGTCAATTTACTACCTCCGAAGTACTAAAAAAAATGGGAATAGTTTTAGGATGGTACCATCCGTAATTCCCCAAGCCCTTATTCCTAATATGTCATTATATTTTAGTCCAGTGTGCTAAACATAGAAGCTTTTAACATATACCTTTTTAACCTCTTCAGACTAAGTCAGAGGGCAAGATTTTAGCAGTTGTAGAAAGTATGGAAATGGAGCAATAATAAAACCAGTAATTAATACATTCTTAACAAAATTGTGATACTTGTATAATCTGGGATGGTTGCCAATCTGAGATAATAATCATTTCCCAGAAATGATTATTTGTATTACAGAAGTGAGCATACACACTAAAAATATCATTTTCTCCTTATAACATTAAATTCTTGTATAGCCACTTTGATAAATAAGAGGAAGCAGTAATGATCTTTGGCTATGTAGCTATCCTATCTTGTCAAACTGAAATCCCATTAATAACTGCAAGGTGTTTAGGCCCTGATTTAAGTTAGCTCTAGGCTCATGATAGAACATTTTTCATGCTAATTAATTCTACAAGCAACATTAATCTCTTTTGACCAATGTAATTTCTAAATATTTGGAAACAGATTTCTAGCATACCTTTCACCTATAGGTAGCTGATCATTTCAGTGATGTATTCTATGGGACAGCAAAAAGAAAAAAGCAGAAAGATAGACAGGGATAGACAGATAGGGAGGTCTTCTGAGGAGATGACAAGAAAGTAATGGCAGAAAAAGTCAAATAATACAGCAATTGCCTAACCACCCTGAACTGGCTGCCTAGAGCCAAATAAATCATTTACAATCTGATATTTGGATGGCCTCGATATCTCTCTTTATTAATTCCTTAAAGAAAACTTTATCAACCTTTAATAAAACCAGTTAAATAGAACCATGTATTTCTATAATTATCTCAGAACACAATCACAAAAGCCAGCTCTGCAAATTTATTTTATTTTTATTTTATTTAAATTTATATCCCGCTCTTCTCCACAGAGGACCCAGGGCGGCGCACAGGAAATTTAAAAATATACAAAATACAAAAAATAAATATAATTTAAAATAACAATTAAACAATCCTATCCTATGCTAAAACCAAATTTTAAAATACCCAATTTAAAACTTCCTAAAAAGTCCCCATGGGAGGTTAGGCTAGGCCGGCTTCTTGGAACAAATATGTCTTTAGACATTGGCGGAAAAGGCGGAGGTCGGTGATGGTGCGTAATTCAGGGGGTAGGTCATTCCAGAGGGCTGGGCCCGCCACAGAGAAGGCTCTTCCCCTGGGTGTCGCCAGTCGGCATTGTCCGGCCGACGGCACCCTGAGAAGGCCCTCTCTGTGGGAGCGTATCGGTCTAAGGGATGTATGGGGCAGGAGGCGGTCTCGCATATAACTAGGCCCCGAGCCATGGAGCGCTTTAAAGATGGTCGTCAAAACCTTGAAGCGCACCCGAAAGGCCACAGGAAGCCAATGCAGCTCGCGCAGGATCGGTGTTATGTGGGAGCATCTAGTGGCTCCCATAATCACCCACGCGGCTGCGTTTTGAACTAGCTGTAGCTTTCGGGTGCACCTCAAGGGAAGCCCCATGTAGAGAGCATTACAGTAGTCGAGTCGGGACGTCACGAGAGCTTGAGTGACTGTGCGAAGGGCAGCCCGGTCCAGTAAGGGGCGCAATTGGCGCATCAGGCGTACCTGATGAAACGCCCCCCTGGCCACGGCCGCCACATGGTCCTCCATGGACAGCCGGGAATCCAGGAGGACACCCAAATTGCACGCCCTCTCCACGGGGGCCAGTGTTTTGCCCCCAATGGCCAGAGTTGGAGTAATCTGGCTGAACCGGGGTGCCGGAAACCACAGCCACTCAGTCTTGGCAGGGTTGAGCTTCAGTTTGTTACCACCCATCCAGATCCGTACGGCCTCCAGACACTGGGACAGCACTTCGGCAGCCTCGTTGGGGTGGTTTGGGGTGGATATGTACAGCTGAGTGTCATCAGCGTACAGATGGTACTCCACCCCAAAACCACGGAGGATCTCACCCAGCGGCTTCATATATGTGTTAAATAGGAGGGGCGAGAGGACCGACCCCTGAGGAACCCCACATAAGAGAGGCCTCGAGGTCGACCTCTGCCCTCCCGTCAACACATATTGCGACCGACCAGAGAGGTAGGACGAGAACCACCGCAGAACGGTGCCTCCCAGCCCCAACCCCCCCCAGATGGTATCAAAAGCCGCCGAGAGGTCTAATAGGACTAGGATAGAGGAATAACCTCTATCCTGTGCCCTCCAGAGATCATCAACCAATGCGACCAATGCCGTCTCAGTGCTGTGACCGGGTCGGAAGCCAGACTGGCGTGGGTCTAGATAATCAACTTCCTCCAGGTGTCGCGGGAACTGTTGGGCTACCACATTCTCAACAACCTTCACCAAAAAGTGAAGGTTGGAGACTGGACGATAGTTCTCTAATAATGCTGGGTCCAGGGACGTCTTCTTGAGGAGGGGCCTCACTACCGCCTCTTTCAAGATGGCAGGTAAGGACCCCTCACTCAAAGATGCATTGACAATGCCCTGGAGCCAGCCTCGTGTCATCTCCCAGGATGCCAGCACAAGCCAGGAGGGACATGGGTCCAATAAACATATGGTCGCCCTAAGTTTCCTTGACAACCTGTCCATATCCTCGGTGGTAACAAAGTCAAACTCCTCCCAAGAAGGAACCTCAAGACTAGTCTCAGACAGTCCCACAGGACCACTGTCGATGGAGGGTAGCTCATTCCGAATCCGAGTGATTTTCTCCTGCAGATAAATCCCAAATTCCTCTGCTCGCCCTTGCAAAGAGGCTTCCCGCGGCCTCAGATGAAGGAGGGAGCGGGTCACCCCAAACAGGGCGGCAGGGCGGTTATCTGCGGATGCAATAAGGGTGGCACAATACTCACGTTTGGCCACCCTTATCACCACTAAATAAGCCCTAATATGGGTTCTCACTAGTGTTCGGTCGGCTTCGGAGCGAGAGGATCTCCATCTGCTCTCTAGGCGTCTCTTGTGGCGCTTCATCCCCCAAAGCTCCTCAGTAAACCAGGGAGCCTGGGTGGTTCGTCGCCGCAAGAGAGGCCGCAAGGGCGCGACTCGGTCCAAGGCCCCTGCAGCCGCACTTAACCATGCGGCCACTAGGTCCTCAGTCGAGTCGCGAAGCAGGGTCACAGGCATTGGCCCAAGCTCCCTCTGGAACCTTTCCGGGTCCATTAGGAGCCTGGGGCGGAACCATCTAGGAGTATCCGGTTCCGCCTCCCCGCGGTGAGGTGAAGCGATTGGAAAGTCCAGCTGAAGGAGAGCGTGATCTGTCCATGACAAGGGAGTGATGGCTAGATCCCCTAATCCCAGATCACAACTCCACTGTCCCGAGACAAAGATCAAATCCAGCGTGTTTCCCCCCTCATGAGTAGGGCCTAAAACTACCTGGGTCAGGTCCATGGCCGTCATGGAGGCCATGAACTCTGAGCTACTCCAGAGGCTTCGCCCGCCGACGGCAAGTTAAAGTCCCCCATGACTACTAGTCTGGGGGTCTCAACTGCCGCCTCGGTTATCACCTCTAGGAGCTCGGGCAGGGCTGTTGTTGCATAGCGAGGAGCCAGGTATACAACTAACACGCCCAACTGCCTCCCTAGGCCCCACCTCACGCAGAGAGATTCACACCCGGTTGTCTAAGGGACTGTGGTCTCCTTCGGCTCAAGACCTTTCGGCAAAGAGATCAATACTGTTTAAGTCCCTGAAATTAGGAGATGATTTTAATAATGGCCCAACTGATATTACATCATAGTGCTTCTTGATATTTTGGATCCTAAAATGTATGAGGTACATTGCAGAAATTGACAGAGAAATAATTGTGGCTGATTTCATCTTTAAGGCAGAAATTACAAAGGATAATGGCGATAACTCCCATCTCCTCTTCTTTTGTTACAGAACTGAAAAATTCGGGCAAGGAAAGTACATGTGCATAGACATGCATAAACATTGTAAATAAATGAGATGTTAAGTGGGATGAAATAGCATTAAGAAACATTTTTTCTGAGAATGATAGTAGTGGCTTCGTACGAGAAAAGTAAAGACCCTTCATGCCACTTCCTGAAATAACTGAAGAGTTGACCTAAAGCCTTTCAGCGCTTAAGTCTTCTATTGTCACAGAATCAATATCCTTTGGGACCTTGTAAGAATGCCACCGATGCATATAAATGACTTTCTATTTCTTGAAATGAGGTATTCACATAGTTGTCTTTAAAAAAAAATCAAATCAAGGCTTTAAAGAAGCAATAAATGTTTAATGATAGCATTGGATGCTATTATTAAAGCACCAGAAAATTCTTGACTATACAAAAGTAACCTCTTGCAACTAAAAAGGTGTTTTTGTTTAGTGATTCTGAAACAACAGATCTAGCAGAAAAGAGTGAATTGACAGCCACAGGGAACTGAAGCTCATAGAGCAGATACAGAGGGAGCAACTGGAGTTGATGGCAATCTTCCACCCACACCACCCTTGCTGTCAGTTTGCCTCAACTGAAGCCCTGTGGGAGAAGTTAGAGAACTGCATCTACAGCAAACAAGAGTTTATTTTAGATTCATTGAGCCTATGGCTTCTTGGATGATATCTACTAACCAAGATTCTAATTAGTGTTAAAGAAGATAGTGAATACAGATACAAGTGCAATATTTTTTATGTGTGAAAAATGCTATACATGATATTTGGGCATATCTTAAAGAAATATTGCATGTTGGGGATCATCAGTCCTAATTCAGTCAGACAGAAAGAAACTATATATTTTATTTAAAGAATCCTGTTTAATAGATATGCTTATAGAAAAATCTTTAGTAATTATAGTAGCTCAGGAACTGTAGTATTTCATACTTTACCGCTACCTCATCTGAGCATCCTTTAAAACAGGGGTGTCAAACTTGCATTGTCACGGTGGCGTCACATGACATATCAGGACTTCCCCCCCCCCTTCACTAAACCAGTTGTGGGCAGCGCATGATGCATCTGGCTTGGGTCACGAGTTTGACAGCCTTGATTTAAAATGTTACTATATTTGACAGCCTTGATTTAAAATGTTACTATATGCTATTAACCATTTGTTTTACATTTGAGGTGAGAAAAAACCAAATTAATGGTTAAGAAATGCAAATACTCAATAAATTCAACCTAGAAATGAGATTTTATGTGGAAAAGTTTTCATTTTTTAATAGGAATTTTGTCTACTAATTTTTCTTGATTTTCTAGCATTTCATATAAGAATAGGTATGCAGCTTTTCATTCGTTTGTTTGCTTGCCAACCTAACTCACACATAATAATTTTCACAAGCTCAAATTTATGCTAAAAACCAGGTTTGCAGCCTCATGCAAGCACCGGGAATGGTAGAGGTTAAAAACAGTGATGGCTGTAGGCATTTTAGCTGATGGCCTATTAACTATATACTTCCCTGGAAAAATTGAAGTTGATCTCATCTGTCTATCCAACCTACTTACTTCTATGCTAAGTTACATGAAGAACTATATAAAGGAGAGACTTCAAACTTGGCTTGTCAAAGCCAAGCCCTCAAATAGGAGCTTGCATCTTTTATAGTATTCCAGTACAACTGGCTTGACACTGTCTGATTTCTAAAGCCCCTGGTACCTCAGCTCATCTGAAAAACAATCACCCATTCACATCTCAACCTGTTATTGAGATCTGCTTCGGAGGCCTCATTTTAAATCCTCCTGATATTAGATGCATGAGGAGTAAAAGAGGGTCTTTTTTTGTCAATCGTCAATTGTTGTTTTTTCTGAGAGAGGTTCCATTTAATAATAATAATAATAATAATTAATAATAATAATAATTTATTAAATTTCTAAACCGCCCAACTCCCTGAAGGGACTCGGGGCGGTTTACAGGAAAATTAAAAACATCTAAAACCATAACAATACATACATAATTAAAACCGAATTAAATAATAACCCTGTACTAAAATTTATAAAAGCATTAAAAACTGTATCCCATTAAAACCAGATTAAATAATTTAAACTACAGACTGGGGCGAGGAGCATAAATTAGACCAAACCGGCCTGATGGAACAGATAGGTTTTAACTTTTTGGCGGAACGAGCGGAGGTCCGTAGTAGTTCTAATATCGGGGGGGTAGGTTGTTCCAAAGGGTCGGGCCCATCACAGAGAAGGCCCTTCCCCTGGGCGTCACCCGCTGGCATTGCCTAGCGGACGGCACTCGGAGAAGTCCCTCTCTGTGGGAGCCGAATCAGCCGAAGGGATGCATGGGGCAGGATACGATCCCGCAAATAATTTAGTTCTATTGCTTTTGAAAAACAGCCAGAACTATTTCAGATGAACTTTTATTTTAAAGTGTTGCTTTTTGCTAGGATCTGACTCTAATTCCTTTCCTTGCTTCAGAGATTGGGATAGGTTCAAAGTAATAAAGATATATTAGAGTATTGGTTTTGATTATCTGACTGGAATATAATTAGTTGTCTTGAGCGTAACTGACAGAAAACAAGGATATAAATAATACTAACAAGCACATGAAATGTATAAATAGACCTGAAGAATTCTTGGTTTAGACATCATTTTTTCTGCATTCTGTAGGTATGTATTCAGCTGTTCCTTCCGAACTAAAATTTGAAGCATGGTTTTAGCAATGACATCCGTCTTTCTTTTTTGCGTATCATTTCAGGTGGGATGGTGGAAGGACAAACGCCTCAAGATGAAATATTACGTGTGGCCACGTTCTGAGCTATATCCAAACTGTGAGGAACGTGAGGACGACCATCTTAGCATAGTGACCCTTGAAGAAGCACCTTTTGTTATTGTGGAAAACGTGGACCCATTAAGTGGCACCTGCATGAGGAACACAGTTCCATGCCAAAAACGAATTGTATCAGAGTAGGTACCAACAAAACCTTTTGTAATTTGTTCTTTTCAGCATGTGTCTTCCTGCAACAATGGCAATTCAGCTACAGAGGAGTCATGTTTAATGCATTTTTTCTCACTCCATTCTGGAGCATTATCTGCATCAAGTGGGCTTTTCAGTGGTGGGTATTTTATGTATTTATTTATAGACTTATGTGGCTCTTTATCTTGCAAAAATGATTCCGGGTGGCTAACAATGTTTACCTGCAAAAATAACATAAAAAGAATTAGAACCAAACACAATGGGGCATAAAACGGCAACCAAGGAAATTAATAAAACCACTTTTCTTGGGCTCTCCTGCTCTCCAAGCCCTCATGCCTGGGAAAATAACCAGGTCTTAAGGGTTTTCTGAAAGTCCAGCAGGGTCAGAGCCAGCCTTAACTCAAACGGTATGGTATTATATCAAGGAATGCAAAATCTACTATAGAAAAACAGGGAATTAAAAAGTGAAGTTTTACTTAGTTCTTAGTGTCAGAAAAAATCCAATATCATTACACCAACATCCTTGCATGGTATTTTTATGTGGGATTTTCTAAGGCTATGTTTTAATTAATTTATTTTGTTTGTGTGTGGCTTATTTTTCAAGAGTCTGGAAAGGAACCAACCTTTTTTCCTTATAGAGTTCTGCCTTTGGCTTCCACCTATTGCTCAGCTCTCCTTTGGTCATCATAGTGAGAACATTTCCAAAATATCCCAAGTGTTTCCTGAGTCAACCCTGTATGCACTATTCTATTCCACTCCACTCCACTCCACTCCACTCCACTCTATTATTTTATTATTTTATTTTATTTCTATTTACTTATCTGGCACTTGTGTTAATTTTACTGCTAATGTAGCTGTATGATGCATAAGGTGGGATTATCAGGTTTGATAACTGATTCCCTCTCATTTTTGTCTCCTTTTTAACCCTCCTTCACCCTGATGTTGATAAAAATAGAGGAAAGAGGGAATGACTTTGAGGGCAGGAGGAAGAAACACTACAAAAGGCAATGGTTAGATAAAGGGGCCCTGATCCTGGGCCAAGAATGTAATGTGAGCGTCCATCTCAGACAAGCCCCTCCATTGCATTTTATCTTAAATGTTTTTGTTCTGTAGAATCCACATCTACTTCTATGACAGCTCAAGGCAGGAATTGTCTTATTGATGCAATAGTTTTTCAAATAGGCTATGATTCTGATTATGCTATGCTATGCTATGCTATGCTATGCTATCAGGATCCTGTATTCAGAGGCATCAGCTTTCACTTAATGTGCACTGTCCACAGTTCTACAATGGCCTCATGATACATTTCAAGTTGTTTTAGTGCACCTTTGCACCTTTCCACAACCGTATTAGACGCTTGATTTTCAGTCCAATAATATATAGCTTTTAGAGGAGCAAGCGTACCTACACTGACTCTCTGATCATTAGTTTCCATCATCAAGTAACTTGTTACTCACTTATATTTGTAATGTATATGGATCCCAGTAAAGAAGAACTGGTTATTGACCAGTATCAGTAAGAAAGAGATCATTCTTTATTGTTCCCAGAAAGAAACTTTCTTTCTTCTATGGCCATCTGTGAATTCATAGAACCCTTTGATTTTTTCCCCTCTTACATAGTTTTTTTCCCCTTATGTCTTCTCCTCCAAAGCTGATCTACCAGTATTTGGAAATCAGAGGAAAGTTGAAGCCAGACCTAGCATATAAAGGAAAGGAGGGAATCCTACCCAAACTCTTATCTCTTAAAAGTTTTGTGTTTGCTTACTATACATGTTCATGAGTAAATTCTGAGATAGTTCTTTAAATAAGCTAAATATTCAATTCTCAATCACACTTTGGCAAGAATTTTCTTGCTTTTGCTTAAAGAAAAATCGTATTTGTTTTTTCAATATTTCTACTAAAGTTGTTCAGTTTCTACTATCTTTGAAAGTTAGATTTAATTTCAGTTTAGAATCAAGAGTGGGGATTCTTTTAAAAATGATGTGTTCATCAAAATAATGGTTTTTTTTAAAGTTTAAATACAACATGATGCAAATCATGGACCAATGTCTTTTTTTTTACAGATATAGCATATTTTTATTCTGTAAAAATAAATCTTCTTGTCTTTGTCTAGAAACAAAACAGACGAAGAGACTGCCTATATCAAGAAATGTTGCAAAGGGTTTTGTATTGATATTCTTAAAAAAATTTCCAAGTTTGTGAAATTCACCTATGATCTTTATTTGGTAACCAACGGTAAACATGGAAAGAAGGTCAATGGAACATGGAATGGAATGATTGGTGAGGTAAGCCAAGACAGACTGAAGTTTTATCTCATCACAGGCTTTTCACAAAACTGAGTGTGGATGCATGCATGCACACACACATGGTCACATAACACATACATATCACTGAACTGCAATTTAGTTTTATCATGCCCGTACTTGGCTCGGGCTGCTGACAACAAAATCTGGAAGTCTGCAGATATCCATCCCTGCTTTACACAATTGTAAAAAGTTAAGAAAAGGAAAACTGCAAATAAAAGAAAGAATGTTCCAATATGTACATTAATTCTTGAACCACATACTTTTCTTTGGTTCCAATTTTTTTGATGAATTTATATACCCCACCCCCCTTCCTTCAAGTGCTCAAGGTAGCATATGGAGGACTCTAGCCTCCAATTTGTCCCTCTGTTGTGTGTTAGGTTGAGTGGAGACAAAGTGCCTGATTAAGTGAGCTTCCAAGGCTGAAGTGGACCTGGATTTTAATCTCCCTGGTCCTATTATTACACTGAATAACTCTAATATGATATTTCTCATTTGATTTCTTTTAATTTTCGTTCCTTAAAATATATTGTTACTTTTTTCCTTGCATTCTCTCTCCTGTCATTAAAATCGAGGTTTAAATTGGAAACTTATTTTATTGCATACTTTATATTTATCTAGGATTATAGATAGTGATTAATATGTGTCTATCCATTGTTTCTTTTTTATTTTTTTTAATAATTTTTATTTTTTTAACACAAACACAAATAATACAAACTTCACAGAGAAAGAAAGAAAAACCATCAAAAAGCCATTCCCATAACAAGTTATCATTTTATAAGAATGTATCAATTCATTACAGGTTTCTATAAGTTTTTTCCAAAGTTATCACTTATTTTTCGTGTCGATTATTACAATTCTTATATCTCAAACCTAATCTTACTAATTATTTTAACATCCTTTTATATACAGTATGATTATATAATGGCTTTCTATTTATAAGGCCAACAGAGAGAGAGAGAAAAAAAATAAAAATAAAAAATGGATTTTTTTAAAAAAAAAAGTTCACTCTAGATAGTGTCCTTTAAAGGGTATTTTAACCGGGTGTTCGTAAATTCTATGCCTCTCTGAAATAATTATTTTTTAAAAGTAATCTCATTTTATGAGTTTTAGATCTAACAATTTATCATGTAGTTTAATATCAATATTCACAGTTCTTATCAAATATTTTAACATCGATCTATTTCTTCTTTAAGAGTGTCTTTAAAGTCTGGCTATATCCATTGTGTTTCATATGTGCTTACACACTCAACTTACTGTCATGAATATTGATATTATACATTTTAAACCTTTCCATTATTTTTAAAGAATGTCCAGTCCCTTATTCCAGGGGTCTCCAACCTTTGCAACTTTGAGACTGAAGGACTTCAGTTCCCAGAATTCTCCAGCCAGCAAAGCTGGCTGGAGAAGTCTGGGAGCTGAAGTCCTTCAGACTTAAAGTTGCAAAGGTTGGAGACCCCTGCCTTATTCTACTACGATGGGAAGGAGAGAAGTGATGAAGAACAGAAAAGATGCAGCCTGCATGTCAGAAATGACCTTTGTTCTTTCCCTTCATCCTAGGTGGTTGCCAAACGTGCCTATATGGCTGTGGGATCCCTCACCATAAATGCAGAGCGTTCAGAAGTGGTCGATTTTTCTGTTCCCTTCATTGAGACAGGAATCAGTGTAATGGTGTCACGAAGCAATGGGACTGTCTCACCTTCTGCCTTTTTAGGTAAAGCATTCTTCGGAGGCAACGTGCAGAGAAAAATAAGCTCTTTTTCTGATTAAATAAACAAGCATACATTTATATGCAGCCTTGGATTTGTTGAAGTTCTAGCTCGAGCTAAATTTAGAAATCAACACCCGATAAGAGAATAAGAAATTAACTTAGACATACAAGCACCAGATTCTCAAACTAGATATTTCTAGTGAATATCATTGTATAACTATATTCAAATAAATGTTTTCAGTTTTTCTTTTACCGGTACTTCCTTAAGCCTGGTAATGCTTGTACAGTAAGATTTCTAACTGTTTTGATGCTAGCCCCAGAAATATGCCATGCAGAAATATTACTTTGTCTTGTATGTAAAGAAATGCAGGAGTTTATTTCTGGAATATAGCAGTCTATTTTGGGGATTTATAAAACCCATTTTGGCAAAGCCCTCAGAGCAAAACACAATGATATAGTAATAAATGTTGTTTTTTTTAAGTTTCCCAAATGTCTTTGGGAATTCAGCAGCATGCAAGTCTCTTAAATAAGAGTAAATATATCATCAGAATAATTTAGATAATCCCTACAAATGTTGCACATTATAGCATTATAAAGGGTCTATTAATTATGTCAATCTTTGTTAGACTCTGGAATTATGCATGGAAAAACCTTTAAGCTATCCCCCTGGTGATAGGAACTCCAGAATCAAAATACAACCAAAGTGAAAGCCTTGTCCTAAGCAGTTGTCACTATACATTAGACAATGGTGGAATTTAAAGTAAAATTCACTCTGCAAGTTTCAGCGCATAAACAATAGAATATGGTATTCAGCCCTCAAAATATCCAGAACTTAAATATTATAACCAGTACTTTGAACTTAATTTGGAAATACTCTAGAAATATTGAACTTACTTTGGAAAAACTCTAGAAATATCATGAACAGCCATGAAATCACAATTTCTATATAAGAGGCCTGTTAGCAATGACAGCAGCATTCCAAGCACTCTTTCAAAAGCAGCCCAGAAGAACATAATTCAAATAGAGCAGAGATGGGCCATTCTTTGATTGGCAGAAGTTACACTTGACATTTTATAGATGAGATAGAATTTTCTAGCCATAGATATTTAGATTTTTTAAAAATAAAATAGGTAAGGTTTGAGGCTACATTAAGATGAGGTTCCTTATATTCTCAATCTGCAATCATTTTGCAAAAAAGGGTAGACATATCAAATTATATCTATATCTATATATCTATATCTATATCTATATCATCTATATCTATATCTATCTATCTATCTATCTATCTATCTATCTATCTATCTATTTATCTATCTTCTATCTACAAGTCTCTCTTTTGATATATATTCACGCACACATGCACACACACGCACATTGATATATTGATATATATTATTAATAATCTATAGTCATATAACTTACATATGTATGACAATAGATCATTATGCTTTTGCTATAAAAATGGTGCATTTGCTTCACTAGCTAAATCTAATCAAAGATGCTCCCATTTACTGCTTTCTACTGGACCACCTAGAATTCACTCCAAATCCAACGACATCCTGATACTCTGAAGCTTATCCTTTGGAAACAGAGTGATTTGTTTCAAAATAGGTCACATCATTAATCATTGGTAGACTTTTCTATTGATCAATATTTCAGTTTTATCTTGATAAAAGTTTCGGTGTTTTAACATTTCACCTATCCCAATTTCCCAAATATTGATTTAAAAGTTCTGCTGCCTTCTAGGGATTAGATAGAAAGGGAAACATAATTATATATCAAGATATTTATTGAGAGAAATCCAGTGACTTACTCCAAATCTATAAACCAAAAACAAGCAGGAAAGAAAACCTTTTTGATATGTAAGAGTAGAATCACATATATGTTCCCAGACCCAGCCGGAATGGCAAATTCAGAATGCTAGTGTGATTAATGACATTGAAAACTGCTAAGATTCTCAATAAGATATATTCCTCTATGTTCTGCAAACATTTACTTGTACTTATGTTTCTTTGGATTCTTTGTCTACTTTTGCATTTCATTTTGTTAAAGACACAAAATTGGAGATTTGAAAAAAACAAAACGAAACCCGACAACCCTGTGATTGAGTAGGTCTTTGTAATTAATGCAATGTTCAGGCAGGATGCTGAGAATGCTGCAATTTGGGAAAGTCAGACGGCTCAATGTAATACTGAGTAGATACTTTAACTTCCTATACATTTCAGCATTCATTTTTATAAAAGCCAACTTCAAATTCTTATGGGGAAGAAATACTTGAAAACATACAGGTGATGCTCAATGTATATATGCTAAAATACACCTTAATGGGGCTTCGGTGCCATCAATGATTGCTTCCTCTTTCTCATAACTAGGAGTTCTAGAATAATGTAATAGATGAGGGTGGAGGTTCATTCTCTGAGCTTGTGAGTTCAATACAATAATACAATACAATAGCAGAGTTGGAAGGGACCTTGTAGGTCTTCTAGTCCAACCCCCTGCATGGGCAGGAACCTTATACCATTTCAGACAAATGGCTGTCTAACATCTTTTTAAAGACTTCCAGGGTTGGGGCATTCACAACTGCTGGAGGCAAGCTGTTCCAGAGGTTAATTGTTCTAACTGTCAGGAAATTTCTCCTTAATTCTAAGTTGCTTCTCTCCTTGGTTAGTTTCCACCCATTGCTTCTTGTCCTGCCCCCAGGTGCCTTGGAGAAAAGTTTGACTCCCTCTTCTTTGTGGCACCCTCTGAGATATCGGAACACTGCTATCATGTCTCCCCTGGTCCTTCTCTTCATCAAACTAGACATACCCAGCTCCTGCAGCCGTTCTTCATATGTCTTAGTCTCCAGTCCTCTAATCATCTTGGTTGCTCTTCTCTGCACTCTTTCCAGAGTCTCCACGTCTTTTCTACATCGTGGCGACCAAAACTGTATGCAGTATTCCAAGTGTGGCCTTACCAAGGCACTATACAGTGGCATTAACACTTCACGTGATCTAGATTCTATCCCTCTGTTGATGCAGCCTAGAACTGTGTTGGCTTTTTTGGCAGCTGCTGCACACTGCTGGCTCATATTTAAATGGTTGTCCACTAGGATTCCAAGATCCCTCTCACAGTTGCTACTATTGAGCAAGGTACCACCTATACTGTACTTGTGCATTTGGTTTTTCTTGCCTATATGTAGGACCTTACTTTTTTCACAATTGAATTTCATTTTATTAGACAGTGCCCAATGTTCAAGTTTGTCTAGATCCTTCTGTATCTTAAGCCTATCTTCTGGAATGTTGGCTATTCCTGCCAGCTTGGTGTCGTCTGCGAATTTGATGAGTTCCCCATTTATCCCCTCATCCAAATCATTGATGAAGATGTTAAAGAGTACTGGGCCTAAAACAGAGCCTTGGGGGACTCCACTGCATACTTCCTTCCATGTAGATGCAGTTCCATTGAGGACTACACGTTGAGTGCGGTTGGTCAGCCAGTTGCAAATCCATTTGGTGGTGCTGCTGTCTAACCCACAATTTTCTACTTTATCTAACAGTAGGTTATGGTCTACTTTATCAAATGCCTTACTGAAGTCCAGGTAAATTATATCAACAGCATTCCTCTGGTCCACTGATTTTGTCACTTTGTCAAAGAATTCAATTAGATTCGTCTGGCATGATCTGTTTTTGACAAACCCATGTTGGCTTTTGGCTATTACTTTGTTTGCTTCTAGGTGTTCACTTATTTGTTGTTTAATTATCTTTTCCAGAATCTTTCCTGGTATTGAGGTCAGGCTGATGGGTCTATAGTTTTCTGGATCTGTTTTTTTCCCTTTTTTGAAGATGGGAACCACATCTGCTCTTTTCCAGTCTTCTGGCAGTTCCCCGGTGCTCCAGGATCTCTGAAAGATATAGTTCAGTGGTTCTGAGATCTCGTCTGCCAGTTCCTTCAGGACCCTGGGGTGTAATCCATCCGGTCCTGGTGATTTGAACTCCTCCAGGGCAGACAGGTGCTCACTTACCATTTTCTTCCCTATTTCAACTTGTGTTCCTAATCTGATATTTGTGGTGCTGTTTTTGATTGGTTGGACTGTTTTATCCCTTTGTGTAAAGACAGATGCAAAAAAAGAGTTAAATAGTTCTGCTTTCTCCCTGTTGCTTATCATCTTCTTGCCATTTTCTCCCAGCAGTGGACCAATTGTTTCCTTAACCTTTTTCTTATTTTTAACATGTTGGAAGAAGCTTTTTTTGTTATTTTTTACTTTTTTGGCAAGCCTTTCTTCATTGCGAGCCTTAGCTTTCCTCACTTCATCTTTACAGGCTCGGGCTATTTGCTGATATTTTGCCTTGGTTATGTCCCCCTTTTTCCACTTTTTATATTTATCCTTTTTGTCTTTCAATTTGTCAGAGAGTTCTTTATGCAGCCATGCTGGTTTCTTTTGGGAACTGTTATTTTTCTTCTTCATTGGTATTGCGCTGGACTGGGCTTTTATAATCTCATTTTTCAAAATTTCCCAAGCTTCCTGAGTTGTTTTCCCCTTGAGGATTCTCATCCATGGAATCCTTCCCAAGCTCTCTCTGAGTTTATTGAAATTAGCTCTCTTGAAGTCTAAGACTCTAGTTTGACTTTGTTCAACTACTTTTGTTTGCATAATGTTGAATTCCAGTATTTCATGATCGCTTGCCCCCAAAGTTCCTGTAGCTTCTACACCTTCTATCATTTCCTCTCTGTTAGTGAGAATTAAGTCCAATATTGCTGATCCCCTTGTTCCCTTCTCTACCTTTTGGGAAACAAAGTTGTCTGCTAGGTTTCTTAGGAACCTGTTGGATCTTCCACTTCGTGCAGAGTTTGTTTCCCAATTGATGTCAGGGTAGTTAAAATCTCCCATTACTATTGCAGTGTGCTTCCTACATACCTTAGTTAGCTGGTTAGCAAAAAGTACATCCACTTCCTCTGCTTGGTTGGGTGGCCTGTAGTATAGACCTATGACAATATCATTCCCCCCCCCATCCTTTAATATTGACCCAAATACATTCAAGATAGTTCTCATCATTGTTGTGCTCTATTTCTGTAGAGATGTAATTATTTCTTATATATAGTGCAACTCCACCTCCTCTTTTATTTTGTCTATTTCTTTTAAATAATTTAAATCCTTCTAGCTGTATGTTCCATTTGTGGGTTTCATCCCACCAAGTTTCTGTAATGGCAACAATATCGTATCTGCCCAGTTCGTTTCTGAATGTTTTGTTATCAGGCTAGGTAACATCCTAGGATCATGATGGCGAACCTATGACATGTGTGCCAGAGGTGGCATGCAGAGCCTTCCCTATGGGTACGCACACCATTGCCAGCTGGTCTTCTAGTTTCCGGTGCACACATGCAGGCCAGCCAGTTGACCTTTGTGCATGCTGGAGCCCCAGAAATCAGAAGATCAGCTGACCGGTGCGTATGCGTGTGCCAGCCACCTGATCTTCAGGCTTCTGATGCTCTGGCACGTGCGAAGACCAGCTGGCTGGCCCGTATGTACACACCGGAAACCAGAAGACCAGCTGGCTGGTGAGCGCATGTGCATTGGGCAGCTGGTCTTTGAGGTTCTGGGGGTCTGGCACGCATGTACACACGTTCCAGTTTGAGCACTCAGTGCTGAAAAGCTTCATCATCACTGTCCTAGGGCACTGAACTCCATTGAAGATGTTACCTAGCCTGGCAACAAAATGTTTAGAAACCAACCCATAAGCTCAAAGAATGAATCTCCACCCTCATCCTACAACTGAGCTACAGACATTCGCCACTGCATAATGTAACAGAAATATAAGAAAACAACTCAACATTGTTTAGTCGCGGTGAGGTTTGGTTCACAACATTTTAAATGATACATAAGATCCACCTATAAGTTTAGTCAAGCTATTTCAGAAGCTATAATTAGATGTCTAGTGGTTTGCACTCTGGAGTATGCTGGAAAGGTTCCTGCAAAATAATTACCTGTCCTTTTCTGTCCAGAGCCATTCAGTGCTGATGTGTGGGTGATGATGTTTGTAATGCTGCTTATAATCTCTGCGGTGGCTGTCTTTGTCTTTGAGTACTTCAGCCCTGTGGGATACAATCGGTGTCTGGCTGATGGCAGAGGTAAGGAGACACATCTTTTATCATGCAATCTTTATAATCCATACTGGACAGAAAGATACTTCTTCTCCATTGATATGCATGTCAACCATGGTTGGTGTCAACTCTTAGTGGCCACATACTGTAAATAAATATTCTCCAGGAATCAGCCATGTACACAGCCTTTTCCTCATGCCAAAAGAAAAAAAATAGTAGTAGGAAATCTGAATGGATCTCTTTGGATGATAAAACAGCTCTGCAACACTAGATACTAAAATGTTCATTTCTAGCAAGATTAGAAACTAGAAGCCAAATCCTTTGCGTATGTTTTGCAATGTTTCTAAAGTAAAGTTATTATTGTCAAATTGAAATATTAATTTAGTTGGAGACACTAACAAGTATATAACATTTCCCTGTTTTGTTATGCATATTATTTGTATCCCTAATTACTTGATGGATATTTGAAAGCTTTTATTAGTTTCCCTGCCTTGCTTCTGCTAATCTTTCCACGTATTTTCAAACTGATGGAGAAATGGAATGAAATAAATTCAAAAGATGAAAAACCATAAATTTACAGAGACTCTGTAATAGTGGGGAAGGAGAGAAGTAAAAATGAAGGGCGCACGACTGACCGGTTGATTTATGATTAGAGAACTAAGACAGAAAGAGAACTGGCGCTGCCATGGCTTCTCTAAACTCTTAAATCAGGGGTCTCCAACCTTTGCAACTTTAAGTCTGAAGGACTTCAGCTCCCAGAATTCTCCAGCCAGCTTTGCTGGCTGGAGAATTCTGGGAGCCGAAGTCCTTCAGACTTAAAGTTGCAAAGGTTGGAGACCCCTGTGTTAAATGGTCCCCTCCTTAGTATGTTCTGTTTTATCTCTAGGACAATAGTGCTAACATATTTAGAATATTTCTGGAACATCTTTTCAGATGCTTGTTGAGCTTGCCATAAGCAGATTTATGTCACCACCTTTCTACATCTTGAAAAAAAAAGACAGTTGTAAAAGAATTTTAGTCTAAAATAAAGCAATGTCAGAGGTGTTGTGGAGTGTGTGCGTGTGTGACCAGTATACATATCTAAAAGGATGTATGTAGAGCTATACACATTAATGTACACAGTACCGGTATGCACACACAAGGAATCGATTATGTGGAAGATAGCAGAATGAATAAGTAAACAACGACAACACATATTTTGGCTAAATGATGCCCTCCCTATGAGGAAATTAGTAATGTAATTATTTTTGTGAGCAAAATGCTTTGAATAAGACCTTTGTGATAATGGTGGATATGGTAATATGATGCTTTGTACTTCTGGATAGAAAACAATGTGTTTAAGATTATTCTTGTGTTATATAAGCATCTATATCAGGGATGTCCAAACTTGGGAACTTTAAGACTTGTGGACTTCAACTCCCAGAATTCCCCAGCCAGCATAGCTGGCTGGGGAATTCTGGGAGTTGAAGTCCACAAGTCTTAAAGTTCCCAAGTTTGGACATCCCTGATCTATATAATATTGTGACTATAGCCCAATGGATCACGTCCATGTTGTTCAGAGAGGCATTGGAAGGCACAGGAAGTACACTATGCCTCTGTGCATGGCTTTCATTGACTACGAAAAGGCATTTGACTCAGTATTCCAGCAAGCAATAATTAATGCATTGCTCAATCAAGGTGTAGACCAGAGGTTCCCAAACTTGGCAACTTTAAGAATTGTGGATTTCAACTCCCAGAATTCTGGGAGTTGAAGTCCACAAGTCTTAAAGTTGCCATGTTTGGGAACCTCTGGTGTAGACACTGCTTACATAAACTTACTACAATCAATATATAAAAAAAACAATGGCGACAATTTGCTGTAATGATTTTACAGTAGAAATCAACATAGAACAAGGTGTATGACAAGGCGATACCATGTCGCCTACCCTTTTCTTAGACTGCCCTGAAGAAGTACACACACTAGACTGGGCAATAGATGGAACAAAAATCAATGGCACCCATTTAAATCACTTAAGTTTTGCACATGAAGTTATTCTCTTCTCAAAGGACCCAGAAGAGCTATAAAGACATACAAGAGCTGCATGAAGCAGGAGAACCATTTAGCTTAAAAATAAACCTGAAAAAGAGTCAGGTTATGTTTAATAAATTCAGTAAAGAAAGAAAATAATTTATATCCGGAGAAGAACTAGACATGTACCTTGGCCAACAGATCTCAGTGGAAGATGATACAATAAAGGAAATTGAATGCCATGTTAAATGTGGTTGGCAGGCATTCAGCAAGCTAAGCATAATTTTCAAGAACAACCTCCCCCTTTGCCTGAAGAGAAAAGCTTGTGATCTGTGTGTGCTACCTGCTCTAATATATGCCAATGAAACATGGACACTAACCTCACAATCAACACAAAAGCTATGAGAGGCACCTGGAAAGATACATTACAAGACAAGACAGAAAGATCTGCATATATGTAGATTAGAGAACAAACATTTGTTTGTTCCATTGAAATGGAAATGGACTGGTCACATAACGAGAACAACTGATGGCAGATAGACCAAGTCATAGAATGGATCCCATTTCATAAAAAGCATCCACGAAAGTGACCTGAAACAAGATGGATTGATGACTTTGTAGGGCCAATTGGTAAAATAAAGCTCAGGACTGTATTGGTTGGAAACATGTGGAAGAGGTCTCCATCCTGCAGTGAATAGGCAATGGCTAAAATGATGATGATGATGATGATGATGATGATGATGATGATGATGATGATGATGATGATGATGATGATATTATAAACAATCCATTCTTAATATAATTACTAATTTCCATTTATTTTTAGATTGTAATTAGGTAAATGCTCCTACAATTTCTTCAGAATTAATTGCTGCAGCTATTTCCCAAAGGTGCTTTTTCAAGAGGCAACTGGACTTTCTTGATTTTTCTTTTGAAGACGTTGCGCTTCTCATCCAAGAAGCTTCTTCAGCATAGTGGGGAATGGAAGAATGGAAAACAGGAAGTCCAGTTGCTTCTTGAAAAAGCACTTTTGAGACAACCATGACCTGGATGACTGAGAATCTTTGCAGACTTTTTGCTCCAACAATAGTTTAGTGGTTTATTTCAAAATAATATCGTTGAAGATTCTGTGAAACTTCCATCCATACCCTTGTAATCCTATATAGTATACTTTTTCAGGAATCTATTCTTTGTGCATTCCAAAACAACATATTTGGATTGCACTCATTACATAATGTGCTCACTGAAATAATGTCATCCTTTAGATTTTGAATTTCTGCAAATGTTGCACTGCAGTTATGGCTAAAACAAATAAGCATATCAAAAACCCTTTTTTTTGTGATAAAATGTTTATAAATATTTATTTTTGAAGGAAGGTAGTTGCATGCACATGGCATGGGACCTAGTTATCTGCGGGATCACATCCTACCCCACACATCCCTTTGGCCAATTCGCTCCCACAGAGAGGGACTTCTCCGGGTGCCGTCCACTAGGCAATGCCAGCGGGGACGCCCAGGGGAAGGGCCTTCTCTGTGGCAGGCCCGACCCTCTGGAACGACCTTCCCCCCGAACTTAGATCTATCCCGGACCTCCGCTCCTTCTGCCAGCAACTAAAAACCTACTTTTTCCAACAGGCCGGCCTGGCCTAACCTACTGTACTTAGCCTAGTTTTTTAGCAGAGAAATTCTACATTGGGCTTCAGGGATTAGTTTTTAATGGGGTAGATTTTAGCACAGGGTGTAAATTTAATATAGTTTTAAGTATTTATGTATTTATTTTGTGATATATTGTGTTTTTATATTTCCTGTGCACCGCCCCGAGTCCCTTCGGGGGAAGGGGGCGGTTAATAAGTCAAATAAATGAAATGAATGAATGAATAAATATTCTATGTTGTCAGAAAATGTATTCCAAATCTTAAATTTAACTTTTTGTCCATATAAAATTTTTGCATGGTAAGGTAGAGGTGGAACACAATGAGCTAACAAATGAAGGTGTGGGAAACCCATAAAAATAAGTAATCCATAGCTGGTCATGAAACACTTATCAGCATCTGATAATTGTTTGTGAAGACTTACTGTATCAGCAAGGTAGACCATAGTGTGATCATTTGTTTTTGAAGGTAAATATGCATTCAGAATCCTAGTCGTGCTTCTATCATCACAATCCCAACCCAAAGGCTTTTATTTTAAAAAAAAATGTCGATAGCACATGGGAATTCTATACTACATAACTCTGAAGTAATGCACAATTTTCAATAGTGTTTCAATGTAATAAACAAGTATGAAGTATTTCATTTGCAGTATTTCTTTCTTTTAAATGGCCCGCACTTGCATATTCAGATTTTAAAAATGCAAATTACAAGCAGCTATAAATTAATTTGTATGCAAAAATAAATGATGAAAAACCTCACTGTTGAATTTTCAAAAAGCCATGAAATGCAAAATGAATGTTTCTCATAATAATATCTCATCTGAATTGCATATAGAGAAGCCAGATTTGTCATTAGATACATTCATTCAATTCTTATTGAAAGTCAGTCCAAGTTGCATGTATTAATAGTACGGTTAATAGGCACTAGGGAATTGGTTCAACTAAGTTCTGTACCAATGCAGAAATGAGGAAAACTGTGACTGAAGAAAATATTTCCTTGACACCCTTGAATAAGTATAAAACTATGTGGACTTGGTAAAAAAAATATCATTATATGAAGTTATACAAGAATATATAAGAAGATTCAAGTCAAATAGCTTACTGGTAGGCAAGCAGCAAGCAGAAAGACCACCAACTGCCTTGACAGAACTTACAGTTGAGGGAAACAGAACAAAGAAAAGTAGAATTTTGTTGCCTAGTTACAAAGAGAACATTCCAGCACTCCCCCCCCCATCACAAAACCCTCAATATAAATGTAATCCCAATAACAATTTATATGTTTCAAATTGACGACATTGTTTCCACAAAAACATTGTTTTTATTTTGTAGTTCGTTGAAAAGATAATGCTGACTCAAATCGTAATGACATTGCAGGTGCCATTTTTTTTTAAAAAAGGATATTTTTTTCCATGTGTGTACATTTATTCCATGTGTATGTGTATTCCTTGTATGTGTATATCTCCACAGTCATTACAGAATCTGTATCATTTTGAAATCATATTTCCTCATGGGAGTGTTTCTAAATATCTCAGAAAAAAATACTATAAAACATATCCGTCTCAGTGTTACATTGAAAAGGGCTAAAAGTAGCATAGCATATTTGCACATGTGTACCTGCACATACTGTAAATCCCTGCCTAACAATTGTTGCTGGAATGGCTTCAGTTAGTAGTTTTTCAGGGTGTATGATAATACCTATTAATACAAAGTGATATTTTTGTTCTCTTCTTTAATAATTAATAATAATAATTTAATTGATAGACCGCTCCTCTCCCCATAGGGACTCGGAGCGGTGCACAGGGAAACTAAAACCACAATACAATATACACATACAGTTAAGAAAAAATTAAATATGAGCCTGTGCTAAAATCCCCTTAATCTACTAAAATACCCAATTAAAAACAGCTAAACCCTGTAGAGAGAGGCTAACCAAGGCCGGCCAAACGGAAAAGATGAGTCTTCAATTTCAGACGGAAGGAGCGGAAGTCCGTGGTTGTTCTAATGTCGGGGGGAAGGTCGTTCCAGAGGGCTGGGCCCGCCACAGAGAGAGCCCTTCCCCTGGGCGTCGCCCGCTGACAGAGTCTAGTGGACGGCACCCGGAGAAGTCCCTCTCTGTGGGAGCGAATCGGCCATGAGAATGTATGCGGCAGGATCCGATCCCGCAGATAGCTAGGTCCCGAGCCATGGAGCGCTTTAAAAATGATGACTAATACCTTGAAGCGCACCCGGAAGACGACAGGCAGCCAGTGCAGCTCGCGCAGAAGTGGAGTTATGTGGGCAAATCTGGAGGTACCCAAGATTGCCCGCGCGGCTGCATTCTGAACCATCTGAAGTCTCCGGGTGCACCTCAAGGGGAGCCCCATGTAGAGAGAGTTACAATAGTCCAGTCGCGATGTCACGAGAGCATGAGTGACTGTGCGAAGGGCGTCCCGATCCAATAGGGGGCGCAACTGGCGAACCAGGCGAACCTGGTAAAACGCCCTCCTGGCCACGGCTGTCACTTGATCTTCCATGGACAGCCGGGCATCCAGGAGGACACCCAAGTTGCGCGCCCCATCCACAGGGGCAAGATGTTCGCCCCCTATGGCCAGCGATGGAGTCAGCTGGTTGAATCGGGCAGCCGGAAACCACAGCCACTCGGTCTTGGTCGGGTTGAGCCTGAGTCCGTTACTTCCCATCCGTTACTTTGTTCTTTGTATCCTTCTTTGGTATACTCATAATGAATAGCATTTATCTTCCTAGCAGTCCAGAGTTTGATGATTAGGATGCCAGTGGCTGGGTTATCCAATAAGCCTCACAGTCCAAATTCCAACTGTATTAGACCCGTAATGGCGAACCTATGGCGAGGCTTGCCCTGTCAGCTGGCCAGCATGCCATTTTTCGCCCTCCAGAGGCTTCAGGAAAGCTCCTGAAGCTTCTGGAGCACAAGACACCAGCCCTACAGGCAAACCTGAAGTTCAGGAACGGACTTCTGGTTTGCTCCTAGGGCCGGCTTTAGCCCTCCAGAACCTTCAGGGAAGCTCCTGAAGCCTTCGGAGGGCCTCTGGGGAGGGAGGAGACTGTTTCTGCCCTCCCCAGGCTTCTGTAAAACCTCTGGAGCCTGGGGAAGGCAAAAAAAGCATGCCAAAACTGGGGGGGGGAGCAATGGTCATGCACACATGCGCATTGTGGTCGCACATAGCATTATGGGTGTGGCACGCCTGCACACGACCCCCCTGCTCTCCCGCCACTTTTGGCACGTGAGCCAAAAAAGGTTCGCCATCACTGTATTAGACTGTCTTAACTCCAAACGCATGTTTCTATTCACTAATTTCTTTTGAATGACCTACCCAACTTTTCTCAAGGCAACTATTCCATTATAGGATTGTCACATTTCCAACTATCTTGTTTCCCTGAAAATAAGACCTCCCCAGATAATAAACCCAATTAATCTTTTGAGCGCATGCGCTAAAATAAACCCTCTCCCACAAATAAGCCCTTCCCAAAACAGCAGCATCCATGAGGTGATCATATTCATTACCTCCTGCACCTCAAAAATAATAAGACCTCCCCGAAAATAAGGCCAAGTGCTTATTTCGGGGGTCAAAAGAAAATAAGACCCTGTCTTATTTTCAGGGAAACACGGTACAATATCTTGTGTATGCAAAATGTGTTTTCTTTATTTATAAATGTGAATAATGTATGAAAGATGTCTCTTAATAACTGAGAAAATATGCCTTCCCATCTGATACACTCAGACACATCAAGCCTCCAACAGCCATATTTTTAGTTAATTTGGCCATCAGTCATGTTGGTTGTGAGAGTTTTAGATCCAGCATATTTCTAGGCCCAAGGTTACAAAAGCTTGATGACAACGATTGATGGCGAAGAATTGTGAAAAAGAATATATCCACCTGCTTTATGCAATGTATTCATTCATGTAGATGTTACAATACACAAACTCTGAAAGGAGAATATTTGTCACTCAGGGTTGAAATGAGGGGTCCTTGATGCCCTCTGAGCTTGGGGTTTTTTTGGGGGGGGGGGTAAACATTTCATTACTCAAAATAGGCAACATCATCAATGTTGTTACATAGTTTGGGTAATAAACATATGCAAGAAAACAACCAAGCTCAGAGAGCACCAAGGATTGCTCACAAACTCCTAAACATGCCCATGGAATGACTTACGAAGGTCTCCTGTTTATGAACTGTTGCCTAGTGAGTATTGCTAGAGCAAACTGCGGATTTCAATTTCAATCATATTTAATCCTGAAATTGCATTTCTGTGCTCCCATTCAAGAATAGGTTTGTGGAGGACCATGGAGCTATCCTGTTAGTACATAAATTATGCTGCAAACTAATGTAGCATCATTTAAACTAAGTTGACTTTTATCACAGTCTTATCACAGTCTTAGCCAACAGCATAACATCTGGTACTGGTTAAAGCTAACATTTCATTTCATTCATCACTTAGAATAATTTGATGTGGTAGTTCTCACTCTTTCTACTATATTTTGGTTGTTTCAGAGCCTGGTGGTCCATCTTTCACTATTGGTAAAGCTATCTGGCTACTGTGGGGCCTTGTATTCAACAACTCTGTGCCAGTGCAGAATCCCAAAGGGACTACCAGCAAGATCATGGTATCAGTATGGGCCTTCTTTGCTGTCATCTTTTTGGCCAGTTACACTGCCAATTTGGCTGCCTTTATGATCCAAGAAGAATATGTTGACCAGGTGTCTGGACTGAGCGACAGAAAGGTAATCCTCTTGCCCCTATCCAAGCCTTTTGTTTATCCTCTACTTAAATTGGCATATACTGTATTTTTTTAAACAATGATAACATATTGGATGAATGGTACTTTATAACACTTAACTTATCATGGAATTTGTGCAGTAAACATTTCTTATTATCTATGAGCTGTGGGACTGTGATTGTCTAACAGCATCTTTCTCAACCAGAAAGAAGAACTTCTTTGGAAGAATCACAAACTATTTGTTGAGATCTTCCATAGTAACAGATCATTGCACCTATCCTATTTTAATTAATAGATAATCAAAATGATTTATCTATTTACATATAGTACATGAAGTCAGTGGTAAAATTCAATTTTTTTTTACTACCGGTTCTGTGGGCGTGACTTGGTGGGCATGGCTGGGGAAGCATACTGCAAAATCTCCATTCCCACCCCATTCTGGGGCCAGCCAGAGGTGGTATTTGCCAGTTTTCTGAACTATACAAAGGTTCCACTACCGGTTCTCCAGAACCTATCAGAACCTGCTGAATTTCACCCCTGCATGAAGTAGTAATACAAGGAGCTGCATTTCAAGTTTTTCACAGAATTGTCATGCAGGCAGATTCAACTTCTCTTCATTTTAATGTTCTTGTACTCTCTACTGACAACTGACTTGTTGTAAAGCTTTGAATCTTTAGTTATCAATGTGTGAGAAAAATACTGCCTTTTCTCCTAACACTTAATTAAAAGTGGAACTGCTTATCAATTATCCTATAATTTCCTATCAAATAAATATTTTAAAACATGGTAGATTGATTCTTAAGTGAGTATAGTAACAGGATGAGTAAACAAAAGCAATGCATTTCTTTTCCGCAGTATAAGTAGCTTATAAAAGATAAGTGCCATGTAGATTTAAAAACAATTTCCCACAATTTTTTTAACCTTTTTCTCTTGCATGAAGTGAGATCAATTTCAGTTTCATTTTAGCTTGGTCAAATACCAGCATAAAAACTAGAATCAATCAAAGAACAATATCATAAAGAAAATGCCAATTTTGATGATTTTCTTTGTTGGGTGTGTGGTATTCTAATATGCTATTAACAATATTAAGCTAAAAATATCTAAAAGTTGATCTAAGAATAATCTAAAAACTAAGAATAAAATTATGGTGTTTGATATGAAGATTATATGCCTAGCTAAAACTAAATGGCAGGAGATTGAAAACACCAGACTCCATTGATATTACTAAAAATCTAAATTGAGCGTTAGATTTAGTTCAGAAGGTAACAGTAGGATTCTTTTTTTCCATCACTGGATGTTTCTATTGAGTGAATGAATGTTTCAATCAGAGAAAGTCAATGCACACCTAATTTTAATACAGTAGAATTATGTTTCTAATTTGGAAACATCCAAGAAAATGGGGTACACCTGGAATCAGATCAATTCCACATGACATGCAGAAAGAGGCTAAAGAGAAAGTATGACTTACTTTTTCATAGCTAATATGAAGTACAAAGAAGAATGTGTACATCTCCCACTAGGATATCTGTTTATATGTTTAAGCCACAGAGCTGATTCATACCATCTGCGAGATCGCATCCTGCCCCATACATCCCTTCGACCGATTCGCTCACACAGAAAGGGACTTCTCTGGGTGCCGTCCACTAGGCAATGCCAGTGGGTGACTCCCAGGGGAAGGGCCTTCTCTGTTGCAGGCCCTATCCTATGGAACGACCTACCCCCCGACCTCAGAACAACTCCGGACCTCCGCTCCTTCTGCCGAAAGCTCAAAACATATTTCTTCCAACAGGCCGGCCTGGTCTAATCTAACTTTCACACCTCCAGTCTGTACATTTAAATTTTTAATTGGGTTTTTAGGGGGTTTAGTGTTTTAGGTTTTGTAGGTTTTAGTGCAGGGTTATTGTAATTTAATCTAATTTTAGATATTTATATTGTTGTATGTTTTTATGTTTTATATTCCCTGTGCACCGCCCCGAGTCCCTTCGGGGAGAGGGAGCGGTATACAAATAAACATTCAATTCAATTCAATATGCTAAATGATGCATGATGTAATGGAATTTCACCTGGAAAATCAGTGGGGACAGCTCTGGCAACATAGAGTTTTCCCAGAGAGGAGCTCTGATTAAGAGATTGCATAGTCCTGAGTGGGATGGGGAAGGGAAGAAGAGGTTCAATATAACCACACCTTAGAATCCCTCAGTATGTACTATATACAGTACGTAGGTTAAAAAGTTATAGCTTTCATTGGCAAGATTCTGTCCATTAGCAAATAAAGGACTGGACTAAACTGGATCTTGCGGTGTCATCTTTGGGCTTAGGCCTAACACACATATTGTTGACCAAATTAAGTCATTTATGTCCAGATATTGACTCCCAGAATTATTTCTATGAATTTAAATATGTGGAAAAAATTTTTGAACAGCAACCACTCAAACTGCTGCCTTTGTTAATTACACACTCATTGCACAGAAAACAGGAGTTGCTTTTTTCTCTGTAAACAACATACAATGCATATAAGTATTAATGTTATGTCTGGATGCAGTTTGGTGAGACTTAATTCAGACAACCATGTATAATTCTTTGGTTATGTATTGTTTAATGCATTTTTAATATTGTATGTGCTCATGGTGTTGGGCAGCCTTACAGATTTGATAAATTTATTGTGACAAAGTAGAGTTCATTACCAGAGGGGTTTTTGGGATATTTTAAATAATTTCTATGATAGAATTAAGACTGAATTCTGGTTGAATAGAATTTGAGTCTAGAAAATTGTTTTTTTTTATGACAATTTTAGCAGACTATTTGCATAAACCTAAGGATGAGATCAGGGGGGACATTGACCTAGTCTACAGAATAAATTCAGCATATGCCAGGATAAATGAAGTACCCATAGAGATACACATTAAATTTGTTAGAAGGTCAACCAGAGAGGGGATTTTGAGGGCGCAGAGAGAAGGTCCGTTGATTTACCAACAAAAGGCTGTCGTTATCTTGAAGCAGGTTCCCAAAAAAATCAGAGAAATGAGAAGGAAATTTTCCTTCTTATCTAAAAAATTGTTTGACCATGGGGTCTGGTTCAAGTGGGCGATGCCCGAAGGGATGCTGGTGTTCTGGGAAGGAGGAAGAGTGAAGATTAAAACAGTTGCTGAGGCTGAAGCCTTTCTCAAAAAACATTCCTCAGTCCTGGGGGAAGATCCAGGGGGGGCGGAGGGGGCCACGGCCCCGCCCACTGGGGGCCAGGCGGGAGGGAAAGAAGATACAATTGCCAAAAGACTTAGATCCAAAAAGTGATTTTCTGCTTGTTTTTCTTTTTTTTTAATTAACTTTCTTTTTTTTATTTTCTATATACCAGGATGTTTGTACATGTCTACCATCTCAGAATTGGAAATGTGATTTGTATTCACTTGTCTTTATCTTGTAGTATTTGCTTTTGACATATTTCTGTATTACTGTTTTATTATGTAGCCCGGGATGGGCCAAGGACTCTGACGCAAAGGCTCTCAAAATGTTTTTGTAAACCCTTACCCTACCCTTAAAAAATTGTTAAAACCCAATAAAACTTTTTCAATATCAAAAAAAGTTTTATTGGGTTTTACAAATTTTTAAAAACAGGTAAAGGGTATAAGGTATTAAAAAGATATTTTGAGGACATCTATATTGGAGGTGTCGGCCCCCTCCGAGGCTTCATACAGAAAAAAAGGAAATACAATACATTTTTCATTTCCCTACAAAGTGGAAAGAGATACAAATATATCACTTTATATTCATGCAATCAATCATTTGTTTCTATGAACATCCAAATAAAGGTTATACTATATAGAAGAAAGTCATTTGTGAGATCTGAGTCTTTTAGCAATTGTGTCTCCCTCTCCCTGACCTCCGGTGGGCGGAGCCATGGCCCCTCCCGTTCCACCATTTTCATCCTCCAGGATTGGGGAATGTTTTTTAAGAAAGGCTTCCACCTCTGCAATTGTTTTAATTCTTACTCTTCCCCCCTCCCAGAACACTAACATTCCCTCGGACATCAACCACCTGAACTAGACCCCCTTTTTAAATAATCTTTTTGATAAGAAGGAATATTTCCTCCTTATTTCTCTAATCTTTTTCGGGATCTGTTTCAAAATGGCAATCTCTGTCTGTTGGTATATTAAGGGACCGTCTCTTTGTGCTCTCAGGATCCCATCCCTCGTTGATCTTCTTACAAATTTAATATGTATCTCTCTGGGTACTTCATTTATTCTGGCATATGCTGAGTTAATTCTATAAATCAGATCGATGTCCCCCCAAATATCTTCTTTGCTCTTTTTAGTGTAATCTGCTAACATCGTACACATTAAATCTTTTAAATCTTCAGAGACAGTTTCAGAAACATTTTAAAACCTTAAAAAGTAAGACATCCTTTCAAAATCCATCCTAGACATATTACCAGCTAAATCCCCTATGTCCTTTTGATAATTACTTATTTCCCCTCTCATCTCAGACACCCCCCCCTCCAGTTCATCAATTCTTTGTTTGTTTTCCATTAGTGCTTTCTGTGTCTCCAAAAGTTCCAATTTTGAGCTGACATTGTCTTTCCGGATCTCTTTCAGTTCTTTCATAATGTTTTGAAGAGTTTCTTCTATTGCTGATAGCTGCGTAGCTTCCACCTCCTTTTCTTTGGATAACATTGAAGTAATCTTAGGTTGGTGTGGCTGCTTTTTTGAAGCCATAATGAAAGTATTAAGTTCTTGCCACTAATATGGCATCTGTTGGAGAGGTAGTCCGTGAGGTGAGGAGAAAACAAGAGTCAAAATCCAAATTTAGAATACATTTTGCTTGCAATCCAGAGAGAATTTTTTTTTTAAGCAATCAAATAAGAGAAAAAAAGAAGGCACATCTGGGAGGAATCCTAAAAATCTATTGCCTTAATCCAGTGGTGAAAAGTTCAGCCCCATAAAGACGAGGGAATGTCAGCGCATTTTTAAAAGGAAATATTTCTTGCTGAGAACAAAGGAGCGCCATCTTCCCCGCCCCTCTGGAAGCCGAGGAGAGCTAGTGAAAGTGAATATCAATTGTTGCAAGACACAGATACAAAGTTTCCGTCAATCTTAAAGTAAAAGACTTTCATTGTTGTTTGAAAATCGGATGTTGATTTCTCCATCTCCCCAAGCCTGGGGAACATTTTGAAACACCGCTTTTTTTTCCCTTCCGAGGAGGGGTTTTACAAACTCCCTCCTCCTTCTTCTTTTAAAGCAAAAGTTGAAAGCATTAGTTTTAAATGATTCATGATCCACTTTGCAGTAATAACGGAGCCTCAGTGTTGCCTACAGCCCCGGCTTTCTGCCCATCTTCAATTGCAGCAGCTGTTCCGGCTCTCCTTCGGCAAAGGGGCCGAAAGAGGAACTCCCCCCCCTGCGACTCGTTCTCCGGCACCTAGGGCAAGGCAGGAGCCACCCCCCAACCGCCGTCGGGGTGGGGGGACTCACTGCGAGCCGCCCGTGCAGTGGGGGCTCTTTAGCAAGAACCCCCTGCCCCCGAAGGCGCCGCCGGAGCAACCAAGCAGTGGACGAGTCCAGGACCCGACCGTCGCCTCCAGCTAACCGGAAGGAAGACCGAGTCTAGAAAATTGTTAGTGTGAACTACTAGCCAACTTTTTAATCTTTAGGCAATACCGTTCTCATGAAGCGACAGCATAGTTTAATTAAAATTGGTTACAAGCTCCTGTTCTGATTAGAAATTCAGACCATCATAGAAATTGGCTGCAACCTGAATTCTTAAATATTCTGGTTAATGCAGAGAATGTATATATAGTGATATCCTTGGCAAGCTATCGAAGCTATTTTGTGATTTTTACTTTCAGTAAACATGTGCGAACATATGGAAGGTTCATCTGCCAATCTGATTTTCGATAATACAGCCAACTTCCTTTAATCTTTTGAATTTTCATTTAATTTTAAAAAATAACTAATTAATTATCTCTCTTCTTATCCTCAATCCAATTGTCATGAGATTGTGGTCTCAAGGTTACACAATCTACCTCATTATTAATTTTCTATGTTACAACAGCCAGTTTAAAATTCAAAATGTTGGTTATAATTATGGGAGTTCTTTAAAATAAAGGATTCTGTCCAGTGGTGAAATTCATTTTTTTTTTACTACTGGTTCTGTGGGCGTGGCTTGATGGGCATGGCAGGGGAAGGATACTGTAAAATCTCCATTCCCATCCCAGCCAGAGGTGGTATTTGCCAGTTCTCTGAACTACTCAAAATTTCCACTACCAGTTCTCCAGAACCTGTCAGAACCTGCTGAATTCCCCCCCTGAGTCTGTACCTATGATGGAATCACCAACTGAAGTAGAGGGCCATTCTCAGGCAGTAAAGAGACATTCCAGCTTAGAGTCAGTTTGGGAGAGGAAATGTCTTGACGTCAGACCTGTATCTGCCATTTCCAAAGAGAAGGCACACAATCTGACGAGATTCTTCTAATATAAGTGATCAACAATAAGATACCTCCTTGGGCCTATTCATGAGTGGTTCTTGTGGCTTGTGCACAAGATCCACATTAACAGTTTTGTCATACATAAAATCTATGGGGAAATGCACAGAGAGATTAAATAGGGAACAGATTAAAGAAAAAAAATGGAGGTATGGACTCAGTTGAAATGCTAAAGTGAATCAAGGAAAATAACAACTACAACAGAAGATTACTTATCCTGCTTATAGATAATCAAACCATAAAAGTGGCTTTGTGAACAAGAATAATAATATATCTCATTACCATTTGTTTAGACCCAAAACTCCCTAAAGGTGTTCTACTGGGAGAGCAAGTGTGTGTGTGTATAAAGCATTAATTGCTACTTTTCATGCCCTTGGGTGACTTTTACCTGATCCTGCATAACTTTTCATGAATTGAGCTGGCACATGTTCTACTATACATCATATTGTAATATATCAGTATATATTTTTTCAGTAATTCAGTAATTACAGTTACTGTAATTTTCCAAAAATAATTTTCTGAGGTTTTCGCGGGTGTTTGTATGTAGGTCTTTGGTTGTTCGGGTTTTCTCCCGCGTAGAATTGGAAGTATCTTCACGACGTTTCGATGAAATCTCATTCATCATCTTCAGGCTGGTGCTTCGGGCTTGGTGCTTCCAGGAGCAAACATATATATATATTATTTCCACAATTTCCTGTAAGGGCCCCATTTAAGGGAGGAGACATGCTGTTTCCCTCTCTGCCTGTCGGCTCATCATCAGAGACCATCTAGACAGAGAACCATTTTTTAGTTATGTTTTGTAATATTTTTTAGATATGTGTTAGTTTTTATGAGCTGATCAATAAATTTAAATTTGAGAGACCAAGATAGATCTATTTCGAGCTTATTAGCTCTCATCAGTTGGCCACACCCCACTGGGATTCGAACAGGGGCTGTAATGAATCCAAGGCAGAAGCCTAGCACTCCAGCCTAATATATATATATGTTTTCATAGATATATATATATTGTGAATGTAAAACATTTCTTTAGATTCTTTATTTCTTATGTCCCAGAGGTTGGTAAATGTTGTTGGGCAGCAATTACCTTCAGTGTTACAAACATAAAATTTGCTAAGAAGAGTTATGTGTGTACAGTCAAGCTTATAGTCAAAGACATTTGAATTTGGCCATCGTATGCTTTTCTGCATTTTATTTTGATTGGACTACAGAGCTGGATCTAAGATTTGGTAAAGGGGACTAATTGCAAGCTGCAGACACAATGGCTAATATAGCTATTACTCTTTTTACTCTCCCAGCTAATGTTCTTGCTAATTTGCTAAAGTATTATTGCTTTTCCCTCCCAAGAATTTGATTCTACAGTTCCCTCTAGAATAACTGAATGTATTGGTTCAAAATAAGATGATAAGACAAGATAATAAGATGAATTAACCTTTATTGTCATTATCCTAGACATACAAAGGCACATATTAAAATGAAATTCCGATGTCCCACTCTCGAAAGAAGGAATGGCACCCAATGTCACTACCCAATGTCACCATTATTATATATAGAGCTTTACTTTACTTTGGGCTATTTCTAATATAGCCCAATTGAGTACTGGGGATGAGGGGCTTACTCTGTACCACTTTATATAGTAATGAAATGTACCAGGATATTCTACACTAGGTCATTCTGATCTTTTCCATTGTCCCCAGCAATGCACATCCATATTTTACTGCTCTCACACTGTGATTTGTAGACTCACCATAACATTTGCCTTTACTGTAGTTTTGTTCCTTTAAAAAGATGCTACAGTGTATGCTATAAACTTTTCTTTCACTGGAAACACGCACACACAGAGAGAGAGAGAGAGAGAGAGAGAGAGAGAGAGAGAGAGAGAGAGAGAGGGAGGGAGGGAGGGAGGGAGGGAGGGAGAGAGGGAGGGAGGGAGAGGCAGTTTGATTTTACTTGTATTAGAGATTTAAAGGGAGCATGATTCAATTCAAATTTTTGATTTGAGGGCAAATTGATTCATACTGCTTTGAGATGCAAAATGTGATTCATAAAAAGAATTTGTCCATAGCCTATAATCAGGAAACATCAGAGTGCCTGCAGCTGTTACATTTTTTGACAGAATGGAGCGGAGAGAGCTGAGATGGTAGACATTTTAGAGAACAGTAGGTCTGTCTAGTTCCAGCTGGATTTCTTCAAGGGTTTTGCCATAATACAGTAACTATTCCTTTTTTGTTTTAATGGGATGGCTCAATCAAAGCTGTGTTGAACTGAAGCATTCCTTTGAAGATTTGTACAACCTAATATTTTTTATCAAATTATTACCAGTGCAAAAACACAGTTATCTACAGATGCATATTTTTCAGTAGAAAATGTTTACTTATTCTGACACCAGAAGGGATTGATGTATCCACAAAAAACAGTAGCTTTTTGGATGAAAATCCATATACTTGAATCTATTTTAGAAAGTTCTAATTTTAGCAATACAGATACACACCACATTTTCTGCAGCAAAAGTGGATGGTTCATATATATGTTGTTATGTACACTTACCATTTCAATAGACTAGAAGCTTTTTGTGTGCTTATTACCTTGGGCCATCATTCTTTTATTTTACATAATACTGTGTAGTTTCACTCTTAAACAAATTTCAGTTCTTGCATTATTTGCTTGATACTATATTGGCAAAAAGTGCTACTAAGCCATGCAAAATATTTCTGCACTACTGAAGAACTTTTCCATTTACTTAATAAACTGGCAAAATTCTACCTTTTAATATTGATTTTGTGGTTCCTAGCTCAGAGCTCAACTTGGTGTTGCTTTCATGCCATCTTGCATATCAGTATAAGATAATATTTGTAGCTTACAATTGAACTGAGTGGTCCTTAATTCTCTTCTGAGGTTGGTGGTTTTCTTGCAGACATTTTAGTATCACAGTAGGTAACAGCATCAGTGCTAGAATGGAGTAGAGTTTGCTCTTATTTTTATATATTACTGGCAACAATGACAGGGCAAGCCACTAGTAAATAAAAATAAGAACAAACCACACTTCCTTCTAGTACCAATGAAGAAGAAAATTGTAAGAGAACACCTATTCACACTAGACGAGTTCAAATCACCAGGACCAGGTGCATTACACCCCAAGGTTCTGAAGGAGCTGGCAGATGTGATCTCAGAACTATCAAACCATATATTTCAAAGATTCTGGCGCACCAGGGGAATACCAGAGTGGAAAAGGGCTGATATGGTTCGACCTTCAAAAAAAAGAAAAACAAAAATGAATCCAGAAAAATTTGACTAACTGCCTGACACCAATACCTGGAAAAATCCTGGAAAAGATAATCCAGCAATAAATCTGCAAACACCTAGAGGCAAATAAAGTCATAACCAGAAGCCAACATGAGTTTGTCAAAAACAGACCATGCCAGACAGATCTTATTGCATTCTCTGACAAAGTGACCAAATTAGTGGACCAGCGAAATACTGTGGATATAATTTACTTGGACTTCAGTAACACATTTGATAAAGTAAACCAAAATCTACTACTTGGTTAGACAGCATCACTATCAGATGGATTTGTAACTGGCTGACCAACCACACTCAACATGAAATCCTTAATAGAACAGCATCTACATGGAGAGAGGTAGCAGTGGGTACTCCAAGGCTCTGTGTTAGGCCCAGTACTCTTCAATATCATCATATATGCTTTAGGTAAGGAGATAGACAGGGAACAATAAAGGTTAATTCATCTTATTATCTTGTCTTATCATCTTATTTTGAACCAATACATTCAGTTATTCTAGAGGGAACTGTAGAATCAAATTCTTGGGAGGGAAAAGCAATAATACTTTAGCAAATTAGCAAGAACATTAGCTGGGAGAGTAAAAAGAGTAATAGCTATATTAGCCATTGTGTCTGCAGCTTGCAATTAGTCCCCTTTACCAAATCTTAGATCCAGCTCTGTAGTCCAATCAAAATAAAATGCAGAAAAGCATACGATGGCCAAATTCAAATGTCTTTGACTATAAGCTTGACTGTACACACATAACTCTTCTTAGCAAATTTTATGTTTGTAACACTGAAGGTAATTGCTGCCCAACAACATTTACCAACCTCTGGGACATAAGAAATAAAGAATCTAAAGAAATGTTTTACATTCACAATATATATATATATCTATGAAAACATATATATATATTAGGCTGGAGTGCTAGGCTTCTGCCTTGGATTCATTACAGCCCCTGTTCGAATCCCAGTGGGGTGTGGCCAACTGATGAGAGCTAATAAGCTCAAAATAGATCTATCTTGGTCTCTCAAATTTACATTTGAGAGACCAAACATACACATTTGATAAAGTAAACCAAAATCTACTACTTGGTTAGACAGCATCACTATCAGATGGATTTGTAACTGGCTGACTAACCACACTCAACATGAAATCCTTAATAGAACAGCATCTACATGGAGAGAGGTAGCAGTGGGTACTCCAAGGCTCTGTGTTAGGCCCAATACTCTTCAATATCATCATATATGCTTTAGGTAAGGAGATAGACAGGGAACGCATGAAATTTACAGACAACACCAACCTGGCAGGAATAGCCAACACTTCAAAATACAGAAGGATCTTGAAAACTGGACCCTATCTAACAAAATGAAATTCAATGTAAGGTTCTACACTTAGGCAAGAAAAATAAAATGCACAGGTATAGAAGAGGTGATGCCTGATTCAATAGTAGTAACTGTGAGATGGATGTTGGCACCCTAGTGTACAATCACTTAAACATGAGCCAGCAGTGTGCAGCAGCTGCCAAAAAAAGCCAACACAGTCCTTGGCTGCATTAACAGAGAGATAGAATAAAGATCACATGAAGGGTTAATACCGATTTACAAATGCTTTGGTAAGACCCCCACTTGCAATATTGCATCCAGTTTTCTAAAGGATGTATCTATCAGGGGCAGAAAGTACATTGGGATACAAGGTGAACCATGTCGGATAACGATAAAAATCTATCTAGTACTGTATTTCTTGATTCCCATCTTAGCAGGTTTGGCTCATTGATTCTGCGGCTTTTTTGGATTGGAAAACAATAACCATGCCAATATGAATATTTAAGACTTTATTCCAAGGCAAAAAAAGCAAGTAACATAATCACACAATATGACACAATAATCAGAGAACAAATAGGAACACTTAAGAATACAATATAACCTAAAGCAGAAATCAATTAACTCAACACTTGTGATTTGTACCCTGACTGGCACATATTTATTCATTTTTAAGAGACTTAACCAAGCATGTAGAATTTACAAGTAACATCAGACTTAAGTCCATATTGGCAATATTGAAAACAAAATTGAGTTCTGGCTATGTTCAAATGATCAGCATAGATTTGTAATGTTGCATTAGGACAGTGATCAGCTGCCTTCAAGAATTTGAAGGCTAAGAAAATTATTAAAGCCTAGAGGAATGTTAACTTCACCACCCCAAGAGAACTCTTACAGGCAGAGAGTTAGTGAAAGATTAAATTGATTGGTTGAATATGTTGTATTGAATATGGCAATGCCGACACTCAGAAGCATTCTCTTCCTATAGGAATGAAGGACATTTCATTATCTGTAACAGGGTCCAAATCACTGAATGGTCAGAGCCACCCAATTTGATTTGCTGCTTTGAAACAAGTCTGGGCAATGATTAGTGAGTCAAGATGATTCAATTGAAGCATTCTTGAATTCAAAGCACTGTTTTATCCTACCCTAATAATTTGCCATAAATATTTTACTGTTTGAAAATTATTTTTTGTGTCAGTTTTAAACCAAATATATTGCAGGTAGAGTATCTTTTAGATGTTTGCAAGTGTAGCTGATTTATTTTAATCATTTTGATACCTAAAGTGCAGCACTGTTTTTTTAATTTAAAAACTTGGCTCTTTGCAGAACATTAAAACTCAATAAATTTTGCATGTAATGATACATTTCTGCTTCAATTTATTATTATTATTATTATTATTATTATTATTATTATTATTATTATTATTATTATTATTATTATTATTATTCTGTGGTTAATCTTTGGTGAGATTCACAGCCTTTGGGGCTGGTTGGTAGCTCAACAGCTCAAGTCCTAACCAAGGACCTAGGAACTGTCAAGGTAACGTCGGAGGATATTTATTTATTGTATTTTATTTTAATCACATTTATATCCCGCCCTTCTCCACAAAGGACCCAGGGCGGCGCACAGGAATTTAAAACATACAAAACAATAAATACAAAATTTAAAAACATGTTAAATTATAATCCTATGCTAAAATCAAATTTTAAAACCCTCAATTTAAAACTATCAAAAAAATAGTCCCCACGGGAGGTTAGGCTAGGCCGGCTTGCTGAAAAAGATGTGTCTTTAGACACTGGCGGAAGAGGCGGAGGTCAGTGATGGTATGCAATTCAGGGGGTAGGTCGTTCCAAAGGGCAGGGCCCGCCACAGAGAAGGCTCTTCCCCTGGGTGTCGCCAGACGGCATTGCCCGGCCGACGGCACCCTGAGAAGGCCCTCTCTGTGGGAGGGGATCGGCCGAAGGGATGTATGGGGCAGGAGGCGGTCTCGCATATAACTAGGCCCCGAGCCATGGAGCGCTTTAAAGATGGTCGTCAGAACCTTGAACTGTTCCAAGTAGGGTGGTTTTTTGTAAAGTCAGAATGTTCAAGTCTGGTAATTTTAGAATTTCTAAATAGCAAGGTTGTTATTATTATTATTATTATTATTATTATTATTATTATTATTATTATTATTATCATTATCATTATTATTATTATTATTATCTTTATTCATTAAACATGAAACTCAGCCAACTGAACATTTAAAAATGCATTACAAATACCATTGACTGGTGCTAATGGTTGATATGGTTTGCTGCCATTATTATTATTATTATTATTATTATTATTATTATTATTATTATTATTATTATTATTATTATTATTATTATTATTATTATTATTATTATTATTATTAATAATAATAATAATAATAATAATAATAATAATAATAATAATAATAATGCAGAGGAAATCATTGCATCAATTTATACCATCTGCATTATATCATTACTCATGATATAAATTGATGAAAACTTACATGATGATACTACCACATAAATGATAAATAAATAATAATAATTGAAAAGAAAAAAGTATGGTTCGTTGACATTGCTATACCTGGTGATGCATGAATTGAAAATAAGCAGCAAGAAAAAATCACAAAATACAGGGACTTGCAAATTGAAGTTGAGTGACTGTGGAAGAGAAAGTCATGTGTTGTCCCGATTGTGATTGGAGCCCTTGGAGCAATACCTAGGGGACTGCCTCGCTATGTGGAGGTTCTAGGTTTGCCAGACTTGAGCATTCTGACTCTACAAAGGGCCACCCTGCTTGGAACTTCTTATATCCTCCGACGTTATCTTGACAGTTCCTAGGTTCTTGGTTAGGACTCGAGCTGTTGAGCTACCAACCAGCCCCAAAGGCTGTGAATCTCACCAAAGATTTTTTATATTTATTTAAATTTATTTATTTAAATTTATATCCCGCCCTTCTCCACAGAGGACCCAGGGCGGACCCAGGGCGGATTAACCACAGAATAATAATAATGCGGAGGAAATCAATTGCATCAATTTATACCATCTGCATTATATCATTACTCATGATATAAATTGATGAAAACTTACATCATGATACTACTTCATAAATGATGTCAAGCCTCAAAATACATGATACTGATTCAGTTGTTGTAGGTAAGTAGCAGACAACTCCTCTTCATTTAGTTCCACTAAAATGATACTTTATCCTATAAACCGCAGCAGCAAAGACTTCAATGATGGTTGCCATTTCATGTATGGACCTCAGTTATGAACTGATACGGTGTTTCCTTGAAAATAAGACAGGATCTTAATTTCTTTTGACCCCCCAAAATAAGTGCTTGGCCTTATTTTCAGGGAGGTCTTATTATTTTTGAGGTGCAGGAGGCAGCGAGCATGGTTACCTCATGGCTGCTGCTGTGTTGCAAGGTTTTCGGGGAGGGCTTATTTTCAGGGGAGGGGCTTATTTTAGCGCATGGGCGCAACCGATTGGGCTTATTCTCCGGGGAGGTCTTATCTTCGGGGAAACAGGGTAACTACTAATAGATAGATAGATAGATTTTATTTTTCTATACCGCGTCCTCTCCCCAGGGGGACTCGGAGCGGTGCACAGGGAAAATTAAAACAACATAAAATATATACATAAATAAATACAATAAAAACAGATTAAATCAACTGTCCCTGCACTAAAATCCCCATTTTAAAATTAACATTCCCTAACCCCTGAGGTAGAGACTAACCTAGGCCGGCCAAGCAGAAAAAGTGAGTTTTTAATTTCTGACGGAAGGAGCGGAGGTCCGTAGTTGTTCTAATGTTGGGGGGAAGGTCGTTCCAGAGGGCTGGGCCTGCCACAGAGAAGGCTCTTCCCCTGGGCGTCGCCCGCTGACAAAGTCTAGTGGACGGCACCTGGAGAAGTCCCTCTCTGTGGGAGCGAATCGGCCGGGAAGATGTATGGGGCAGAATCCGATCCCGCAGATAGCTAGGTCCCGAGCCATGGAGCGCTTTAAAGATGAGAACTAACACCTTGAAGCGCACCCGAAAGACGACAGGTAGCCAGTGCAGCTCGCACAAGAGCGGTGTTACATGGCTATACCTTGCGGTACCCATTATTGCTCACGCGGCTGCATTCTGGACCAGCTGAAGTCTTCGGGTGCACCTCAAGGGGAGCCCCATGTAGAGAGAGTTACAATAGTCCAGTCGGGATGTCACGAGAGCATGAGTGACTGTGCGAAGGGCGTCCCGATCCAATAGGGGGCGCAATTGGCGAACCAGGCGAACCTGGTAAAACGCCCACCTGGCCACGGCTGTCACTTGATCTTCCATGGACAGCCAGGCATCCAGGAGGACACCCAAGTTGCGCACCCCATCCACAGGGGCAAGATGTTCGCCCCCTATGGCCAGCGATGGAATCAGCTGGTTGAATCGGGCAGCCGGAAACCACAGCCACTCGGTCTTGGTCGGGTTGAGTCTGAGTCCGTTACTTCCCATCCAGATCCGTACGGCTTCCAGGCACTGGCACATCACCGCTACGGCATCGTTGGGGTGGTTTGGGGTAGATATATACAGCTGAGTATCATCAGCGTAGAGATGGTACTCTACCCCAAAGCCACGGATAATATTAATGTTACTTAAATTTGGGCAATCTAATCCATTCTCAAATAAATTACTGAAAGGCCCTTCCTTCCTTCCTTCCTTCCTTCCTTCCTTCCTTCCTTCCTTCCTTCCTTCCTTTCTTCTTTTCCTCTTATAGTTCCAAAATCCAAATGCTTTCTCACCACCTTTCCGCTTTGGAACAGTTCCCAATGGCAGTACTGAGAGGAATATTCGCAACAATTACGAATTGATGCATGCCTATATGGTGAAGTTCAACCAAAGATCGGTGCAAGATGCTTTATCATCACTGAAGACAGGGTGAGACTGCTGCCTTCCAAATTTAGCATAAATAATAATGTTGAGTGGATAAACCTACCTCTTCAGATATCTCCCTTCTTCAAAATATTCCTTTTACCAAAATATTGCATGCATTCCATTCCACACCATTGTCTAGAGCAGCGTTTTTCAACCACTGTGCCGTGGCACACTAGTGTGCCGTGAGATATTGTCTGGTGTGCCGTGGGAAAAATTCCAATTTCATCCATAACATGCAGCTTTGGCTCACAAATAGACCAATCATTAGATTCTAGCCTGATTGCTATAAAAACTAAAGACAGAGAGAGACTGAGAGCTGTTGACAAAGAGCTACGTGTGTGTCTTTCTTCGATTCCTGCCAGAATATCAGCTTTGTGTTCGGCCAAACAGGCCCAGGTTTCGCACTGAGTAAGTAAACAGAAATATGAACAATTATAAAATACTTTTTAACATTTTCTAATGGTGGTGGTGTGCCTCGTGATTTTTTTCATGAAAAAAGTGTGCCTTTGCACAAAAAAGGTTGAAAAACACTGGTCTAGAGGAGATATGGGGAAATTTTGAAGCATAAATATTTATATCCATTTAAGTCAAATGCAGTAAGAGGATCAGTAGTATGAAATAAGGAACACAGAGTGGAATGAGGACAAAATAAGGAAGCTGCCATATTTACTGGTGTTGATCCTGAGCAAACTGTCCATTGCATCTGTTCAAAGAACAACACACTTTATAAATTCAAATAGATAATATTTTGGCCACAAGACCACATTGTTATTAGGATGAGCCAGGGTGGTGCACTGGTTAGAGTTCAGTACTGCAGACTACTTCTCCTGATCACCGGCTGCCAGCAGTTTGACAGATTGAATCTCACCAGTCTCAAGGTTGACTCAGCCTTCCATCCTTCTTAGGTGGGTAAAATGAAGACCCAGATTGTTGGGGGCAATATGCTGACTCTGTAAGCTGCTTAGAGAGGGCTGTAAAACACTGTAAAGAGGTATATAAGTCTAAGTGCTATTGCTGTGTGAAATCCAGTTTACATACATGAACAGAAAAATATACCTTCCTCGGGTACATACCGTATTTATTCGAGTATAACGCGCAAAACTTTCTACCAAAAAAAGAACTCAAAGTTTGGGTGCGCGTTATAAACGAGGGTGCGCGTTATAAACGATTTTTATCATGGCTGCACATGTTCAACAACGTTTGTCACTTACAATGCTTGGTCTGAGCTGAGAAAAAGTGAAACAAAATTTTATACCGATTTTAAATCGAAAATTAGGGGGTGCGCGTTATACACATGTGCGCGTTATACTCGAATAAATACGGTATATGCACATGGGAAAAATCCCAGGAGGAGGAGGCAGCTACAGAGAGAAATAGACCCGTCAGAGAACTCACTGCCAGACTGCCAGAAATACCATTCCCCACTCTGCTAGTACTCCACTGCAGCCCACCAAGCTGCCAGCAAGATGGAGCTGGGATGAAATAAAGACCAAAAGCAGGGCCAGGTTTAGTTAGCCCAGTTAAGAGTTTTATGCTGTTTATAGCCAAAAGTGTCCTATTGGGATAAATATGAAAGCCTTATGGAAATATATGAATAATAAGAATAAAATGTGAACCGAACCAGTCAAATGGTTCAACAACTTGTCAAAATATAGCTAGTATTAAATAATTCCATGTCAAAAATTTCCCTTTAACCTGTGCCCCGCAAACATTCATGAACTTTGGGGGCACATTAAAAGCAACAGCATGAGACTCACTCTTCCAAGAAGACTGACCACTAAATGAGGCAAAGAGAAATTAGTGCCACCACTGGTCCACAAGGGGGTTGTTTTAAAACAAGAGATGGAAAAAGAAGGAAAATTGGGGAAAGATGAAGGAGGTCTTTCCCTTCCTGCGCTCTACATATTTTTCAAGAAATTGACTCTCTAGGAAAGTGCCAGAATAAAATCCGTGTTTTCAGGGATTGAAGACTCTAAAAAATAGAAACAGAATGATTTGCTCCATCCTCATCCTAGGTTTGGTGACAGAAGTTGTCTGTCTATAAATATTCAGCACCATCTTCATGATTAGATTACTTGGGCAATATAAAGCTTACATTTCTGCCCTTATATTGAGATATAACATGATCTCCAACCACTTGTCCTATTTAAAGATGCTCAGGGGACTCTTCACAAGAGCAGGGGTCCCAGCCAAATCTAATTTGAGTAATTACATTTTGCTTAACACCATCTCTCCAGCTGTTTGATCGGGAAATGGTATGCTTTGCTGCTTTAATCACTGTGTACTTTTCCTAGGCATGTTGCCGAAATATTGCTACACAGTAAAGGAAGGGTATGATAGTCAAGTGAATGAAGATGTTTTCAGGTTTGAGTTATGGAGAGAAGTGGAAGACGTTTTCTTGCTTGGATTATGAAGATATCTTTAAAGACCGAAAGATGCTGGAAACATGTGCATGGATCCCCTGACTACTCAAATTTTAGTTCTGCATAAATATGTGTATTACCTGGATTCATTCTTTCTCACAATTGATTTATAAACGGTGATTTGATTTTGTACACTTTTCTGTTATTCTTTCCCCCTTTTTGGGTTTTTGACATTCTGTAGGAAACTGGATGCTTTTATTTATGATGCTGCTGTGCTAAACTATATGGCTGGCAGAGATGAAGGCTGCAAGCTAGTGACAATTGGCAGTGGAAAGGTCTTTGCTTCTACTGGCTACGGCATTGCCATCCAGAAGAACTCTGGCTGGAAGCGGCAAGTGGATCTTGCAATTTTACAGCTTTTTGGCGATGGTGAGTAATTTAGATAATGAAGAAAAAAGATATGTTTTAACTAAGATTATTCCATTAAACCCTCCAGTGTTTTAACCTAATAGAGAATACTATTTCAAAGACTCTGGCCCACTGCATCATAGTCAATGTTTAGTTTTACAGCCATTTATTTATTTGAGAGATTTACAGTTCAACATTTCAATGGCAATTACCAAAGTGGCTTGTAGTCATAAACATCATTAGGAGGAGTTTCAGTAATCTCAGAAGACACAGAAGCTATATTTTCTAAGTTTATATCCTAACTGTCACCCAGAGAAGTTAGGAGGGAGGATGAAATAAAATAAATATACTTCGTAATTATGAATGCAGAATTAAGACATTAAAAGGCAAACTTACTTTACTTTCTTTTATTAAATTTGTATACCGCCCTTCTCCCTTGCGGGACTCAGGGCGGTGAACAGGCATAATAAAACAGTAAAACATCCGATACAAAAATACATTAAAATACATTAAAACTAATTAAATTTAAGGGTCCGTTCTAAAAACCAGATAACCATATAAACCATATATAACCATGCTATTTATGTGAAAGACAGTCAAATTATTTTGGCATATTTGACAGGAACTCCAACACGTATTCCCAGCCTCGGCAGCACATAAATACATACATATCCATCATGTGATTCCTTTTTGAGTGAACGATATGCAAAGCCCAGACAAGATGTAAGAAGCAGTAAGCATAGAACAGCATCAGCAGTCTTGGAGTAGTGCTGGATTTTGGTTGTACTTATGGAACACCAACAAAATGTGCAATAAACCACTGGTATAATGTCCTTATAATCAGGAGGACTATGTTGCATGTGGTGTAGATATAAATAAGATTACTCAGCTATTAAGTTAATGATTTCTGTCACATCTTCTATCTTCCCAATTGCCAATTAGCTCAATACATTTTAAAACAAATCCTCAGCTCCTCCAGTTTTTCTTCTCAATCTGCAGCTTGAAAATGTTTTCAGCGTGACATTATCCAAGTGCTTGAGGTTTGGAATTTGATGAACAAGAATCTTCAGTCAAACGTTACTTAGGCAGAATTGACCAATAACTAAATACAGACTGCTTATCAATGAACAATTTCTCGGCTTCAAATCTGCCAATAGTGAAGTTATCTTACCACAGTGTTTTGTGTGCTGCATGAGTTAAATTAGTTTGCAATTGTCTCTACCCCCACCCCCATTCTACAGCCTTTGTATCTGGCAAGATATGTGTGTGTGCATGTGTCTTTGTAAAATATTTTCCTGATAGGCTGCTATAGAGCCAGTGGCAAGAGAGAGTTGATTTCTTAATGTATAAGGAAGTGCAATGAGAAATTTAACTGTAAATCTCTCAATAGTTCCATATCAGATTTATAGGTACATTGTGCTTTCCCAGCAAATCCTAAGTGTTATAAAGTAGCATGTTAGCAAAACTGCATTTGAAGGTTTTTTTCTCCTGAGCTGGGTCAGATGAAATGTGAGCAGGGATACATAGACCATTGGATACAATGACTCCAACAGAAATACCAATGCCCTTAAATACTTGATGCACTCGCTGGAATGAGAGGTTCACCTGTCTCTGAAGCAGGTGAGGAAAATAAACTTTGTCTTTTACGTAGGGTAAGGAATACATTGTTAAGTGTTTGGCTTGCATTGTCGCTGTTTTGAGTCAATGTCATTCAAGTAACAAAGGGTGTGTTAGCAGAAGTGAAGAAAAACACACGGAGATAGGATTGATTATTAAAATCTCTAGTTCTCTGGTTTACACCTAGAGTTGTCCATCTAAAGATTATATGTATTTAAAATAAATATACTTAGCACCCTGGTGGAACATTATTTTAATTAAGTATTCAATTTGTATAGAAAATGGTTACTTATAAATGTTATTGGTTTCACTTTAGATTGTATAAATGATCTATTTTGACAAGGCTTATTGTTTATAATATAATGCATATAACACAATATTTAAAGTAACATGATTGAACATAAGGCCTTGATACAGACATTGTGCAGATGTATTTCCAACTTGGGAAGCAAGGGCGATATATGGGCATATGTGGTATATCCAAAGTTACCTGCACCATTGAAGCTTCTGAATACTCAAAGCTCAAATAAGAAGCATAAGAAACAAGATAATGGAGGACTAGTTACCTAGAGAGGAAAATGTCCATAGAAAATGCTATTGATATAAGCCAAAGAGCAGAAGTTGCTCACCCATAGTTGATAATTATTGATAATTCATAGTCCATCATTCACCATCACCTCTAATCAAGACTTATGGAATGATGTCAGCAGACCCAGTCAGAAATATAATTTGGGCTCTAGCAAAGAAACCAGAAAGCAACAAACAAACAAACAATACTCTAACCCCTCAAAACAAGGCAAACTGTAGGTGATAATTAAGCAAGAAGGAAGTATACCTGTAAATAGTGTCCAGCAAATGGCCAAAATGTCATAAATATAGAAAATATAATTACATGGCTGAAATGTACAAAAGTACAAAAACAATTTAAAAATAGCATGAATCTAAAGAAGATAATTTCTTCCTAGGCTTAAGCAACAACAGTAAATCAATTATATAATTGTTACTGGTGCAGTCTAGCAGTTGATCATGGGGGGGGGGGGGATGACATATCTAATACCTATTTCTACAATCATATAAGAATCCAGTAGACAGAATGAGTGGCTTGAATTCATGTTGAAATGGAAAAAAAAACCCATGTATTATGTAAAAAGAGTATTATTAAATCCATGAAGCACCATAACGGTCCTAAAAACATATAACAGTTTGCAAGTAGTTAACTGTATTGATATCATCAATATAGAATTATTACAGAAAAAAGTCCTCCATGATTAATGAAAATGCATTTTAGTAACAGAACTGAGCATAAAGTTGTATTTTATAATATTGTGATACTTCCAAAAATGCATCCATTATTCTTAGGAGAGATACTACATATACAATGCATAATATACAAGCAGTATTGAAAACAAAAACAAAAGCGGAACTGAAGCAAAAATAATTATTTGCCATACATGAAGAATAAACTTCAGATTAAGTGTATCTATTATATGATTGTTGTTTGCAAGAAACATGGATTTTGAGAATTTGCCTGTACTTAAATAATTAACTAGTGTACTCAAAGAAAATAAATTGAGAGCCAGTTCAGTGTAGTGGTTAAGATTTCAGGATAGAAACCAGGACGCTGTGAGTTCTAGTCCTGTCTTAGTTACAAAAACCATCTGGTTGATTTTGAGCTGGCCACCTTCTCTCATCCCTAGGAAGGAGGCAATGGCAAACCACTCCTGAAAAGCTTCATCAAGAATTTCCAACAAATTGATTGATTGAATGAAACAAACAAGCAAACAAAAACAAAGAGAGCATTGTGACAGTTCTGATACACACCCAGATACATAGGTGAATGTAAATGTACTATGACACAGTCTGCTCTTGAAATCTTCTATCATACCGTACAAAATTGATGGTAGGCATTCAAGCTACAGTGCTATACATGAATGACATTCTTGTATGGAATGTCACCATAGAAGAACACAACTACCAGTTAAAACTGGTGCTAGGAAAAGTCAGGTCCTTAAATATGAAACTTATTTATTTATTAAATTTCTGTGCAGCGACACTAGGTGGCTTACAATATCATAAAACTTTAAAAATGCTAAAATTAGAATAAAAAGTTAAGAATCAAGATGATGGGCGATCTGGGAGTGAGAATCTTCTCTACCCAGGTCAAGTGGCAGAGCCAGGTTTTTAGGCTCTTCTGGAAGTCCAGGAGTGTGGGAGTGGATCTCTGGTGGGAGAATATTCCAGAAGGTTGAGACCACAGCAGAAAATGATTTTCTCCTGGACCTCACCAGCCAAAGTCATCCTCCTGGAGACTCTTACCAACCAGGAGGGCAAGGATCTAATAAAGAAGTAGCTGCACTAACAGCCCCGAGGACCCTGTATATTTCCTCAAGTCGAACAAGGTAAAAGTGCTACCAGATAACTAGATAAATGTGCTCCTTGGACCTGCTCCACAGTTGGAATCTAACTGAGAATGAATTCAAGCAATTTTATCCATCAGGTGCTGGACAAATTCCTCTGCATGGCCCTATAAAAGTTCATTTGAGCCCTCTTTCTCAGGAAGGACCAGGTGACCTTAAACATGGCCAACAGGCAGCACTCTGTGGATGCAATAAATGCAAAGAAATAGTGATGTTTCACCACTTTTACTGCCATGAGGTAGGGCTTAATTAACAGCTCTCATCTATGGTCAATAGGATTCATTCTTTGTCTCCCTTCAGCAGCATTCTACCCATTTCTTGGCTCTTTTCAACACCCTCAACTCCTCCATGAATGGCAGGAGTGTCAAGAAGGTGATGGGCAAGATCCTGTCCAGGGTTCCAGCCACCTTCTGATTCAAGGCTGTGGCCAGAGCCTCCACAAGACCATGCAACAGAGCAACTGGGATATCCCCCATCTTCCCCTGGAACCTGAGTCCATCAGTCGCTGGGGGAAGACCATTTAAATAGGTTGGGCCTCTCTGCAGAGGGGACAGCATTGGAAAATCTCAAGGGCATTGAAAATTGAACAAAAGCAAACCTTGAAGAAATACAGTATCTGAGAGATGTACTAACAAAAGATGGCATTAAACCAGACCTTTTTCCACACAAAAGGAAAAGCGATTGCAGATGTATCAAAACTGACATGCCAAAATGAAGTTCAGAGGATCATGGGAATGGTAAATTATGTCTCAAAATGTATTCCCAATGTAGTTGCCCACACCACAAATTTGAGGTCATTACTTTGCAAAGATGCCATCTGGCACTGGACTGATAAGGAATTAAAGTATATAAAGAATACTCCAAATACAGCACCTGTTATGCAATTTTATGATTTTTCTTTTAAAAAAGCAAAACAGCTGCTATTAAACAATTTACTATTTAAGCAGCCGAAGAGACTAACTGAACAGTATTGAATGTTGCATGACCAAGTTATTTAATTTATAAGGAGGGCAATATAAGGAAGGTTGTAGTTATTGGAATATGTTAAGGTTTTTTTTTGTCCCAGGTAAGAGCTGAGTCCAAGCTAATTTAAAAAAAAACACATAGTTTTTTTTAAAACCCTTTCTGCCATTCCCCCTTTACAAATGAACACAAGTGCCAGTCTTATCCAGCAAGTTGCAGATTCAGCTATGACCTCACAGACATGAATCTTTGATCACCTTTAGCTGTGTGTTCACAAATAATATTTGGAAAGTCACATAAACCCCCTCAGTTCATGGAAAACGGGGAATAATCTCAGAAAAGAAGCTTTATGAGTCACAGGGATGAAGACTGTAAAGCATATTTGTCATTAAGAATGCTTTAAAATAGCAAATAAAATTAGTTAAAAATAGAAGTCTATTATTCTGATTATATCACTCACTCACTCATACTCTCTCTCTCTCTCTCACACACACAAATGGATTTCATGTTTCATTTTTCCCAACTCTTTTATAGGGGAGATGGAGGAACTAGAAGCTCTCTGGCTCACTGGGATTTGTCACAATGAGAAGAATGAGGTAATGAGTAGTCAGCTGGATATTGACAACATGGCAGGAGTCTTCTATATGTTGGGAGCAGCCATGGCCCTCAGCCTCATCACCTTCATCTGTGAACATCTCTTCTATTGGCAATTTCGCCATTGCTTCATGGGGGTCTGTTCTGGCAAGCCTGGTGTTGTCTTCTCCATTAGCAGGGTGAGTGTATTCAACCTAATACAGGGATTACAATACAGTGTTGCATTTAGCCCAATATAAAACTGAGGGTGACATTTGATCACTGAGCATGCATTTGAAATTGGATAGAACAAAGAAGTGGATAAAGGAAGTAAATTAAAACAAAACCATTGTCTCTATAATTAATCATGAATTTAAGAGCATCCTTCTTTTATCACATTTAAAATCATGGTTTGATAACAACTTATGAATGGCCAATGGAGTAGCACTCTGGGAGGATGCATGTGGTCCTTGGGCCATAGGTTGCACACCCCTTGCCTAAAAAAAGAGAGATATCTTGTATTCATTGTGCTTCTGAGTATAGCTGAAAGGAGACTTCTCCTCTTTAGCAGAACCTTTCATTCCTGCAAAGATAATATTACCAGGAGCATTAAATACAAATCGCTGTACTTTCGAACAATTTTAATAGCATTTTGTTTCTCATGGATAATGAAAATGCAATGTAATGGAAAAGGTAGTTAGCTGATCACTATAAGATACGAAATGCTGGACTAGATATACCATTGCTTTAATCCTACTGTACATAGCTCTTCTAATGTTCATTAAAAATTAAATATTCCTGCAAATGCTTTCATATTGTAAATTAATTGAAACATCATCAAATATTATTGTGAAATAATATTTTAAACCTAAACTTTGATTACGAAATTATAAAGTTACTTCAAAATACTTTAAGATATCACATTATGTAACCAGAAAAGTCAAATTCAGATATTGAACAAAAGATGGCAATGAATTTTGCCTGAGAAAAATATGTTATATACAGTGTTACAGTATGTTCTGTTTTCTTTGTCACAATTGTTGAGGAAGGAGTAGAGCAAGTATGACTTTGTAGGTCACAAGCTGTGATCCAAATGAATAAGAAAAACTGGGCTGAGCAGAGGGACAGGAGATTGTGCCAAGTGAACTAATACATTGTACTTGGCTTGACAGTTTCTTGATTCCTGAGTGAACAAATCTCAGGACGGTACCCAAGAACATCTACAAAGTGTAAGGTTGGCCTCATTTATGATATTATAAGTAAGAAGGAGCACCTTGAATCAGAATCAGAAGCTAAATAGATCATAGATCAATTGACCATAGATCAATTACCAGTCTCATCATTCAATAAATATATGAGACAATGGAATTGAAAGTATCTTGAGCTTCAGAGTAATCTTTTAGTCCATTTTAGTAGTAGCAAGATAATAGTAGGCAGTGGTAGACTTTATTATTGAGAAAAAAAATGAAATATGGCACATGTAAATTAAGAAAGTGTTCCTGGCAAGAACAACAAAGTAGATATTGGAAATAAATGTATGTTTTAAGATCATCTTTCTGTTTTTGATAACTTTCACCAAGTGTCAGTCTTCTCTGTTTGGGAAAGATAGTTGGGAGGGTGACAGAAATTAATCTCTATTATATCATGGAGGAAACATCTTATCTAGATCCCTTTTAATCAGGATTCAGGGGTGATCATGAGACCAAACAATAATGTTCGTTCTAATAGTCAATCTTTATTGGGAAACAAATGGAGGTACTAATACCTTTCTAGTCCTCATAGATCTCTTAACAGAATCAAATACTTTCAACCATGGTATTTTGGGGCTATCTGCAAGGATTTCAAGTCAAAGGCACCTTTTACAAAGGTTTTACTCCTACTCAAGTGGGTAGTTCTGGTTCCTAGTCAGAGGCAAAGATTGGTCAAGTTGGTTGCTTGAGTGCTTTCATGTGGCGTGATATTTGAGCTCGGTTTCCTCTCCCACACTATTTAACATCTATATGAAATTTCTGAGATAAATAATCTAATAGTGGTATCCAATCCAAAACAAATCTATTGAGATCTTAAACTGATGCTCGAAGACTGTCATAAACTGGATAAGATGAAACAAATTCAAATTAATTCCTGCCAAACAGAGTTACTGCTGGTCAATTGACATTATGACTGTCCAGTAACATCAGCCCTTGATAGGGTTGCATTACCCTGGAGATAACCTGTGATTTGGTTCCTGCTACAACAGCAGCTAGAAGTTCTGTCCAGGGGAATCTTTAGCTGGTGTGCCAAGATTGTATGTATGTATGTATGTATGTATGTATGTATGTATGTATGTATGTATGTATGTATGTACGTACGTACATACGTATAAAATTAATATAGCAGTTTATCTGACAAAACATGACTGGCCAGACTACAAACATAATGACAATAAACAAACATTCAAACATGAATGCAAAACAAACCCCCATATTGAAGGAAAAAACAATCACTTGACATCAAGCAGCCACCTTGCAAGCTCACCATGGCATCCCCAAGGCTTATGGAAGAACCACATTTTAATGGTGTTCCAGAGGGCAGGCCTCTCCTCATGGGGAATGATGTTCAGAAGGTGAGAGCCACAGCAAAAAAGGTCAACCTGAATTGGACCCTGAAGCAAACTGGTAGCCAGTGCAGGTCATGGACATAGGTGTAATGTGCACCACCCTAGGGACATACATAATATCAGCATAGCTGCACTCTGCACCAGCTGAAGCTTTCAAATGCTCTTCAAGGATAGACCAATGTAGAGTGCTTTATAGTCCATCCCAGATGTGACCAAAATGTGAGTAACTCAGTTGTAAAGTTTTATAGTCCAGGAAGAGGCACAACTGGCACACACCATGAAGCTGTTCAAGAGCTTCATGGTGTGAAGCTTATACATGCCTTCTACCTGCCAAAGACAGTAAAGTTTCAGCCCCAGAAACTTCAGCCCCAAAACTCAGTACCACTTAATCTTCAGGGTTCAGCTGAAGCCTGTTGTTACTTATCTAGGTCCCCACTGTCTCCAAACACAGAGAAATCAAAATCATTGTTTAGCTAGGCAGAAGTAGAGGTATATAACTGTAAATCATCAGCATACTGATATATGGACATTCCTTGCTCAAGAAGCCTTGATGTCAATGTCTAAAAGTTTGATCATTTCACAACTTGTCTCCTGCAATATCCTGAAATTGGGGGTACCTTTGAAACTAACTTGTAAGGTACCTGGGCAAAATACCACATAGTTAAGACAATCTGTTTATTTCTAATCCTAAAGTCAGTTGATTTTTGGACTCAATAATTTATAAAGCCTTATACAGTGTACAGTAGTATAAGGATACACCAGGGACTTCTTTTCAAGTTTGATTCTGCCCATCCAGTCCAAATATTAAGAGAGGGCCTGCTAAGTCACCCATTCATGCGAATAACACAGGTGTGGGATTGCCTCTTAGGTGACCCTCTCTTCACACAATATACTGTCCCTGTATCTCATTTTGGCGCAGCCCTTCATACATTTTTGAAGGTCATTAAAAGCCAATTTATTTCAATGAGGTTTTGGTTTATAGATTGATTCTGGTTGGCTTTCTGATTTCATATTAAGTATTGGTGTTTTTCTTGTCTTGTTCTTTTACTCCTTTATTATTGTACATTAACCAGAATAATTTTGATTGATGCTCTAGCAAAACTTGTAAATAAAGAAATAGATCCCCAAATATAAAGGAACTAAAAGCACAAGTAGGGGTAAAAAGTGAAATAATGGTTGTAGTAGTGACAAAAGGATTAATGTTCTGAATTAATGTATACAAATGCAAGTGGTCCTTCTCTCTGAAACCAGAACGAGAACAGCTCTAAAGGAAGTTGGCTGCCCAATTGAAAGTGATACCGTAAGAAATCTCGAAAGATAAAATCTTATTTACCAGAAGACATTTTCCCAACTTCCAACTTTGTAACTTCTCTGCTAAGCTTCTCTGTTAACCTTTTTTCCTCTTGTTCCTATTTCAGGGTATTTACAGCTGCATCCATGGAGTGGCTATTGAAGACCGTCAGTCTTCTATGAATTCTCCCACTGCCACCATGAACAATACCCATTCTAATATTTTGCGTCTGCTCCGAACAGCAAAGAACATGGCTAACCTTTCAGGTGTCAATGGATCACCACAAAGTGCCCTGGATTTCATCCGTCGTGAATCATCAGTTTATGATATCTCTGAACATCGCCGTAGCTTCACCCACTCTGATTGCAAGTCTTATAATAACCCCCCTTGTGAGGAGAATCTTTTCAGTGATTATATTAGTGAGGTAGAAAGGACTTTCGGCAATCTACAACTGAAAGAAAGTAATGTTTATCAAGACCATTATCATCACCATCATCGCCCCCATAGCATTGGTAGTGCCAGTTCTATTGATGGACTATATGACTGTGATAATCCACCCTTCTCTTCCCAGTCTCGATCCATCAGTAAAAAGCCACTAGATATTGGTTTACCACCAGCCAAGCATGGCCAGTTAGGTGACCTTTATGGCAAGCTGTCATTCAAGAGTGATCGATATAGTGGAGGAGGGGCACATGATGATTTAATCCGTTCCGATGTTTCAGACATATCCACTCATACGGTAACATATGGCAACATCGAAGGCAATGCAGCAAAGCGGAGAAAACAGCAATATAAAGATAGTTTAAAGAAACGCCCAGCCTCAGCTAAATCACGGAGAGAATTTGATGAGATTGAACTGGCCTATCGACGGCGTCCCCGTTCCCCTGACCACAAGCGCTACTTTAGAGACAAGGAAGGGCTAAGGGATTTCTATTTGGACCAATTCCGGGCTAAGGAAAACTCACCACATTGGGAACATGTAGATCTGACAGATATCTATAAAGAACGGGGAGATGACTTTAAGCGTGACACTCTAGGGGGAACAGGGACGTGTACAAATAGGACCCATCACAAACATGGGTCAGGGGAGTTTGGAGTAAACAATGAGCACAAGCACAGTGTTGTGAGTGGGGTACCAGTGCCATGGGAAAAAAACCTTACCAATCTTGATTGGGAGGAACGGCCAGGGTCTAATTATTGCCGCAGTTGCCCATCTAAGCTGCATAACTACACCCCAGCTGTGGTGGGGCAGAACTCCACCCGTCAGCCATGCATCCGGTGTGAAGCTTGCAAGAAGGCAGGCAACCTCTATGATATCAGTGAGGACAACTCCCTTCAAGAGCTGGATCAGCCATCTGCTCCTGTGCCAGTGGCAACCAGCACCTCCACCACCAAGTACCCTCAGAGCCCTTCCAACTCTGCCTCCAAGGTGCAGAAAAAGAATCGCAACAAGCTCCGCCGGCAGCACTCCTATGACACATTTGTGGATCTGCAGAAGGAAGAAGCAGCATTGGCCCCACGCAGTGTGAGCTTAAAGGACAAAGGCCGCTTTTTGGAGGGAAGCCCTTATGCTCATATGTTTGAAATGCCAGCAAGCGAGTCCACTTTTGCCAACAACAAGTCCTCACTGCCTGCCACCAGCCACCACCACCACAACAATCCTGGCATTAGTGGTGGTTATATGCTAAGCAAGTCTCTCTACCCCGACCGGGTCACTCAAAACCCTTTCATCCCCACTTTTGGGGATGACCAGTGCTTGCTCCATGGCAGCAAATCTTATTTCTTCAGGCAGCCTGTGGTGGCAGGAGGGCCCAAGGCCAGGCCAGACTTCCGAGCCATTGTCACCACCAACAAGCCAGTGGTCTCAGCTCTTCATGGAGCTGTGCCAGCCCGTTTCCAGAAGGACATCTGTATAGGGAACCAGTCCAACCCCTGTGTGCCTAACAACAAAAACCCCAGGGCTTTCAATGGCTCTAGCAATGGGCATGTTTATGAGAAACTTTCTAGTATTGAATCTGATGTCTGAGTGATGGGGGAAAAAGCATGGGAGGGGATGGTGCAGGAAATGCAAAGCACGGGAGGGGCAAGTGGTGGGTTCAGTCCTAGCTCCCATTTGCTACTCTTCTGCTACTGTTTCTTTCCTTTTTTAAACAAAAAAAAAGTGGAATATTGGAGTTCTGCTTAGGCAGAGCTGATGAGAAGTGCCACTTCTTTCTTTCCCCACACCTGAACTCCTAATTATCTCTTTTCATTTCCCTACTCACATTTCCATTCCTGACCATCACATGTCAGAGCTTACTAGCTTAGCTTGTGTTTTCACAGTTGGAAAGACAGGGCATGGATCAGGTGAGGTCAGCACATGGGTAGGGGCAACACCCCAATACAGAATTGGGGTTTTCTTAGCAGCAAACAAGGATGGTTAGTATTGATACGAAGATGCCGTGTATGGTAAGGAGCAGAGGAAAGAAAGATTAGTTCTTTTTACCTTTGTACTTTAAAAAAAAACAGTGAGATACAACTAATGTGGAATTTATTTAATGAAATACATTCAGTTCTTTTATAAAGACTTTAGGGAAAGGGTAAAAATTGAAGTTGCATAGATACTTACATCCTGGAATGAAGTATATCTTGTGGAAAAAGGAGGTGTGGAGATCTGCTTGGAAGTTCAGTTACGGCAGTCCAGCAAGGCCATTTCTGAAGGATGGGCTGAAATTTCAGAAGCTAGGACAAGTGAGGACAGGAAACTCTTACCAAGAGTCTTGAGAAAATTAAAAGGTGGGATCCCAGGGTGGGGAATCTGTCTGATTTTCTCTACTCATGAAAACTCATTGTTAATTTTGAAACCATAAACTTTTGGACGTGAATTGATTTGTGCACAGCTCTCTTAAATAATGATTTACATCAAATACAGACAACAACAAAAAATAAAACCAATGTAACATCACTGAAGTATTTTTCTTACACACCCCAGCAGAACAAGCCTCTGCAATGTGGATGAATAAAAAGGCTGAACATTTAGAAAAGAAGGCTGGCAGCTCCATAAACTCCACTGTTCTTTTGATGAATTAAATGTGGAAGGGAGATTTCTCAACTGCCATGTCCTTGTTTCTCTTGCAAAAGGAGATTTTGAGAGACTACAGAAAAAAGGCTTTCTCTGCTGTTGGAGTTGAGTAGAAAGTGCATGAGGTGGTGGTGCTGCTGGTGGGGAGAATAGGACCAGCACAACTCATACCATGTGTATATGTATATTTATTGAATATATACTTATATTTGATAACTATAGTGTTGTGGAACTATGGCTTGTCTTCCACAGGGCATGAGGAGATGAAATACCAGTTCCCACAGTTGCTGTAGTGGGGATCAGAAAGCAAAGGTAGCAAGAAACAAGAAAGTTAAGAGGAGGCCAGGAGATGCTAAACAGGAAAAGTAGTATTATTTAGCAGCATTAGAGTTGTTCTGAACCTCTTCTCGGTGTAATGCAATATTGCTTGCAGCAGTTTTTTCTCTCAAGGAGGAATAATTGGAAATGTGAGTAAAACTACTTAAAGTGGGGTTGTTTCATTTCCATCAGGAACCCTCAGGTAAGAGCAACAGGCTATCTGTTGCCTCCCAAATATGTGGCAAAACATCTCACTTTTTTCCTGGGTCTGTTGATCTGCTTTCCTAACAAAAACAAGAGGGCAGAAGTATCTCTTCTGAAAGAGCTGGCAGATTGCAATTGAACTGAATAAATGGAGAGGCACAAGCTCTGAACTCTGGAAGCAGCTGTTCCTTTTTTGAGCCACATTTCTTGCAACTGATTCTCTTTTCATGTCCTTTCACCCACACCCCATTTGGGCTTTATATTTTTAATATATATTGCTGCATTGAAGCCATTGGAAGGCACTGTCTTTGGGTAGAGAGGATAAATATGGGCTTGAACTTTATTAGGTTGTGGAAGGAATGATGTCTGGAAGAGCAGAATGCCTTTTACTCCATTTTCCTTGTCCCTCTAAAAAAAAAGCTACTTTCCTAGCAGTCTGCAGCACACAAAGTAACTGATGAATCCTTTAACAAAGGGCACTTGGGAAGGCATTCATCTCATTTGTAAATTGAGATTTTTTTTTCTATTGCATTTTGTATAAAACTAGTGCTTCTCTTCTTGTGAATATTCAGGTTTTGAGAGGATATGGGTTTTTAGTTGTTGCATTTTCCCCAACAGTTTTCAGTCTTTGTATATGGAAGTAGCTTTTTGTTGGCCCATACCATTACAAATGGGAAATAATAAGAGAAAACTGCATGTATTGAATACCTCTTTCTAAATCACACTTGTCACATTTTTCCTCATGTTTAGAAAATGGCAATGGATCATCTTAAACCTCACATGCAAGGCTTTCATGTTCCTTGCTTGATTATAAACTCATAATCTTTCTCTGGAATCTGGGCCCTGAAGCATTGTGCTGTTTTCCTTCAGATGGAGTAAATTCATTTTGAATGTTCAGTTTAAATTGCACCCAAAATTACAGGAACTTCTCCAAAGTTAGCTTGGAAAGCTTGGGACTGGGAAATCTCTCAATTAACACTTAGTACTTAAAATTAATTAAACAGCTGGGCTTGATCCTAGTGATGAGCGTGCCTCTGGGTTGCTCCCTTTCTCAGCTGAAACCAAAAATATTAGTATTGTAGTACTACAAGAAAAAAAGTTCACCAAGCCAAAAAAGATATTAACTGAACTCTCAGAATGATTTTAGATGTATATTTAGGGTGTAGATTTACTCTGGTTTTAATTTTCTTGCAATCTAGCTCAGTTTGAATATTACATTCACATGTTTACACTATAGCTAAGATTTGATAATATTAAATTAAATTAACCAATGTTAATTTGCGTGCACAGAGCATGAAACATGTCTGCTTAAAGATGAGTAGAAATGTTGGGGGACTTTCAATAACAGTTAATAAGCAGGTATTGTGTCTACTGCTTTAATATAAGAAATTAGCCTCTTGATCTCTCCATCTATCTTGAACTTCATATTTTTCTTTCTATTGAAATTTGACCAAGAAGAAGGTTGGTTCAACCACATTAATAGGTTATGTTTTAAATATTATTATGATTTTATAATTTAAAGCTCTGGATATTATTCCACTAAAAATATCAAACATGTACATGATGGAAAATGTTAGCTGCAGGTGCTGTTTATGGAGACAGTGATGTTGGTTGTTTAACTTGCCAAAAATACACAAAACTTTGTATAATACACACACAAAATTGTATGTTCATCATTTAAGAAACTCAGTTTCCTCCTCCTGCTTAGAAAAACGGGATGTGCTCTTCAGTTTTCTCATTGCATAAACTTGATTTCCCCGTGAACTAAGATTCATTGTCTTCTGCTTGGGTGAGTGGTCCTGCACCTGAACATACATAATTGACATTTTTGCTACTCAGATGCTTTAGGACAGGGGTCTGCAAAGTTGGCTCTTTTAAGACTGGTGGACTTCAACTCCCAGAATTCCCCAGCCAGCTGGCTGGGGAACTCTTGGAGTTGAAGTCCACCAGTCTTAAAAGAGCCAACTTTGCAGACCCCTGCTTTAGGATAATGTATTGAAATACTTTCTTAATACTAATTCTAGAGCCACAGCAGTACATATGTTGTAAATGTGTAAGGGGATAAGGGGTGTGCAGTTGTTTTTCTTTTTTTTTAAATGGCAGATTTTTCAAGCTGTTTAACTGAGTATGGCATGCTGCCAGACCACTTATTCTGGCATTCTATAACAGATGTGATATAATGTCTGCCAATGTAGCAATACACCATCTTATGTTATATTTTGCCATAATGTGTGGTGCTTCAGGAATATGGTGAGTGGGATATTTTGTATGTCACCAAAAACATCAGAGAAAACGTGTTGCCTTGTTTCAACGCTAATCTACTGGTTTTAAAACTTTTCCTGAAATTATCTTCTAGTAGGTAAATCAGTATTTCTTCTACTTGCAAAAATCCAACATAATTTCAATTTGGACTCAAATGGTTTTTTAACACTGCTCATGGCAGGGAGGGGGGAAGGATGAGTAAAACCCCACATTTCTTCATTTAAATCTGCAAAATATTCCAGGACTTCTAAATGAATCCATTAACATGATACTGATAAACTGATTACTTTCTTTTTCTTTAGGTTAGTATTATATAGAAACTAGAACAGACATGTATGAGTTCCTTTACATTCATTTAGCATAGCGTTCTTACCAGAAAAAGCAAGTATGTTGTTTATCTCTATTTCCCATCTGCTGCAAAATGGGATTTCTGTTGGTTTTGGCCCATTTTGTCCCCCAGATGACCAGGAGCTCAGGTTCCTGACATCAAAAGAAGAGGGAAATAAACTTTTCTTATTTGCTTTTACGTCCTGTAAGTGCTTCCCTGCAATTGAACATACTAGGTTTGTCCAAGTGAACATGTCTATTGACCTGCTGGACACTGCTCCAATTTGAAGAACATATTAATGGGACACTAGCCTTGTCCCTCAAGGGCTTATTTCCCGTTTGTAGCCAAATAGGCTTTTAAGCCATAATCCCTGTTCTTAATATTCCTTACATCCTCACCCCTGGAAAGGTTGGTTGGGTTTATAAATCACCTGTTAGAGATGCAGCTTCATTTCCATTATTGGAACCTATCAAACTAAACCTCAAACAAAGCTCAAGCATCTCATAGGCAGTAATTCTGAAGCCACTTTCTGGGTTTTAAATGTTCCTGGATTATAATGCTGTACAATAATATGATTTCTTATATTATCCTGTAGACTACATGCATACATTTTTTATAAAAGGGAGATATGCTTTATTAGTAAGTCCACTGAATGTCAAAACTTAATAAGAAGATGAAATGTCAATTCGTATAACCAGAAATACAACAGACTAATAGCCAATGGAGGCAAGGACCATGCCTCTCTAAATGAGGTATATTTTAGACTTGTTTCCTGAAATTCCTGAAGAGTACAAAGATCAACATTTGAATTAAATTGAACTTCAGAGTAGCCTTTGTTGCTCTTTTTCATTAGTAGGCTGTGGATCCAGAGGATGGTTTGTATGTGACAAAAATGATGTGCATGCTAACGTAACACATATTTACCATACCACTAGAAAGTTATTTAAAATAAAATTTTACTCATGAAATTATTTTTACCATAGGCCAATTTAAATTTGGATCCAAGTCAAGCCAGTATGGCAAATTGATAATTTGAACTATTCCAAAGAAAAAAATGCTGATATTAAAAGTCAGTTCCTACATAATTCATTTAATTTATGACAAATGCTAGGTTAAATTCTTTGAACACCCAACCATATTGAGTCAACTGTGTTAACCATCATAATAAGCTCTGGTACAGATGAAAATAATTGAATGTAAAAATGTATGTCTCAAAACCCCCTGAGTATGCATGGGCACATTCCAAACATTAAAATCACTATTTTTCTTGATTCGTTTTAATTCAATGTTTTTTTCAAAGCAGAAACAATGCAACATTTCTTAACATTGTTACTAATGTTATGTATTCATGTTGTGCCATATATATCATCCGCTTATTTAATTGCGGTTATATGTAGATATAAATGTACATATGTATAGAGGCTTATTATAGCGTTATATTCAGGTTGGGGGAAGAGGGTAATTTTTTATATGTACAGTATTTCCTTATTAAGCAAAGGCATGGGGTAGGGGAAGGGGAGTTGACTTATGAGTTGTGGTTTTCCTTGATCTGTGGTGTTTGAAGTTGTTTCAGTGATTGCTTTTGCCAGTTTGGGAAATTTATCTGGATGTTCTATATGTGTGCTAAGAAAGGGACTCATGTTAGGGGAGGTTGGGGCTAGTGTTGGGAGGGAAGGAAAGGGTGTTAATAGTTTCCTTAATTAGAACATGTATTGATTGCTAGAGACTATAAGTTTGAGATGATATATTTGAAACACCAGACAAGCTCCTACTTCAAGGCCATCTACTCTTCTTCTTCCTACTAAACATCATGATTTCTTGTTCTGGGCTATTAGTAGCATTCACTATCTCAAGACCCATGGGTTTTTAATTCACAGTCTCTATCTCTTGTTCATTTTTATTTTTTTTACAGAGAGGTTTCCTGTTTTAATAACCTCCCTTTGTTTACCAGGGATAAAATTCTGTATCAATTTAACATCCATCCTAGCAGCTCCCTTCTCATGTTCAGATACTCCCATATTCTCTTCAAAATCTTTAGAATCTTTGCTTTCCTTCATCCCTCCCACCCGATCCCCCTTCTTTGGTAGCTATGTTCACCCAAACAAACGTGTGTGTGTGTTTGGGAAACACACACATTCAAATCATAGAAATGAGAAGACAGAGTGAAAATGTGGTATACAACCATGATTGCAACCTTACTTTTCTTATTCACTATCCTCATTACTCATACCAATATCTACTTCCTTGAAGTTTATTGCTATCTGTGTTAAGATACTAGCCAATATTACAATTCAGCTAGTTAGATAATTCTGGGAGCTGAAGTCCACAAGTCTTAAAGTTGCCAAGTTTGGGAACCTCTGATTTAGGCTATTTCCATATGACATTAATTAATTCCATAGTGAATCCCTTAATTGGAAGACAATCTTCAATTGTTTTCACTTCTGTCAGCTTCATAACATCAGGTAGACAATGCTGTAAATCAATCCATTCTCACTGATGCTGATCAATAGGAGAGTTAGAAATGTGATTTAATCAGTATCTTGCCTCATCAATTGCTGCAACTCTAGAATAATTCCCCTGTCCCTACTTCAAATAAAAAGAAAATAAATTGTGAACACTCAGCACTATACATTTTCTTTACATAATGTGGATATGTATTCGACTATCTGCAAGCAAAACAAACAGAGCTGTTGTTACTTATATTATAAGAGTTAGTTCTCTATCTGAAAAAAATACCTATGATACTGGAAACATAATGCTGGAAACATAATGATCTAGATTGTAGCATGAGTCTTTCTCTGAGGGACCTAAATTATTTTCTTAAACCTAAAGGCAGGATTAGGGTTATCAGATTTGAACTGCAAATATCCAAATAGCTACCAGAGGGCAACAAAAAAAGATATAGAATATCTCTTCACAACCTAGGTCTTAAAGTCCTACATTGGGTAAGAATTTAAGAATTTAGTTAAAAAGAAAGATAAACAAATTTGGTGCTTGATATTTGAATAACGAGTGAGGATAACTGAAACAGATTTTATAAGGATTAGGGAATTACCTGGAAGTTGCCTACAAGAATTAAGATCATCTTCTCTGATAATGTTGGTTGTATTCCTTTCCTAAGGAAGGACTTATTTGTGTCCAGGAACCAGGTAGCATGGTAAAGCAACAGCAAAGAGAAGAAAATCACTGATACCTATCAGCACTGAAACAATGAGATCCAATTTCCTTAGGATTTAATTAGACATGAATAGAACAGAAAAATGTTGATTTATCCATTGAAACAAACCAGTGTTACAGGATGGGCAAACTGAGCGCTCGCTTAGGAACAAGATTTAAAATGGGGGTTGAAAACCCAATGAAGGCATCTGGGAATACTTCTAAACAAAGCACATAGCTGTAGTCACATCATTATTTTCTAAGAATGCCTGTCTACTTACCAGAGGTATTCTTGTCAATAAAGTGGTAGGCACTTTTTTATTGGTTGCCAGACTTCCTCTTCTTTTAATGTATGTCTAAATCTAACAAATACAGGATTGTGTAACAGGAAGCATGATATCACAGGAGATATAGACAGGCAGATTGGTGATCACAGATATCAGCCGCCTGCTTTTGGCTGATCAAAATGACTTCTTATTTCATCTGAATTTTCTGTACTCGCTGTTAATAATAATCAATCTTACCTATTCTGTCTTTTGTGTTCTCTTATGAGAAACCTCTCATATTCTCTCATGTTTCATTTTTATAATCCTCTTTTCAATGCCCAATCATTAACCATTCTATCACGACTTCTTGTTAGTTGCTCTTCTCTTTGCTCTTTTGAATTTATCAGCACCTTTTTCTAAAGATTGAAAATAAAAATTTAAAAAATCATAATTTGATAAGTGTTTGTAGCACTGCATGATAATATTTAACATTGTCCTATTGAACAGGACTTTTTCTTCTACTTCTATTTATTCAGAGGCTTAATGATCCAGATATCGATTTGCATTCTAATAGCATGGTATCCATGGAATGGAATCCACCAGGAAATTGAAGACACATTTTTGGATTATGTCCATTATCAATTTGTAGATGCATGGCTTTTTATGGGAATTGGTTGGGAAATTCTTCTGTAGAGAAAGAACATGGGAAAGCACTATTTTAGTATGGTAAAATTTGAGTTAGAAAATAAAAGAGAAAAGGAAATTTAATTAAAATGTATCTTCAGCAAGTATAAAAAAAGTATTCAGATCCCTCTCGCATAGACTGAAAAGAATTCTAGAATGTTATTTCATTTGTTCTCAAGTTGATATCTAAGCTGGCCATCTTTTAAAGTTGAGTGAGGCTCAGTGTAGATCAGGGGTCCCCAACCTTTGCAACTTTAAGTCTGAAGGGCTTCAGCTCCCAGACTTCTCCAGCAGCTTTGCTGGCTGGAGAATTCTGGGAGCTGAAGTCCTTCAGACTTAAAATTGCAAAGGTTGGGGACCCCTGGTGTAGATTACTATTACTATTCTAATCTATCTGCCATTTCAGTTATTGTGCCTTCTAAAAAAAACCTCTATAAAGCTCTATAAAGATTTGCTTAATAATAGTTCCCCATGGGAGACTTCTTGCTGAAATTGGCTGACCAGTTCTCCATTCAGTTCTCATGGTTTATTTGTTGGTTTATGTGTGGTGCTTATCAGAATAAATGTCACTAGTGCCTTTCATTAATGTAGCAATTTGTAACTCACTCTTTTCTGTATTACTAACAGAATTTTACTGGCCTAGTGTGGGTCTATCTTTCTATGAAGCAAAAAGATCCCTAGCAATGTTTCTACCTTTGACTTCCTTAAAATAGTCCTGCCAATTTAAGAGTTAATGGCACAAAACTTAGGGGCATGGAATGGGAAGATTGCTAACATGACTGAAGATGGACACTGGTGGGGCCTCTCCAACTATATGCAGTTCATTGGCAAAAAGAAGTAAAGTTCTGTGCTTAGCAGGGAGGACAAGACAGATGTACTGAAAGGCAAAATCTAGCTCAGCAGCAGTACTTGTGAGAAGGACTTGTGGGCATCTTAGACGATTGCCAATTAAGCATGAATCAGCAGTGTGTTGCAGCTAACAAAACAGCCCAAACAATATTTTGCTACATCAAAGTTGTAATGTAAAGTTCATAGGAAATGGTGGTTCTGCAGTGGTGGTTTGATCTTGTGTTGATCAAACCCAGTCTAGAATACTATGCCCAGTTCTGGTTGCTACAATTCAAGGAGGAAGCTGAGGAATAGGGCACAGTAATGGAAAAAGGGACAAAGATGATGAAGAACTTGGAATTAAATGCTATGAAGAGGAGTTATAGGAACTGGGTATGTTTAACCCAAAGAAGAGAAGGCTAAAAGGAAATGTATTAGCAGTTCTTTCAAAAATTAAAGGTGTGTCGATTACAGGGAAGAAACTGTAGATTTATTCTCCATAACTCCTGAGTGTAGGACAAGAACCAATGAGTGGAAGCTTCATAGTTGGAAACCAAACCTCAAAATAAGTGAGAATTTCCTGCCAATGAAGCTATTAAATAGTAGAGAAACTTGTCTCCTGGAATCAAGCAAACGCTGGACAACATTTGTCTGGGGAACAAAGATTTGAGGATTCCTTTCAGGTCAGAGTTTGGATGAAAAAGTCCCACTTTTATGATTTTATTAGTCTTCAAAAATTATAAGGGAACAAACTTAATGACTGCCTTGTTTTTCTCTGCCCTGTGAGATGTCTATCTGTGAGATTCAAAAAATCCCCCTGATGCTTATATGCTTATATGTGCTACTAAAACTCTGATTTCAGTAACCTTTAACTGGGCGAAACAATGCATCATTTTGAACCAAGGTACTTCAAATGGGCTATTCAAAATCCAGGATCATGACGTCCATGGAATTGACATTTGGCAAGTTTTATAAAACACTTTATGATATAAGGGTTATCGTAAAGCAATTATTGACCTAATACAAAATATCATAAAAGGCTTCCTGTGCTGATGTTTGACTGGCTATACCATTCAATGTGGGCTCCCCCCGCCCAGGTACACACATCTGGGAATGCATCCCAACATTTTTCCAGAGAAGGCAGTATATTGGGAGCTTTGTCACTGTTGGAGGCATTGAGGACTTGGTAAGGAAATATCTCTGAAACAATGACCCAACAGGGCAGAACTTGCTTAGTTGTATAAAAATTGGAGTCTATAAAACAGGATCTATATATAAATGGGATGAATAAATTGCTCGCATCCATTATCCATGTCCTTACTTCATACTATGTTCATTTTATCCAATTGCCTGAAAAAAAGACAACCAAGAAGTCCCTAGGAAAGGGAGCTGAAAAGCCATCAACTCTTCTTTCCCCTTTGCCTAAGAAGTAGAAGATGGCGGGATGCAAATGATTGTACAAATGAGGAAAGGGCAATGCACAAAGTAAACGGCGGTATTTTCTGTGGTTTCAACTATGCCACAGCAGAGTTACAAATAAATCAGCACAGCTGCCAAACAAATTATGGCTTATGATTACATAAGCATAGAGTTGATTCTGAAGTGCTAGGAAGACATCATATGAATGTGCCTTAAATGTTGTGTACTATTATAATATGTACCACCACGTTGTACCTTTGCTAGCTGTTTTATTTTTTTTCATTTAACACTATGAGCCGCTCCATCCAAAACTTCACTGCAATTTATTTTATTAAAATAGGCATGCTTTTTGATTTTTTTTTCTTCTGTATAAACATTCACAGAAAAGGAAATTATGCCAAAAACATAATATTAAAGTGAAATTTGAATCCAGCTCTCCAAAGTATAATCCTGGCTTCATAAACCAAATTGATAAGTCAATTCAAAATATATTCAAGGTTTAGGATTGGCTCAAAATAATATTAATAGTTATTGTTAGTTATTTACAAAAAATAAACTTCCTGTACCATAGGGATTAAAATTTCTCTAGGAATAACAGATTACAACGAATGAATTTAATGATTAAGCAGTTCTGAAAAGAATCAGCTCTGAGGCCTATACTATATGGTCCAACTATCCTCAGTTCAACAACATTTTTATTCTGAGATTGTAATATCATACATGTATTTTGAATTGGGAAATTTGGACTATAATGGACTAGAGCTGGTCTTTATTTAGAAACTATTCAAGATAGAATTACAAACTGAGAGTTGAATAGCAGTGATTATACATCTGGCAAGTTACTTGTTGAAATTTGCCTGGATTCGCTGTAACAGAGAGCAAGAAATTACTCTCCTAGGAATATTCAACTCAACATTAACTGTTGAAAGATCAAGGTCTCAGTAGATGAAACAAAGAAAATTAATCTCACCTAATAAATTTATTTGTGTGAATTTCTAACTGAACAAAAGAGAAGAGTGAGCTGATGGCAAGGGCTAGGCAGCAGATAAATGTAATAAATTATTATTTTTATATCGTACTTTAGGGGGGCAAAAGTACATAATAGAGATAGGATGTAGTGATCACTTAAGTTAGAAAAAGTTGAATGTTAATTTTATTGCAAGGAGCAATGTGCCAAAATTTGTTGAGGTAAGAAGTACATTTTTGTTACTTTTAAGAACAAGAAATAATGTATTTTTTTCTAGTTTATTTTGATGTTGCTGTGTATGCAATAAATATAACATATTAATATATGTTATGCAAAGGATAACATGCATAATATGCAAAGGAACCACTTTTTCCCTACTAAAAGTAAATTACCTTAGTGCCATTGAAGTTACCCCTGGAAGAACAACATTCTGCCCAGTTCAGGGGACAGTTTTTGCTCTTCCCTCACTTGGGAATTCCTCCTTTGATCAATTGAAATGATCTTATCCCAGCGCTAAACGTGACTCATTTTCTCTGTCTCAGATTCAGACTGGCATATCAGACTTGATACCTGCATCTTAAATATCAACTTTGTAGGAGTCTTTCTTAGCCAAATATCTTTCTATAGAAATGAAGGAAGTAGAAAGTTCCTGTCCAGTGCTTGTCAGATGAAAAGAAGATAGGAAGGATATCTGGCATGAACCGCAAGTCCTAAGGGAAGGTATATGTAGTTTTAAATTTTTTACTTAAAAATATTAAAATTACGTGTTGTCAATTTTTAAAATGTCTAGGGACTTCCAGAGCTTAGAAGTGGCCCAGTTCTCCCTTAAAATCTGAGAAAATGTGTTCTTGTTTGTGCTTTGTCTATTCTTACAATCTGTCATCACCTTTAAGTGGTTAGAATGGATAACACTCCCAAAAGTAGGGCAAACTCTATAGTCATGCAGACGCCATGTCTCAGATCTTCACTTGCCAACAGAGAGTGGCTACGTGTTACAGTTTCCCCCTTATAAACTTTGAACACATTTTCAGATACAGGCTGGATGATCTTATAGTAGCCTTTATTCCAGACATTTTCCTTTAACAACCAAAAACTTCTCTACTTTCACAATCACTTTTTGCTTTTCTTTCTTGTCTCACATCCTCCTACATTCCCAGAGGGCCGGTTTGGTGTAGTGGGGAAGGTGCTGGTTTACAAACCGGAGATTATAAGTGCTGAGGTGGTGCAGAGGTTAGAGTGCAGTACTGCAGGCTACTTCAGCTGACTGCTAGCTGCAGTTCGGCAGTTCAAATCTCACCGGCTCAAGGTTGACTCCGCCTTCCATCCTTCCAAGGTGGGTAAAACGAGGACCCAGATTATTGGGGACAATATGTTGACTCTGTAAACTGCTTAGAGAGAGCTATAAAAGCACTATGAAACGGTATATAAGTCCAAGTGCTATTGCTATTCTGAGTTCTAGGCCTCCCTTAGGCATGAAGCCTGGCTGGGTGATTTTGAGACAACCATTCTTTCTCAGTCCAACCTATCTCATGTAACTGTTATTGTGGGGAAATTAGGTATGTTCAACAACTTCAGTTAACATACATACATACATATATATATATATAATATACATGCATAAACTGTAAAAGGCTTACATCCTACAACTGTACCTTTATTATAATAATTTTTTAAAAATTGCCTATTCCAGGAGCTTAGGAAGGACTCTGTAGGTAGATAAAAATGCCAAATTCAGTCTAAATATCTGGCTGACTGTGCAACTAACCACAGTAATCAATAATATCATAATCAATTACAAAAGGCCACAATGGAGCTGCACATATACTATGCTGAAACATAACATCCTGGGCTCTTGGGAAGAACTCTGAGAATGAAGGCCAATACCAGTTAAAGCATTGACAGCTGTGATTTGATATGGCATATAAAAACAATAACAGTAAGAACAATATCTTAATTATTATTACATTAATAATTCATAGACTATTCAAGTTAGGACTTGAATTATTAAGTTTTCACCAGTCTTAGAGTGTGAATCTAACAGTAAGAGTATCCATACATAACAGTACCAAGATGTTAGGCGGTTTCTCTTCAGCGATAAGCAGGTTTCTATTTTGTTTTTAATTCCTATGATGTGAATATAATTGAGCAAATTTTCATTTATTATATTATTTGTTCATTAGATTTCTATACAGCTTTTCTTACATAAACTCAAAGCACTATATGTTGTCTAGTTTCCACTGCAATTGCTGCTCTATGAGAAATGTTGGACTCAGAGTAACTAACCCAAAGTCATCCATTGAACTTATTTTGGTTGAGGATCTACTGATGTCATTCTAATGCCTCTACACCAGGGGTCCTCAACCTTTGCAACTTTAAGTCTGAAGGACTTCAGCTCCCAGACTTCTCCAGCCAGCTTTGCAAAGCTGGCTGGAGAATTCTGGGAGCTGAAGTCCTTCAGACTTAAAGTTGCAAAGGTTGGGGACCCCTACTCTACACCACACTGTCTGTTATACAAAGATTTCATATATATCCATATGCAACTATATGCATCTTTCATCAATATTGGAATGGCATTTGGATAAATCTCACTATTATGATAATCCTGTCAATATTTTTTCCTTCCTTCCTTCCTTCCTTCCTTCCTTCCTTCCTTCCTTCCTTCCTTCCTTCCTTCCTTCCTTCCTTCCTTCCCTTCATCACTTATTCTTAAACAGGACAAAATTTAAAATAAACTTACAGCAGGAAGGCAAGTCCTAATGTGCCTGGAAACAGATTCTGTCTTTGAATAAAGGGTATCTTCACCAAATGGTATAATTAGTGAGTGGATCAGAGGCATGTGATAACCTTTCCTGATATCGCAGCTCTTTTGAGATTCTTGTAATGTCAATCTCTTTCATGGCAGGTAGTTTAGCTAAGAGCTATGAATTCTAGAAAGGAAATAGGAAAGGTTGGAGAAGTAATATAGAGAGTTGAGTGAAGGGATGTAAAGGCCAATATTCTTTTTACCCTATGCCTTGAAATTGTTCTCTGTGTGAGTGTGTGTATGCGTGCATGCGCACGCACATAAAGAAGTTGCTCGTTGGAATGTAAACTTATAATCATTATCAAAAAGATGAGGCCACCAATTTATAACCTTTCCTTTCTTTTGTCTTTATTTCCTTTATGTCTTATTCACTATTTTTTTAATTTTCCTTATTTTCTAATATTTGTACTGCTTTTATCTTATTAAAATGTCTTCAAAAATTATAGTAAAATGGGAATGTACTATTCTATTTTATATTTTTTTATTTTTAATTTTGAGGGTTTTTTTCCCCAGGGACTAGTAAACCTAGATTGTATTCTAATGCTGTACTGTAGGGCTTGTCAGAATTTGCATAACAGAAATAATTGGTGAAAAGGGATTGCTCTATGCCAGGTAACAGTTAGTGCAGGGGTGTCCAACCTTTGCAACTTTAAGTCTGAAGGACTTCAGCTCCCAGAATTCTCCAGCCAGCTTTGCAAAGCTGGCTGGAGAATTCTGGGAACTGAAGTCCTTCAGACTTAAAGTTGCAAAGGTTGGAGACCCCTGCAGTAGTGCATGTCACAGCCTTTTGACAAGCAATGTTATCTGAGCATACTGAAGTGAGTTTTCAGTGAAAAAGAGTATCTGCACAATGCGTGGGTGAAGAAGATCAAGTAAAATATTTGGGATAATGTTGTGTGATTGTTTGGCTGCTTATTGAGATTTTGTTTTGGAATAGTGCTGAATGTATTACAAAGGATTTCTAAAAAAAAATATCAAGGTGTTAGTGATGAGTTAATTGTGCATCATGCATGACACTGGAGGCATTTCCTTTGATGCTTCTGCAATGACTCTCGGCAGTTTCACATAAGTAGATTTGGTGACCTAAATTCATTGAAAATGTATTCCTGTTGCAGTTGAAAGGTAGATGCCTGAAAGGTATACCATAAACCAGTTGCAGCTGCAAATTTGCTGCCCATTTCAGAGAAGGATGATATAAAATTGATCAAATTCACTGAGCTTTCCAATGTTTAACTCTACATTAAAGTGGGATATTAGTGTGTTTGAGACTGATTTTGTGAAAAGTCCTCTCTTTTCAAAAAACTTGGCTGAGAAGTTTCTAATTAAAGTTTCCTATAGAAACAGCATTTTGTCAACGTTTGCCTTTTATAAATATATATATATATATGGTTTGCAATATATGTAGAATTTGAATTGAGAAGTGCTGCAATCCTATATGTATATATTCAAATATCAGCCCATTGCATTCCCAGAGCTTACTCAAACTTAAGCAAGCAAGGATGTTCAGTACTATGATAGTTTTGTATATTAAATTGACCTGAAAGATTAAATTACAATGTAAAGTAAAATTCATGAAATGGGTTTTTTAATGTTAGATTTTCTTTTGTCTGAACAGGGAGGGAGGCAAATGCTTTTCAAAAGTTACAAATTTCATTTTCAAAGAAAAGCTTCCCAAATAGCAAGGAATTGTAGTTTAAATGACATTGTAGGATTTAGAATGATTAGGTTTTTAAAAAAGGCCCAGAGTATTTCATTTCATTTCTTTTTTGTGGATTTTCATAGCTTCTCTGGCCTTAGCTATGAGGTTAGATCCCCTACTTTATCTCATTCAGAATCAACTTTCAACCAGAGTTGCTTTGACTTATGTGCAATCAGACAAGGATTGATAGTATTGCCCTGTTCATCTGTGTAGTTGAATGTGATCCCATTATGGATAAAACAGAAGAAACAGGAAATATGTTTGACTATATTTCCTTCCTTGTTCCCCCATTTTTTATCTCACTTTTCTGGTTCTGTCATGACAGGTGAGGAGGAAATTGTCTGAAATGTATTGTGGTAAATGCCAGTGTTGTTGTTGATGAAGCTGGGCCTTTGGTATTCACCTAAAATTTGTAAAAGTAGCAAAACTACTGTAATATAATTCTTTTCACTCTTCAACAAGATATTGCAGTAATTGGTGTTGCAAATAATTATATGCATATCTTGATAAGTTATTCCTTGATGAATGACCATCTGTACAAACTCAAGAAGGAACCTGTGTATGAGGAAATGATGAAAGAGATGAAAAAGAAATTTCTGGTGTTAATTTCCTAGGTACATACATAAATGCATAGATCTGATATATGAAAAACCCTAATTGGAAACAAACATGTTACAATTTGATTTCATGCATGTGCTGGCAGACTCGTTTATGATTGGAAAGCTGTAATTTTGTAGTCAATTTTTTTCTTCTTAATTAATCAGAATTATCCAGCTTCAAAGTGTTTGCAACGGTATTCTAAATATGATCATAAGATGGAATCTATAGCCAGAACTTTTTCCGCTTAGCCACCCAGATTGGTGGATTTGTCTGTTGCAGCATGGACTGACCATTTTTAAAAAGTTTAACTAAACATGTGAAGATCCCACGTAATTCTGGCATACATGAGGGAAATTAAGGTGCTATCAATAAGCATCATATGGAATGTATTTTAAAGAATGTATATTTGACCAGATAGCTGTATTAAATTAGATATCTGAATTTATTCTGCCAGGATATAACTTTTTCTTCATTGGAAAACTCCTTTTACATAAGGGAAGTCACGTCTTCTCTAAGAAAGCTCTGATTTTCCCAATCATTTGCCTTGTTAGTGTTACACAGAAGCAACCAGAGTCACTCATAAATATCTAAAGTAAGCAACTTTATTGTTCTCTGTCTAAGTTACAAGAATCTTCCCAGGCTCTTTGCCTTCCTCTGGGAACAATCAGCTGAGGCTTCAGGGATCTTGGGGGAGGTGAACTTATGCCTCTTGCACCTGTGCAAGGACTAGGTTAAGTTGATTCCCCCCTTCTCCCTGTCAGTTTCCCTAAAGTTAGTTCAAAAATGCCTTCTGCTCTGAGTGCCATCATCCTCTTCTACCAATTTACTAAAATTGTAAATTGTTAATACCCTGAAAACAGAAGACAGTAATGTGACTGTAATATGATTTAAGTCTTGTTGCTGAAAATAAAGGGAAAAATGAAGGTCGTGGGATGAATGTATTGGGAGGGAGGGAGGGAAGACGGAAGGAAGGGATAATGTGAGATGGAGGGGAAGAGCGGCACTTGGGAATAGTCATGTTTCTTTGACACACGATATCCTTTACATTTACTGCAAGTGGGATAACTAGAGGGGGTCTTTTAGATAAAAGTTCACAGATTCATAACTTAAGCAGCCCCAACTAGCATACCTGAAGGGCTGATATTGCACTAAAATGCTAGAGTTAAGGATATATGTCTTTAATCAGACCAGTAGTCCAGCACTACTAATTCTCTTTATGTTGACTGTTAATTGTTCTTTAAATGACACATGTATGTGCAGACACACACACACACACATATTTTGGGTGGGAGAGAGGAAGTACACTATGCTCCCTAACAAATTGGATGAATGTATGCTACCCACATTTTTAATTTTTAAATAAGTAATTAAAAGATGGAGACATAACTACCTCCCCAAATCATTATGTGAATTTGATGGCTTTCCAGTTATTGCTGAACTACTTTCAGTAATTTTAACCATCCAGTCCAGTGATGAAGGATACTAGGAGTTATACAACACTACATGAATGTCCAGAGGGCTATGGATTGCCTACCATTGTATAGATGCACCCACTTCACCAAGCAATCTCTTTAATTGTGATTTTGTCCCTTGTAAAATATGGGTCAATACCTGTTAGCTGCTATTCATCAAATGCCTTGTTGAAAGCAAACATCTGCAGGAATATAAATGGTGTACAGTGAAATGATTTCCTATCTAACCTTTCGATTTGCACTTGGATGAGTCAAGGAGGCGGCTCAGCACTTGTGATACCTTTGGTCAACTGATTGGCCTGGCCAGCAATTGTTTTTCAAATACCAATGTCATTTTTCTCCAGACTTTTGTCTGGAGACTTTTGAGACTTTTGTTCCAGACCTCCTGGATCATTTTAAGAAGAGAGAAAGGGAGGGAAGAAAATAATGCTAGCTGGGCTCCTTTACTTATCAATCAAGGTAGCAAAAAAGTGAATATCTCCTTTTAAGGTTGAGAGAGAATGGTGGGATGAAAACGGAATTGGGGTTCATGAGGAGGTAGGAAAAAATTCATTGGAGTGGAGATCAATAAACAGAGTCAGAAATTTGATTTTGGGCAAGATCTGCTTGGGAAAATCATTAATTTTCCTTGTGTAAATATGTTCAGGAGGAAATGTATGGGCAAAGAAACAGCAAGGTGTTTAGTGTTCAGTTCTTGTCAGAGTCTTTGGAGTTTAGTGAGCTAATCCCACATTGTTTATAACATTGTCAACTAAGAAAATTGGGGGGGGGACCTCCAAACAGCCACAGGACTGGGCAATAGTGTGGCCTGCAATTCGTTTGTATTCAAAGAGAATGAGTGAGATAGAAGGACACAGTAATTACAAAGATCTGACCAATAAAATTAGTTTACAACTTAAAGCTAAGCCAGGAAATACATATTAACTAAGGCAAACCTAACACAATAACCATACATATTTAAAACAACACCATGTTACAAGTCCGGCCTATTCAATTCATAATAAAGTGAAACAAGCATTAATTTAGAAACTATCCAGATTAATGGGAATAGGATAGGGTAACCAGTATCAACATTAACCTAATAGTTAAACAAGGTTCTATCATCTTTTAAATGCCATCAATCTTTCTCATACATAAAGAAAAATGGGGAGCTAATTTCAGAGTCATAGAACCAAATACTGAAGACACAGAATCTGGAACTGATAAGACCTATAGCAAGGAAAAAATAAAGAACACCCTAATATAAAGAACAACAGATTAGTAGGGAGAAAAAGGACAGACCAAAGGCTTTAAGTGCCAATAACTTAAACTAGGATGTGGTGCAAATAGGGACCCAGGGAAGACACCTGTATGCGTAAAGGGATGAGAATATTATGGAAACACCAGGACAGCTGATTGGTATTGTGTGGAAGTAAGATATTGGAAACACTGTCTGGGAGGATACGGTAATAGTCAAAATCTGAAAGTGTCATGGTGTGCACTAGTAGCCAACAGTTTCCTCCATCAGAAACCCCTGGATTTGCCCTACTTCTTTTTGTGGTTTGAAAATTTTATTAGTTTTAACATCTTTGACAGTTGTTTCTGCTTGCTGAGATTTCTGGGATTTCTGGTTCCGAACCTCTCCATGTCCATCTGTTGCCATCTCCTTTTCTTACTTCTCCCTAAATTGTTTTGGCCATAAAGATGCACTTTCATACAAATTTTCTGTGAGAAAAAGTAAACAACAACAACAAAAATGTGCAATTGTGAGATATAACAAAGAATGGCAAGAGGAAACCCTAACTTAGCATCTCTTCTTAGATGATTTTGAGATTTGGTGCTTTCTTTTTATCTTTCAGGCCATTTCTCAATGGCATTTCCAAACTAAAGGCTACTGGACATTTTCCTGCATATTTTCAAATGTATATTCTTTGCTTGAAAGTAGTTTAAAAAACATGGGAACCATGTCAAAATGTGTGAATGGTAAAACATCTGTTTTCTTTTACTGTAAAGGTACATGAAAACTTAAAAATGTACCTCCATTTTTGTGGATGCTTTATAAATTTATACAGCATACGATACTTGAGCCTCTCTTTCAGTGTTGACTTAAAGGAAGCTTCCAGAATCTCTAAGATCACTGTACTAATAGAGTAATCATAATATGGATCCAACAAAAGTTGGACCATATTTGGTTGTGATAGTTTTATAACTCAAACTCTTAATTTATTCTTTTTACAAATAAGCACCATCAATTTCCAAAGAATCCTCTCATAACGAATGATTGTAGACATCTCATTTATTTCAGCAAGCTTTGCAAGGGGAATTAATTGGACAATTTTATTCTGTCCTTCTTGTTTTGATGTCTTAGTCCTGTTCAAGTATTCAACATTGTTAGCCTAAGGGTGTGTGTGCAGGGAAATGTACATCCCTTGTTTCCCCTACATCACAAATATCCTACAAAGGGAGATTGTTACTACAGTTGACTACATATGAGTATCTCCCTTGTATAAGAAAATCCTGATTGTACAGAGTTTCCAATGACAAAGGAAGTAGCATTTCAAATGTTCCTGTTTAGTGTTGAAAGGGCAGGGATGGAAAGGGCAAGGACTGTATTTCCCTGCCACAATGCAATTTTGAAAACTTGAACAAGAGCATTTTTTGGGATGCATTCATATGTTTGCTTGCCATCTTACCAAGACTTCATTGGGAGAAGCACTTGAAATAATGTGAATGGCAGGTGATATTTCAGTACGTATCTGCTTTAAAACAACATGGCTACAAACAATCATAGATTTTGGTACTGATAGATACTGATTCCAAAGATAGAAAATATTATTGTCTCTAATAATTCAGTAAGAAATATCCTAATGGTAAATGAAACTGCAAATATTGTTTTATCAGCTAAATGAAGTGATCTGAAACTTCTAATAGCAAATAGATACAACTTATTTAAGAATTTTTAAGACTCTTGCTGCAGAAGGTCATAACTATGATATTCAGTAGTTACAATTAATGTTTAAAGACTAACAGAGGTCTTGGAAGGTTAACAATCTTAAGGGAAGTCTTAAGCAATTAATACTTCAGAGATTAATCCAGAAATAAGCAGTTAATACTGCTGAGGCTAAGCCAGAAATATTGGTTTTTCGTCAATGCCCCAGATGACTAAGGAAAATGGAAAAGCAATTGGTAAAAGCAATTGTAAAAAAAAAAAGGAAAGGAGAATAAGGCTTGGAAGAAACTAAATTCATGGAGGAAATGTAAGAAAAAAGACCTACAGAGTTTACTTAATTTCTGGATTAATAACGGAATGGAAAACAGAGTTACTTATCATTGTTTTCTGGCTTGCAAGGGATGGATACTAATTAGGGAAGAGAGAGAGAGAGAATATAGCTGCTCATTTAAATGGGAGACTCATTATCCTCTATATATAAACAAAGTGGACAGAAAAAAAGGAAATTTGCAATAATTCTTATTTTTTCTGATTGTATTGAAACTGGATTAGCTTCCTTTTGGATAAAGATGAAAAAGGCAGAAGAAAGAGAAGTGAAAGACAGTTCTCTCAGTTGAGCAAAAACCTGCTCTTTTTTGAATTGCTAGATAGTTTGAGAAATCTAGCAATAAGACAAAATTAAGTTCTGACTTCAAAGTGATGTGAAATTATTAATAAGCTATAAGTAAGAAGTAAAGGAATAATCTGCTTCTTTCTTTTTGTTTTTCTAGGCTGAAAGACAGGATAACGACTTTCTTTACACAATGGATAATAATTGATAGAAGCTGTCAATTATTATTCTTCTGGAAAGGCTTAAGCAGGTTCTGATAAAATGTTGAATACTAGAATTATTCCAAGATATCACAGTCAACATATGAATAAGAAAACGTAAAAATAGTTTGTGTACAGTATACAATTTTATCAATTTATATATAATATACAGTATAATCTAGTGTTCACTTTTGACTTAAATAAGAAGGTTCAAATAAGCATATTTTATTTAGTGACTACTTTGATGGCTCCTTGCCTTACACAAATGCCTGTAACTTTCCAAGTGTTAGCAGAGGAATACAAGCACTAAGAATGTTCATTAACATTGTTTCCAGAGCTCACTGTGTCACTTGGAGCATATCTTGCCTGGGTTTCAATACTGGAGTTGAATAGCTTCTTATGTGCCTTTTCCACACTCAACAAGAGTCCTCTTCAGCTGTAGACTGGTTTTAACAAAAGGTCTGGAAGCTTCCTACTAATTCTACTTCTTCTTGGATATGGCCTTTGGCCAATCATTCTCTCTCAGCCCAACTCACTTCAAAAGGTTGTTGTGGGGAAAACAGTAGGAGGAAGATGTGCTGGATATATTTGCTGCCCTAAATTATTTGTAAAAACAAAGACAGAATACAAACAAATAAACAAATAGGCAACACATAATAATCATGGCTTATTACAGGTTATTACAGATAGTGCCCAGAATTATTTGATTAGGATGGACAGCAATATCAATTTGAAGAATAAATAAATCATACAAAGGATATTTTATTCACCTCAATCACACCATTTGCATTATGGTCATATAGTATCATCTTGTCCCCTTCCTTCCTCCATCTTTGCGCACATAGTCATCCAATATCTCCTCTTACGATCCTTTGCATGGTCAATATCATCACAGTGGAGTAAAGTATTGTATTTTAGCCAAAAATCTATTAATTTTTCTTTCCTGAAATACGATTGACTGCTGAATTGATCAGCTTTATCAATTTAACACTGTCTTACCTCCTAATACATCCATTTTATCCCTTGTTATAAGAAAAGAAAACATTTTTAGAACAGGGACAAAAGAAAAGATATGGAAAGACTATAGCATAAAACTAAAATTATGAAAAGAGTGTTCAATAATAGAGTTAATGATCCCAATTGCTTTTCTGCTTGAACAAAGAAGTTGAGGGTGTTTAATAATTATTTCCAAGCTTCTTCCTTTTGTTTGCCAAAAAAAAAATACCCCACACAGAAAGGCTTGTAGATTATGCCAAGCCAGCTGCCGTCATTTTTACTTACAATTGGTAATGTTTATATGAGAAGGTATATTTGCACAATTTCTCACCAGGAAAGGTCACTCTTAGCTTTTTAATAGTATGTTGCTGAACCAAAGGGACTCACTGAGAGGCTCTAAAGACACCCCATTTTACATGCCTGCAAGCCACCTCTTATTGCATAAAGTGCCAGCTTTCACTGTCCATGAGATGATATTGCAGGCGGTATTTTTAACCTCATAGCACTGACCAGGATATTTAGAGTTGTGAGAGCATTGAGCCAATTAGAGCTACACTTTAAAGAAACAAGTCCAAGTAGGTATTCTTCTCCATTGACTGTGGTGAGCTCATCTTTAGTGAGGAGGTAGAAACCTTGTAGTTGAAGCTTAAGTATAGGCTATTGCACCTGTCTTTAGGTAGTTCACTCTATTAGCTGCAGATAATCACTGCAGAATGTTAACTATTTGTCTCTCTGGGAGTGGACCTCTCTGATGATATGTAATGTGGGAGATGGTGTATGGGTAGTTGCATACAGACACACAGGGATGCTGTACTTTCAAGGCATTTCACAAGAAAACATTTCCCTTACTGGAAGTCCATCAACATTATTATTGATAGGTTGCAATTAATGAAATGATAGCATGAATACTCTAATAGCCTTTTTCCTCCCTGCTCAAAAACTTCACAGTGTTAGTTACTGGCACTTATTTGAGTGGCCCAAATAAGTAAAAGAAAGAAAAGCAAATTAATAGGGAACCCAATTTGTAAATATCTAAATATTAAGGAAAGAAAGAGGTCTCTGAGACAATCAGTGGGGGAATATTAGAAGATGGGAATATTAGAAGATGGGTGGGCCAGAAAAGTAGACTACCAGGGAGGGAAAATTAAAATTACCATGGTAATTTATGAATTCTGCTGTAGGCAGAATTCATATTTTGGACAGGAATTTCATCAATGACCATACCAGAAATTCAGAAATGGCTTCAAGTGTGAGCTTGAGGAGCAAAGGATTTCCGCCTTCTCAGATTTTACATGTTACCAACATGGCAGGAAAACTAATTTTTAACAGGCAAGAAAAGGGTGGCAGTGAAAGAAATAGCAGCTCTCAATATTATATGGCTATGGGGAGCATTTTCAATCTCTTGCACTAGCTTGCAAAAGTTGCTCCACTATTTTGTCCCTAAAATATTGCAGATCATGGTATATAGTGTTTTAGTAAGCATTCAGAGGTTTTCAAAACTCAGCTTATCCTTTTTTTAAAAAAATACTCTTAAATTATTCTCTTTCCTATGAAGAGGTTGTTTCTGCTGATATGACATACCATTGAAAATTGGAGCCTCAAAATCATAAGCTAGAGTAGAAGCCTGGCACAAGTTTGGGTGATTGTTACAAGTATAACCGCGCCTTATAATGAAAGTGATCCTACTCGTAATGGTTTGAGAAAGCTGTGAGGATATAGACTTCTCCCTTGAAACTATCACTATCTAATCATTAACCTTAAATGTGTTTATTTTAGAATTTACCTTAACAGATAAACTGACAGATTCTACCATCTATCTATATTATGCAATTTGTTTTGCATAATCTTAGAGAATTATGTGAGATTTGCTGATGAATAAATTGTATATGTACAAGTAATATAAAAAAAACAGTCACAGAATGCAAGGTAAGATACTATTCAGTTAAAACCAATCACTTTTATGGCCCATTGATTTAAGCATAAGAAATAACATGCTTAGATATTAAACCATTAGTAAAACTTCAAGGAGTTTTAAATTTGACTGATTCATCTCTAAAGGGCACAATTCACCAAGAAAAAATATTGTGCAAACTTCATTGAAGTGAATGGGAGATAAGCAATACCATCACTATTTCGTTTCAATGAGATTTGCTCACAAAACTGTGATTTACGCCATTTTATATGTTTGATAGGAAGTTTAGCTTGAATGGAAGATGCCCAGAAGGTAGCACTTCTAACATGGTGACTCCTTAGCAATCTAGCCTGTAAGCTGCTGAAAGATATACCACAAAGCATTTCACTCTGTCTCTGAAGATGCCAGCCACTGCTGTTGGCGAAATGTGAAACCAAAATAAAACTAGACCATGGCCATTCAGCCCGAAAGCTCATCACTGCTTGATTTTCCAGCAAGTTGTTGCAAGATCAGCAGTTTTGGTTCCACACGTTTTCCTGCATATTTGTAAATAAAATAATATTATAAAGTCACCATAAAATCTCAGTAATTCTTCATCTAAAGAAAATAAAATCCTGATTATTTAGGATAGTGGGCGATGTTTAACAATCAAACATGGGAGCAAATGCTTGCTTCTAGCAGATTATGAACTGATTTTGGGGCTATCAATATTTAAAACAAGTGTCTTTAAACCCTTGCAGATTGCCTGTGTGATACTACGGGTTAAGCAAACTAGTCTCTTGATATCAGAGATTAGCATTAGGGAATTAACATGAGGGAATTAAACAGCACAGAATGCAACTCTTACATAAACTCTCTTATTGTTGAGTTCATTTTTAAGACTTCAGGACTAGTTTTGCATCTCAGCTGCTAGGAACTGCTGGTTGAACTGCTGGCTTTTATTTCCTGAGAGCTACTAGACTCTCCTGCAGTACTGTTGGGGAAATCAACTCATTGTTCTTACTTACATTAAGAACTTCCTATAAGAACTTACAGGAAGTACAGGTAGTCCTTGACTTCCAACCATTTGTTTAGTGACTATTTGAATTTACAAAGGCACAGAAAAAGTGACTTATGACTGTTTTCACACTTATGACCGTTGCAACATCCTAAGAGTCACGTGATCAAAATTCAGAGTCATATTTATGATGGTTGCAATATCCGGGGTCGTACAAGATAATTTTCTTTCATGACCTTCTGACAACATCAGTGGGGAATCCAGATTCTAACAACCATATTACTAACTTACTAACAATGGCAGTGATTCACTTAACAACTGTGGCAAGAGAGATTTGTAAAATGGGGCAAAATTGACTTAATAACTGTCTCACTTAGAAACAGAAGTTTTGGGCTCAATTGTGGTTATAAGTTAAGGACTACCTGTACAGGGCCTACTCTAGAACTGGAATGCTACTCAACATAATTTCCTTTGTAGTAATTATAAAGAAAGAATACTGGATATGTATCATATGTTGGCAATTTTTTCTTACAAAATATATTTTTTAAAATAACACCAAAGTAGAAAACCCATGTATTAAAATCCTGGATTCAGTTCTTAGACATAGCATCCTTTATTCCCTTAGCTGCCTCAAACATAGATAAACTGTTCTTAATAAACTCTATTTCCGGATCTCTGGATGATAACACAGATATAAAAATTTAGTTGCATTTAAACTTCTTTCCTCTCTATCTCTTGATTGTTAGCTGCCATTGAAAATATCTACATTCTGTTATCAGATAGGCAACTAAATAAGCTTTTCCATAAAATGGTTTCTTCCTGATATGTTAGATTTCAATTCATTTCTCAGCCCAGAATGGAACAACTCTCCACAACCAACTCACCATGGCCAATTTGCCACAGGACAACTCAATGGAACAATTCAATTTAATTAATTAAAGCAGTTTAGAAAATTACTTAATTTTTTTGTCATTCGCATTTCATTTTGTCCCTCCTTGGCATCTTTTCTTTAATGATTCTATTCCACTATTTATTTGATAATAGTGTAGTTCTTGTCACGCAGCAAGTTGTGTCCCATGGAGATTTATTTATTTATTTATTTATATGAATTTATCAAACAAAAATGAGAACAAGAATAAGAGAATAAAAATACAATGACAGGGACGATAGGTATGTTAGTGCACTTATGCATGCCCCCTCTACTGACCACTTAAGTATGAAGTAATGTCCACGGAAGTTAATTTGTGACTGAAACTGTGAAAATAGCTGAGACAACTGAATCAGGTAGGGCATTCCAGACTTTGACAACTCTTATTACAGAAATAATATTTTTTACAGTCAAGTTTAGAACAATTTACATTGATTTAAAGTGGTTGTTTGCGTGCATATTAGTGCGATTAAAACAGAAAAAGTCATTTACAGGTAAAGCATTACTAAGTATAATTTTGTATGCAATACCTAGATCTGACTGCAAGCGATGCAGTTCTAAGTTATCCAAACTGAGAACTTCGAATCTAATAGCATAAGGAATTCTATTGTGCACAGAAGAGTGCAGTGCAGGGCTTTTCTCATGAAGTACTTCTGAACCCACTCGGTTATACTGATATATGGTGGGGATTCCAAACAGTTGAACAATACTCTAAAATTGATCTAGCATTAGCTTTATAAGATCTAATTAGCAATACAATGTTTCCAGAAAAAAAGCTTCACAAAATTAAGTTTACAATTCTTAATGCTTTTTTAAGCAATGCTGTTACCATGAGCATAATGATGACTATAAATCATCAGAGATAAGTATAGGTCCTTAACAAAGTGATGGTCATCTGCTAGATCAATGCCACCTGGCTTATACTTGACATTCTGATTACGATTGCCCATATATAAGACACAGCATTTATTAATTGAAATTTGGAAGTTGCCAAATAGATGACCATTCAGGCACATAGTCAAGATCACTTTGCAAAACAACAGAATTATCTGTAGAATTCAATAATTTTACGTCATCGACAAGAAAAAAATGCAATTGCTTTTAAGTTGATCACATAAATCATCAATATAGTGCAAAAAAAGCATGGTATCTAAAACGCTGCCTTGTGGATCACCACTGCTAACTGATGCAGGATTAGACAGCGTGTTCCCTATTTTGACTTTTTGCAGTCTATTAGACAGGAAAGCATCAATCCACTTGTGCAAAAGTCCACAAATTCTGTAAGAGTTTAATTTCAACAGCAGTTTATCATGCACTACTGTATCAAAAGCCTTACAGATTTGACTGCAGTAAGTTGGTCATGATGAATTGGCTGAGTTTTAGCTGACCAGGAAACTGAGGTTCAGAATATTTGGAGGGTAACATATTAGGAAATCTAAGCTGAACAATGCTCACAATGCCATAACAATGGTATAATCAGATAATGGCTATTTTCCAGTATAGTTCTGTATGCTTATGTCTATTTACTTCAGTAGATTTTGAATCTCTAATTCTCAGTGTATGTTTCAGAACCGAGACAGTCCTCCTTACACCAAAGTGATCATGAAGGCAAGAATCTTTATTGTTTTATGCTCCCATTTGTTAGAAAGGGCATAATAAAAATTATATGTTGAAATGTTCAAATAAAAGCTCATCAGGCTTTGAGATCTGATGTTGAATGATTAGGATGAGCTCTATATCTCTACGTAAGTTTTCAGAAGTCACATTTGATTTTCTCAAACAACTGGTTTGTATCTTCCCCAAGGATAACATAATTCTGTGTTGGAACTTAGGTAATTGTTTTCCCACTGATGAAAAAGAAAATGTATTATTTATAAAAGCTGGTTTCTGTGACTTCATCATATGCTTTCTTCTTTGGCATCCACATGGAATTTCCTTTCTGGAAATTATAGTCTTAAGCAACAGGGCAGGGAGAAAACATTCAGCTCATGGGTATCCGTGTTGGATTTCCCAAATTACCAGAATTATATGGAAAAGAATAATTAGTCTGGCCTCTTTAATCAAAATGGAACTGTACTTTGTTATAAAAAACCGAACAGGTCATTGGTGCCAATCCTAGTGAAGGGAATCTGTTTTAGCTCAAACCTAATAGATATCTATAAAATGGCTAAAGTAGACTTTGAGATGAAGATTGTTCTGTGAACATATTTTGGGGAGTCCTCAATGCTCTCTGAACATGGTTCTTTGTCCAGATGTTTCATTACCTATCTAGATAACATCTTCAGTGCTAGCAGTACTTCTCTTATTTTGCTATGTGGTATTTAAGAAAAATCTTTTCTATCATGTATATAGGAAGATGCAGCCTTTTGGTTTCAAAACTAAGATGTTTTTGGCATAATACTTTATTTTTAATTTTACTTCCCTCCAAATTCATTTATGTGATCTTCAGGATAAAATCCATATTTTTTATATCATATTCTTTCCCTGATTCCCTTAATCAGTTTCAGATAGAAATTTTAAGTGGTTAAAATCAAATTATTCCCTGCCGATGCATTTTTGGGGCAGGACGTTTGAACTCATTTACATTTTATTGTCTAATTCTGGAAAGAACACTGAACCCCTTTCTTTCTTTCTTTTTTTTCTTTTTAACCGAATTTGGATCCAGAACTGGGGAGGGAAAACTTTTTAGTTTCAAATCAAATTCAATCACTGATTTTACACATCATCACTGATTCCAAGTTGATTCTGGTTTCACACAATGCACTAAGACATAAAGTTCTTGCCTGGGGCTGTGATCACTCTGCCATTATATTTTGTGAATCATGGTTTATAGCTTAGAGCAGGAGTCTCCAACCTTTGCAACTTTAAGTCTGAAGGACTTCAGCTCCCAGACTTCTCCAGCCAGCAAAGCTGGCTGGAGAATTCTGGGAGCTGAAGTCCTTCAGACTTAAAGTTGTAAAGGTTGGAGACCCCTGGCTTAGAGCACTGTGTGGACTTAGCCACTTGTGATGTATTCAATAAATTACAATTAACCTAAGAATTGGCTTATAACAAATTATTTCATTCTCACTGCAAATCTTGGTAGCATCAAATTTACCCAACTCTATAAAATTAACTAATTTAGTTGCTCGGATATTTTAAAACTGTGGAAGGTTTTCCTAGTTTATCAACCAGAAATACTTTTCCATGTCATATGCTCAGCATATTTTTTCTGCACATCTTCAGTTGCTCTGTGGATTTGTAATGATACTAATGTTATGTTCCAAAGCATTAATTGCAGTGTCTTCAAAAATATTTATTGAATGAAGAGGAAATAAGTTTATGCTATAAAATATTGTAGTACTGGTAAGAAATAATGTAACTGTCCAACAGAAAATGGACAGATAAAAAATATTAGATATCTTTGTATTATTTCAAGGAATTGTAAATTAAGCCAGTTTTTTATATTTATATATTTTTCCCATAATGGATAATGCAGTAGTTTCAACTTTCATTTTAGCATTTCGGAGTGCATAGAAATTATAGAATATCTCAACAGTGAGCACCCACAAGTCTTAGGAGTATATTTTGATTTTTACTAGAATTCCAGGATCATACAATGCCATAGGGAAATAATGATTGAGCAATCACATATATAAAAGGACAGGCAAATATGCCCTTATATTGGGAAATAAAGTGTCTATGACACTACATAGTGCAATTCAGTGTTCCTGAGCTGAATTTTGTTATTTTATGAAAAATTTAATATCTAATTTTCTACAAGAATTTGCTTTGTTTGAGCAACCCTTTCCAGCCCCCTTTTCACTATGATGAGTCAAATCTATTAGAAAACTTCTGGCAATCCTTAATATACATGTCATATACAGATGTTTTAAAGAATCTTATTCAGCTTGGTGGGGTGAAATGCATAGTTCCTCATTATCATATCAGCACAATTGTATCCTCCATTTTATTGCTATGAAATATCTAATATGGTGAATAGAACGTTTTAAATAAAGGAGACTGGTGAGAAAGGAAGGGGCTGAATTCTGGACATAGATTCTAAATGTATCCAAGGACCTGCTGTTATATTTTAAAAGCCATATGGCTGGCCAGACAGGTTGTTACCATTGAGTGCTGGGATAAATTCATAGCAACGGAATGTAAAAGAGTGATTCACTTCAAGGGACTAATATCTTCAAACTAAATACTTTGGTGTCTCTCAACATGCTTGGGAATCTTTGGCATAAGGGACTGGCTTCTTTAATGGAAAATAGCACATAGCATTTGGATATCTGCTGAACTTTGGAAAGTCAGTTATAGATGTTAGCTATTAACCACGAGGCCATACATTTTCCTTGAAAACTAGAAAATGAATGCAGTCGAAATGCCTTGGCCCTGTTCCTCCATCCATTTCTCCATTCCACCTCTTTGCCTGGTGGCTTTCATAAAGCAAATGTCAAGTCATACTTTGGCGATAGAAGATCAGAATGAGCAATGCAATTCATAGAAGAGTTACAGATGCCTCACTGGCTGCATACTTGTATGTTTATGTGGTGCTGCTTTGGAGGTTTTAAAGCCTCTGGATCGGTCAGTGACAACTCTAAATTCATTGCCTGTGCCAAAATGAAGAGGAAGTGGATGGGGGCTGGGGTGACGTTAATCTAATATCTTACTTCTTGTTAGTTGCTCTGGAACTCTTTAGTCTGAAGGAAAGTGTGCAAGGATTCAGGGGCCGGGGGTGAGGTGGGGAGGGTTGTGAGTAGGACAGAGGAAGGTTTTCCTAGGAAGGTGTCCCATCACAGCTTTGTTGCAAAATGGCCGCCTTGGCCTCAATTATTTTCAGCATGGCCACTGGTGCTATTGGAGTATATTATGGGGGCACTGCTATGTATCCTAGTTGAGGGTAAGATTAAAGAACACAGCAGCATTCTGTCTGCAAGTTTGATGATAAAAGATACTCAGTGTGAACTTGAGTCAGAGGCTGGAAAACGCAATTTCCTCACGGTACAAAAAAAAAAAAGGAGAAGGAGACCGTTGTGATATTTCCCCAGTGTAGCGTCTTTCTATGGGAAAGCGCAGTCAAACTCAGGCTCGCCTCATCTCTCTGAGGCCCCAATCCTACCACTCCCGCTGGTCACTCCTCTTCTTTCTCCCAATTCTCCTTTCCTCACCCCCCTCTCCAATTCCTTTTTCTGTAAATACTTATTTCGGACAAGCAGGGATCTATAGACTCTGGAGGGGGGAGAACAATTGTTTACTTTTCCCTTTCTTTTAATGATTTTGGTGTTTGAATTTGAAAACTATTATATATAAATGTGTGTATGTATATATGTATGCACACACACACGCACACACGCACACACAAACACAAACATCAACATACACACTGAAACATGCATAAACACACACATTGATCCTGGAAAAAAAAGAAAGTAGTTATTTTTTCCCCATGAGTTTTCTTGTTTCTCACTGGGACTTGTTTTGGGAGCAGATGGTTTTGGAGGGTGGGGGTGGGGTGAACTATGTAGATTTCTAGTACAGCTATTGTTCCCACCACGCAGGACAAATGTAGAAAGGGGAAGGCTGAGGAAGGAACAACAACAAAAATAAAACAAAATGAGAAAACTTTGTGATGTACAGAATCTGTAAATAGTCAAAAGATTCTTTCTCTTTTCTAACAACAAATTATTTCTGTCACTTTATATTCAAAAATAAAGAAACCTACCACAAAATATCAGGGTAAAAAATTATAAAAACTTAGAATCAGAGTCTTTTCTTGGTCTTTTCCATATGTTGAGTGCAAATGTGTTTTCTTTGGGATGCTGTCTTGAAAAGAAAGTTGGAACGGGTTTTACCTGATACAGCAGTATGGCAGGCTTGGTATGTGAATAACAATAACTCCCTTCCCAATGTTTAGTTATGATTTACTGGGTATTTTTTATGGAAATTTTATTATACTTCATTATTTATTTTTTTCTTTCCAACAAGGTGTACTACTTTGAGATGTTTTGAACACAAAGCAGATTTTAAAATGTAAAATAATGCTGAGATACTCAGAAAATGAGCACAACATTATGGTAAGCCCCCTTTCATCACACTACCAAGAAGCATTAAAATGAAAGGAGCATTGCCACAAGGCTATGAGGAAAATCAAATCAAATCTATAGTTGTGCAATACAGGAAGAACTCTTTTGTGGCCTTCTGATTGGGCCTGCCTATAAAGATTATTTCCCATCCAAGGATTTTTTAATCTTTGTTTTCTTATCTGTTCTTTTCAAAATACAGAGTGCCGTAGCTGAAAATAAGATGGAAAGGCAGAGAAAATATTGCAATGTTTGTTCACATTATCTCTTCTTCCAATAGCATCACACATTGGTGGGATCAAAAGAAATTTAAACCCAGTGAAGATTTCCAGGAAGATCTTCTGTAGTTTTCTCCCTCTACTTTGAGAACAAAACATCCATAATCTAGTTCAATATAGCCAGTTTACAACCGTGACCTGCATGACTGAGGATCTCCATAGACATTTAGCCAGCTTACATGTACTTGGGCCTATCTGAGTTCTCAGAAAGTAACATGGAAGACACAAGTGTGCTGCAACTGAAAAAGCTTGTTTATTACAATTATTTATATCCTGCCTTTCAGTGAAATAAAGCAGCTTACAATTTGTAATACACGATATATTATTTAAAAACACATTTCTAGGGTAGTTCCAGCAGGGTAATTTGTAAAGGGAAGAGAAACTAGCTTAATGGGTTTCGATAGTGGCTATCATCTTCTTTTCTCACTCTGTCTTTAGAGACACTTCCCAGAGGGCAGATAGCGATCATGGCCTTTTGGAAAGGAAGAATAGCAAGCAGTAGAAGATGCCTCAGGCATAACTGGAGCATTGCACACACTTTCTCAACCTGAACTTCAGTCCCATTATTTCTAAGCAGCTGGACCAATGGCTATAAACAATCTGGAGGCACCAGGTTAACGATGGTATATGCAAGCCAAAGTCATCATATTTAATATACATTACCCAGTTATTTAGCTTGAAAGCATCTCTCTCTCCCCTTCCCTCTCCCTCCTCCCCTCTCTTTTACAAATATGTAGTGAGATAATGTTCCTTTGTTCTCTGACCTTAAAGACCCAGATAAAATTAATGTAGAAACCACCTCTGGCTCACAAGCTTCCATCTACTGGTCTTTGCACCAATCTATTGCACATTATTAAGAAAAATCAGAAACAAATTGGCTGCCTTTGATTGAAGGACTGTCAGGGCAACAGCTCCATTTTCTAAAGGAAATAAAACCAAGTTGTACCTGTGGATAGAAGTACAAAGTATTATATCTCAGTCAACCAATGGTGATATTAAAAGATGAAATATCTAACTCTCTTATCCAGATAAAAAATGTGCTGGGTTTCTGATACCAATTTTAGATACAACATTTCAATGGAATTGCAAGAATCCATTGTTTATTAAATGTATATCATGCCTTCTGTTCAGAACTAAAGGTAGCATATGTATCACTCTCTCTTCTCATTTTCCCAGCAACAACAGTTCTATGGGCTGACAGAGAAATAGTGGCCTAAAGTCACCCAGTGAGTTGGTAGTTATTATTATTATTATTTATTCAAATTTCTAAACCGCCCCCTCTCCCCGAAGGGACTATTTAGTCTATTGATAGACTAAAACCTGGGTCTCCTCACCACCAGTCTAACATCTTAAGCATTACCGGCTCAAGGTTGACTCAGCCTTCCCCCTTTTTTTGATGTTGGTTAGATGAGGACCCAGATTGTTGGGGGCAATAGGCTGACTCTGTAAACTGCTTAGAGAGGACTGTAAAATACTGTGAAGCAGTATGTAAGTCTAAGTGCTATTGCTATTACAGCATATTCTTAGATCACTTGAGTGAACTTCTTTCTCTTCTCTTTCCCTCGAATATTTGTTCACCATTTGGGGTACAACTTCATAGTGGCAAGGAGGAAGAGTGGGCCCAAGCTTTAAAATGGTTTTCTTGGTCAAATGCCATCAGTTCCCCCGCCCCCCATGCTTAGTAAAACCTCTTAGTGTGTGAGAAAGGGAGGGGTCAATGAGTGACTATGTGTGTATGTGCATATGTGACTTGAATGGTGAGTGACTTGTTACATATATGGGAATGAATGTGGAAGATGAGGTGGAGATGGATAGAATTGGTCGGTCATCCCGAGAAAGTTAAAAATAAGGACAGGGTGACAACAGCAAAGACCTTATCTACTATTAGTATAAGTGGGATTAGATTTATACTTATTAGTTTTTACTACAGCCTTTTTAATCAGTCTATGCTAATTTGGAATTCTGGGAATATAATCTTAACACATGAGCAAGAACAGTATTTTTAAATCAATGGATAAGCATGTAATGGGTAAGTAACTAAGTAACTGTATCTGCTATTTTTGCAGCTATTTCAAAGTAGCAAATACTTTCATGATTGTGGCCAAAGCTCTCTTTTATCTCATCTGCATTTGCATGCCGACAAAACAATGCAATTCTTTGTTAATATTCTTCTGCATTGGATTTTAATTGTTTCTTTATTATATCAGCCAACATTTGCCCAACCAGCAAGTTCCCATATTACAGGAAATATTTTCTCTCTCCCAGGATTTGCTTGCTCAGTATATGTTAAAATTATCCTTATCACTTGCCAATTTTTTTCACTGAAGGAACTTCCATACGGTTACAAGTAAGTTATGCTTACCTTTTTGTAGATGACAATCAAGCCAGGTCAGTTCCAACTGGTGCTATTTTAGGCTAATCAAAATTTTAGAGCTTGCCACTCTCAAACAAAATGTACTGTTCTCATTGACTATTTTATTCAAGAAAGTGTCACAATTAAGCCTGAGTCATGTTAATGTAGAGATCTTTTAGTGCAGTGATTTTTTTTAAGTAGTGCAAAGAGAAAGAGAAATAAATTGGTAGTTCATGTTCCTTTGAGATTTCTGAAATAACTGGTAAAAATCTGGACTGGTGTTGGTTTCTCAGAGTAACAATTATAGCAAATCCAGTTAAGCCAGACAGATTTTTAGAGTTCTTGTTGAAGAAAGTTGAATAAGTGATTTGTCAAAGCACAAGGACCAAATTGTGAACAAAAGAAAACTGGTTACCTTTTGGCTTCAGCAAAAGATTTGGACTTTCCCCTCAATTGTGCAACATTTGTTCAGCAATTAGCCCACTGACACAGTAGGCAATTCTTATGTCGTCTTTTCTGGGATTTCTGCATGTCTTTAAGCAAGAACTTACCAGGCATTGCCCGTCAGCAAATATTCGACCAACATTTCAATAAGGAAAAAAATAACGAGTGAGTAGTTGTTGCTGCTGCTCTGTGACATGACATGACATGACATGAAGCAGCCCTCCCAAACTGATATCTTTGCAAATACTTTGACCTGAGGATGAGAGTTACCAGGTCACTGCAATGAAAGCCAATGTATATGAAAGAAACCCAGATGCATAAAGATGTCAGAAAAACCCCCCACTCTAAAATGGGAATTGTTTCATTTTTCTAATTGTTGGTACAACTGGAAGGAGAAAAACTATGTATGAAAGGAACCACAAACAGGTTTTACCTTGAGCTCCTCTCTCTTGAGAAAACATTATTACGTGTTATGGTCTATTACAATATTAATTCAATTCAGTAAATACTTTTCTATAGTGCTATCAGAGATTCCATCCTATTCTTAAATAGGAGGAATTTCTTGGCAAGTACTGTATAAAAATTGTGAGTTTTGAAAGCCACTTTTCCCAATTTTTAATGTAGAAGCAGATACCCCTGCACATAGTTTGAAAAAGCCTGAACTCATAGGAGCATTAAGAATTCTAGTTTAAGGTTTGGATTCTTTGTGTCCTGTCAGGCCACCTACCTGCAACTGCAGCTTCCATTTTAACTTCCCTCAGAGTCCTGAAATAACAATATTTTGAAAGCTCCAAAATAGCAATTCCTCATCTCCCTATGCAGAAGATGGACAGAAATGTAACGTCAAATGGTATCTAAATGAATAATTGTATCCTCTCATCTACCTCTAAAATGAAACCAGATGGCACCTTCTTAGCTCTTAATATCAGACACCAACACTTGCACACAAAAAGGATGGAAACCCACAAGTGATGGTGCTTTACCCTTCATGAATAATAATATTTAGATTTATTTGTAATAATAGTTTGCTTCAATTGCTCACTGAGGACTTATATTGGCAATATTAAATTGAAAAAATTAGTGAAGCAACTTTCAATCTTCAGATAGGTCTCTTAACAAAATCAGGAAAACACATTTCCTTCTTAAAACTGGAATCTAGTTGTATCTGCAAGGTGTTTTTGCTAAAAACAGCACTAGATCTTTCAACTGAATGGAAACGCTTGGCTTCAATTCCCCATTGTAAGAACTATATGAAAGTTTATAAATAAGATCCTTTTGAGCAACTGCGGTGCATAAAAAGGACTGTATAAGCAGGAAGAGATAGTCTTATAATACAGCTTCCTCCAAATCAAGACCTCTAAGTATGTCAATCAGAACTGCAATGGATAATTGCAACCTGTTCCTTACAGGACTGCCCTAGAAAACCATTTGAAAGCTACAGCTGTACACAGTGCAGCAGCATGAGCAGTGATGGATGAGCCATATCATGTCCAGTCAGCATTGATTATCAGTTGACTTCTAGATTAATTCAAGGTACTGGGTGTTCCCTTTAAAACCCCAAATGGCATACTATAGGTCTGAATTATTTGAGGGGCCATTGGCTTATGCCTGCTCAGCAATATCTGGCAGAGTTCTCTCTCTCCTGATCCTTTCATTAAAGCAGTATCATATAATAGTCTTTTCTGACAAGTACAGTACCTGTCTTCTGAAATGGCATCCTTGCAGAGATTTGCATGGTCCCAGTCTTAGCAGCCAATACAAGAGTATTAAAAACATGGTTTTTCTTCCAAGCCTTCAATAACTGTGATTCGGAGATCCTTGGTGTATTTTTTTCTTCATGGATAGAGGAGAGAGAAGACCTTTGTTCCTTCTGGATGACACCATCTTTTGGAATTTATTTAGATTTCTATTTCTGCTTTTAAATATTAAATACTCAAAATTGTTAGATTTGAGTGGACTAGAAAATTTTAAACATAAACAAATAAGTAAATAACTGGAATTCCCATCCAGTTTGCTAGACGTTTGGCTTCAGCCCCAACCTATCACTGCAGCCATTAAATAAAGTTATGATGGCATTCATGGGATTTGGAACTGGTTGTACCTGTGAGGATGTCACAAAGAATTGAGGACATTTGCCTTGGCTTTTAAATTATACTATGTTTAATTTGTTCTGTGAAACACAGCTTTGTTTGCCAAAGCCTATTCTGATCTGAATCAGAAGAGGAGAAAACGCTTAAAATAAATTTGGGATGAGTTGGAAATCTAACCCCATGGCTCTTAGATAGAGTGCCAATCTGTTCAATCCTCAGAGCTTTTTCCAAACCCTTAGGCAATTACTGGATATAAGACAACACAAAAAAAGGGAAATTGAGCATGATATGACTTTGCTTTCCCCTGGCTTCACCAGGATCACAATGTCCAGAAGCTTCCCCTGACACACAAAGATTTCCTGGACCGGTTATACATATCAAACATTGTGCCAGCCACCTAGTTGTGACTGTAGCTATAAGGACTTCAGTTTTCCTAGCAACCAATCTATTGTGTGTGGGAGGATACTGGAATAGTGATAGTTCAGCCCCTCTTTTTTTTTTCTCCCAAAAACCTTATTTGTTCTGAAGGTTAAGGGAGTGAGCAGCTGGTACTAGGCTAAAGAATACATTGTATGTTACATGTTATGTAATTGGCTATAGCCTCTACTGACCACCCAACGCAGCATTCCTCTTCACACAGCGGAGAAGGAAATCAACAAAGACAAGCAGAGGCAGGTTAAAAAGAAAGGGAACTAGCCAAAATAGTACTGTTAGAACAAGTAGCTAGGGTTACTCATATGCTTTTATGAGGGTCTTCTGACTGATCTCGGGTTCAAGAACACTTTGACATGCCAAGCAACAACTTGCTGTACATTTATCATTAACACAATTGTGCAGCATTTGCTTTATATATATGAAAGAGAGTCAAATTATTTTGATAATATAAAAATTGGATGGATGGATGGATAATTCAGTCCCAGATACTTCCAGGTAGAACAGTGGAAAAGTCTTGTATGAATCCTCACAAAACTGATATCAGTTAAAAAAAAGACAAATGCATGAAGACAGATCAATCCTTGACCTGACATGATAAAAAGCAGCTTTGTAAACAAGGTATATGTTTTAATGCACACAAGCTGAAAAGCAACCAAGGGATTAAGGACCATCTAACATAAGAGACAGAATGTAAACAGACAGGCTGCTGTTCCTCACCATATTTCTACTGAGATACCACACTGCAGGCAATATTGTTCCCTTTGTCATCTGCTTTTCTTAGTTACAATCCAGCAACTATCATTAAAATCAAGTTATCTCAAAATGTTAGCAGGATGTCAAGGTGTTTAACCTTGCTGACATTACTGGTTCTAAACTGACAAATCTGATTTGTGACTGTCCTAGCATTTGATAGTATAATTACGGCTAATGTGTTAGTCCTACTATATTGCATATACTGAAAATATAAGCATTAATATTCTGGGCATATAAATATATTAATTTAACTTTTGGAAGACATATTTGAATACTATTTTTTTCCCTTACATGCTCAGAAAAAGGCTAAGGGTCATTCCTCCATGACCAGATTCACCAATATTTCAGTTAGCAGAAAACCACTGAAATTTGAAATATGCTGTGTCCATTGCTGATCCCTATCTTGCCTTTTTTTTTGTCTTTGTTTCAAGTCACTGTCGTCACTAATTACTTTCTGTTCAAGGTAATGGGTGACAAAGCCGAACCGTTTTTAAAATCTCGGGGCTGCCTTGGTACAAAGGAGAAAATGCTACCCTTACTACCAGTCAGCAAAGATGATCTTAGACCAGAGTCGAGATGAAGAGAACATTACACAGATATGGTAGTCCGAAAAGATATTGCCAGGACATGCTTGTATCATAGTTAGGTGTAAGTAAATGATACAGTACATTTCCCCCATGCACTGTGATTAATTCTTCACTTCGTGCAACATGGCAATAAAAGAGTTGTGAAACATAGTCCACATTCAAAATAAAGCAGAAATTTAAGGGGACATTTCTTCTTCACAAAATAAAATAATCTCATTAAAATGTCCTTGCATTTTCGTAACTACAATAAGTGATTCCTCATGTTTTCCTTAAGTTATCAGAAACTATTTACGTTTTCTATGCTATCATTCACGTTCTGTGATATGTAATGTTATTTGTAATGATCAGAGTCTCTTTATGAGAGAATGGCATTCTGATCTCATACTGATAATATGCTCAATTATCCCATATTTTTACAGGACCTGGTTTGTTGGTTTCTATGAGCAGAGTAAGAACAAATTCTACGTGTGAATCTGTAATTCAATAGCAGTAAAGCACAGTTAGTGGATTAAAGAGCTAACTTTTAGGATAGCCAAATTCTTCCAATTACAGAGTTCTTTGAAATAGGGGCAGGAAATTTTGAGAGGCCATATGTTCAAGTTCATTCTGCCAATAAACAATGGTCTTTTGTTTATAGGTTTCTCCATTCTCCTGATTACAATAATTAATCCTCACCCAGGAATGTCTCATTTCGTGAAATATGCAACCTGTCTCTGTTTTATAACTTTATTACATTTTAACTAAGAAAGAAAGAAAAAACTATCAAGAATTAGTAATTAAGATGACAGAAAGAGAAAGAGCAAAGAAAGAAAGAGCAAACAAAGCCAAAAGTGGTGAAATAAAAGAAGAGAAAAGAAATATAAGGAAATGATGTCCAATTTTCTTTTATTATATAAGTGTTATAAGTATAAATTTAAACTGATCTCTGACTCCAAAGTTACGATATAACTTTGAATTTTTCTATTATTTACTTTTTTAAAAAATCATCAAACTGTAGGATACAGTATCATAATTTCATTTTTTTCTGTTTTATGCAAAAAATCCAAGAGGTGGGTTTAATCAGCATTAAAATTAATCAGTGTCTTTTCTCTAATCAAAGCTGTCAATTTCTCCATGTCAGCAAGCTCCTTCATCTTCACTATCCATTCTTCCATTGTGTGTAATGTCCCAATCTTTCTACCATTGTGCATAGAAAAATTTCACTGCTCTTATCATATATAAAAACAAAGTAATGTGAGTTTTTTCTAACTTTTGGTCAATCAATCCCCAAAGAAGGAAGTCTGGCTTTAATTGCATTTCATTGTATCTTTAAAATATTATGCATTAATATATGTATTTGAATCCAATATTTTTAGCTTTTTTTCCTCATCTACTAAGCCTGATAAAAAGTATTTTCTTGTTCACATTCCCAGCATAAATTTAAATACTTTTACAGTATATATTTTAGACAGTTTTTCTGGTGACAAATATCAACGATACATCATTTTATAAAAATTGTCTTTCTGAATTCAGCAACCTGTCCTGATCACTCACCCCTTATGTGATGCCAATCTTCCATCCTTTTTACATATTGCAGTATAACAGGTTTATAGCATATTTTTGGATAAAATGCTAAAATGCGATGCATATATAGGTTTTGCTGGGGTTTAAGAAATTTTATTCTGAGTAGACCTGTTTAATGTTGACACATGTCAAATTGTTTTGGTTTATGTTTTCTATCTCAAAGCCAACTCATTTTCTTTCCTTTTTGCCAATTTCAGCATGCTAAAACTAGTCCCCCCAAGACTTTTAGATACTAAATACACACACCTTAATTTTTTCTGAGTTGAGCTTATGATTTTTCATCATTTTGTATCAGATCTATGTTGTAAAAATCCAGACATCCACTCGTAATAACAGTGAAACCTTTTGTATCTGTCTCTTGCAATCATGTAGTTATCTGTATTTTTGCAACCTAGTTCACCACCATCACCACCATCATTAATTATCATCATCATCATCATCATCATCATCATCATCATCATCATCATCATCATCATCATCTTACTCTTCCCTAACTCAGAGCTGAAAATTTCAAACGTGCAAGCCCTACATAGTTTTAAAACAGCCCCAGTCCCACATTCCTAACTCCTTCATATCCAAAGCTTGTGGTTATCGACTGTGTCATCCAATCCATCCACTCTCCATTTCCCCCAGCTCACTTAGCAGAACAATCAGCAATGTTACAATCAGGAGGTGTGCTGTTGTAAGAGGCAGGATAACTGAGTCATTAATCAGCAATACCTGGGTAACAAACAAGACATTTTATTTGTGAACTAGTCTTCTTCAGTAAAATTGCTTCTATATCTTGTTCTCCTGTGTTTTCAGGTAATAGTAAAAGAATAGAGATGTACAAATAAAAACAGATGGCTCAGCACAGAAAGAACTTTTTCCGCAACTACCATTGAGTCACTACAATTCAGTTTATTAGAATAAAAGAAAATGGCCTGGGTGTTTACTGTAGTATAGGAAAAATCTGGGGGATATTTGCAAGAGTAATTTAAAATTCAGAAATTCAGAAAAGCTGGGAAGGCTGGTTGTTAAGGTCTGGCCAAAGAACCAGACATTTGGGTAAAAGTGAGATGTGCTACAATCAATGAGTACATATATTTTGGATCAATTTTAAACACTTCCACATGGCACTGTTTCCACTCCCCAATACCTCTGTTTGAAGCCAGCTACAGTATGTGATTTTCACTCCTGCCATTCTTGGAACCCTGGGAACAAGCAGGGAACATAACAAGCCAATCAGAGCCCCCGACAATCAACCAATTGCAAACAATGCCACTCAATGGAGCAACGAAAACCCATTCTTTCCTACTCACCACAGAAAGAGGGAACTGCTAACACCTACTCTGTTTTTTCACTACATATTGTGCCCATTTGACATTCTACAGAAACATCAGAGTTGTTAATATGAGGAGAATTTTCTGTCTAATAAGACCTCATTTTCCCTAATTATAATTAAAAGTGGTGATGATGGGATATTACTTTAGTTTTGCACCCAATATAGAGCCTCTAGGAGTATGAGAAGAACAAAAAGAAAGCTACAGTATGGTTGTCTTCTTTTTTGCTTTGTGGAGCCTCAGAACTTCAATTCACAGTGGTTCTATTGCCCCTTGTTAATGGAGTCCATAGGCAACCAATGGCACACGGGACTGAAACAGACAAACCAACAGGCATTGTCTGAATCTTTGAAGAGAGGGATTCTTGACTGCTATCTATTCACAGCCCATGTTCTTCAGTCATGCTGACTTAGCCACAGTGAACAATTCATACATCTGTAAAAAAAATATACAGTATCTACAACTCTCATCCAGTGTATTACAATAATCAGATTTAAAACAAACAAACAAAAAGAAACAAACGCATGAACTGATACAACTCAGTACAGTATTTTTAAGAACGAAAAGTGCAGGTACAGAATTGTTACAGTTAGTGGTTTACAAATAACAAAGAATGAGAATTCTCCTCACATGAGGTGTCCTAAGGAGCTACTTCAAATGGGAATAGCTCCAAACTGCTGAAAGAAAATTTGGAGGGAAAAAAAGGCTTTAGGCAAAGCTGTGTAGAATAATCAATGCCTAACTAAATGTTCCCATAGGAGAACTTTAATTACACACCTTTTGCACTAACTTGCAAGCCCACTGAAAGTTTCCATGGGAAAAGGATGAGGAAAAACCATCACTAAAGCTTTCAGGGCTATTTTACATGGCAGGTTGTTTGGTGTGACCTACAGGGGTCCCTGACCCCGAAGGCATACCAACCCTTGTACAAGGGAGGACTACAATCAGATAGACTGTCTGCACACAGTCTTCTCTTTCTCCATGCATAGAGGCATATACACCCATTTACATACTGTATAAGCATGTACACACATATATACCTACATGTATTACACATAACTATTTGCATCTTAGAAGGCAGGGAAGTAGAATCTGGATCAATAGAGAGAGTCTTTGAGGTGTTCCTTTCTGTTCTGTTCTGAAATGATAATTCCTTTTTCTTTCTTTCTTTTTTAAGGGGCTAACGATGTATTCTACCATCTTCTTTGGGGCGGAAGATCTCTCATGATGGACACTTTCCTGAACTGATAGGAGCTGAAAGCCAGATAATCCAGACAGCACAGATTGCCTGTGTCTGGCCTAGGAAATATGTGAGAGGACATTTTTGATTGCCAAGTGGAGATATGGCAGAAACAGGCCAGAAGCAGACAGCTGTAGCTGATAATCAAATCTGCCAAATCCTTGTGGGTGATCAAGCTCAGCTGATCACAAAGGATGAAGGAAGCACATATCTGAAAGAAAATCATACAATAATATTCAATCCCTTCTGTCAAACTGGATGAACTAGATAAAAGTGATTAGAAATAACATAAAAATGAAATAAATCCTAAATAAACATACCACTTCAGGCCAGGCTGCTGCTACCATTTCAGGATCCTGTTGCTCCACTCATCCTGAAGTGACAGAGGAAGCCTATGCTAAAATGGCTGCTTGAGTAGATAGAACGTTTCCTCACTCTCTCTGTCTTGCTGGCTTGGTGAACATTTTTCTATTTGGGTCCAAGGACCAGATGGTTTCAGATCCCTGCTCTAATGGAAATAACCCAGAACTGGATCAGGCAGCACCTCGTGCAAAATTTGGTGGTTGTTGGAACTGATGAGAGGCATAGCGTGGTTAGATTTCATTTATATATGAATAGCAAACTTACAGAAGTTAACCATTATATTTCATTTCAGAAGAAGCAACTTCACAGAACTGGTGGAAGCAGTATAAAAACACAGGGAAAGAAAAAGTAAAGAAGTCAATGCTGCTCAAAATATTTAAGGGCTACTCGCTCCCACAATAAAGGAAGCTCAGATGCAAAATAAAGATACCACAAATTTCGAGAAGTCCAAGGAGGTGGGATGGAGTTGCGGAGCAAGAGAGTTCCTTTGGGGAAATCAAAATGCTGCCCAAATATGGAAGCCAGGCACAAAGTTGTATGAGAAACAACAGCAATAAGACAATAAGGGATGGCTAAATCAAGAATGCATTTGGTTTAGTATCTCTAAGATATACTGTAAGATAGTCCTTGACTTACAACCACAACTGGGATCTCAGAATTTTCACTGTTAAGTAATATGATTGTTAAATGAGTCACACCTGATTTTGTGATCTTTTTGCCATGGTGGTTAACTGAATCACAGTAGTTAACTAAACTGCCTTCCCCCTTGACTTTGCTTTGTTGGAAGTCAATTGGGAAAAGTCACAAATAGTGATCATGCGGCCCCAGGATACTGTAACCATTGAAAATACATGTCGGTTGTCAAAAGTCAAATTTTTTACTATGGAGTTGCTACGATGGCTGTAAGTGCGAGGATAGGTCATGAATCACATTTTTTCAATGCCGTTGTAACTTCAGTCACTAAATGAACAGTTGTAAGTTGAGGACTACCTGTAGTAAATTGCTATGACAATTGGGAGCATCAACTAAATAAATAAAAAATCTTAACAATGGCACTTTTAAAAAACCTTGAAGTCCTTTAAAAAAGGGGTCTCCAACCTTTGCAACTTTAAGTCTGAAGGACTTCAGCTCCCAGACTTCTCCAGCCAGCTTTGCACAGTCACTCAAGCGCTTGTGACATCCCGGCTGGATTACTGTAACACTCTCTACATGGGGCTCCCCTTGAGGTGCACTCGAAGGCTACAGTTAGTCCAGAATGCGGCCGCACGGGTGATTATGGGTGCCTCAAGGCAAGCCCACGTAACACCTCTCCTGCGCGAGCTGCACTGGCTGCCTGTGGCCTTTCGAGTGCGCTTCAAGGTGTTGATGACCATCTTTAAATCGCTCCATGGCTCGGGGCCTAGCTATATACGAGACCGCCTCCTGCCCCATACATCCCTTCGTCCGATCCGCTCCCACAGAGAGGGTGTTCTCCGGGTGCCGTCGGCTGGGCAATGCCGGTTGGTGACACCCAGGGGAAGGGCCTTCTCTGTGGCGGGCCCGGCCCTCTGGAACGACCTACCCCCCCGACCTTCGCACTACCTCGGACTGCCGCCTCTTTCGCCAACGTCTTAAGACGCATTTATTCCAACAAGCCGGCCTAGCATAGCCCCCCGCTTCTGACTTTTTATGTATAAATTGCTATTTGGCAGGGTTTTAAATGGTTTTAGCACAGGTTTAATAATTTAATATGTTTTAAATTGATTTATATTGTTCTTATTGTGGTTTTAATAATGCCTGTGCGCCGCCCTGGGTCCTAACAAGGAGAAGGGCGGGGTAGAAATTCGAAATAAAAAAAGTCCTTCAGACTTAAAGTTGCAAAGGTTGGAGACCCCTGCCTTAAAAGCAGGGGTCTCCAACCTTTGCAACTTTAAGTCTGAAGGGCTTCAGCTCTCAGAATTCACCAGCTGGAGAAGTCTGGGAGCTGAAGTCCTTCAGACTTAAAGTTGCAAAGGTTGGAGACCCCTGCTTAAAAGTACACTTTATTTTTGAAGGCCCAGATTTGAATTGCTGTTCATTCAAATATTTCTGCAGCTCCATGAGATCTGCCACTGCTTTTTTCTATTGTTCCTCACCAAATGGTTGACAGAAAAAACTATGATCTTTTTATGTTGAATATAGCTACTCTTGCTGAACTGGTTTATACAGATGATAGCAAAGAATTTCATTTAGAATTAAAAAAAAATAGTTTACTGGAATATTTGTATTTTTTGTAACTTGCATAGGAAAAAAAAAACTTGATTAAAATAAAGCAAAAGACAATGGTCCGAATTGCTCATTCTCAAGGTGTGAAAATGTATGAAAGCAAAACTAATATGTTTAAATTTGAAAAGCTCAGTCCTTTGTTATATTAATGCGTTCATACATTTTGCCAGCTAGAGGACAGAAACAGTAGAGAAAATGATTGCAAATATCTAAGATGGGCAGTAGCATACCAAGAATCTATTCACGGTTTTAATTCATAATAACTTTGTTGAAACTGATGTTTTACTAATTTATTACACAGTGGCTGAAGTATCTACGATTTTTGCCTTTCTCAATCCCCATGAAAGAAAGCCAATTTTCTTAATTTCCCTTTTGTTCAGAAGCTACTATCATTATATACACCCTGCATTCAATTGTTAAGATTCAGTGTTGCAATAGAGCTTTGAGTAAGCTGAGTAATAGAGCAATGACCATTGCTTGTTATTACTGTTGATTACTGACTGGGGATTGTTGGCATTTGTTTTCTATTGTGGAACTACACTATTGTGCATATATTATATTAAAAAAATGGACAGGAAAATTATGACATATTTCCTTGAGGTTCTTGGCCCTTGCTATTCGGGAATAATTGGAGTTTTCTAGAAGGAAAAGTTGACACATGAGTGCCATTCAGCAGCAAAAAATAATGTGTTTGTGGTGAGAATGGAGATACATTGTGTTAGAACTTGACCCATTTTGAAAGAGGATGTGGATAAATTCAAAACTGATAACATAGGCTGACCCATTTTAAAACTGTGGCTAAATTGTGGTATGAGAGATTTTTAATAATCCCAAATTTTTGAAAAGTGGAAATGCATCTCTATATTTTTTTTTCAGGTGTCTGGCTCTTTTTTGCTTACTTTTTCTCTTCTGTGGAAGTAAAAGTGGAGAATAATTTATAAATGATTACAATCCTATACTGTATTCTTATTTAATTTGTTATATTTGTATTTTGCTTTTTTGTATTGTGAACAATCTAGAGTCACTCTGGAATCAGGCTGTACCAAAACATAAATGAAATAAAAATAAAGATAGATGAGCTCTTAAGCCTGCCTACATTTCTATGATATAGAAGGAGGTTGTGAAGGAAGGTTATAGAACCAAGAATCTGAAACCCACCTTGTCCATTCTCCAACAAAACCACCTAAGGACATTTGGACATCGGAATATCTAATTCTCAATTTTGGGGACTATTAACGAGGCAGTAAGGTGGTTCAGTGACTAAGATACTGAGCTTGTTGATCAGAAAGGTTGGCAGTTCGGCGGTTCGAATCCCTAGTGTCACATAACTGAATGAACTCCCCTTACTTTTTCCAGCTTCTGCCAGCCTAGCGTTCGAAAGCATGTAAAAATGCAAGTAGAAAAATAGGGACCACCTTTGGTGGGAAGGTAACAGCGTTTTGTGTGCCTCTGATATTTAATCATGCTGCCCATGGAGACGTCTTTGGACAATGCTGGCTCTTCGGCTTTGAAACAGAGATGAGCACTGCCCCCTAGAGTTGGGAACGACTAGCACATATGTGCAAGGGGAACCGTTACCTTTAAGATGGCAGTAAAAAATCTCCTATTGGGTCAGAGTGTGATCTGTCATCCTAGAAGTAAATTCTCATCATTGTAGTCCTGATTGAGGGACTAAGGAATGGTATCTTAAATATGTATTGCTATTAAACATTAATTACTGATGGGGGGGGGTGTAATTCCTGAATCCACCCTGGGGAAAAAATGTCTCCTAAAAAGTATGATGTCATTTTTTTAAACTTTCCTTATTGATCACTTCATCCCTGAAGCCATGAACTTGCTTAGAATAGAATCATCTGATGGTTGTCCTCCTATTGGTTATTGGACTGTAATGATCTGGACTACCAACAGATTGCAGCAAGGAGATACACTTCTTTGCTGCTGCTCTGATTGTCTGAAAATGTTCAGGCCATATATGATATTTCTAATTTGCAAGCGTTAAATCACAATACACTTTGATTTTCAAAGTGATGGATTTTAAAAACACATGTTGAGAATTTATTTATGAGAAGAAGAGTTCTTCTCATAACCCATTTCTTATCGATAAACAAATCCTTAAAAGCCTTGTCATTCAGTCTTACTCAGCAAAAGTCTATTAAGGCTTTCCAGAGATAACATATCTATTTTAATCTTAACCAAATAAACCAACTTTATATTCTTTCTTTGTACCTTTAATAATGTTAATCCTTAATCCTGTCAAATAAAGTCCTGGAATTTGATTTCTTCTCATTTTTACTTTCTGCTCCCTTCTCACAAAATTCTTCACAACTTTAACAGATCTGTTTTGTAAATTCAGTAAAAGCATGTTATTCAGGTTTGGTAAAACATCAACAGATTTCATCTGTACATTCAGCATAGCACCTCCTTCCACATCATTCCCATAGAATGGGCCCAAGGGTGGGATCTATCTTCTCCAGTAATCACAAAGTGAAATTGATCCTGAAAAAAGGAGGTGAACAGGCACTAAACTGCGTCACCCATGCCCAATCTGCTAAACAAGCCAGATGGATATCCTGGTCAATGGCATTGAAAGCCACTGAGAGTTATTAAAGTAGGTCAAGGATAGATAGACAATCCCCATCCCACCTTTCCAGAGGTTATCTAAAAGCACAACTAATGTCATTTATGTCCAATATCTGAATCCTGACTGAAAAGGATCCTGATATTCCACACCTTTTAAGGTCCTTTGAAGCTGTTTGGAATCACCTTCCACCCAAAAGGGAGGTTAGATACTGGATAAAAATTATCCAGTATGATGGGATCCAGTGGTGACTTGAAAAGGGCTGAACCAAAACCCCTTTAAGAGGTAAGGAAACAAGCGTCTCACTTAAAGAAGAATTAACCATGGTTAAAACCCACTCCCCAGGCCACTTTAACAAACCAAGAGGGATTTAAAGAGCTGTTGGTTGAGCTCAAGAGTCTTAAAGATCCTGTTGACTCCCTTAGATCTAACAGTTTCAACCCATTCTTAGATAACTGAGTAAGACTCTCCTCCAATATCTTTCAATAGATCTAACGTTAATGTAGTTTGCTCCATGCTGTTTAAGTAAGTTTATTCTATAATTCCTTCTCATTCCCTTTACTTTACTTACCACACATTTTTAAGTATTCAAAACATCAGACTTTTCCCATAGGAAGGATTCTTATAATTAGCTTCAGAATCTTATTTCAAATCCATCTGGACTTTAGTCCATTTATAATTTTCCAGAATCAACACTCTAATCACCCTTTTACTATAAAGAGACTTTTTAAAAAGTCCTTATACTTATATCAAACTTATTTTGCTGGCGATTGCAAGAAACTCACCCACTGTAATAAAACGTGCTGTTAGGAAGTTCTCAATGTCTGAAAAGCAGTTAACAAGCAATTTGCAAAGATAAGAAAGGAAGTATGTGAACCCTATGTTCATAAAGGTGCTGATTGCAAGTTAGACGAAGATCCCTCATCTCTCAGTACTCTGTAGGATCAGTTCCCACAGTAGGGGCCCAAGACATTACTATTATAAGAACATAAGAACAACCTTGCTGGAACAGGCCACAACCCATCCAGTCCAGCATTCTGTCTCACACAGTGGCTCACCATTTGCTTCAGGGTCTTCCCAAGCAGATGTCCTCACCTGCTTATGATTCCCTGCAAATGGCATTGAGAAATATCCTGCCTATCTCTCTAACCCGGAGGGTGTCCTTAGGCATCCATAATGATAGCCATTGATACCCTTGTTCTCCATGAACTCGTCTAATCCTTTCTTTAAGGTGTCGAGGCTGACAGCTGTCACCACACCATTATGCCATCTCCTCAAAAGGATCTGCCATCTGGAGCATTTATAGATGATCCCAATCCTTGTTGGGAAAGAAATCATGAAGATCTGCTTTTCATTCTGGATCTTTATTGTGCTTCAGTCATCAGCTCCACTGGAGCCATCTTCTGTTCATCATTCTTCCTGAGAAATCCCCATGCTCTAACACTTACATCAAAATGGGTGGGAAGGTGTTTTATAAACTTTTCATTAGGATGTGCAAGGTGTGCGCCAATGGTACTTTTTTTTCTATTGAACTGTTTGTTTTTCTGTATATTTTTCTCTAAGGGATATATACTGTATGTATTTTCCTCAGAATACATACTTTTTTCATAGTTTTTCATTTTTATTTCTTTGTGTGTTCTTCAAACTGCAGCACCACATTCTGGAATATAGGTTTAAGCATGTAAGATGCATTTGTGACTCCCCTATTTATTCAGCAGGTCTGAAATGGGCAGATTTGCTTCAATATTTGAAAGAACCCTGATACTTCTTTTCTTCTGCTGCCATCAAATCAGGAGGAATTTATAAGCTTCAAAATGGCCATTTCAATTCTGAATTTTTTCTGATCCTTAGAGACGTAATTGACAATTGAATATTTATCTTTTCAGTCCTGTTGAGAAGTATGTATTTCCCAAAGTGATGGCTATCTGGAGTCTAAGCTAATTACTAAAATTAAAACCCTAATTGTAGCATGTTAGCTGATATAGAAATGTACATTCTAAGGAGAATTTAAGTTCATGAGTGGCTTGAATGTAGTGTAAAATGAAAAATAATTTGAAGGGTTGTATTGCAATTACTTTTCACTAAAATTGGTTTTATATCAATTGGTTTTATATGAAGATAAGAACTGACTTTTTTTTTTAGTTGGGGACTTTTTTTTAGATCAAAACATTATGTTCTACTTCTGTGCCCATTCTTAAATGATAGCTGCTATGAAACAAGTCTGGTTTTGCAACATAAAATTGATTATTGTTAAAAAAAACAAACCTCTCGCCTCTATGAGTGATATGTTTTCCTCAATCTCAGGCCCTCTATCAGAGGCCTGGGAGTTTGGATGTCTGTGCAGTATCTTAGCTGCTTCTAGCATTGTTTTCTTCTGAACCGAGAGCTCATGTTATTCATGGAATCTGCTGGAGCCATTCTCCCAGCTTAGGAGTCACAGTCTCGAGGGCCCTAACTGGCCCTGGACCACTTCGGCCTTTGCCTACTACCGGTTCCTGTTTTTTTGTGTACATTTGGAAGTCCACATTCTCCACAGCCTTCTGTGGGATTTCCCATGTGGATGTAGGAGGGTGCAGCTCATATTCTGCATAGAGGTTCCTGTACACAGGGCTAGCTACTTGGTTATGCCATTCAGCGTATTCTGCCCCTGCTGCATTTTAATCCCTGCTGTTATGTGTTGGACTATCTCTGAGGCGCCTCTACATAGTTGGCAACTTGGATCCTCTCTAGTTTGGTAAACCTGCTTCTACGGACCGGGTACTTAGTACCTGTGCTTGTATTGCTATGATTGATGCATCTATGCTGACTTTTAGTCCAGCCCTTTCCAGTTATTGGTAGGATTTCTCAATGTCAGCCGCCTGAGCTATCTGTGGATGGTTCAACCCGTCTTGCCATGGCACTTTCTTTGCTTGATATTTCTCCCATGTTTACAATACAATACAATACAATACAATACAATACAATACAATACAATACAATACAATAGCAGAGTTGGAAGGGACCTTGGAGGTCATCTAGTCCAACTCCCTACCTAGGCAGGAAGCCCTATACCATTTCAGACAAATGGCTATCCAACATCTTCTTGAAGACTTGCAGTGTTGGGGCATTCACAACTTCTGGAGGCAAGCTGTTCCACTGATTAATTGTTCTAACTGTCAGGAAATTTCTCCTCATTTCTAAGTTGCCTCTCTCCTTGATTAGTTTCCACCCTTTGCTTCTTGTTCTGCCCTCAGGTGCTTTGGAGAATAGTTTGACTCCCTCTTCTTTGTGGCAACCCCTGAGATATTGGAACACTGCTATCATGTCTCCCCTAGTCCTTCTTTTTATTAAACTAGACATATCCAGTTCCTGCAACCATTCTTCATATGTTTGAGCCTCCAGTCCCCTAATCCTCTTTGTGGCTCTTATCTGCACTCTTTCTAGAGTCTCCACAACTTTTCTACATCGTGGTGACCAAAACTGAATGCAGTATTCCAAGTGTGGCCTTACCAAGGCCTTATAAAGTGGTATGTCTGCTGCTACCTCAAACATTCTCTCAGCACCTCATCTTTGGATGCCATCTTATTGAGATATTATTATTATTATTATTATTATTATTATTATTATTATTATTATTATTGTTGTTGTTGTTGTTGTTGTTGTTATTATTAATAATCATCATCATCATCATCATCATCATCATCATCATCATCATCATCATCATCATCTTCTTTATTGTCATTGTACTAAAATTACAGTGAAATTGGTTTTAACTTCACTGGTGCAAAATTATAACAGAAATAAAAATATTCCTGGCTACTGTGGTTTTTGTCCAGGACACTGGCTTTGACATTCACCAGATACATTCTGAAATGGCAGATGCTATTAAATGAACAGGTAGAGAGAGAGAGAGAGAGAAAGGCAGAGTGTGTGTGTGTCCAGGGTTAAGTTAGCTTTTACTAAAAAAGAAATATCTCAGTGCTGATTAGGCTAAGCTGGTTTATGCAAACATACTTTCTAAGTATCACCTTATTGTATCATTGTCCAAAGCACTGTCTTTGCAAGCAAGCTTAATGCTCAGAAATGTGTTTCTTTGCAATTTCATGGAAAGCAACACTCTCATAAAATGCTGGCTTTAATTGTACATCACAATCTTTGCACTGAGTAGTTACATTACATTAAGATGGCCTCCACATTTATTGAAAACAAGTCTATTCTCCATTGCTTCTTTACCATTATATTGTCTCTTTATGCCTTGATGTGCCATTTTAATTAGCTGCGCCTCAGTTCTTTCATTGCCTCTATTTGAGAAAGACACTTTTCACTATGTCTATGTCTGCAAATATTTGCTGTACTTTGAAGGCTAAATCTTTTTGTTTACAAGAAGATTGTTTTGACCTGATTGCATTACAAATCTACATTTCCCCCATACTTTGTCTGTAAATGTTTAGAGTTGCATCATGTTTTTTTTCTTTTCACATTCCCCACTGGGGGAAGGGGTAGGAAATATAGCAGGGATAATTTCATTTTCCTACTAAAATTAGCATTGGTGTGGTATCCTAACTCTGAATATAAACAATTGAACAAATGAAAATGTATTTGAGATCAGGAAAAATGCCTACGTTCTGATTTAGCTGCATTTTGACTGAACAAGATTCAAAAACTGCCATTATTCTGTTGTTCAATTACAACGGAGTTTAACATGCTTAAGTGTTCTGACTACAGTGCTCAGAACCTGCTAGGTCACAAGAATAGTTAAGATGGCAGTCTGTCCTGAATGATAGCAGCTAGCTAACTTACCAAAAAAATTAGTCATAGAGATGTTATTTAAAATGGTTTTGAAAATCCTCACTAGATAAAGAAGTAACCTGCTCTTTCTTAGGTGGGCATCCAAGCATCCTTACTTTGAGGGATGTTGTCTGAAAGGAATGTCAGTGAGATTTTTCATGGGGCCACATAGATGGAAAGAACCATTTTGGCCATCAAATCCAACCTTTCAAGATTCTGGCCAAGTCTCTGGAATTTTATTCTGTTACAGGCAGCCTATTCCTCAAGTAATTTGAATTTTATTTCTGCCTTCTAGTTTATTAGATACAGTATTACCCTCAATTTTGTATCATCTGAAAACCTGATAAACCTCATGGTGTGTGTGTGTGTGTGTTCCAGCACAACTCTGAAATGCCTCAAGCAATTTCAACAAACGTGGTACACAGATGTCTTACTCTCTGGAAAAAAAATATTGTGGGAGGTAAAACACCCCTAAAATCCCTTGGAGTCTGTGTTCTGTTAAGATACAGCTGTTGTGCCTTAAAATGGCTTCTACTGTGCAGCCCAGTGAAGTTGCCATGGTAACAGCTTCACAGTACCCCACCAGGGAGCAATTATGTTTTGTCTGGACATTTTCTCCCTATAACTAAATACCTGAGCAATGCCAGGTTATTGGCTAGTATTTTGGTAAAAATATTGAAGAGGACGAAGGAGTAATTGCTCTGGCACCCCTTTCAAACCTCTCATTAGTTTGATAAAGAGCCATGTATGAAAACTCTCTGAGTATAACTTTCAAGCCAAATATGTATTCCCTCAAAGATTATCCCATTAAAAAAAGAATTAGAATTAGCATTTGTTAGCATAGAATTTGGTCTTGACCAATATATACTGACTTCCAGTAACTACTACATTGTTTTCAAGATGCATACATAGTATTTACATGTATTTCCATCAATAGGCAAGCAGATCTTATTTGAGAGAGAGAAGGATTTATGAGGTGAGGACATGTCCTTTTAAATTAAAAATTATATACTGATTTGAAAAACAAGGGAGGAGTAGGAAATGTATCTTATTCTTTTTCCACAGCCATCATATTGATTTAAAATTGAAACTAAGGAAAAAAGCATATTAGAACCAAAATGTAATTAGGGGCGGGGGTGTGTGCAAATTGCTTCTGAGGCAAGTATCTGATTTACCCCTCAAGTTCAGCAGTAATAAAAACACTACAGTGAATCCACTCTAGTTGCCAGACCTTTATAGCAATTGTTGATTGTCTCATGATTTTTCATCAATATCAGCAAGTTACAGAACTGTTTTCTTCACATGCAGGAAAAAATCAAATTATATTTTTCCCCAAACACAAAATACTTAGAATGGCTATTGGAGTATTTGAGGGGCTGCCACAAAGAAGAGACGGTCAATTTATTTTCCAAAGCACTAGAAGGCCAGACAAGAAACAATGGATTGAATCTAATCAAGGAGAGAAGCAACCTGGAATTAATTGTTAATAACACTTAACACTTAACCAATGGAACAGCTTCCCTTCAGAAATTGTGGCATGCATCACCACTGGAGGTTTTTAAGAAAAAACTGGACAGCCACCAGCCTGAAATAGTATAGGGCAGTGTTTGTGAACCTTTTCGGCACAAAAGTGCCAAAACAGGAGCACCAGAAACTCCCCAGCATGCATGCACAGGAGCGCCAGTCATCTGGTCTTCTGGTTTCTGGCACGCATGCACACGTGAAGATCAGCTGACCGGTGCTCATATGCGCACCGGAAACCGGAAGAGCAAAAGGTAACGGCTGAGGTGCCTGGAGAGATGGCTCTCAGTGCCACCTCCAGCACACGTGACATATGTTCATCATCACAGGTATAGGGTGTTCTGCTTGAGCAGGGTGTTGGACTGGATGACCTCCAAGGTCCCTTCCAGCTCTATTCTGATTGGTATATTTCAAGCTTGAAGTGGTTCATCTGCAGAATGTTTTTCAAATCTCAAGAAAAAGAATCATTCTAGTAATATGGGTGGTGAAAGCTAAATGTTGGTGGGCTTAAGCACATAATGAAAAGAAGGACATTTGCCTCCAAGGAGTTGTCTTATGGAAGCAGTTGGAGCTTCCTAATGCCTGTTTCTCATCGGGTTGAAATAAATGCCAAAAATCTATTCAGAATGTACTACATTTATTTAAAAAAATAGTGTGTAATGTTGCTATGTTCTAATTTATACATATACATGGATATGTGCACAGTGCACACACAGACACATACAGAGAGAGAGAGAGAGTACTGTACAAAAGTGTCAGGCAGTTGTGCAAAAATGCTGTACATTAAGAATGCTTTCATAAATGGAAGTGTTAATAGTTTATTTTTTATCGGTTAACAAAACAGAAAGTAAATGAACAGAAGAGAAATCCAAATCAAATCAATATTTCATGTGACCACCCTTTGCCTTCAAAACAGCATAAATTCTTCTACGTACACTTGCACATGATTTTTTAAAAAGAACTCGGCAAAGTTCCTTCAAGGCTGTTCGAAACATCCTGGAGAAGTAACCACAGAATGTCCGTGGATGGAGGCTGCCTCAAATCCGTCTGTCTCCTTATGTAATCCCAGACAAACTCATGATGTTGAGATCAGGGCTCTGTGGGGGCCAAACCATCAGTTCCAGGATGCCTTGTTCTTCTTTATGCTGAAGATAGTTCTTAATGACATGGGCTGTAGGTTTAGGGCCACTGTCCTACTGCAGAATAGGTTTGGGGCCAATCAAACCTATTCTCTCTTATGGTATGGCAGGATGGATAATTATCTGCCTGTATTTCTCAGCATTGAGGACACCATCGATTCTTACCAAATCTACGGTTCCATTTGCAGAAATGCAGCCCCAAACTTGCAAGGAACCTCCACCATGCTTCACTGTTGCTTGCAGATACTCATTGTTGTAGTCTTTCCAGCTCTTTGGTAAAACAAACTGTCTCCTGCTACAGTCAAATATTTCAAATTTTGACTCTCAGTCAGAGCATTTGCTGCCATTTCTCTGCATCCCAGGTCCTATGTTTTTGTACATAGTTCAGTCACTTACCTTCTTAGAAACCTTGAATGGTGAAGCATACCACAAACTTCTGAAGGGAAACTGTTCCATTGGTTAAGTAGTATTGTTTCCATGTCAGAGGTTTGTTTGGCTTTTTAGCTGCAATTCTTCCATGAAGACCTGGCCATAATTATCCAGACGGTACCTGGAGTATCACTGTTTTCTACCAGTTCTGTGCTGATGGCTCTCCTGGACATCTTTTGATGTTGAAGGAAAGCAAGTATGATGTGTCTTTCATCTGTTGCATTAAGCTTCCTTGACTGACCACTGCATCTATGGTCCTTAGTGTTGCCTATTACTTTGTGCTTCTTCAAAAGAGCTTGAACAGTATATCTTGAAACCCAAATTTGCTTTGAAACCTTTGTCTGGCAGAGACCATGCTTAGTTTTGCCATGGTGTATGACCTGTGACATGAAACTCTCTTCTTCAACCTCACCTTAGTAGTAGACCTTGGCTGTTTTAAACCCAGTTTTAAGCCTCCTATACAATTAAGGATTGTGTTTCAAGCTACATATGAAATTGATTATTATTAGCACCTGCTTGGTATAATTGGGTTAATCATACACCTGACTCTAATCCTACAAAATCCCCAATTTTGTGCAAGTGTAAAAATTGATGCTGTTTTGAAGGCAGCGGGTGGGCATATGAATATTGATTTGATTTAGATTTCTCTGCTGTTCATTTACTTTTGATTTTGTTAATTAGTAAAAAAAACAAAAACCTATTAACATTTCTACTTCTGAAAGCATTCTTAATGTATACCATTTTTGTACAATTGCCTAACACTTTTTCACAGTACTGTATATTAAAAATACTGATTCCCATCCCCTTCCCCCCAGAATAGCCCATTATTTCTGAGGACTAACATCCATATCAGAAAAGAATTTGCTAAGCTAAAAATTTTCAACAAAAGCAGCATCTTTTCACAGTTATAACTTAAGGTCTAAGATCTTTGAAAGATCATTCAGACTTTGACATATTCTGCTGATGGAGCTCACTATACTACACTGTCCAGTTTCTGGCACTATAAATGGCTAAATTCTTGATATTGTCCATAGATAAAAAGAATGGCAATGGCATTTAGCCTGCTTTTTAAACTGGAAAAAAACAATTACTTGGCATATGCTTTTTTTGGCAAACTGTTAGGCCATTCCTTTTTCACTCAAATGCTTGTTCATCCCTCCGGCTTACTTACAAGACAAATGCACCCAGCCAAGCCCAAGGAAAGGCAATAAATCAGCAGCTGTTTGTCTGGACAATCTGCCAGTCAGTCCTACCTGAAACCTTCCCTTGCCCTACACCAACAGGAACCTAAATTATACAAACTCATTTTTGCAATTTCCCATATTTTCCTCTGAAGCTGCAATATAAAGGTTTTAAACTGGGAGAAACTTTTAGCATTTCACAATGATCATTTTGATATATATAGTACTTCTTCTGCCATTGTAACAAGATTTGTGTAATTGATTAAAACCTGCCTGTCAAATGCTTGTGAGAGATGAATCCTATTATCTTGTAAAATTCTACACATATGGGTAAGTTGGAAGTCAAAGGCAGTGTGATATATTCATTTCTAAATGTATTTCAAAAACTAAGCAAAAATCTTGCATTGAAGATTGTAAGGAAAAGTATACTTACTCTTGGGCAAGGCATACCTTCAGTACATATGGAAGTGAATCATTCATTTGGCTTTCTCACAAATATACTTTCAATACTTTGGCAATGCAACAACCTTATTATCACGACATATTGTTTCCCATTGTGCCAAAGCCAAATTTTGATATGGCACAACAGTGCCTCCTATAGCATCTGATAAAATGACCCCCAAACTAAGATTCATGAATTAAAGGAATTCCGCTCCCCTCCCACCCAAGCTTCTGCCATACAATCCCATTCAGAGAATGTCTCAACTGGTGAAAGCCAGATTGCACCTTTATAATGAGTGGGGCTGTGGTTAGAGTGCAGTACTGTAGGCTACTTCTGCTGACTGCCCGCTGATTGCAATTTGGCAATTCAAAACTCACCAGGTTCAAGGTTGACTCAGCCTTCCATCCTTCCAAGGTAGGTAAAATAAGGACCAAATTGTTGGACGCAATATGCCATCTCTGTAAACTGCTTAGAGAGGGCTGTAAAGTACTGTGAAGCGGTATATAAGTCTAAATGCTATTGCTATTGCTATAAACCCATTATAAAGGGATTAGGAAGAAAAAATTGGTGAGTAGATAATTTCTGATTTGCTGACTAGGGCCAGGGCATGCTAGAGAAACATCTTCCTTGATTGAATAAAAGCAATAAATCTGAGGTTGGCTTTTAATTATTTCCTCCATTCTATACAACTGAAGGTAGTACTCAAGAACAGGGGAGGAAATGAAGAACAGGAGATACCTGTCCACATCTAAGGGAGAGAACCTGGTCATGTTTTTAATCATTTTTACCATGTGCTTTGAACATGCATTGAAAGCCAGATCTATTACCTCAGGCAAGTAGTTAATAAGGAAGTAATTCAGCTAGGCTGATAGTACTGATTTTATTTGGAATTCTGTATGAATGATGTTGCTTTCCTGTGCCTTCCCTATATTTTCCTTTTCTCAATAACCTCCTTTTTATGTCTAGAAATTTAGTTTGGTTGGTTTAATAAATACATTTTTCATTGCATTTCCCTAAGTGCAAAACACCAAGCTACTACTTGTTCTTCAGAATCAAAACAAGTTTGTCAACTTCTTTATTAATGGTTTTTAGGCAACACCAAATGCTTTCTGTTTTCTAAAGCTGGTCTAGAGGTAAAAGTTCTTAGAAGAACAGCTAAGAACTCTACCAGACAAGCAGATGTGTCTGGTATTTCAATCTGACTTTGGCATCCTATTGCAATTATCTTTTATTGGGACTTTGTGGAAGAAATGATTAAATTATTTCTCTCTCCAGGGTTGTAACACCCACCTTTTAAGGAGTCAATTAGTCCCAAATAGTTCTGAAGGTTGGAATTGAATTCCTTATTTAAGATGAATTATGTTTACCAGGAACTATGGACCCAGGACCTTGTTTGCACAGAGTGATAGTCTATAATTTATGGGAACCAACATGCTGGTGTGTATTGTTCAACTATTTCTCTTGTCTCATTCTGCAAATGAGAAGCATGTATCCTATTACATTATCTGTATCAAACTGTATCTCATAACGATCAAGAACTGAAAGCAATATATTGTTATTGGCTTCTGGTATTCGACTTATTTGTGGGAGACAAGATGGTAATCTGGATAACATAGATCACCAAAGAAGGAATATCTACTCTTGGAATAACCAAGCTTCATGCACCATGCACCAAGCACCATGGTAAGCTGTGACAGGTGTGACAAGTGAATCTGCTGCAGGCATACAGAATTAGGATTCATGGGTTTGCTGGAGGAATACCTTTTCCTATGTCCCACTAACAGCTTCCATCTTGTGTGGAACAGATTGTTTTATGTGTTTCCCAAGAACAAGCTGCCATTATTACATGTTGTTGCAAACATTCCTCAATGTATCCTTGTCCTTCAAAACTAAGTAGCTAAGAATCCAAATAATGCCTGGATCAAAGTGCACCGGATTTACATATTTAATTCAACTATGCATAGTCAAGTCTAACTATGGGTATACAGCATTTTAATTTTGAAATAATTTACAGGGGTTAAAAAAAATAACAATGCAATTTATTCTCACAAATGCAGCATGGACTAGGAAAAAATGCATTGGTTTAAGGAATTGAATACCTTAAGGCAGGCATATATACCTGTGTGCCCATGAATGCTTCACGATACCTTTTTGCTCTGTGTCCAATGCACTGCCACTTTATATTCCTTCACCCACAATTTGATAATCTCACAGGAATGGAAATGAGTGGGTTGGAGTAAACCATGCCTAGCTGCAGGAGCTGCGTATTAAATCTGGCTAATGAAAGCAAAGCTGTTGTATGAACTATAACAGGGGTCTGCAAAGTTGGCTCTTTTAAGACTGGTGGACTTCAACTCCCAGAATTCTGGGAGTTGAAGTCCACCAGTCTTTTTTTTTTTTATTATTATTATTTTTTTTATACCCCCTCGCCTCCCAGCAGACACAATATAAGTTTCTCTTAGTATATTAATATCCCATTAACACCATCTTCTAAGTTAATTAAAGATATAAAAAACATAATATAAATTTCTCTTTAAGATAAAAAAAAAGGCATATCCCATTATTCCCCTCTCTAGATTAATCATACATATATATTACCCCGCCCTCCACCCTAGCCCTCCCCCACCTCCCATTCAAACCCACCCCCCTGACTTCCGCTATACACCACTCTAATAATTCCAAGCATCCCAAATATTATTTACTCTATTCACCTATCAATCAAAGCATTCTTACCTAAAAGCTACATAATACTTCCTAATCTGATATTTATTCTGTATATAATCAATCCATTAGAAACCTTATAACAAACTCAACATAAACACCCCCTTTTAGTTGAACATTAAAATACATAGAAAATAATTCTTAAGATCTAAATACCATATCATATAACCTAACACTTATAAAACTTAAACCATATATCCTAGCTTAAGTTTACATCCTTCCTGATTCAAAAGGTTTACTATTTTTCCCCCTCTCCATTTGCTTAATTGCCCACTTAACACAAAAAAATGTAAAGATTACTCTAATATTTGAAAAAAGCAAAGTTACTTCTCTCTTCACAAAGGAAACAGAAATAATATAGGAAAATTTCAGATCCTATCACATGAAGGATACAGTAAATTGCAAGAAAATTTCAAAGTTCGACCCAAGTTTTTTCCCAGAACACTAACATAATATTAGTCCTTTCCGCGTCAATGTTCATAAGTCCAACTCTTCAGGTCTCCTTCCATTCCATCCATAGCTGTTTGTAATACCAGTTTAAGCAGCTGCCCCCATAAATAACAAAAAAAAACCAACCCTTTACATAGGTAACCCCCGAGTGACTTTTCATCAGGATTATAAAGTTCCAAGATCGTGATAGGGTAACAACCAGATCCACTGCAAATGCTCCGGTTCCAATTTTCAACCCTGAAAAAGTTTCCACATCCAAGAGAACCAGCATTGCAGAGATCTGTATATTTTTATCTAGATTGATTAATTGCTTTGTCCTTTAATCCTTTTGTCTTTCTTAACTCGCCGAGATTGAGACCTCCTCTGCTTCTGCGGTTTCTGAATTTGTCTGGTGCTAGACCTGGCTTCACATTGCTCATCTGATTTACGTATTGGCATTCCAACAGATCCCCCTATAGCAGTCTTCGACATTTCCTCCAGAGTAGGGCTTAAAAAAAGCCCAGGGGAATCCAACTGAGTATGTTCTTCCATCTCTTTTCCAAATTGTTTCTGCTCCATCTCAATATCTTGCTCTGAACCATCCAGATCTACTAGTGTTGGTATAGATATACGTGGGGGCGTTGCACTTTTCTTCAGTATTTCATAATAAAAATCTCTTGCCTTGTCTATAGTATTCAAACAATACCGTGCCCCTTCATATCTGAATATAACACCCATTGGAGCATCCCACCTGTACTGTATCCCTCTTTTCTTCAGCTCCTCCACCAAAAAACCAAAATCCCTTCTGAGCTTCAGGATAGTTGATGGAAGTTCCTTAAAGACACCAATCCGTTTTCCAGCTATGTGGAGAGAGGAGTGAAAAGACTTCTGCAGAATATCATTTCTGAGGTTTCTCTCAGTAAAATATATCACAACATCTCTCGGTAGTTGCCTTTGTAATGCTATACGTGAGTTTGCTCTGTAAATTTTATCAATCTTAGCATAAATTTCACCAGGATCCATTTTTACTAATATAGCCAAAGCATCGGCAGAAACTTTTCTTAAGTCTTCTCTAGGATTTTCTGATAATCCCCTCAGTCTAATGGCGTTTTCCATTAACAAAAATTGTAACATAATAACCTGTTTGTCCAATTTGTGCATATTCCCCTCCATTTCCACCAATTTCAAATCCGTTTCCTTTGCTTTGACTTCCACCTCTGAAGACAGCTTTTCGATTTTCCCATCAATTTTAATGATAACTTCAGACAGACTCTTGGCCATTGCAAGCATTTTTTTTTCCAATTGTTCATATTTCTCCTGGATCATTCTTTTGAGGTCTCTGCTTTCATTAACTATAAAGTTCATCAAATCTTTAAAGTCCTGGGGAGTTACTACACGAGTTTGTTCCATTGCCTTGCTTTTAAGCTTTCCAAGTTTTCAGGAAGAGAAAAAAAAAAAAACCTCTTCAAAATATCAAAATAAGTCAGTAATAAGTAATACGTTTAGCTTAACGCTCAATAAATCAGATAGTGCATTTGGCTTTATAGCTTGCTCCCCCTTTCCGCCTACAGCTGTCCGCTATCAGCCAGGGGTTAAGCAGAGACCAAAATCCACAAATCAATAATTAGACAAGGCAACTAAGTTTCATTTCATTCATCTGGTAGTTAACGCCATCTTGAATCCTTTGTTCTTTAAAACAAGTCACAAACTTTAATTACTTGCGTTTAGTTTCCTTTGAAGTACGAAGGCTTGAAATATAGTCCTTCTTGATGGATTGCATGTCGATCAGGATTGGGTACAAGCCAAAACAACTAACTTTCATTTCGTCTCATCTGGTAATTAACGCCATCTTGATTCCTTCGTTCTAAAGGCTGTGTCTAAGATCCACTATATTCTGGCAAAATCACAAACTTTAATTACTTGCGTTTACGATGAGTAGCCAAGAAGTTCCCTTTGAAGTATAAAGTTGCCTTGGAATGTAGATTAGAAGTTAAAAGCAGTTTGCTTTGCCGTGTTAATTAGCCAATTAACACGGTCTCCACACCCGTCCGGAGAAGATCGCTGCCTAAAGAGGGGAGGGTCTCTCCTTACTCGCCCCTCAGAGGAAAACTAACCCTCTGAGGGCTTCGCAAGGGGACTCTTCCCTGGCAGCAAAAACTCTCCCACAAGCTCATAATAGAGCTTGGGGTTTCCGAGGCATTTGATCTTATAAAAAACGCCTCTACAGACGAGTGGGATGGCAGGCTTGAAAAAAGCCTACCGACAGCAACTGCAACCGGAAGTCCACCAGTCTTAAAAGAGCCAACTTTGCAGACCCCTGAACTATAACATCAATCATTTTAATTTCTTGCTTTGCAATGGTTAAACACACACTATTGAAGAACCTCCAGGCTTTTCTCATTTAGTCTTTCTATAAGCTGATAGGTCTTCTATCCCCTTGTTTCCTATTTTAATTGGTCCAAGATTGCTTCAGTAAAGCAGGTCTCTTTTTTACTGGCTACCTAGCTCCAACAAGCTGCCATAATGGCAGAGTAAGAAAACAGACAGAATATATGCTGAGCACAACTTCCAAAGCGATGTCTGGATTCTTAGGACAGGGATAGGAAGGCCCTTTTCTGACTTATCAGTTTAGCTTAGCTGAGTGTCTCGTTAAGTAACACATCTTCTCCCCCAGTCATCAGCTGTGTTCTATTGTGTGTGCAGCAGCGGTACAATTTTACTTCGACTGCCCACATACCCTGATGGTCCACCGTACAGTGCAGTTGTCTCAAGAGAAGAAATGACTACAGACAAAAGCTTTACTAAAACTGTGCATAAACATCATTCTGTGATCCTCCTGGGTTGAATTCTACATGAACCTGAATTACCTGAGCAGGCACACATGGACCACTCTACTGAAGAGAGGCAGGCTTTAGTCAGCTTAAAAGTTCAATGTAACACACACCCAGAGAGAGAAAATAAAAAAGCAACTTATTTGGTTAGGATAAGAGGGATACTTATCCAATCTAGGATGGTAGGAAAAAATGTGACTTTATTCCAAATGCCCTTATACCCTTCAAGTCTCAATTTCACAAGATTTAAAAAAACAAAAACAAATGAGGAATAAAATGACTGACAGGTCGGCTTTCTTTTGTGGTTGCAGTAGCAGTGCTGCATTCAAGCGTGGGCAAAAGCAACTTCTCTCCATCAGCTTCTTCCTGAATTGGCTTCCGCCCAGGTCTCTTTCTTGCTCTGCCCTGATCCTTCCAAAACCTATGGGATACTATGTGGTTGATGGAGCAGAAAGCGGATGGAACTTTCCTGAGCTGTACAGAATAAAAGACAGTGGAAATGTGACAATTACAGACCTCTAGACCCTTTCAGCATCTCATAGTTTCTCACTCGATTTCCAATTCAACTGGTGGCATCTAAATTTTCTTGCCACAATCAGCATCAATATTTGCCATCCAGAGATTCCTTGGCAGCAACTAGCATTTGATGGCTTGTCAGTATCTTGTAGCTATTTACAGTAGTTATTGTGATCTAAAACAGGGGTCTCCAACCTTTGCTGGCTGGAGAAGTCTGGGATCTGAAGTCCTTCAGACTTAAAGTTGCAAAGGTTGGAGACCCCTGATCTAAAGCTTTGGGTTAGGTATTAACTTCAGTAAGGCTGAATCTGCACCATGCCTAGTCCCTAGCTGTGAGTTTGTGAATAAGTAAACTTAGATCTGGTATTCAAGAATAGGAGGAAATCTCAGCTGTGCTGGGCTCAGCATTGCCTCTATCTTACTGAATGATTATATTTTCTATTTCCAGGAAGAAACAAGCACTGCCTCTAATTGCCTACTCTAGGACTATACATTCCTCAGTCAAAATCTTGCTGAAGTGCCTTGGACTAGTTCCAGAAAGCTCCCCCAAAGTATGTGTACTTTGTATATACAAGAGAACCAGTCGGGTACAGTGGTTCAGGCACCAGGCTAGAAACCAAGAGATTGTGAGTTCTGGTCCCACTTTAGACATGAACACCAGCTGGGTGACTTTGGCTAGCCACTCACTCTCCACCTAAATCACCTCACAGCGTTGTTGTTATGGGGAAACTAGGCAAGGGGGTATTAGATTCTATATCTATCTATCTAATTCTCTACCATGTTTTCCTGAAAATAAGTCCGTCTTTTTTTAGGGGGGCTCCAAAATAAGCATTAGTGCTTATTTTAAGGGAAACATAACTTCAGGCTGGTCACCCTTCCCCCGGTCCGTGCACAAGAAGTGACAGGTGTGCTGAGACCAACAGTATCTGGCAGGAGCTACAGTCACCCGCTCCTTTGGTCGGCACACTCTGGTGCTGCGCAGCCTGAGTTGATTCCCTGTTCAAGCAGCAGACAGAGGCAGAGGCGCGGGGGTGGGGAGAGGCAGGCAATCTGAACGCACCACACAGGCTGCGAGAAAGCTGAGAGATGGTGGGCCAGAAACGTCTCGCTGGGTGAGCAGAGCCTCCTGCTGCCGCTACGGGCCGAACCGGCAGCAACCCACCTCTGGTGTGCCCCCCTCCTGCCTTTGTATCCACCTGCTGTTTGGACAGGTAATCAAGTCATCTGTGCCATGCCATACCGTGCCGTGCTGTGCAGGCTGTGGCTGCTGGTGGACAATGTCAGCCCACATGCGCTCACTGCCTCTTGTGCTGGCCACACCCATCCCCTTCTCTAGGGCTTATTTTTTTGGATAAGGATTATATTAGGTGCACACTTAAAAATCAAGCTAGGTCTTATTTTCTGTGTAGGTCTTATTTTTGGGGAAACACATCATCATTATCTATCTGTCTATCTACACATACATACACACACAATACACTCACACACACTCCCATTTTTGAGGAGCTATTCATATCCCCCAGGAAGGTTCCCCATATTGGATATTTAGTACTTATAGTCATTTTTGAAGACTGCTTGTGATATTTAAAAAGTGATACTGTTTTTATCCAAAACGGAATATGACCTGCATTTAAGATTAATCTGGAAGGAAAAAATGAAGATTAGAGAGAGAAAAAAGTTATCTATTTAATACCAATCTTATATGCTGCCAACTCCCTGCTTGCCATTTAGAATTGCCCTATTGCAGGGGTCTGCAAAGTTGGGTCTTTTAAGACTGGTGGACTTCAACTCCCAGAATTCCCCAGCCAGCATGGCTGGCTGGGGAATTCTGGGAGTTGAAGTCCACCAGTCTTAAAAGACCCAACTTTGCAGACCCCTGCCCTATTGCATTGAAAAAAAGACCTAGATTTTTCCCTGCCCCCCTTCAAAGAGAGTAAGTGTGATATACTTATGTGTGGCTGTCTAGAAGTCACACTACCTTTGCTCACCAAAAGATAGAACTAGGAAAAAATAATAAATTATTAGTAAAAGAAGGCGTCCCATTTTCACATACAGAGAAATCTCAGTCTCACTCTCCTGTCAATCCCCTCTCATGCACATATTCACCCAGGGAAAAGTGGCGGCTGCCGCCGCTGGGCTCAACACTCATGGGGAGACTGCCTAGTGCTGGTGCAATGCTGAGGACTCAGCTCTTCCACCTCAATTATTCCATGGGAGCTGCAGGGGAAACTGCAGGAGGAGGAACCCCAAAGGGGTGGGAAGCATGGCACTTTCCCTCCTTTTGCACAAATGAAATGTATTGAGCCTGATCTTAGTGTAGGCTGTGACTGCAAAAAAAAAAAAAAATCTATAGTAGAATCCAAAGAAGTAGGGCTTTTTTTAAAGGTGGAATCCCTTAAATTGAGCTCACCTCCTATAGAATCATGGGCTCAACATGGGAAAATACCTAGCTGACCTTTGCTGATCTTAAAAATGCTAAGCAGCAGTGGTGGGTGTGGAGTCCTCGACTTGCGACCGGCCGCAAGTCTTTGACCCCAGCTCAAAAAGCCCGGCAACAGCCAGTCGCAAACCCTACCTGTCTGGACTCCCTCTGTCTGATCTACAACAGTGGTGGCCTGGCTGGCATGGCCTGGTATGAAGTCCAGAACAAAACACCTGCCCAGCAACAATATGGAAGGCCTTTGTCTTTTCCATCTGCTAAGATTTTTGCTCTGACTTCCCATGGGATATCCTAGTGGTCTCATCCTGCTTAGCAGTGGTGGGTTGCTCTTACCTTCATTACCGGTACACTGCTCGTGGTCCTCTCATCCACACACCGGACGTGCACTTTGCATGCCCCTGACATGTGCTGTGCATGCATGTGCAGTCCACAGCCCCTGCGACACCCAGCTGTTTCATCAGAGGTCACGCAGGCACCACACGCTGCGCGCGCGGGCACAATTGGCTCTGTTGTCATAAAAACAGGTATGGAATGCGGGCGGGTGGGCCAAATGAGCCACTCTACCAGTACAGTGGCTGCTGCTCCCGACTTCATACCAGGCCATGCCAGCCAGGCCACCACTGTTGTAGATCAGACAGAGGGAGTCCAGACAGGTAGGGTTTGCGACTGGCTGTTGCCGGGCTTTTTGAGCTGGGGTCGAAGACTTGTGGCCGGTCGCAAGTTGAGGACCCCACACCCACCACTGCTGCTTAGCATTTTTAAGATAAGCAAAAGTCAGCTAGGTATTTTCCCATGTTGAGCCCATGATTTTACTCCCAAGTATTCTCAGGATTTGTCCTTTCCAGACAAAATCTTAACCTTATTCTCTGCCCTCTATATAATGAGGGTAAAGATTAGCAATAGCAACAATGATGACTGTCTACTGATTGAATATCTTGAGTCCTCATTTATTTGAAATATGCTCCTTCCAGAATCCTTATTTTACTCCTTCCATGGAGCAAGGAAACTCTCATCTGCAAATGTTCACCTCTATATATGGAGACTAGAAGAAGTAGACAGGTTGAGTAGAGTTCTCTTCATTTCCCTTGAAACAGCATCTTTTGCGTTCTCTTGTCTCTTTTCAGCTACTTGCATCATCAAGTCCTCTTCTATGACTCTGTTCTTAGCAAATATAAGATGGCACTCCCACCGCCCATTTGCAGGTAATTTTGGAGGGGAGGAAGAAGAATTGATTTTGGAGGATCTATGCCAGGGGTTCCCAAACTTGGCAACTTTAAGACTTGTGGACTTCAATTCCCAGAATTCTCCAGCCAGCATAGCTTGAAGTCCACAAGTCTTAAAGTTGCCAAGTTTGGGAATCCCTGATCTATGCTATATATATGAGGACATAACTCTTCCCCCCCCCCCTCTTCATAATGAGCATGATAATCCAAAGTAAGTATTTTGGTATGTAGGTCTCTTGACTTCCTACAAGTTAGCAGAAGATTTTGATTCCCTCAAAATCTTTTTTGGACTTCTGTAGTCCTGGTCTTCAAATCCTGTGAAGCCATCCATGATAATGCTGATTACATTTATATACTGCTCCCCTCTAAAAGCTTAGGAAAATTATTTTATCATGTCATTGAATGAAATCGTTTGGCTAAGATGCAGTAATAGCCTCAAAGTTTACTTAATGAGTTGATGCGTTAAGAAGAGAGGAGAGCACTACATCATATAAAGTTTCCTTTTACCGACTTAAATACATGATTACCCAGAACTTTATTCACAGTAGATTCAATAGAAATAGAAGAAATTACCTCTTCTCATAATGCCTCCATTTAATTTTTCAGCACCACAGCTTCCATCTGCTTTTCTTTAGCAAACCTTTTTAAAAAAAATCCTAGATGCTTTGAGTTTTTTCCTAAGAAAATTTTTTGCTTTTGTTTTGGGCCCTTTTCCAATGCTGCAATACAGGTAATCCTCAACTTACAACAGTTCATTTAGTGACCATTCAAAGTTACCATTCAAAGACCATTCAAGGTTGCCACCAAGAAGAGGGAGTCAAACTATTCTCCAAAGCACCTGAGGGCAGAACAAGAAGCAAAGGGTGGAAACTAATCAAGGAGAGAAGCAACTTAGAACTGAGGAGAAATTTCCTGACAGTTAGGACAATTAGTCAGTGGAACAGCTTGTCTCCAGAAGTTGTGAATGCCCCAACACTGGGAGGTTTTAAGAAGATGTTGGATAGCCATTTGTCTGAAATGGTATAAGGCTTCCTGCCTAGGCAGGGGGTTGGACTAGAAGACCTCCAAAGTCCCTTCCAACTCTGCTATTGTATTGTATTGTATTGTATTGTATTGTATTGTATTGTATTGTATTGTATTGTATTGTATTGTATTGTATTGTATATCATCACTGAACAAAGTGACTTTCACATTTATAACCGTTGCAGCACTCTCCATGGTCATGTGATCAAAATCTGGATGCTTGGCAACCAGGAGTGGGCTTCAAAAATTTCAGCAACAGGTTCTCTGCCTGGTTGCTGGGTGAGCATGGTCACAGTGGGTGTGGCCTAGTCTGCCTCTTGCCACCATTTTCACCTTCCCCAGGTTCTGGAGGCTTTCCTTCCTCTCCTGGGCTCCTTCTGGGTGGCCAGTTCCCCCCCCCTACCCGAACCTCTATGTGGGCCCTGCACTTACGTCGCATCCAAAATGGGCCGTGTGGAGATTCCTTGGTGGCAGGAGAAGGCCCAGCCAGGGGTGGGATTTGGAGGTTCTCTGAACTGACCATAATGTTAGCTATGGGTTCTCTGAACCCAGGCGAACCTATACCAGCCCACCCCTGTTGATTTATATTTATGGCGGTTACAGTGACCTGGGATGTGATCCCCTTTTGCAACTTCCTGACAAGCAAAGTCAATGAGGAAGCCAGATTCACTTAACTACTGTATTACCAACTTAATAGCTTCAGTGATTCACTTAACTGTGGCAAGAAAGGCCATAAAATGGGGCAAAGTTCACTTAAACTGCTGCCTCAGCACCATAAATTTTGGCCTCAGTTGTGGTCGAAAGTCAAGGATTACGTGTATACATTTATTTATTTATTTATTTATATTTTATTTATATTTATATCCCGCCTTCTCCACAGAGGACCCAGGGCGGCACACAGGAATTTAAAAACATACAAAAATACAAAAATAAATACATAATTTAAAATATATTAAACTATCCTAATCCTATGCTAAAACCAAATATTAAAATACCCAATTTAAAACTCTCTAAAAGTCCCCGTGGGAGGTTAAGCTAGGCCGGCTTGCTGGAAAAGATGTGTCTTTAGATATTGGCGGAAGAGGCGGAGGTCGGTGATGGTGCGTAATTCAGGGGGTATGTCGTTCCAAAGGGCTGGGCCCGCCACAGAGAAGGCTCTTCCCCTGGGTGTCGCCAGTCGGCATTGTCCGGCCGACGGCACCCTGAGAAGGCCCTCTCTGTGGGAGTGTATAGGTCTAAGGGATGTATGGGGCAGAAGGCGGTCTCGCATATAACTAGGCCCTGAGCCATGGAGCGCTTTAAAGATGGTGGTCAGAACCTTGAAGCACACCCGAAAAGCCACAGGAAGCCAGTGCAGCTCACGCAGGATCGGTGTTATGTGGGAGCATCTAGTGGCTCCCATAATCACCCGCGCGGCTGCATTCTGGACTAACTGTAGCTTTCGAGTGCACCTCAAGGGAAGCCCCATGTAGAGAGCATTACAGTACTCGAGTCGGGACGTCACGAGAGCTTGAGTGACTGTGCGAAGGGCAGCCCGGTCCAGTAAGGGGCGCAATTGGCGCATCAGGTGTACCTGATGAAATGCCCCCCTGGCCACGGCCGCCACATGGTCCTCCATGGACAGCCGGGAATCCAGGAGGACACCCAAATTGCGCGCCCTCTCCACGGGGGCCAGTGTTTCGCCCCCAATGGCCAGAGTTGGAGTAATCTGGCTGTACCGGGGTGCCGGAAACCACAGCCTCTCAGTCTTGGTAGAGTTGAGCTTGAGTTTGTTACCACCCATCCAGATCCGTACGGCCTCCAAACACCAGGACAACACTTTGGCGGCATCATTGGGGTGGTCTGGAGTGGATATATACAGCTGAGTGTCATCAGCGTACAGATGGTACTCCACCCCAAAACCACGGAGGATCTCACCCAGCGGTTTCATATATGTGTTAAACAGGAGGGGCGAGAGGACCGACCCCTGAGAACCCCACATAAGAGGGGTCTCGAGGTCGACCTCTGCCCTCCCGTCAACACATATTGCGACCGACCAGAGAGGTAGGACGAGAACCCCCCCAGTCGGTGCAATAGGATACCATGGTCGATGGTATCAAAAGCCGCCGAGAGGTCTAATAGGACTAGGATAGAGGAATAATCTCTATCCCGTGCCCTCCAGAGATCATCAACCAATGCGACCAATGCCGTCTCAGTGCTGTGACCGGGTCGGAAGCCGGACTGGCGCGGGTCTAGATAATCAACTTCCTCCAGGTGTCGCGGAAACTGTTGGGCTACCACACTCTCAACAACCTTCACCAAAAAGTGACCGGACAATAGTTCTCAGACAATGCTGGGTCCAGGGACGGCTTCTTGAGGAGGGGCCTCACTACCGCCTCTTTCAAGATGGCAGGTAAGGACCCCTCACTCAAAGATGCGTTGACAATGCCCTGGAGCCAGCCTCGTGTCGTCTCCCAGGATGCCAGTACAAGCCAGGAGGGACACGGGTCCAATAAACATGTGGTCGCCCTAAGTTTCCTTGGCAACCTGTCCATATCCTCGGTGGTAACAAAGTCAAACTCCTCCCAAGAAGGAACCTCAAGACTAGTCTTGGACAGTCCCACAGGACCACTGTCGATGGAGGGTAGCTCATTCCGAATCCGAGTGATTTTCTACTGCAGATAAATCCTCTGCTCGCCCTTGCAGAGGGGCTTCCCGCGGCCTCTGGTAAAGGAGGGAGCGGGTCACCCCAAACAGGGCGGCAGGGCGGTTATCTGCGGATGCAATAAGGGTGGCACAATACTCACGTTTGGCCACCCTTATCGCCACTAAGTAAGCCCTAATATGGGTTCTCACTAGTGTTCGGTCGGCTTCGGAGCGAGAGGATCTCCATCTGCTCTCTAGGCGTCTCTTGTGGCGCTTCATCCCCCAAAGCTCCTCAGTAAACCAGGGAGCCTGGGTGGTTCGTCGCCGCAAGAGAGGCCGCAAGGGCGCGACTCGGTCCAAGGCCCCTGCGGCCGCACTTAACCATGCAGCCACTAGGTCCTCAGTCGAGTCGCAAGGCAGGGTCACAGGAATTGGCCCAAGCTCCCTCTGGAACCTTTCCGGGTCCATTAGAAGCCTGGGGCGGAACCATCTAGGAGTATCCAGTTCCGCCTCCCCGTGGTGAGGTGAAGCGATTGGAAAGTCCAGCTGAAGGAGAGCGTGATCTGTCCATGACAAGGGAGTGATGACTAAATCCCCTATTCCCAGATCACAACTCCACTGTCCCGAGACAAAGATTAAATCCAGTGTGTTTCCCCCCTCGTGAGTAGGGCCTAAAACTACCTGGGTCAGGTCCATGGCCGTCATGGAGGCCATGAACTCCCGAGCTGCTCCAGAGGCTTCGCCCACCGACGGCAAGTTAAAGTCCCTCATGACTACCAGTCTGGGGGTCTCAACTGCCGCCTCAGCTATCACCTCTAGGAGCTTGGGCAGGACTGTTGTTACATAGCGAGGAGCCAGGTACAACTAACACGCCCAACTGCCTCCCTAGGCCCCATCTCACGCAGAGAGATTCACACCCGGTTGTCTGAGGGATTGTGGTCTCCTTCGGCTCAAGACCTTCCTTAACCATAATCGCCACTCCCCCACCCCTCCCTAGGGTCCTAGGCTGATGGAAGGCGTGGTAACCTGGTGGGCACATTTCCACGAGGGGTAGACCCCCTTCATGGCCCAACCAGGTTTCCGTTATACCCACCAGGTCCGGGTTCCCCTCTGACACAAGGTCATGGATGAAGGGGGCTTTCTGAACCACGGACCTGGAGTTGCATAACATCAGCCTAGGGCCCTGGGTCTGTGATTCCTGCCCACCTAGTCTGCGATGGGAGGGCGGAGAGTTGGAGCACGTGACCGCCTGAATCCAGTGGCCACAGTCTTCCAACTGATGGTGATCATTCCGCCTCCCTCCTCCTCTGCCCCTCCCTAAGACCGAGTCGATGGAAAAAGCCACCATGGAAATGACCCCCCCTCCCCTTCCTCCATTACCCTACTTCCGCCAGCCGGCCTACTCATTTCCTGTCCCCCCCTGGACTATTTTTCCCCTCCTCCCTGGAACCCCCTAAAAATCGAATTAAAAACCTCCCCAGAAACCCCCTCAACTTGCTCTTCGCCCACCTCTCAGGAATAATCAATCCATCATCGAGGTGGGCCCGTGTTAAACAAGAGGGCCAGGCCTGCAAGAGGGGAGACTCTAGCAGGCCAAGGAGGTCGCGCCTAGAGTACATGATAAAAGCCGCAGAGGTGGTCCAAGTCCAGGAAGGCAAACACAAGTCCGAAAAGTAAAGTGATTCAGTGCAAGAATAGTCCTTCAGGATGGGGGGTAAAGTCAGATAGTCAAGAGTCTTATGGATGGGGAGATCGAATCCAGTCCCGTTACAGGCCCCAATCATCTGTCTTTTTCCGGCCATCTGGGCTTAGTTCGCATTTAGTGCCGCATGGCTAATTAGTCCGTCATGCGGCCTGATATAAGATGCAGCCCTCTAATGGCTCGGCTAACCTCCTCCAGTCCCGTGCACTCACTTCAAGGTCTTCAGGGTCTTCCCGGGTCGTCCTCAGCCAGGACCACCATCACACGATCCGGCTGCAGATGTTCCACACCAGACTGCTCAATCCAGCATGCCACATTCAAAAGCCATTCAGTACTTCCTCTCAGCTCTCCATTCTCCTTCTTCTTCTGCCTTCTCCTTCTCCTTTCCATCACCAGCCTTCTCCTTGTCCTTCTTCCATCACCGGCTCATCTCCATCTCACCATCTCACCATTTTCCTTCTCCTTCCTCCGTTTCCACCATCTCCTACTCCTTCTCCATCTCATCACCATCTCCATCATCACCATCTCATCACCATCTACGTTCATCTCTCTCCATCTCTCACCCCTCTCTCCTTCCATCTCTCTCTTTCTCTCTCTTTCTCCATTTCTTTCTTTCTCCTTCTCCTTCCTCCAACTCCTTCAACGCCTTCCTTCCTTCCACACCTCCGCACCTCCGCACCTCCATATATAATATGGAAATGCTAATTAACCAGAGACAAATTGTACCTCTTGATAATACCAAGGACATTGGAAGTGAATTCCCCTTTGCAAGTAATATTCTGTTTATACCTTCCTGCAATTTACACTATAACTATCCGAAAACGTTTGTCCTGTGATAAGGAATGTGATGAATTTAAAATTCCTGTAAAGAGCAATGATGGCTAACATTAAATAAGAACAAATGTTATTGTTCTTTATACAAATTAGTACAAGATTTGGCATCAGGAAGCCTTCAGGTCCTGTTGAAATTCTCTCTTAAATATATTGAATGGCTTTTGGCAAATAGGTGAAGTCTTTCTCATTTCCTTTCACCATCTTTAAAGTATGTTTAACAATATCTACCTTCCAATCTGAGCTCTCAAGGGCATTAGGGAAATTAATTAATACTTGGCAATTGCTGTGCATGTCTTTGAAAAAGAGCATTAAATACCAGCTGTTATCAGAATGTCAGGGCCTTCCTGTGCCCGGTGGTTCTTGTAATATGACATGCTGATCTATGACAACATCATGTGAGTTTTTTGACACCCCCGCTGGGGATTGTATTAGGCATAATTCAATGAGTCTTCCAAGTAACAAATGGCAGCTTTGTTTTTAGATTTTCAGTCAAGTTCACCTTCTTTCAGAATTCCACACCTGTGCCCAGAGCACAGACTAACCACTGCATAGTGTCCTTGTGTGACACATCGTATTATTTTGTCACCAATCATGCAGTCCCTTTCGCCTTCCAGACTTCAGACAGCAATTGCTGGTTAGCTTTCTCTAACTTAAAGCTTCCCAGATATGTTAGGCTGAAAGTCTCATTGTATACATCCAAAGATGATGAAAGTTGCAATTCTACATATATGGGAGGTGCTGTTAGGATATTCAGTCTTATGTTGGGTTGACAATATATATGAGCCTATGTTCTTAAGGAGTTATGTAGCTTTAAGAACTGTATTGAATTCTAATTGGCTGTGCTTCTCAGCTCTACCATATAAGCAAGCTCAGAATAACAGTTCATTCCCTTTTTCGATTCCCTTTGAATCCTGTGCTTACTGTTTGCCGCTGAGTAGCTGAAGCTGAAGACTAAAGAATGAAGAAGTATTTGTTTTGCATCACTGTAAGATAACTCTATGTTTTGGTGAAGGACTGTTATTGTTTTGAGAAGTTAGTCTCACTGGTCAGAAGAAGTATTTTAGTTGCTACAAAATAAAGACTATTTATTTTTTTACTATCACTGTTTTAGAGTTTGTTTGTGGTTAAAGCAACGTATCTCTTTACTGTCCGGTGAATTACACTATTCCGCATTTATTTTCAAACACTGGTTATGGGACCAGAGTTGTAACACTGGTTCTGAACCCAGAGTTGCTAACAGGTGCCAGCTTGGAAATTCTACATATATAGAAGGTACCTGCTTGGGGAAAAAAAAACCCTGCTATAGCTAAAACAAAAATGTTTTGAAAATAAATGCACCTTTAATATATAGCATTAACTAAATTATCAGAGATGTGGAAGTAGAGAAGAAAAACAAGACAAATTTTAAGGCAGTGGTGGGGAACCTTTTAGGCACAAAGTGCCCAAACCAGAAGGCATGTGTGCGCATACCAGAGTGCCAGAAACCTGAGGACCAGCTGACTGAGCTTGGGCGATGGCACGCGTGCCCACAGAGAGGGGTCTGTATGCCACCTCTGGCATGCGTGCCATAGGTTTGCCATCACGGTTTTAAGGTAATCATGATTCAAAGAGCTGCTGCTAATTGCTGATGTTGGTGACAAAATAAAAGTAGATGTTTGAGAAAGTGGGTAAAACTATTATTCTCCTTCCCCTTCTATTTATGTCATCTGCATAATTGGGGTAGCATAAGGTTTCTGCTTGGCATTAATAAACATCAGTTCAAATTATGCTTGGCAAACCCAGAGCCTCTTATCAGAACTTCAGGCTGAGGTCAGGCTGGATGGAAACAAATCTCTCCTATTCCCTTCATGAGTCTGCTTTTACTATTATTCCTTTGCATGAATGAATGGGCATTGCTCTGAAAGACCAGAACCAGCTGCTCAGAAGGACTTGGCATTCTGGTTTTATCTCTCATCATTCAGATCATGTATCTCAATAAAATGAGCAGCAGCAAACCTTTTTTCACTTTCTCTTTATTGTAACCTTCTGTATTCAGCAGAAACATTGCCAAGGTGTGAGTATCTATTGCCTCAGTTAGAATGGGCTGACTTCAAATCAATCTGTGGATGGCCTCCCTTTTTTATATACAGTATATTGCTGGACAGAAGGACATATTCTGTTCTTCCTGCAAATCTCAAAGCTATTATTTGTTATGCAATAGGTGAGGCAATGCTGTGTAGGGGTTGTTGGAATTGGATAAGGAAAACCCACGTTCATCTAGTGCAGCGTTTTTCAACCACTGTGCCGTGGCACACTACTGTGCCGTGAGATATTGTCTGGTGTGCCGTGGGAAAAATTCCTGCCAGAATATCAGCTTTGTGTTCAGCCAAACAGGCCCAGGTTTTGCACTGAGTAAGTAAACAGAAATATGAACAATTATAAAATACTTTATTATTTCATAATAAAGTAATTATAAAATAATTTCTTTGTGTTTATTTGATTCCTATTCAAGAGAATTACTTTATATATAGTCAATATAGGCACAGAGTTAAAAAAAATTTCTAATGGTGGTGGTGTGCCTCGTGATTTTTTTCATGAAAAAAGTGTGCCTTTGCACAAAAAAGGTTGAAAAACACTGATCTAGTGCAGTGTTTCTCAACCTTGGCGACTTTAAGTCCTGTGGACTTCAACTCCCAGAATTCCCCAGCCAGCACAGCTGGCTGGGGGATTCTGGGAGTTGAAGCCCACAGGACTTAAAGTCACCAAGGTTGAGAAACACTGATCTAGTGGGTTATACTTTGTTATCTCTCAGTCCAACCAACTTAATTAGGTTGCTGTGGAGTAAGGAACTCTCAAGCTAACCATGCATAAAAGCTCCTGAAGAAGATGTGACATAAATCAACAACTAAAAAATGTAAATGTTCACCAGTATAGATTTAAACACATTTTACATGAGAACAGGAGAAGCTCAAAACAATTAAGGCTCAAGTAGGCTCCTTTTCTGAAAAGGAAATATTAAGGCATAATTGCAAATGATTCTAATGAAGAAGTTGGATGAAGCAGAAGAAACAGGGAAGCAATAAAGATAACTCTCAACTTATGACCACAATTGGAATTACATTTTTTGTTGATAAATGAGGCAATCATAAAGTGAGATACAAAATTAGAACTTAGAACAATTAACCAGTGGTACAGCTTGCCTCCAGAAGTTTTGAATGCTTCAACACTGGAAGTCTTTAAGAAGATGTTGGATAGCCATTTGTCTGAAATTTTATTTATTTATTTTATTAGATTTCTAGACCGCCCCCTCTCCCCGAAGGGACTTGGGGCAGTGTACAGGTAAAAAGAGAGAGAGGCACCGTTTTACGGTGGTTCTCGTCCTACCTCTCTGGTCGGTCGCAATGGGTGTTGGCAGGAGGGCAGAGGTCGGCCCCGAGGCCCCTCACATGTGGGGTTCCTCAGGGGTCAGTCCTCTCGCCACTTCTGTTCAACACCTACATGAAGCCACTGGGCGATATCATCCGTGGTTTTGGGGTGGAGTACCATCTGTACGCTGATGATACTCAGCTGTACATATCCAACCCGAACCACCCCAACGATGCCGTCGAGGTGCTGTCCCGGTGTCTGGAGGCCGTACGGGTCTGGATGGGTAGTAACAAACTCAAACTCAACCCGTCCAAGACCGAGTGGCTGTGGTTTCCGGCACCCCGGTTTAGCCAGATAAATCCAACACTGGCCATTGGGGGCGAACATCTTGCCTACGTGGAGAGGGCGCGCAACTTGGGCATCCTCCTGGATTCCCGGCTGTCCATGGAGGACCATGTGGCGGCCGTGGCCAGGGGGGCGTTCTATCAGATTCGCCTGATACGCCAGTTGCGCCCCTTACTAGACCGGGGGGCCCTTCGCACAGTCACTCAAGCGCTCATGACATCTCGGCTGGATTACTGTAACGCTCTCTACATGGGGCTCCCCTTGAGGTGCACTCGAAAGCTACAGTTAGTGCAGAATGCAGCCGCGCGGGTGGTTATGGGTGCCTCAAGGCAAGCCCACGTAACACCTCTCCTGCGCGAGCTGCACTGGCTGCCTGTGGCCTTTCGAGTGCGCTTCAAGGTGTTGACCACCATCTTTAAATCACTCCATGGCTCAGGGCCTAGCTATATATGAGACCGCCTCCTGCCCCATACATCCCTTTGTCCGGTTCGCTCCCACAGAGCGGGCCTACTCCGGGTGCCGTCGGCTGGGCAATGCCGGCTGGCAACACCCAGGGGAAGAGCCTTCTCTGTGGTGGGCCCGGCCCTCTGGAACGACCTACGCACTACCTCGGACCTCCGCCTCTTCCGCCAACGTCTTAAGACGTACTTATTCCAACAAGCCGGTCTAGGATAGCCCCCCGCGTCTGACTTTTAAATATAAATTATAATTTGGTTACGGTTTTAATAACGGGTTTTAGCACGGGTGAATTAATTTAATATATTTTTAATTGATGTATATTGTATTTATGGTTTTATATAATGCCTGTGCGCCGCCCTGGGTCCTAACAAGGAGAAGGGCTGGGTATAAATTTAATAAAATAAAAAATAAATAAAAAAAATTAAAATATGACATCAACATTACATATAAACTAAAATCGAATTAAATAATCCCCTGTACAAATTTATAAAAATTAAAAACTTAACCTTAAAACCTAATCACATAATTTAAAATTACAAACTGAGGCGGGAAGCATGGAATTAGCCCAGGCTGGCTAGTTGAAACAGGTGGGTTTTGAGTTTCTGGCGGACGGAGCGGAGGTCCGTGGTCATTCTAATGTCAGGGGGAAGGTCATTCCAGAGTGTCGGGCCCATCACAGAGAAGGCCCTTCCCCTGGGCGTCGCCCACTGGCATTGCCTAGTGGACGGCACCCAGAGAAGTCCCTCTCTGTGAGAGCGAATCGGCCAAAGGGATGTATGGGGCAGGATACGATCCCGCAAATAATAATAATAATAATAATAATAATAATAATAATAATAATAATAATGATAATGATAATGATAATGATAATGATAATGATAATGATAATGATAATGATAATGATAATGATAATGATAATAATAATAATAATAATAATGATAATAATAATAATAATAATAATAATAATAATAATAATAATAATAATAATAATAATAATAATAATAATTTATTTCTTATAAACCGCACCCTCTCCTCACAGGGACTTGGGGCGGGGCACAGGAAGAATAAGAACAATAACTATATACATATGTCATTAAAAATACATTAAATTAAGTGACCTGTGCTAAAATACCCGTTAAAACTATCTAACTAGAAATCCCCAATAAACCCTAAAGACAGAGGAGTAGGTATCCCAGGCCGGCAAGGCAGAAAAAGTGTGTTTTCAATTTAAGACGGAAGGAGCGGAGGTCCGTGGTGGTCCTAATATCGGGGGGGAGATCGTTCCAGAGGGCTGGGCCCGCCACAGAGAGAGCCCTTCCCCTGGGCGTCGCCCGCTGACAAAGTCTAGTGGACGGCACCCGGAGAAGTCCCTCTCTGTGGGAGCGAATCGGTCGTGAGGATGTATGAGGCAGGATCCGATCCCGCAAGTAGCTAGATCCCGAGCCATGGAGCGCTTTAAAGATGATAATTAATACCTTGAAGCGCACCCGGAAGACGACAGGCAGCCAGTGCAGCTCGCGCAAGAGCGGTGTTACATGGGTGTACCTTGTGGTACCCATAATTGCTCGCGCGGCTGCATTCTGGACTAGCTGAAGTCTCCGGGTGCACCTCAAGGGAAGCCCCATGTAGAGAGAGTTGCAATAGTCCAGTCGGGACGTCACGAGGGCATGAGTGACTGTGCGAAGGGCGTCCCGATCCAATAGGGGGCGCAATTGGCATACCAGGCGAACCTGGTAAAACGCCCTCCTGGCCACGGCTGTCACCTGATCTTCCATTGACAGCCGGGTATCCAGGAGGACACCCAAATTGCGCGCCCCATCCACAGGGGCAAGATGTTCGCCCCCTATGGCCAGCGATGGAATAACTAGGTCCTGTGCCATGGAGCGCTTTGAAGATAATAACCAACACCTTGAAATGCACCCGAAAGGCCACAGGCAGCCAGTGTAGCCCGCACAGATGTGGTGTTACGTGGGAGTATCTAGTGACTCCCAGAACTGCCCGCGCGGCCGCATTCTGGACCAGCTGCAGCCTTCGGGTGCATCTCAAGGGGAGCCCCATGTAGAGAGTGTTACAGTAGTCTAGACGGGACATCACAAGCGCATGAGTGACTGTGCAAAGGGCGTCCCGGTCCAATAGGGGACGCAACTGGCGCACCAGCCGAACCTGGTGAAACGCCCCCCTTGACACAGCTGTCACATGGTCATCCATTGACAGCTGGGCATCTAGGAGGACGCCCAAGTTGCATGCCTGATCCACGGGGGCCAGATGTTTGCCCCCAATGGCCAGTGATGGAATCAGCTGGTTGAACCGGGGCGCCGGTAGCCACAGCCACTCAGTCTTGGACGGGTTGAGCTTGAGTCTGTTACTTCCCATCCAGATCCGCACGGCTTCCAGACACCGGGACATCACTTCGACAGCATCGTTGGGGTGGTTTGGGGTAGAGATGTACAGCTGGGTGTCATCTGCGTACAGATGGTAATCTACCCCAAACCCACGTATGATCTCGGCCAGCGGCTTCATATATGCATTAAACAGGAGAGGCGAGAGGACCGACCCCTGCGGCACCCCACAAGTAAGAGGCCTTGAGGTCGACCTCTACCCCCCTGCCAATACAAATTGCACTCGACCGGAGAGGTAGGAGGAGAACCACCGCAAAACAGTGCCCCTCACCCCCAACCCCTCCAGCCGATGCAATAGGATACCATGGTCGATGGTATCAAAAGCCGCCGAGAGGTCTAATAGGACCAGGATGGAGGAACAACCCCCATCTCTGGCCCTCCAGAGATCATCCACCAACGCGACCAATGCCGTCTCCATGCCGGAAGCCGGACTGGCGTGGGTCCAGATAATCAATTTCCTCCAAGTGACGTGGAAACTGTTGTGCCACCACACTCTCTACAACCTTTGCCAAAAAGCAAAGGTTGGAGACGGGACGGTAATTTGCTAACAATGCTGGGTCCAGGGAAGGCTTCTTGAGGAGGGGCCTCACCACCGCCTCTTTCAAGATGGCCGGCAAGAACCCCTCACTCAAAGAAGCGTTGACTAACTCCTGGAGCCAGCCTCGTGTCACCTCCCAGGATGCCAGTACAAGCCAGGAGGGACACGGGTCCAATAAACATGTGGTAGCTCTCAGTCGCCTACGCAACCTGTCCATATCATTGGAAGTAACAGAGTCAAACTCCTCCCAGAATGGAGCCTCAAGACTCGCCTCCGACGTCCCCTCCAGACCACTTCCAGTGGGGACCAACTCGCTCCGAATCTGAGCAATTTTGTCCTGCAGATACTCCCCAAATTCCTCTGCTCTGCCCTGTAGAGGGGCTTCCCGCGGCTTCTGTTGAAGGAGGGAGCAGGTTACCCCAAACAGGGCGGCAGGGCGGTTATCTGCGGACGCAATAAGAGTGGCACAATACTGACATTTGGCCACTCTTAACGCCACAAGGTAAGTCCTCAAATGGGCTCTCACCTGTGTTCGGTCAGATTCAGAGCGTGAAGATCTCTACCTGCTCTCTAGGCGTCTCTTGTGGCGCTTCATCACCCTCAACTCCTCGGAAAACCAAGGAGCCTGGGTGGTTCGCTGCCGCAAGAGAGGCCGCAAAGGCGCAATCCCCAGTGGCCAACTATTCCATGCAGCCACTAGGTCCTCCATCCGGGCGCGGGTCATAGGGTTTCCTGCCTAGGCAAGGGGTTGGAGTAGAAGACCTACAAGGTCCCTTCCAACTCTGCTACTGTATTGTATTGATTATATTGCTTAATGACTGCAATCCCAGCATTCTCAGCTGACAACATTAACTGAGAATCATAGGTCGTTAAACAGAGGGAGTACCTGGTAAGAAGTGTGGGGTACTACAGGGGTGTGGAGGAAGCCCAGCGCAGACTGTGTGCTAGTAGGGGTGTGTTGTAGCATAAAGTTTCAGCCACCTCTGGAAATATAAGCTAACCCATCTGGCCCAGCAGTGCTTATCACTATAGATGCCCTGCAGATCCCCCACACCTATCTCACTGCCCTTCTTGATTTATATCCTTCTGGCTGCCCTGCACAGTGATAGCAACACTGGGGTTGGGGCTGAAGTAGAAGCCATAGGGGACCTTCAGCTGTCTCAGCTAGCTCTGTTGCTACTCGCCCTCTACTACAGCCCTCCCCCCGTTGCTGCTACCACTGAGAAATCACCTCAAGCTTCATACCATAGCCAGTCATACCAACACCACTGTACAAAGTGTGATTTGCCCCATCACCCTGCACACCACAGGCTTTGCTGTCCCCAGATTTTGTGAGAACAGGCAGGTGGAAGAGTTGCAGTGCTCCTACAGCAGCTGCCAAGTGCCCATATTTTAATCAAGTGACTGCAGAGGTGCTGCAAGAGTCGTAAGTTCAAGTGTGGGTTACAAAGCCATATTTTTTGGCACTGTCATAATGTCAAATAGTCACTGAACAAATGGATGTAAGTCAAGGACTGTCTGATCATCTCATGACTGGATTGTTACAATGTGCTCTATGTGAGCCTGTCCTGCAGTAATGGGTATTTCTTGGTATGCTCATGTGTCACTACTGCTAAATGAGCTGAATTGGTTGCCAGTTGGCTTCTGTTACCTGTAGTGGTCTTCGTGGCATATTGCCTGAAAATCTGAGGGACATGTTTATTTGTGCCTGCCTTTCCTAGTGCATTCTGGCAGACTGAGTACACTCCAAGTCCTTTCTATTAAATATTGTTTTATGGAATGAAGGAAGTGTGACTTCTATGTCACAGCGCTAGCATTCTGGATTAGCATCCCCTCAGAGAAACAGAAAATGCTCCCTCTCCTGGGGTTTCAGGAAGTTCTTAAGACATGACTGTAGTCTCAATCCTGGATTGGTTATTTGTGTAGCCCTGTTGTGGTTTGTTATTGTTAAAAGTGCTTTAATCCAGACTGCTGTTTTTATTATTCTTGTATTGTTTATTATTTTTGTATTGTACTGCCCTAATGGAGTCTATTGGATTGGGCAGCTATGATAGATTTAAAATAATATTGGTACTAATAATGCCAGTGTGACTATATTAGAAGGTTAATGAAGATCTGGGGGGTGGGGGGGAGAGAGAAAATATAGGAAATTGAAAGAGAGACGAATCTCTAAGAAAATATAGACAGAAATGATGGAAAAAGAATCAGGAAAACTAAAGCTCAGAATGAACTGAGATTGATGAAAAAAGCTAAGAGCAAGAAAAAGAGCTCCTTCAAAGATGTTAGAATAAAAGAAAAGATTAAAGCATATTCTCAATCTTTTCTGGGGGGAAAATGCATGCTCTAGTGGAAACTGTGAAGAGCAGGATCAAAAGGGACCGTGAAGCTTGAGACTGACAGAAACATGGTTAGGGATAGGGAATTTCTACTTACTATGGATGAGTTTAAATCTCTAGGAGTTGCATTGTGAAGGAACTACTTGATGGTTTAATTCAATCTTTATGTGTTGACTTTTAGAAATCCTGGGGAAGTGATAAATGCCAAATGGCTGGGACATGACAAATGTTGTTTATAATCTTCAAATAAAAGAAAAAGGAGAATCTTACCAGGACTCTGGCATTAATACCCGATAAGATTCTAGAATAGATAGTAGAGAAAACCTGTAAACATTTGAAAAATAACATACTGAGTATCAGGCATCAGCACAGATTTATAAAGAACAAATATTTACCACACTTCATTTCATTTTCACTAGGTAACTGCTTCTGTAGATTATGGGGATGTATATCCTGGTTTCAACAAAGCACTGAAAAAAATTCCTTATTCCATTCTAATTTTAAAAAAACAGGTTAAGCGTGGAGTAGATGTTATGGCAAGTAGTTGAATCCAAAGTTTTCTCAATTAATTGAATCCAAAGTTTGCTGAAAAATCTATGAGTGATAATCAGACTTTTAAACATCTTAATAGCAGTGAAAAAGTATAGGAAGTTGTCATTATTTGTGCTTAGGATCCAGTCAGATAAACTCCAAGTAAAGACTGTTCTGTGAACTATTAACTTCCTCATTCTGACAAAGGAATGGTTATCAAATTTGCCAATGACATAGCATTTGGTAGGATTGCTAATACTCTGGAAGTCAGAAATAAAATTTAAATTTTGATTGTGCTGAAAATAACAGAATAAAATTTAATAGACACAAAGTTCTCTACTTCTAAAATAGAAGACAGATGGACATGCATATGATGAGGGATAGCTGGAGTAGCAATAATATTTATAAAAATAGATTTACTCTCTGTTGGTCTGACATAACCTGAGCTACTGAATCCAGTCCTTGGTACTAACTAAACTTTATTGGTCAGCCTTAATAACAGTTAATTACATCTTAATTACATTCTATGTTGATTATTCCAACCAGTCTACATGAAGGTATTTTTAATAACAATATTAGTTTTATAATACTAAAAGGTAATACAAACTGAAATAACACACACACAAAAAATACAAAGTGCAAAAGAGAAAAGAAAAAAGAAACATGAAAGACGATAGAAAAAAATGTAGTTAAAAAAGTGATGATCTGGCTTCCTTCCGGTTTCCCGGAGGTGACGGTCGAGTCCTGGGACTCGTCCACCGTTTTGTTTCTTTTACAGCCCCTAACGGGGCAGGGAGTTCCTTTTAAAGGACTCCCGCCGTACGGTCGGCTTGCCTGGATTTCCCCATCCCGACGGCGGTCGGGGGGGGTGTCCTTGTCTTCGACCCAGGAGTAGAAGAACATGCTGCGGGGGGCTTGGTTCCCTTCGCTGAAGGAGGACCGGAACATCTAATGGTTTGCGAGAGGGCTGAATCGCTGGAGTCGGAGGCAAAGCCGAGACTCTTTGCTGCAGAGTGGATGTGAGTGACTTTCTCTTTCTGCTTGCAACTTTTGCTTTACAAAACAATGGAGGGGGGAATTTGTGAAACCCCCCGTTGGAACAGAAGAAAAGCGGCGTTTTGAAACTGCTCCTCAGGCTTGAGGATGCGGAGAAACCTGCATTCAAACTTTTCTAAACGTGAGTGAAAGTCTTTCCGGAATGATTGTGGATACTTAGAATCGAAGTCTGGCAACAAAGAATCAATTTGCCACTTTGTTAACTCCCGGCGGCTTCCGGAAGGGCGGGGAAGATGGTGTTCCTTTGTTCTCCTGAGACACACTCTTCATGGATGATTGCTGACATTCCCTTGTGAATGGGACTGCCTCTCTTTTTCTTTACTTATGATTGTTTGTAATTGATTAATTGGTCCTTTCCCTGAAGTGCCTTTTTTCTTTTATTTGATTGTAAAAATTTGGTCTCTCTCTGGACTTTAATTAGGCAACAATTAAGACTTTGTTTATTGGAATTGCTCGTCTCCTGCCTCACTAGCTCCTGTCCAGCAGACGCCATTTTACTGACACAGACTTAAATCATTCACCATGGCTTCAAAAAAGCAGACACATCAGCCTAAAATCACCTCGATGTTACCTGAAAAACCTGATACGGATGCTAGATTAACAGCAATGGAAGAAACTCTTCAAACCTTGGTGAAAGAAATTAAAGAAATGAGAAATGACCAAGTCAGTTCTAAGTTAGAACTTTTGGAGGTACAGAAGAAATTAATGGAAAATACACAAAAGACTGATGATCTGGAGGTGGGGTTAGCTGGGGCAAAGGGAGAGCTTAAAAGTATTAATAATGAATTTGGGGATTTAACTGGTGATATGTCTAGGATGGATTTTGAAAGGATGTCATATTTTTTAAGATTTCAGAACATTCCTGAGGCGAGTGATGAAGATTTAACTGATTTAATGTGTACAATTTTAGCAGATTATTTACACAAGCCTAAGGATGAGATAAGGGGGGACATTGATTTGATATATAGAATAAATTCAGCATATGCCAGGATAAATGAAGTACCCAGAGAGATACATATTAAATTTGTTAGAAGGTCGACAAGGGAAAGGATCTTGAGGACGCAGAGAGACAGTCCTTTAGTTTATCAATAGAAGGAGGTCGCTATCTTGAAGCAGGTCCCGAAGAAGATTATAGAGATAAGAAGGAAGTATTCCTTCTTGTCTAAAAGATTATTTAAAAAGGGGGTCTGGTTCAAGTGGGTGATGCCAGAGGGAATGTTGGTGTTCTGGGAGGGAGGAAGAGTAAGAATTAAAACAATTGCAGAGGCGGAAGCCTTTCTTAAAAAACACTCCTCAATCCTGGAGGATGAAAATGGGAGAGCGGAGGGTGTTGTGGCCCCACCCACTGGGGGCCAGGGAGAAGAAGATACAATTGCCAAAAGACTTAGATCTCAAAAGTGACTTTATTTCAATATAACATAATAGTTGTTTGGATGTTTACACATATTTGCTAGCATAGTTTTTTACAATGATATATTTGCATTTCTCTCCACTTTGTAGTACAAATGAAAGTTAAATGTATTATCTATCTTTTGTTATGAAGTCTCGGAAGGAGTCGACGACTTCGGCGTGAAAGTTCTCAAAATGTCTTTTTACACCTTACCCTTTACCCTATTTGTACAAAATTTATAAAACCCAATAAAACTTTTTTCAAAAAAAAAAAAGTGATGATCTATCTTCCTCGCAACAAGTGCTATGTAATTTCATGCATTTATTTGTTTGTTTGTTTGCTTGTTTAACTTTATTTGCAGCACATCTTATATCAAAATGACTCTAGGTGGCTTACAGCATTAAAACATTTAAAATTCTAAAGATAAATATTTCTGAAATATTTATAATATTCTACATCGCAATCAAAATAAAATTACAGTTACTGTAAAAGATGGGGAGAGAGAGCAGAGGTGGGATTGCCTCTTAATTCATCAACAGGCTCCAATGTGATGATCCTTGGGCCCCTAAACCATCTGGCAGAGGACGGAAGGGTGGGAGCCAATTTCACCACAGTAAGATGGTAAGATTGGTAAGATGTTCCAGACAGCAGGAGCCACAGCAGACAAGGTCTTTCTCCTGGACAGAGAAGTGTTCTCAAGTAACCTGGGCCCATGCCCTGCAGGGTTTTAAAGCTAATAACCAACACCTTGAATTGGAGCTTGTGCAGCAGTGGGTCACCCTAGGGACCCCATGAACTGCCCCTTCTTGTACGCTATAGTTGTCAAAGCTGACAAAATGATACCTTTTATAGAGGCTCTGGCTATGAGAGGACTGTTTCTCTAGCATTTAGGAAGGTGTTTTTCTCCTGCACTGTTTCTTGGCTATGGAATGAACTTCTTTAGAAGTTGGACTGGGCTCCCTGAGATTCATTTTTGTGAAATGAAATATTGATGCAGCTCTGCAAGTATGAGGGAGCCTCTCCGATGAACCCACTGGACCATGGTCTCAAACTCAATTTACCTGGGGGCCGCTGGAGGCAGAGTCTGGGTGAGGCTGGGCCGCATAAGGGATTCCACAAAAAACGTTGTTAAAAAAATATCCTCAAATGTCATCAACAATATTATACTTTCATATCACGGTGGGGGCCACAAGATACTGTCCTGCGGGCTGCGGGAATGAAACCTCTGCACTGGACAATGCATCCAGGTGAAAAGTTAAACTGACAATTTAATTAAGCACCTGGGTGAAGAAAAGCTAAGTACCTGCCCATTTATTTAGAGTACTAATCATCAGAAGAAGATAAAGGAAGAACAGAACAAGGGCAGTTTATGCCTAGAGGTAAATTCTAGAGGGGGGAAATGAACAGCTAAAGAACTGATTCTGGGCTGGCAACCTGGCAGGATTTATTACCTTAAGATTTAAATTCTAGGTGGAATAACTTTTTAGAAATAATTCTTGCAGCTCTGTAATAGTGAATTGATGACTCTGTTCCTTTTCATACTACTACTATTTTCATAATACTACAAATCTAGGTGGAATAACTTTTTAAAAATAATTCCTGCAGCTCTACAATAGTGAATTGATGACTCTGTTCCTTTTCATTGTATTATCAGACCAAGGTTCACTCAACCAAACAAGATGGGGGAAAATATATATCACTATAATCTTCACTTCTGCAGATCCTATATTGCATAGACTAGACATGAATGTAGTCCCACCAACTGATTAATAGATGAATGTATGTCATTCACTGATGTTCTTTCCCAACTGTCAGCAATCTTGAAGCAAAATACCTTGTTTCCCAACCCACTTGAAAAAGAAATGCATTTTTTTATAGAATTTATATAACTGACCATATTGCATATGTGACTTTGAGTGGCACAAATAATTTAAACAAAACCGTTAAAACAAAGCAATTAAAAAGTATAAAGATAAACAAAAACAGAGGAGAAGGCATTCAGAACCTTATATACAATATAACCACTTCACAGGCTTCCTATTTCCATACGATTCCCAAGCCAGCTGACAAAATCAAATTTTAAGGATTTCTGGAAGGTCAAAAGGATTAGAGTTGATCTAATCCCTGAGGGTAATGAGGTTCTAAAATGTGGCTGCTGTGGAAAAGCAAGTTCTCCTGGATTCCATCAGATGGAATTTCTTAGCAGATTGGACCTATAACATATATTTCTTGCTGGACCTGATGGATTGATAGACACTACGAGGAAGAAGTAGTCTTTCAAATAACCTAGTCCAATGCCATTGCTACCAATTTCCTCCCTTTCAGTACATGTTGTTTGGGGAGGGAGGGATTACATAAAGGTGAAATAATAGTGTTGTATAATGCAATAGTGCTTTGCAGGCAGTAAGAAAGAATTTAGAAGAGGACTGAGAGACAGAGACAAAAATGCGGAACCCTGAGATAAAGAGTTTACTACAAACTTTGAGAATTTATAGTGTACTAGCTGATAACCCAGTGCTGCCAAAGTATTTCTTTATCCCAACCCTCCTTCTATGAACGTCACTGCAATTTCTAATGTTGGATTTCCCCCCTTACCAGAGGGAGCCCCCTTGTGGAGTACTGTGAAGCCATTACCATGGCAACTCCACAGTGCTGCACAGTAGAAGCCATTTTAAGGCAGTATGGTAGAAACCATTTTAAGGCACTACAGGATGTATCTCAACAAAACACACACCCCGAGGCTTGTTAGAGGTGTCTTATCCCCACAGTATTTGTTTCCAGAGAGTAAGTCATCTGTGTACCAAGTTTGGTTGAAATTGCTCAAGGTGTTCCAGAGGTGGAACACACACACACACACACACACACACACACAAAATATAATAAATAGTTTTCAATTGTGACTTCCTCTAGAATTTATGGGTAAGAAACTAGAGCTGAAGCAACATCATGGAAGCATTGCTCACTCTGGCCTTCTTGTTTTCCAGCTTCTGCCTAGGAATTCAGATGATCTGTATGCAGACGTGCAAACTGTGAACTGGCACCTTTACAATCTTTGAAATGGCTATCAAAATAGGCAAGTAGGAAAATGCTGTTCAAAGAGCTACATTGCTGTATTCCTTGGGAATTTCAGTTTACTAGGGAACAAGTGGTACCTTCTCATATACTTAAACCTTCTTTTAATAAATATTTCACTCCATGTAAAAATGTTTAAACCAGTGTTGTTCAATCTCAGCAGCTTTATGCTGTGTGGACTTTAATTCCCATAATTTGCCAGCTAGTGTTTTAAAGTTATTGAAGTTAGAAGCACTGGTTTAAATTTTGATAGAATAATGGACTTAGGGACTTAAGCTAAATTGTGTGAACATGGAGACTTAGAAGCAGGTATGACTGGGATCAAATGCTGGCAGAGTATATCGGCAAAACATTGTACGATAAATATCAGACAGAGAGATCTGACATTGGATAAAGAGGTTTCCATGGCCAGGTTATATAAAAATGCTAAGAATCAGCTAGAATGTGATCAGCTAGAAATAGTTATTGATAGTGAGCGTGTCAAGAACTTTATTTACAACAATGTTTGCAAACAAGGAATTAAAATACTTACCTGCTCTCATCCCTACCTCTAAGTTATAGTAAGTCTGCCAACAGGTTTTTAATCTGCAGTAAGGTTCCCAACCCAAATACGCTTGGGTTATTTCACAGAGCAAAACGTAAGTAAAAAAAAAAAGTGATTGATATATGTTATCAAAGGGGATCTGGAGATACTTCTTGGCCAAAAAGTTATGGACTCTTACAAGGAATTCTTCTTCATTTTTTTAATATGTGAACATTGAAGTGCTCTCTGATAGCATGACTGCAGTTTTAGAGACGTTCCATAAAAGAGGACCGAAACTTACATCCTAAGAATTTGGATTTATTGCTTTCTTCTAACCTCCCGTGAGCATCTTGTAAAATGTATTCCTAATAATACAGATTTATAACAACTGCTCTACCTGCAGCGGACTCCATATTTCATCAGCTTCAGGGTACATTAATTAAGGATCTTAAGATTCCATCATTGTACAGACTCAACAAGCCTATTTCATATCCCAACTGTTCATTTTCTGTATTGATACAAAAGGATTCACAAACTGAACATGAAACTCTGGAATAGGTGTGGACTATAGAATATTGTTGTGGGGAAAATAGTAGGATGAAGATGTGCTTGATATGTTCACTGCCTTAATTTATTAGTAAAAATAATCAAGGCAGGATACAAATAAATAAATAAATGTAAATGTTTATTTCTGGGGTCATCCAGTTATGCTGATGACGGATCATGAACTATATACAGTATATTATATGTTCAACCATTTGAAAACAGTATTTTCTATTTCATGTGCTAAGTGTCTCAGAGCGCCACCCTGGGTCCTTTTGTAGGAGAAGGGCGGGGTATAAATTTAATAAAATAAAATAAATAAAATAAATAAATAAAATAAAACACATTTGGGGGAAAAAGGAAATGCCTAATATCTTATGTTCCATGCCAGATTTAGGCTCTAACATTGGTAAAGAAATACGTTTATTGGATTGTTGATTTAGGTATGCAAAATTTTGAGGCATTATCAGTAAAAGAATTCCAACTTTCTTCTCAACAGCAAGCTTAATCAAATTTAGTTTAAAATTAAATTAAAAATTAAAAATTTTAACGTAATTTAAAATTTTAAAGTTAAAATAAGGTTCTTCATTAAAATTTTAACTTTAAAATTTAAAATTAAGTTAAAATTTTAAGGAAAAGCCTTATTTTTAAGAATCAGTCAAAGATATATGATCCTGGATGGAGCAGAGACAGAGATTGTGGTTGTTTATGGTAGATTAAGAGTGGTGGTTCAGTGGCTAAGATATTGAGATTGTGAATCAGAAAAGTCGGCAGTTCTCTGGTTTGAATACCTAGCGCCATATAACGGAGTGAGCTCCCATTACTTGTCCCAGCTTTTGCCAACATAGGAGTTTGAAAGCATGTAAAAATGCAAGTAGAAAAATAGGAATCACCTTTGGTGGGAAGGTAATAGCATTCCGTGCACCTTCGGTGTCTAGTCATGCTGGCCATTTGACCACAGAGACATCTTTGGACAGTGCTGCCTCTTCAGCTTTGAAACAGAGATGAGAACCGCACTCTAGAGTTGGGAACCACTAGCTCATATGTGTGATGGGAACCTTTACCTTTATGGTAGATTAAGAAGCCATTGTGGACTTTCTGCATATAGGCTATTAAGAGAAGGCTCTGAAGTTTAACTCTGCTGTTGATTTTATCTGTTATCTGCTTTTTTAATATAGTACATAGATTTCAGGACAAATGGGTTGAGTAAACAGAAAAAAAAGGTAGATAAAATAAGAGATGTTGTGTTTCTGACCTCTGTACAATAGAGAAAAAGTATGCTTGCCCTGTTTTGCTATGTGTATTTATTTTTCATCTGTCTATTGGAACTGTCTGAATGGAAGAGAAAACAGGATTCTTAGTGGGGGTCTTTGAGGAGGGAAAGAAAATGAAAATCTCCAGAAAAAATGGCGGGGGGGGGAGAAACAACACAGTGATATTTCATTGTCTATATCACAGTGTGAACCTAGCAAGTCTTGTAAATTTTTCCAACCTGTATTTCCCCTTCCATCAACTAAAAAGTGAACTGGGCACACACGTTGATTATTTTTTAATATAAATACTAGTAAACATTGAAGATTAGAAGCATTTTCCCTCTATTTTCAGATTGGATGGAAAGCTACTTGTGAGATTGTACTTGCTGTGCATATAAGCATATTATTTCAAAACAATATGAGAGGGCTTACAGCTTTCTTATTTACAGAAGGTACCATTTTAAAATCCAGTTTTTATCAGAATAATCATAAAAATATGTAGATCTCTATAGTAAGTGAGGGAACTAAATGAAGCAAGCAGGGGAGCACTTCCAGTTTGATCCCTGGAAGATATATCAGATAACAATAATTTGAAAATGGAACCTAATACAAATTTCTATCCTGATCATTTTATTCTCACACAAATCATGGTCCCATTACATCCACAGATAATCGTTTTTTATATATGTAATTTGAGTTTCACATATAAACCTTCCCTGAAAAAAAATCCTTAACTGGCTCAAAAAAAAACCACCACCAAAGGAAATATTAGCAACAACATAAACAACTTTCCTCTTCCAAGACTTCTTGATTTAGTTTAGTTCTCAAAACATCTGGATAAGAATCAAGGGGGGAAATTGCCAAAAAATCTTTCCTTGTTCTTAACCATAGTTTCTTCCATACTTCATCTGTTCTCTTTTCACAATTTTTTAAACAAACAGATGCATCGTATAGGCAGGAAGAAAAAGTATTCTGATGTGATATGGTATGATATATATATACTGCATTCAGTTTTGGTCACCACGATGTAGAAAAGATGTGGAGACTCTAGAAAGAGTGCAGAGAAGAGCAACAAAGATGATTAGGGGACTGGAGGCTAAAACATAAGAAGAACGGTTGCAGGAACTGCGTATGTCTAGTTTAATAAAAAGGATTCGGGGAGACATGATAGCAGTATTCCAATATCTCAGGGGTTGCCACAAAGAAGAGGGAGTCAAACTATTCTCCAAAGCACCTGAGGGCAGAACAAGAAGCAATGGGTGGAAACTAATCAAGGAGAGAAGCAACTTGGAACTGAGGAGAAATTTCCTGACAGTTAGAACAATTAATTAGTGGAACAGAAGTTGCCTCCAGAAGTTGTGAATGCCCCAACACTGCAAGTCTTCAAGAAAATGTTGGATAGCCATTTGTCTGAAATGGTATAGGGCTTCCTGCCTAGGCAGGGAGTTGGACTAGATGACCTCCAAGGTCCCTTCCAACTCTGCTATTGTATGTATGTATGTATGATTTTCCTTTCTAGAATAAGACACATCCTTTTGCCTTCTCAGTAGAAGTAGTCCTCGACTTACAACAGTTTATTTATGTAGTAACCATCCGAAATTATAAGATCACTGAAAAAAGTGACGTCACCATTTTTCACAATTACGATGGTTACAACATCCCTATGGCCATTGACTAAAATTCAGATGCTTGGCAACTGACTTGTTTAGGACAGTTGCAGTGTCCTTGATCATGTGATCATCTTTGTTGACCTTCTGACAAGCAAAGTCAATGGGGAAGCCAGATTCATTTAAAAAGCATGTTACTAGCTTAATACTATAGTGAGCTACTTAACAACTGTGGCAAGAAAGGTTGTAAAATAGGGCAACATTCACTTAATATTTGTCTTGCTTAGCAATATAAATGTTGGGCTCAATTGTGGTCGTACGTTGAAGACCACCTGTATCTACTTCTCTATTTTCAAAATGTATTTCCTACACTTCTAGAGGGAGTAAGATGGGAGTAGCAGTTAATTAATTTTTAGTATAGGAGTTCCTGTGTTTGGGCAGCAGGTTTCTGTATTGGTGAAGACAATAAATTCCCTGGAAGAATTAAAAATTTAATTATGAATCACTTACAAGGAGGAGAAGAAAAAGAAAGAAAGGGAGTGGCTTATTTTAAAAAGCAACACCCCCCTCCCCCCCCCACACACTTAGAAAGGTAATGCAATTTGCAAATCATCCATTTCTAAATGCTTCTAAATTGGAGTGAGAAGCTTAACCTAGAGAAGAAGTATAAGACATAAGGCTAGGAAGACAGACCCCATTTCTACCCCTTTCATGAGATTTTCCTTGTATAGCAGGGGTCTCCAACCTTTGCAACTTTAAGTCTGAAGCCCTTCAGACTTAAAGTTGCAAAGGTTGGAGACCCCTGTTGTATAGTATTTGCCTTAAAGCCTATGTTGTTCTGCATTTTAGGGACACAAAGCATTTAAGTATTATGTAAAACATACAGCTGTTTTGTTTTGTTTGCATTTTGGCATACAGTACAGTAGTGGGATTCAAAAAATTTTACTACCAGTTCTTGGGCGTGGCTTGATGGCGTGGCTTGGTGGGCATGGCAGGGGAAGGATACTCCTCCCAATCAGCTGGGAGGTAGAGAATAGATGGTGGCGGGATGAGTCTCAGGTGGTATTCAGTTCTCTGAACTACTCAAACGTTCTGCTACTGGTTCTCCAGAACTGGTCAGAACCTGCTGAATACCACCTCTGATACAGTATATAAGTAAGATACAGGTAGTAAGAACTATTTCACCGTATAGCCAGACTGGACTAAATGTTCCTCTCTTTGTACAGCTATCATATTGACTAGACATAGTGTTGGCATTATCCATGCCCAACTAATAAATCTAAATAAATTAAATTAAATTAATAGTTTCCATTAATGTTCTAATAATGATGCTTTCCCTGGTCCCTACATGGCAAGATTATGCTACCTTATGTTTTAAAAACTAACCCTTTAATCCTGAGCCACTAATACATTGAGGAATCAAACAGAGAGAGATCTCTCTGCCCTATTTAGCAAGTATAGTGCTCTGGCACATACAGTACTCTGAATGACAAAATCTCAATTTTATAAGGCCAACTTTTCAGCCACTATTTTTTCTGCTTTTATAATGTCTAGGTTCAGGCTGCCTCCGACAATACTTGTTTCGGCTAAATTATTTTCCTGTCAAATTCTGCCTGCTCCATGCTTTCGTTATTTAATTATCCCCCAAATTTTAATATTTTGGTCAATGGAGCTATTGTTTGGTATCTCTTATCAATAATTTATGCTAAAAAAAAAGCACTCCGTTGGCTATTCAGCTTGTAAGTGTCTTTGTGCAGAAGAAATGTTCTTTCCTTCAGCTTGCTAATGTTCCACCAGCTGACGAGGATAGATAGCCTTCTATTTTCACTGGAAGCCATCATTGTATCACACTTTTTTAGGTGAAAAGAGAGAGACTATGGTAGTTTTGTCCAAGGAAATGATAATTTGAGGAAAAGTCTATTATGCTAGCCTCCTCAAACCTCACATCTTCCAGACTGCGTTTTTGGAAGTTATATTATGCAAACGGCTCTGCAGGCTTAAAACAGCTCTCTCCTTTGCTGTTTCTTCGTTGCTTTTAACCACGGACTTCCAGGCTGTCATCTGCACTCTTGTTGAATCTCAGAAGGATAGTTAGAGATGGCCTTTGCCTTAATGACTTCAAGCAGAGATCCAGGTCAATGCAAAAAGCATTCACAGAAGGGCTCCTGTTTGAGACTCATAATGTTGCTCTTGTACATTAAAGGGTAATGTGCAGGGTTAGAAGTGGTTCCTGTGTAATGTACTCCCAAGAAAATTGCATTTGGTCTTCACTGTCTGCTTTACAAAGGGACCACATCTCTGAAACTTGGCCTTCTGGACAAGCTATTTCATTTTATTAGGAATTCATAGATAAATTATATCTGTATTAATTTATTGTGTGTTTTTTGTTATCACCTACCTTGAGTATCCTTGATAAATGGAAAGTCTTCAGAAGATAGTCAGTAGGTTTATCTATTAAGCTTTAGGAAAGTAAGAATGCTGACATGTTAATCTCACTTTGGTTGTTTATTTTATTTTATATCCTGGTTATTTTATTTTATTCATGAAGATACTATCTTGAGTGTTGCTTTTAATGTAGCTGAAGTCTCACAATTTTTTTTGATTGGACAGCATATAAAATATTAAAATACATAAATATATGAATAAAAGTAGGATCATCATCATCAGTATAAAATATATTTCTCAAAATTTTCCTCTGCAACTCTTAATGTTGTTTCACTATCTGCCAAATTCCAAGTATTTTATCTTCAATATCAGTATCTTAGACTACCAATCAACCGGAGACAGTATTTGACATAGTTATCAGTTTGACAAGACTTGATAGGTGACATGTTATCCATGTCAACATCTGACAAAAATTGAAAATAGTCATGCTTATAAGATGGTCTCTGATAGCTGACATGCAATAACAGTCAATATCTGACAGTAGCTAAAAGAACAAGTGAAGCTCAGCTGAATAAATGGCATATTAGCTATGCCCATTCTATGTTAAAACAATTGTGACATTAACATGTGACCTGAGGGGAAATGGACGTGTTTTGAAATGCTGCAAATGCTATTTTCCAGTTGTAATGATGTACCAGCCATATTTTCTTTATACCTGCAATCCGTATTTTTATTTAGCATCTAAGTCAGTGGTTCTCAACCTTCCCAATGCTGCGACCCTTTAATACAGTTCCTCATGTTGTGGTGGCCCCCAAACAAAATTGGTGTCTCGGTTCCTAAGACCATCGAAAATATGTGTTTTCTGATGGTCTTAGGCGGCCCCTGTGAAAGGGTCGTTCGACTCCCAAAGGGGTCCCGACCCACAGGTTGAGAACCACTGATCTAAGTCTTTATATAATTTGTCGTGTGTTAAAGAATGTTCAGTTTGGTCGTTACCTCAAGTCTCTAAACTAGATTTGCAACTTTATTTCCTTATATTATAATGGTGTTATTCGTTTCAAGAGCATAGCTGAGCTTCAGCAGCAGATCTTGACAGGATTACACAGCAAGATCAAGGGGTTTCTGCAAGATGTTGCCAAAAAAGGCAAGACGGCAGCCATAAAATGCCTTGAAGATCTGATGTCCATTTAAAAAAGAAAAGAAAAGAAAAAAGGTGGAACTTCAATCCCACCTTTGTGGTAGTCCCTTCTACTTTTTTTTTTTTTAAACCATACACTCGATCATCCCTGGACAAGGAAGAAAATCTTACTTGTATTTAATTCTGGGCAATGTTTAATCTTCACGATGAATCTTAAGCCTGGGGGGAAAAAATCAGAAACTTTTTTCTGCCAAGGATTTCTCTCTGCTCCTGCACATTTAATCTCAAAAGAAACTCCAAATGAATGCACATCAATTTCAAGCTGCTTCACAGGAGGCTTGAATTAAGATGACTATTTAGCAGCATCCAGCATGAATCATTTCCCAGTCTCAAACCGAATGACGGCCCAGGTTGGCAAGGTTAAGAAGTCTGTGCAGTAGGAGGCCTAAATGAGGGAGTCATGTGGGCTGTGCCATGTGCAGTCTCCAACTTTGCTGGATCAAACCTGCACTTAAAGTGGGATGAAGTGCTCAGTTTAATAATAGCACTGCCCAAATTAAATGGTGCTTTGGTTATGTGGGAGCCACTTCTGCATAGACCAGTCCCATACTGTTCCAAGAATGTGGGTGACACAAGCATTGTTTAGAAGATATAGGATGGCTTCGTAGCGGCTTCTTTTGCTACTGTTGCTTTCCTCTGTTACTCATGGCATGCAGTGTCAGCAACCCTTGTAGTCTCCTCCACCCCTGAACTGGTGTCTATCTTGTAGGGCAGGGGTCTCCAACCTTTGCAACTTTAAGTCTGAAGGACTTCAGCTCCCAGACTTCTCTGGGAGCTGGGAGCTGAAGTCCCAGAGAATTCTGGGAGTTGAAGTCCTTCAGACTTAAAGTTGCAAAGGTTTGAGACCCCTGATTTAGTTAATGCTATATATTAAAGGTGATTTTATTTTTAAAACATTTTTGTTTTAGCTATAGCAGGGTTTTTTTCTCTAAGCGGGTACCTTCTATATATGTAGAATTTCCAAGCTGTCATCTCCCATATATGTAGAATTGCAACTTTCATCATCTTTGGATGCATACAATGAGACTTTCAGCCTAACATATCTGGGACGCTCTAAGTTAGAGAAAGCTCACCAGCAATTGCTGTCTGAAGTCTGGAAGGGGAAAGGGACAGCATGATGGGTGACAAAATAATACGATGTGTCACACAAGGACTATACAGTGGTTAGTCTGTGCTCTGGGCACAGGTGTGGAATTCTGAAAGAAGGTGAACTTGACTGAAAATCTTAAAACAAAGCTGCCATTTGTTACTTGGAAGACTCATTGAATTATGCCTAATACAATCCCCAGCGGGGGTGTCAAAAACCTCACATGATGTTGTCATAGATCAGCATGTCATATTACAAGAACCACGGGGCACAGCTTTGCTGGCTGGAGAATTCTGGGAGCTGAAGTCCTTCAGACTTAAAGTTGCAAAGGTTGAAGACCCCTGTTGTAAGGGATTAATATTTCAAGCAATGCAAAATGAAAATGGAACCCAAAGCTATTGCTATGGTAGGACAATTAAAGTTCAAGTCCAGTGTTCTTTCTGATATAACACTGTGTAGGAATTCATTCTCCCTGTCTCTCATCTATCTATCATATTTCTCTCTGCCACATTTCATCCTTATCTCAAATTTTATGACGCCACTCCAGAACCCCTTCTGACCAACCCCTTCTAACCAATATGACAATGGAATGTAATTAAAATGCAAGGAGTACACCTCGTCACTTCAAGATGCATTCTGAATAAGGATATAAGAATGTTTATAACCCTCCAGCATCATCTGTATTTCCCTATTGAGAGATTATCTCAATATTCCAAATAGAAGAAATGCTGTACATGTGAATCTAGATTGATCACCTGATTCCCTCAATATTATGATTTATGTCCCCTGGAGGAAAATTATATTTAAATACTGACCAGGATTCTGCTTGCTATTTCACAATATGTGATAAGACTACAGCAGGGGTGGCTTCGCTGTTGCAGGCAAAATAATTCTTTCTTGTACAGATTTTTTGGCTTCTCCCATGACAACAGCCCTCAGATTCTTGCTTAGTAACAGGCAATTTTTCTTCTTTCTCTTGAGTCCTCACAACAGCAGTGTCACCCACGTAGAAACCAGCTCATCCCCCACAAATAAATTTCCTATAACTCTCACAAATCAAGAATTATTTCACTGCTTGTGTGTATGCATATAATAATAATAATAATAATTTCATCAGCAAAATAAGACCCAATGCTGCAAAGAATTGTTAAGATTTACACTGTGAACGTAAATTGGCAGTTCATCAAAATAAGGAACATCCAACTTCTCTTTCACTATTTCTTTTTACTCTCCGCTTTACAATACAATAGCAGAGTTGGAAGGGACCTTGTAGGTCTTCTAGTCCAACCCCCTGCATGGGCAGGAATCTTATACCATTTCAGACAAATGGCTGTCTAACATCTTTTTAAAGACTTCCAGGGTTGGGGCATTCACAACTGCTGGAGGCAAGCTGTTCCAGAGGTTAATTGTTCTCACTGTCAGGAAATTTCTCCTTAGTTCTAAGTTGCTTCTCTCCTTGGTTAGTTTCCACCCATTGCTCCTTGTCCTGCCCCCAGGTGCCTTGGAGAAAAGTTTGACTCCCTCTTCTTTGTGGCACCCTCTGAGATATCGGAACACTGCTATCATGTCTCCCCTGGTCCTTCTCTTCATCAAACTAGACATACCCAGCTCCTGCAGCCGTTCTTCATATGTCTTAGTCTCCAGTCCTCTAATCATCTTGGTTGCTCTTCTTTGCACTCTTTCCAGAGTCTGCACGTCTTTTCTACATCGTGGCGACCAAAACTGTATGCAGTATTCCAAGTGTGGCCTTACCAAGGCACTATACAGTGGCATTAACACTTCACGCGATCTAGATTCTATCCCTCTGTTGATGCAGCCTAGAACTGTGTTGGCTTTTTTGGCAGCTGCTGCACACTGCTGGCTCATATTTAAATGGTTGTCCACTAGGATTCCGAGATCCCTCTCACAGTTGCTACTATTGAGCAAGGTACCACCTATACTGTACTTGTGCATTTGGTTTTTCTTGCCTATATGTAGGACCTTACTTTTTTCACAATTGAATTTCATTTTATTAGACAGTGCCCAATGTTCAAGTTTGTCTAGATCCTTTTGTATCTTAAGCCTATCTTCTGGAGTGTTGGCTATTCCTGCCAGCTTGGTGTCGTCTGCGAATTTGATGAGTTCCCCATTTATCCCCTCATCCAAATCGTTGATGAAGATGTTAAAGAGTACTGGGCCTAAAACAGAGCCTTGGGGGACTCCACTGCATACTTCCTTCCATGTAGATGCAATTCCATTGAGGACTACACGTTGAGTGCGGTTGGTCAGCCAGTTACGAATCCATTTGGTGGTGCTGCTGTCTAACCCACAATTTTCTACTTTATCTAATAGTAGGTTATGGTCTACTTTATCAAATGCCTTACTGAAGTCCAGGTAAATTATATCAACAGCATTCCTCTGGTCCACTGATTTTGTTACTTTGTCAAAGAATGCAATTAGATTCGTCTGGCATGATCTGTTTTTGACAAACCCATGTTGGCTTTTGGCTATTACTTTGTTTGCTTCTAGGTGTTCACTTATTTGTTGTTTAATTATCTTTTCCAGAATCTTTCCTGGTATTGAGGTCAGGCTGATGGGTCTATAGTTTCCTGGATCTGTTTTTTTTCCTTTTTTGAAGATGGGAACCACATCTGCTCTTTTCCAGTCTTCTGGCAGTTCCCCGGTGCTCCAGGATCTCTGAAAGATATAGTTCAGTGGTTCTGAGATCTCGTCTGCCAGTTCCTTCAGAACCCTGGGGTGTAATCCATCCGGTCCTGGTGATTTGAACTCGTCCAGGGCAGACAGGTGCTCACTTACCATTTTCTTCCCTATTTCAACTTGTGTTCCTAATCTGATATTTGTGGTGCTGTTTTTGATTGATTGGACTGTTTTATCCCTTTGTGTAAAGACAGATGCAAAAAAAGAGTTAAATAGTTCTGCTTTCTCCCTGTTGCTTATCATCTTCTTGCCATTTTCTCCCAGCAGTGGACCAATTGTTTCCTTAACTTTTTTCTTATTTTTAACATGTTGGAAGAAGCTTTTTTTGTTATTTTTTACTTTTTTGGCAAGCCTTTCTTCATTGTGAGCCTTAGCTTTCCTCATTTCATCTTTACAGGCTCGGGCTATTTGCTGATATTTTGCCTTGGTTATGTCCCCCTTTTTCCACTTTTTATATTTATCCTTTTTGTCTTTCAATTTGTCAGAGAGTTCTTTATGCAGCCATGCTGGTTTCTTTTGGGAACTGTTATTTTTCTTCTTCATTGGTATTGCGCTGGACTGGGCTTTTATAATCTCATTTTTCAAAATTTCCCAAGCTTCTTGAGTTGTTTTCCCCTTGAGGATTCTCATCCATGGAATCCTTCCCAAGCTCTCTCTGAGTTTATTGAAATTAGCTCTCTTGAAGTCTAAGACTCTAGTTTGACTTTGTTCAACTACTTTTGTTTGCATAATGTTGAATTCCAGTATTTCATGATCGCTTGCCCCCAAAGTTCCTGTAGCTTCTACACCTTCTATCATTTCCTCTCTGTTAGTGAGAATTAAGTCCAATATTGCTGATCCCCTTGTTCCCTTCTCTACCTTTTGGGAAACAAAGTTGTCTGCTAGGTTTGTTAGGAACCTGTTGGATCTTCCACTTGGTGCAGAGTTTGTTTCCCAATTGATGTCAGGGTAGTTAAAATCTCCCATTACTATTGCAGTGTGCTTCCTACATACCTTAGTTAGCTGGTTAGCAAAAAGTACATCCACTTCCTCTGCTTGGTTGGGTGGCCTGTAGTATAGACCTATGACAATATCATTCCCCCCCCCCCAACCTTTAATATTGACCCAAATACATTCAAGATAGTTCTCATCATTGTTGTGCTCTATTTCTGTAGAGATGTAATTATTTCTTATATATAGTGCAACTCCACCTCCTCTTTTATTTGGTCTATTTCTTTTATATAATTTAAATCCTTCTAGCTGTATGTTCCATTTGTGGGTTTCATCCCACCAAGTTTCTGTAATGGCAACAATATCGTATCTGCCCTCATTTACTTGAATTTCTAATTCACCCTGTTTATTCCTCATACTCTGTGCATTGGTGTATAGACATTTGAGTCCATTTTGATTGACCCTGTGTTTTCTGTCTACGAAACCTGTGTTATGCCTGACTATGGTTCTCTTTGCCCCTATTTCTTTGCCACTTGTATGGTTCATGTACATGGTATGGCACCCACTGTTAATTGTTTGGTTTTGCTTGACAGCAGTGTTGATAATATTACCTGCACAATTATCTATGTTACACGCACTGATAACCCTATGAATTTTAGTTTGCTGGGGACAGAAATATTCTTTATCTATTGATTCTCTGTCCCCACTATTCAGTTTAAATGTTTAGCCAGGAAATCTGTGAATTTAGTGCCAAGTAACTCAGTCCCTTTCTTGGATGGGTGCAAACCATCTCTTTTGTACAGTTTATCATTGGACCAGCTGCAGGCATCATGACTAATAAGACCAAAGCCTTCCTTTTTACACCACTCCTTTAGCCACACATTAAACTCTGCTATGCGCTGGCCCTTTCCTTTTTGTTCCTTGTATACTGGTATAACCTCTGAGAAGATAAGCCTACAACCTGTACTACTAAGTTCGTTCCCCAAACTCTGGAAATCATTCTGCACAGAAGCTACATCTTTATGGGACAGATCATTTGTGCCAAGATATATAATAGCATCAACTTCACAGTCCTTACTTGCATTCGTGACTATCTTAAGAATACGCCTCTTGTCTCTGCTGGCTGTAGCACCCGGTAAACATCTGACATCTTTCAAAACCTCCATATCCTTACCTAAGTTTACATCTCTTACGATTGAGTCACCAATCAGGAGGTGACTTCTCTTTTTGGGTACCTTGCTCTTGTTGTGTGACTGATGCATGATCCCTGGTTCACACTTTTGCATTTCTGAAGTAGGTTCTTCACTTTGGACCACAATCCGCTGCTTATTTGAGTCTTCATTATTACCTTGGCCTGTCACTTTAGTGTCCCCATTAAGATCAGCAAGGGCGCTATATCTGTTATGCTGGGACACAGCAAAAGTTTTGTGTTTGTGGGTCACAGCTCTCACCCTGCCAGATCCCACAGTTGTCCAGGCTGCTCTTCTTCTGTGGGATCTTTGCGGTAGGGGAGGCTGGTAGTGTGGCATCTCCACAGGGTGGAGTGGCCGAATTGGACACTTAATTTCTGCCTGGAGATCACAAATTACAGATTCAAGATATGTTATGTGTCTATGTAATCTATTAATTTGTCTGCAAGGGGGACAGTATCCAAATTTGAAAAGAGTACTGCGGAGGACAGGTGCAAAACAGTTATTACATTGAACTAAGCCAGTCATTTTGAAATAAAATACAATCACAGTCTTAAGCGCACAAATCTAGAATGTATAATTTCTTTTACCTTTCTCTTTCCCCCCTCCACACAGCCAGAAACTCCTCCCTTTAGCCTCAAGTGGTTCAAAATGGGGAAGTCTTTACCTTTCTTCCCCCCCTGCACACAGCCAGAAACTCCTCCCTTTAGCCTCAAGTGGTTCAAAATGGGGAAGTCTTTACCTTTCTTCCCCCCCTGCACACAGCCAGAAACTCCTCCCTTTAGCCTCAAGTGGTTCAAAATGGGGAAATCTTTACCTTTCTTCCCCCCTGCACACAGCCAGAAACTCCTCCCTTTAGCCTCAAGTGGTTCAAAATGGGGAAGTCTTTACCTTTCTTCCCCCCCTGCACACAGCCAGAAACTCCTCCCTTTAGCCTCAAGTGGTTCAAAATGGGGAAGTCTTTACCTTTCTTCCCCCCCTGCACACAGCCAGAAACTCCTCCCTTTAGCCTCAAGTGGTTCAAAATGGGGAAATCTTTACCTTTCTTCCCCCCTGCACACAGCCAGAAACTCCTCCCTTTAGCCTCAAGTGGTTCAAAATGGGGAAATCTTTACCTTTCTTTCCCCCTGCACACAGCCAGAAACTCCTCCCTTTAGCCTCAAGTGGTTCAAATTTAATTTGTAAACCGCTCTCTCTCTCCGAAGGGACTCGAGGCGGTGCACAGGGAATTAAAAATACACATATATAAAATCAACAGACATTGTGATACAAATTTAAAATGGATTAAACCTAGACCCTGCGCTAAAATCCCCGACTATCTAAAAACTAATACCTCTAAACATCCCTAATAAAACAATTTGAATATTCAGCTTGAGGTAAATGGGTTGATTAAGCCAAGCCGGCCAGACAGAAGTGAGTTTTTAGTTTTTGATGGAAGGAGCGGAGGTCCGTAGTTGTTCTAATTTCGAGGGGTAGGTCGTTCCAGAGGGTCGGGCCCACCACAGAGAAGGCCCTTCCCCTGGGCGTCGCCCACTGGCATTGCCTGGTGGATGGCACTCGGAGAAGTCCCTCTCTGTGGGAGCGAATCGGCCGAAGGGATGTATGGGGCAGGATGCGATCCCACAGATAGCTAGGTCCCAAGCCATGGAGCGCTTGTATGGGGGGGAAAAACTATGGTATTATTTCTATAGTTTTGAAATCCATGAATCCATTTGTAGATTATATGTATATAGGCGTATGTATATGCATACGTATGTTACCTAGTGCTCTCATCTTAGCTGAAAATATCCAGTTGTTCATATGATTAAAACAAAGGTTAACATTTCTTATTTTATATATAATATTTATATTTTTGTACGGTAGCCCTTTTATTGATGTACATTTTCTATAAGTTTCAGGCCTATAATTTAATAGCATAATCCGTCAAATTGGGTTAAACAGCAGCCAGATACAAAACTGATTAACAGAGCAATTTGATATACTTCTATTCAGAATTAAGTTCAATTGAGTTTAATGAGCTTGTTTCCAGGAAAGTGAATATAGCATTGCTGACAACTCATTAGCAATCTACTCAGGATGACCACATTGAGAAACAGCTTTGCTCCTATAGAATACCTCTCTCCATCTACCTTCCAGGTTGCTGTGATTATCATGCAAAATCAATCCACTGGAAACTTTTCATCAAAAATAATGAAGTGTAATCTACAGTGATCCAGGGTGGTTTGGCAGATATTAAAAAAAAAAAATCCCCCCAGTCTAGGGTTAACATAAATTGACTGATCTAAAGAAATGAAACCCATGTCTCCCTGCTCCTAGAAAAGCACCTTAATTATACTATGGTTCTCACTTTTCACGTATGTTGAGGGCAGTAACAATTTTCTATTTTTACTACTGCTTTTAGCTTGTTCGTAGTTTGTGGTCTACCTTTTATATTTTCAGTGATTCCTTTTCTACAGGGGGGAAATTGCATTTCTGAAAAGACATCTGATTTTTATCAAACAAAACAAATTATGTTCAAGTATTGAATTTAATGAGAATCAGTAATAAACCTTAAATTAGACATGACAAAAATTGCATTTTGGTCCTGCATTTAATTAGAGGGCAGTTCTCTGAGTGAATGAATTCTGAAGCAAGTGGAGTCATTCTTTCATATGGGAACTCCAATTCAAACATTAACACTAGAATTTAACCAATTCAACTAAAATTCATTTAGCTAGTTAACTAATTGATTAAAACTGAATCTTTGAAAAATGCATTTATGTCGGGCTCCTAAGACCCAAGAAAGACAAATAGAGTTACTTCCGAGCATTTTCCTTTATTGTTTCTCACTGACAGACAGAAATAAACTAAATGAAAGTAACTATTTGCCTCACTATAGATGTACTTTGAGAATTGCTAGGAAGGAATCTACTTAGCTGTTTTTCTCTTGACCAACTTTCTGAGTTTGTTGCCTCACCTTGGAACGTAGCCAGAGATGATATTCTACTGGATTGGACCTGTTTGCCCGAACCAGTAGCAGAAATTGCAGGTGAGCTCACTCCATTATGCAGTGCTAGGGATTCGAGCTGCTGAACTGCCAACCTTCTGACCAACAAGCTTCAAGTGTCTTAGCCTCTGAGTCACCGCATCCCTCATTTCACCAGATACTTAATATTTTTCATAAACCCCAAACCTTACATTTTCTTTTGCCTGGAGAAGCCAAGTGACCCAAAAGTCTGTATTGTACACCTGCCCATGCACACTTACCCAGCATGTGATCTGAGCTTTCCTTCACACTCTGCTGGGACAACTGGTTTATTCAGGCAGAGGACGGATATATTAAGGTCTTGGCATAGCTCAAAAGTGTATAAAATTAACATCTGTCCTCATATATTGCCCCAAACAGTCAAGACAGCACATTTAATAGCTCCTTCTAAAAGGATGGGGAGAGAAAATCTGCCAAAGATCACTCTAGGTTGTTGAGTAGGGTTGCATGAGTAAGGCAATTAACATATTTAATGTTACACCTGTTAAATGTTATGTCATTTTATACATAAGCTCTCCATTAATTATTTCTTAAATGTATATACCTCCTATCTCACTGTCCAAAGCGGGTGACTTGTAATACAATTAAAACATACCATATTTTTCAGAGTATAAGATGTTCTGGAGTATAAAATGCACCTTAGCTTTTGGGGAGGAAAATGAGAAGAAAAAAATTCTGCCTTATTTTAAATTGGGCTTTAGGGATTTTAATGGGGTAGTTTTTAGCACAGGGTGTAATTTAATATAGTTTTAATGTATTTATGTATTTATCGTGATGTATTGTATTTTTATATTTGCCTGTGCACCGCCCCGAGTCCCTTTGGGGAGAGGGGGCGGTTAATAAGTCGAATAAATGAATGAATGAATGAATGAATGAATGAATGAATGAATGAATGAATGCCTCTGCCTACCAGCATCCATAATATTCAGCTGTATAGCTTCCTGTCAGTGGGTGAGAGTTCATGACCTAGAACACATGGTAACAAGGTCAGCCAATGAATAGGCATAGCAACTAAGTCACCCAATGAGAGCTATTTGGACTCTGAAACAATATTTGCTGTGTGAGCAACAAGGAGACAGGAGCCTGGCTTATCTGAGAAGTGAAACTGCTTGTGTTTTGCTTGTATTTACTGCTACTTTGGAAAACCTGCTTTTGGTATTGTATTATATATTATTATTATTTTGAATCCTGCTGAATCAGTTACTTGTGTGATTGCTGCTGCAAAACCTGGCACAGCCAGGTCAGCTTCAGCAGTTATTGGAGCCTGATTCAGCACAGCTGATTGGCGGGTGGATCAGATCGCCAGAATACCCCCAATCAGCTGTTCCAGACTGCAGGGATTGCCACAGACCATCACGGCCTCCATGCCTCATGTTTTTGGCCTCTGGTGTAGGTAGGTGGGGCTACATAAGACGCACCCAAATTTTCACCCTTTTTGGGGTGGGAAAAAGGTATGTCTTATACTCCAAAAAATATGGTAAATAAAAGAACATCAACAAGGATCCGATAATAGCTACAAACCAAGAGCATAAACATTACAGAGGTGTAATCTTCTCTTTTACTACATTAGCCATTTCCAGCGTAAGAATGCTGCCATCAGTGCCCTAAATCAACAGGCAAAACCAGGTTTTAAGGCCCTTCCAGAAGGCTAAAAGGGTAGATGATGGCAGATCTCACTTCTGGGGACAAGCTGCTCCAAAGGGCAGGGGGAAGAGTAGAAAAGACTCTTCTCCTAGACACTACCAGGTAAAATTACTTGAACAGTGGGATCTGCAGCACATTCTTTCTGCTGGAGTAAGTGGGGCAGATCAATCGCATTGAGGTGAGATGGTTCCTCAGATAATCTGAACCCACATCATGAAAGGCTTTAAAGGTGAAAACCAGCACCTTGCAAATTGGCAATAGGTACTGCTTAAATACCCACATGTATAATAGTGTTAAATGAACACCCTAGGCCAGGGGTCTGCAAAGTTGGTTCTTTTAAGACTGGTGGACTTCAACTCCCAGAATTCAACTCCAATTCTTGGAGTTGAAGTCCATCAGTCTTAAAAGAGCCAACTTTGCAGACCCCTGCCCTAGGCACCTCTAGAATTGTCTGCAGTTAATTGTTATGTGTAGTTCTTGATTTATGACTACAATTGAGCTTGGAATTATGGTCATAAGTTGTGTTGGTTTTTAAATAGGTCACCATGTCCCTGTGCCAGATTTTACATCTTTTTTTTTTGCTGTGGTGGTTAAGCAAACACAGCTGTTGTTAAAGAAATGCCTAGTTTAATAAAAAGTAGGATTAGGGGAGACCTGATAGCAGCATTCCGATATCTCAGGGATTGCCACAAAGAAGAGGGAGTCAAGCTATTCTCCAAAGCACCTGAGGGCAGAACAAGAAGCAATGGGTGGAAACTAATCAAGGAGAGAAGCAACTTAGAACTGAGGAGAAATTTCCTGACAGTTAGGACAATAATCAGTGGAACAGCTTGCTCCAGAAGTTGTGAATGCCCCAACACTGCAAGTCTTCAAGAAGATGTTGGATAGCCATTTGTCTGAAATGGTATAGGGCTTCCTGCCTAGGCAGGGAGTTGGACTAGATGACCTCCAAGGTCCCTTCCAACTCTGCTATTGTATAAATCTATTGTAGCCAATGGCCATTTTTCTTACCAGAAGTAAGGGCTGGTTTTTGGCCAAAAACTGCCAAAAATTGCAGTGATGTGACTGTGGGACTCTGCAAATGTCCAGAAATGTGGATCGTTTGCCAAATACCCCATATGCAATCACATGACCTCTCAGGGGGAGGAAGGCAGTCAATGGAACTTCAAAACTGGAGCGTAAATAGCTCTGAAGAGATTCATCATATCTCCAAAGGGTTGCTAAGCCTCTCCTCAGTGCAAATCAAATGAAAGCCCATTTGGAGTTTGCAAAAAAGCACTTGAAGGACTCCCAGATTGTGAGGAACAAACTCCAAGCAGGCTTTCATGTGTTTTGCATTGAGGAGAGGCTTCCATCTAGCCACTCTTCCATAAAGCCCGGTGAATGGCTGCAGTGACAGTTGTCTTTCTCCCATCTCCACACAGGATCTCTGGAGCTCAATCAGAAAGACCATCAGGTTCTTGGTCACTTCTCTTACTAAGGCCCTTCTCCCTCAGTTGCTCAGTTTGATCGAGCAACCAACTCTTGAAAGAGTCCTGGTTGTGCCAAACATCTTCCATTTTAAAATGATGAAGGCCACTGTGCTCTTAGGAGCCTTCAGTACATCAGAAATTTTATGATAGCCTTCCCCAGATCTGTGTTTTGCAATAATCCTGTCTCTGAGCTCTGCAGGCAGTTTCTTTGACCTCGTGTTTTTGCTCTGCTACAGTATGCATTGTCAACTGTGATGCCTTCTATAGAGAGGTGTGTACCTTTCCAAGTCATGCCCAATCAATTTAATTTACCACCAGTTGACTCCATTCGAGCTGTACAAAATGTCAGCAATGATCAAGAGAAATGGGAGGCACTAGAGCTAAATTTCACATGTTGTTGCAAAGGGTCGGAATACATGCCAGTGTGATATTTCAGTTTTCCCTTTTTAATAAATGTTTTCCCTTTGTCATTATGGAGTACTGAATGTAGATTAATAAGAAAAAAATGAATTTCAAGAACTGTAGAATCAGGCTGCAGCATAACAAAATTGACCCAAGTGAAGGGGGACTGAATATTTTCTGAATGCACTGTATATAAATACGTGTGATAGATGGAGGAAGATTGGACAAGCCTTTGATTCTTTTACAGTGCTGAGGTTCATCTCTAATATTTACTGACTGCCATCTACAGTACACAAAAATGCTGAAAAATGTGTACTCAAAGGCAGCCTTTATAACCTTGGCTCATAAGGAGGGAAGTTATGCAAAGGTGTGTTGCCTTTCTTTGACCCTGAAAGCATTCCTCTCTGAGCAGCTATAGCCCTCTTAGACACAGTGTGCACATTTCTGTATCCGAGGGACAGGCAGGGCGATGTTCAAGCCCCCACTCTCTGCCTTTTCCCTTGATGGCATTCAAATAACACATCTTGTCTCTGAGCAATGTTGGTGGTGTATAATTTAGAAGCTATAAATAGATGGATGTTATTAAGAGAGAAAAAAGCCTTTGCACACATATTCACATAGTTTCTGCCTCTCCTCTGGTCCTTTCCAAATGTATATAGAACTCCTGGGGGTGAGGATTGGGATATAATTCTTCCCTGTGTGTGTGTGTGTATTCCTTTTCCCGCTTAAGTTATTTTCCATTTTACTCTTCCTCAGCCTTGATCTGCTCAGTTTTGTTTTCTTCAGCGTGGGCTTTCTGTTTTCTCCCAAACATCTGTAACTCATACATGCTTTTTACTCCTCCCATTTGCTTCCTGCCTGCCTGTCTATCTTCTACCTTCTGTCCTTTGAGATTTTCACTGGATGTTTGCAAAGCTCTTATGTATATGCATGGAGAGGAGAGGGAAAAACCAACTTTCAAAGGCTAAATGGTACCCAGCAGAAATTTGCTTTAGGAGAAAACGGACAAAGAGAAATTAAATGAAAAGGCTTGGAAATAAGGAGAGTCCAAAATTTTTTGGGGGTATTCAGTTCAGATGAAAACAGAATATATGAGATAATTTTAGTAGGCGTGACCTTTTTTTTTTTTTTTTTTTTTGCCAAACCTCTGCCTCTGGACAACTACTCAAAGTCCAAATGTTCAGTCCAACATTATGTTGGTTAATGTATTTTTAATCCAAATCATAGCTTGGCTTAATAAAGAATTCTAGGGTCTGTTGCATTGATTTTTGTTGTTGTTAGAAAAAACAATAGCTCCCAATCCTTTTCAGGAAGGATAGGCAACTATCTTTCACTCTGCTCATAGAGACCACGGCCGATGATAGTGTGATGTTATAGGAGTGGACCAGTGGTGGGTTTCAAATTTTTTCAGAACCTCTTCTGTAGGTGTGGCCTGCTTTGTGAGAGTTGCTTGCCAGCAATGTGACTGGGTGGGAGTGGCGTGCCAGCCATGTGACCAGGTGGGAGTGGCTTGGCAGTCATGTGACTGGGTGGGTATGGCCAACTTGTAAAATGTGGTGAAACTTACAACAACACTCTTGCTTAGCAGCCAAAATGTTGGCTCAGAAACTCTGGCATTTGAAGCATGCAAGTCTTACAGTGTCAAGTTACAAGACCCTTGCACCCCTAACCCTTTAGAAGAAAACCCCAGGTGTGTTCAAACTTGACAGCTTTAAGACTTGTGGACTTCAACTCACAGAATTCGTCCTCTCGCTCTTCATCTTGATGCGGACGGGTGGGGGAAGGGAGCTGGAACCAGTTCTAAACAGCACTGTAGATTTGTGGAACCTCTTATATAGAAGAGGTTAGAACTGGCAGGAACCCACCCCTGGAGTGGAGAAGCCTAAGAGTTTTGGAGGTTTTGTGGAGGTTTTTATGGTAACAATTAATGCCACAAGATTTTGTCCCTGATGTAATTCAAAGTGGGAAGGATTGGTCCAGTTTTGAGGGCATAGCATTCTTAAGGATTAATGCACCGCTTATTGCCCTTAAAACGTTCCCCAGATCACAGAAAGGCCTGAATGGGCTGGCCTTGTCCATTCTAAGGGTTTAGGGCTACAACTAGTGATAGCATTATTCATGGTCTTGAGAGAGAGACCAGCAATAAGTCTTTCTTATTTTGTTAACTTTTACACTTTTTGCTTCATTATAATACTAAAAAAACCATCCATCAGTATTATGAGGTAAACAGGTTACAAGTTAAAAATATAATGGGATAGACAAAGCTTGTGCACAAGTGCTAGATTTGTGAGTTAGAATTAACCAAATGAATGATTTTTTGTATGATTTTTCTTCTTTTAAGAATGTATAGAAGTTATGCAGAAACAATACTCAACTATCCCTGTTGGTCAAGAGATCAGTGAGGTACCCTCTTTACTCCTGCATAGAAATAAAGAGCTTTTAAATGCCTTCCCTGACTCAGTGTATCTTTTGGCTATCACACAACAGATCAAGCAGATTTTTTGGCCGACACCAGCGTTCCGAAGAACCTGTGGCCTTTGTTCACAGATTTCAAAATCTTATTTGAGCAACTCTTAAGCCCCATTATAAGACAATGATCTCTTAAAAACCACACATGAATATGAGGTGTTGTGTCCCCCCCCCCAAAGCCCATGTAAACAAGCTATTCCACCCAAACATATAAAGGTGATGGGAACCTAACATTCCTTAGTTGGGATGAAAAGGGAAGCCACAACAATTCTTTCTTCCTTGCAATCTATCAATCTGAAATAGTCTCTCTATGAAAGAGGAGAAAGCTTTGTGGCTTCCTGTCTCTCGCCCCTTCTCTCCTGCCTCCAACAACCTGTGGAAATCTATGGTTTCATATTGCATTTGGTCTCAAGAATCCAATCATCTGTTCTACACCAGCTGGCTCATCACACTTGGATGGAGGCCAATTGATCAAGATTAGCATCTAGACAGAGGGGAATAGATGTACCATTGGTGCTACAATGACACAAACCAATAAGATGTATTGATCAACTATTAGAGACAAACAGGCTGTTTTGCCTACTGTTCTTAAACTTCAGAAGAGGAACTTTCTATGACTTTTCTAATTCTTTTCAAAATTCCTTATACTCATCCTTTTTTTAAATAAAAGGTGCAATCAATTAAACAATAAACATTAATTTTATAGTGCAGCACTTCCTTTGCTTGTATTTTACTGTCAACATGCTGTATAGGATGCCACTGAGTTTTATTGTTCTAAAAGGGAATAAATTCTCACTGTTCATTCTCTCCAACCATATATCAGGCAACCTTTGGCCTAATGTGAACAACACAAGGGGAAAAGGAACAAGAAGGATCTCTAAGAGTAGCAGCAGCAATCACTAGCACCAATCTGTCCCCGCCTCCTGACTTTATATAAACATATATAAAAATAAGGATCCTCTCAAATAGACACTTGTATCCTCCTAACATTTATTGCCTTTCCCACTTTTTTCTAGTTGGTGTTTCTTAGCAGTTTTCCTCTTAATTATAAAGGGAAGTTGGACATATCATAAACTTAGTAGACAACAGAGATGCACTCTCAAAGACAAAGGTTAATGATGCGCTGCCTTTATTTCGCAAATATAGGTAGAGACACCAAGAGGATCATGGAGTTATCATAACAAGGAAGATGAAGAGAAGCCCACACAAAGCCCATCAATTTTGATTGCCCTGCATTAGGGGAATCTTTTCCCCCTTCTCCATGTGGATCACCACAGCTGTCACAATTCCTAACATAGCATAACATCAAATTTTGAGGAACACCCTCATTTATTAAAAATAAATAAACAATTTCCACATTCATTTTTAACCACTGAATCTATTTTTCTACATACCTTTTGTTTTCTATATTCAATTCAAACAACTGAAACAGACTTCTTGCAGTATACACCTGTACATTTTTGGTTTGGAGGAGACCCGTCGGATAGAAAAATAATACAACATGACAAACATCACACACAGCTATTTTTGACTCTCCTTCTCCCTCTTTTTGAATGTTACTGCAAGTAAACTACCGGTAAGTATTTTAAAGATGTTGAACAAAATTAATTGTCCCCATAGCTGTTCTCAAATATAGTCACATTGGAGAGGAAAGTCTAATATTCATCCCTTTTGGAGGGAAAAAAGCCTCTTCTGTATCTGAATTGTGAAAGTTGTCTTCCCACACTTGTGAAATGTACACTGAAGAGCAGGAGTAGGATCAAAAATTATGACGTTTTTTCAAGAGACCATTTCTGCTTTAGTCTGTATTGTTTCTGTCTCTTAATCTGCCACCCTCACATTTTCCTCTCTTTTCTCAAGAAGGGTGTTGAATTTTCTGCCTAGGAAGAAGTAACAATCCATGGAAAACAAATGAGAAGTCATGAACATACAAGTAACTTGAACAAGAAGAGAGGTGTTAATGAGAGGAAAAGGGAACAGAAGAGCTTATCAAAAATAATTTTGGACAATGGCGAAGTCTTGAGGCAAATCCAAAGAATAAGAACTGCCATTCTTCAGGGGTAGAATGGCAGTTGGAACAGAAAGAAGAAAAAAGAAGAAGAAGAAGATCAATCTAATCTAAACTCATACAGCTCTTCCAAGGCTATATTCCACTTGGCTCATACTGGGGAAGAAAACTTCCTAATGTTGGTAAACAAAGCTTGCATGATGGAAAACTGCATACAAAATGTGCAGAAGGTCGATCAATAGAAAAAAAAATAGAGCACCAGGTTAATCACTTTTATCACAATTATTTTAAGAATGCTTAAGCAGAATGCCTCTGAACACTTCAGAAAGGAATGTGTTCCTGGGTGGTTTGTTAGTGCTGTTTATTATAAAGAATGGTGTCTGAAAGGCAGTACAGAAAGTAGAAAAGAATATTTCAGAACTAAATGTGTTAGTTTCAGAACTAAAGGTGTTAGTTACCATCTTTAAAGCGCTCCATGGCACGGGACCTAGCTATCTGCGGGATCGCATTCTGCCTCATACATCCCTGCGACTGATTCGCTCCCACAGAGAGGGACTTCTCCGGGTGCCGTCCACTAGGCTGTGCCAGCGGGCGACGTCCAGGGGAAGGGCCTTCTCTGTGGCGGGCCCGACCCTCTGGAACGACCTTCCCCCTGAAATCAGAACGATCACTGACCTTCGCTCCTTCCGACAGCTTTTAAAAACTCATTTCTTCCGTTTGGCTGGCCTAGGGTAATTTTAATTAGTTATAGTGTTAAGGGGTTTTAGGGACAGTTTTTAGTTTTTATAGATGTTTTTAGCGCAGGATATGTTTAATTGTGATTTTAAATTTTGTACTCTCTTTGTGTTTATTGTTTTTAATTCTCCTGTGCCCCGCCTCGAGTCCCTCTGGGGAGAGAGAGCGGGTTATAAATAAAAATTTATTATTATTATTATTATTATTATTAAATCACTGATGGCTCTGAATGGCTCACACTTAGAGGATTCCTGTTTCAAACAATCTGCCTTCTGAGATAATTTTCTTCTAGGTGGTTTGGATGAATTGCTTTATCAGAAAGTCACCAATCCACTCCCTTTGCTGCCTTTGTTGTCGATAAGCTCTGCCTCTTAAAGCATTTAGCAAAAAAAGGATGGGATGAAGATGGTCCTCACATTCCACCCAAGTGATTATTGCCAGACAAAAAAAGTGTGTGTGTGTGTGAGAGAGAGGGGGGGGGGGGAGAGAATACATGCACCCACACACATAATGAATTCCATGTGTGCAGAAGCAAGTGGAAATGGTGACTCACACAGGCAACATTTTCAAAGTCAGACACATACATTTGAAGGAAACTGCATCTTGTCAATCAGAGAGAGAGAGAGAGAGAGAGAGAGAGAGAGAGAGAGAGAGAGAGAGAGAGAGAGAGAGAGAGAGAGAGAGAGAGAGAGAGAGAGAGAGAGAGAGAGTCACAAACCTGAATATAAAGCAGAAACCAATCACAAACTTCTCTTGTGTTTTTGTTCAGGCTCATGAAATTTAGAGAAATTGACTGCAATATCTGTTTTTGACAGCCATACACAACCTCTTTAGTAAAGTGAGAGCAGTGTTATATTTACCATTCCAAAGAAGAAGGGACATAAAATATGAATTCTTATATGAATAGCCAACCCTCCGAAAGGTAGGCTTAAGATACAGAAGGATCTTGACAGACTTGAACATTGGGTGCTATCTAACAAAATGAAATTCAATGGTGAAGAAAGTAAGGTTCTACATTTAGGCAAGAAAAACAAAATGCAAAGGTATGGTATATGTGGTACCTCGCTTAATCGTAGTAAGTGTGAGAGGGATCTTGGAGTCCTAGTGGACAACCATTTAAATATGAGCCAGCAGTGTGCAGCCACTGCCAAAAAAGCCAACACAGAGGGATTCTATCCCTCTGCATAAACAGAGGGATAGAATCAAGATCACCTGAAGTGTTAATACCACTTTGTAAGGCCTTGGTAAGGCCACACTTGGAATACTGTTGTGTTGCGCCCCCTATTGAGGGAACGCGGTACTACAGAAGGCGGGCAGCTCGACTCCGGTGAAAGAGAAAATGAATACCAAAAGGTGGAGGGGGTTTTCTCAAGAAGAGCTCGCCCCGACTAGCTCGGTGCGGGCCTTTTTTATCAGATCCAAAAGTAAAAGATACATTTCAGTACAGCATCGATTGGTTGATGCAGTTACTTGGTAGAATATGCTTAGTCAGAATACAGTTGCTTGGTGAAACACATACGATAGCCTGGGAAAATACATTCAGCTATCTAGCAAAATACATTTAGTTACATTTTGTGTATTGCTTCAAGAATTGGGTGATGGTACACTCTAGCCTTTGTTAGCCTTTGTCAGGCGAGATGACGTGTGCTTCCTAGGTTCAGGGTTCATTCGGTGGCCTAACAGTTTAAAGCTTATTAAGTTAAAATCTACTGAACTGCCAAAACCTGGAATGATAATCGCAACAGAATACTGCATTCAGTTTTGGTCACCACAATTTAAAAAAGATGTGGAGACACTGGAAAGAATGCAGAGAAGAGCAACAAAGATGATTAGGGGACTGGAGGCTAAAACATGTGAAGAACGGTTGTAGGAACTGGATATGTCTAGTTTAATGAAAAGAAGGACTAGGGGTGACATGATAGCTGTGTCCAAATATCTCAGGGGCTGCCACAAATAAAAGGGGGTCAAGTTATTCTCCAAAGCACCTAAGGGCAGGACAAGAAGCAATGGGTGGAAACTCATCAAGGAGAGAAGCAACCTAGAACTAAGGAGAAATTTCCCGACAGTTAGGGTTAGGGTTACAATTACTCAGTGGAATAATTCCCCTCCAGAACTTGTGAATGCCCCAACACTGGAAGTTTTTAAGAAGCTATTGGATAACCATTTGTCTGAAGTGGTGTAGGGTTTCCTGCCTAAGCAGGGGGTTGGACTAGAAGGCCTCCAAGGTCCCTTCCAACTCTGTTATTCTGTTTTCTGTTTTCCTTTTAATTTCATGACAGGGGCGAAACAATATAAATTTCCTTCTTCTAGAACCGTGATGATGAATCTATGGCACGTGTGCCACAGGTGGCACACTGAGGCATATCTGCCTGCACAAGAGTCACCAGCTCCAGCGCACATGCATACACTGTCCAGCTAATTTTCGGCCTTCTGGAGGGCCAGGGGAGACTGTTTTCACCCTCCCAGGCTTCAAGAAAGCCTCTGGAGCCTGGCGAGGGCAAAAAATGGGCCCAAAGGGCCTACCAGAAGTTTGGAAATGATCCATTTTTGGCTTCCGGGGGTGGGGGTAGAGGAGGCTGTTTTAATCCTCCCCAGGCCTCAGGAAAGGAGCATGGGGGTTGTGTGTGCATGCACATATAGGAGCATGCTTTGCATTATGGGTGCCGGCACACACACATGCTATCATGCGCACGCACTCGTATTTTTGGCAACCAAAAAACAAAAAGGTTAGCCATAACTGTTCTAGAAGCTTTCTTTCTATCATGAAACACAAGCACATCCTTGTTAAACATCTGGATTTTGAACTAAATGTCTTTTCTGGGGGGAAAAATGTTTTTTGGTGAGAATGTCATGCTAGGTGAGTGGAACCACAAACAGAAACATGGAATTACATTTATTCTAAAAATACAGTTTGAATAAAGAGATCTTGTGACAGAGTTCTAAAAAAAGGAAATGTACCTCCCCAAATGTACTTCTCCTTTAAAATTGATTGTACATGCTGTTCTAACATTTAGCCCCAAGGAAGTTTTTATGGCTTAATACTTAATACTCTCAGTACTATCTGAACTATTTTCAACGGTTACAAAACATACATATTTCCTTCATAAGGAAAAAAAGGCGATGGAGGATGGTCAGAATGAGGGAGAGGCAGTATTGGTAGTAATACAATTAACTTTGCAGGGTCTGGCTATTAAGATTGAATGTGGAAGAAGCCTGCGGATATTCCAGTAGACTCCATTGGTGCTATAATGGATGTTGTTTGTCCAAGGGCTGCTAGAATGAGGAATTAAATAATTGCTAGTGCAGCATTTTACACATACAAAATTCAGGTATTGCTAGAACTTGCTTCTATCCCTCAATGAAATACATAAACTGGAGGTAGAAATCAGAACTGCAAAAATTATATATATTTTAATGTGAAGCAAGACTGTTTTATATGTTTCTTACATTTAAAAAAAAGTGCATAGAAATTACGAGCAGATCCTGAGTCTGCTATATATCGGATATAAGTCCGATAATGAAATTGTTGCAGCTTAATCTCTTTTAGCTGAAGAACCATATTTGGTATTTTCCAAAAACCCCAAAGGGAAAAGCAGTTACTCTGGATTTTAAACTATTATCATTCCCCTTCCTTGACTATGGAGATTCTCAGTCATCCAGGTCATAGTTGTCCCAAAGGTGCTTTTTTCAAGAGGCAACTCAACTTTCTTGTTTTTTCTTTGAAGATGTTTTGCTCTTCACCCAAGAAGCTTCTTCAGCTCTGATTGGATGGTGGGAAATGAAAGGATTTATACTTCTTGCAGACAGCTGGTCATTTGCTGGTCCTTCCCTGTTGAAGACAGGCACAGGCTGTTGGGGATGGCTCTGTGTCAGGGGTGGGTTCCTGCCAGTTCTAACCTCTTCTATAGAAGAGGTTCCACAAATCGACAGTGCCGTTTAGAATTGGTTCCAGCTCCCTTCCCCCGCCCATCCCCACAACATCAAGATGAAGAGCGAGAGGAGGAATTCTGGGAGTTGAAGTCCACAAGTCTTAAAGCTGTCAAGTTTGAACACCCCTGGGTTTTTTTTTTCCTAAAGGGTTAGGGGTGAAAGGGTCTTGTAAGCTTTAAGACTTGCATGCTTCAAATACCAGAGTTTCTGAGCCAACATTTTGGTTGCTAAGCAAGAGCATTGTTAAGTGAGTTTCACCACATTTTACAAGTTGGCCACGCCACCCAGTCACATGACAGCAAAGCCACTCCCACTCGGTCACATGGCTGGCAAATCCACTCCCACCCAGTCACATGGCTGGCAAGCCACTCCCACAAAGCAGGCCACACCTACAGAAGAGGTTCTAAAATTTTTGAAATCTATCACTGGTCTGTGTTGTCTGTATCTCCAGCTGAAGTGCAAATGCTCATCCTCTTCAACAGGGAAGAGACACAGGGCAGAAAACATCCTGCAGCCAAAAAGGCTCCACATCCATTTGCACTACTCAGATGTGGAGATTTATTTGTATCCTCATTTGTATGAGGATACAAATAAATCTCCAAGAGGCCTCAATGACTCTCTAAAAGAATGCAAATGACCAGCTGCCTACAAGGAATATAAATCCTTCCATTCCCCACCACCCAGTCAGAGCTGAAGAAGCTTCTTGGATGAGAAGTGAAATGTCTTCAAAGAAAGTCCAGTTGCCTCCTGAAAAAACAACTTTGGGTCCATTTCCTTCTCCTGCTTATAATTTAAAAAATAATTCTGAATGATGCTAATAATACAGTAGATTTCAGTTCAATCTAAGCAAGCATCATAGAATCAGTTTCAAACAACAAGACTAAAGAACCACAAGAGAGAGGGGGAGAGAGGGGGGGAGGGAGAGGGGGGGAGGGAGAGAGGGGGAGGGAGGGGGGAACTGCAAGGTGAACAATAGTTAAATGGAACTAAGTAGTATCTGAACTAGCCAAGTTTGCTGTTCGTCAGAAAGCTCATACAGAGAACTAGTCTTGGGATCCGGTGAACAGGGCTGATTGTTAAGGACCAACTGAAAATTGCAGATGCTTCCCAGAGGCAATCTAATGTTGATTAATACATGTTGTTAACAACCAAATTTGGATGTATGGATGGGTAACAGTTTCGCTGCTATCATTCCCTCACCTGGGGTAGGTGCCTTTCAGTTATTGCAAAGGCCGCAATCCCCAGCAGTCATACTTAGCGTGATTCAGGAAAAGAATGCTGGGAACAGGAGTTAAATAATAAGTCTGTTGAAAATGACCATACTTCACTTCAGTGAAACATTTTGCATTTGACATCTCGGCTGGCTTACTGTAACGCTCTCTACATGGGGCTCCCCTTGAGGTGCACTCGAAAGCTGCAGTTAGTGCAGAATGCGGCCGCGCGGGTGGTTATGGGTGCCTCAAGGCAAGCCCACGTAACACCTCTCTTGCGCGAGCTGCACTGGCTGCCTGTGGCCTTTCGAGTGCGCTTCAAGGTGTTGACCACCATCTTTAAATCGCTCCATGGCTCGGGGCCTAGCTATATACGAGACCGCCTCCTGCCCCATACATCCCTTTGTCCGCTCCGCTCCCACAGAGCGGGCCTACTCCGGGTGCCGTCGGCCGGGCAATGCCGGCTGGCGACACCCAGGGGAAGAGCCTTCTCTGTGGCGGGCCCGGCCCTCTGGAATGACCTACCCCCCGACCTTCGCACTACCTCGGACCTCCGCCTCTTCCGCCAACGTCTTAAGACGTACTTATTCCAACAAGCCGGCCTAGGATAGCCCCCCGCGTCTGACTTTTAAATATAAATTATAATTTGGTTACGGTTTTAATAACGGGTTTTAGCACGGGTGACTTAATTTAATATATTTTTAATTGATGTATATTGTATTTATGGTTTTATATAATGCCTGTGCGCCGCCCTGGGTCCTAAAAGGAGAAGGGCGGGGTATAAATTTAATAAAATAAATAAATAAATAAATAAATTACAGAATTTTTTCTCCTTGTCTTAACAAGTCACAATGATGCTGTGATTCACCTCACTGAGCTGTTTTGTGTCATTGTTACCCTTCGTCCCAGTTTCCAAAATACACGGGAAGCTTTGAAAAAGACTTCTGCACATGCACTCAGGGGCGAAATGCTACCGATTTGGATTGGTTTGAACCTGTAAAAAAATGCTACTGGTTTGGGCGAACGGGTCTTTCTGACAATCAGCTGTGATGCGCGATTTATATTAGCTAGAATTGTAGGATTTCCTGCTTTCTAGCTAATCTAAATCGTGTGGCACAGCAGATCCCTCCTGCCCCCCGCTGTTCTACTTACCTTTGCAGACTCGGAGGGCTTCAAAATGCTCCTTTTTTAGTGCTATGCGGGTGTGTCTTAGGCGCGCATGCACGCTTTGCATGTGCGTGCACCAGTGGTGGGTTTCAAAAATTTTTAGAACCTCTTCTGTAGGTATGGCCTGCTTTGTGGGAGTGGCTTGCCGACCATGTGACCAGGTGGGAGTGACTTGGCAGTCATGTGTCTGGGTGGGCGTGGCCAACTTGTAAAATGTGGTGGAACTCATTTTACAACGCTCTTGCTTAGCAACCAAAATGTTGGCTCAGAAACTCTGGTATTTGAAGCATGCAAGTCTTAAAGCTGTCAAGTTACAAGACCCTTGCCCCCTAACCCTTTAGAAACCCCCCCCAGGGGTGTTCAAACTTGACAGCTTTAAGACTTGTGGACTTCAACTCTCAGAATTCCTCCTCTCGCTCTTCATCTTGATGATGTGCGGATGTGCGGGGGGAGGGAGCTGGAACAGGTTCTAAATGGCACTTTAGATTTGTGGAACCTCTTCTATAGAAGAGGTTAGAACTGGCAGGAACCGACTCCTGGCGTGCACTCACCAAACCAGTAGCAGACTTCAGACGATTTCACTGCTGCATGCACTGCTATGCACGGAAACTTTTTTCCAGCTCCTGGAAGGTAACTTCTGAAATACTGCAAAGAGAAGGTGTAGCAGAGCTTCACCTGGCTCTTCAGAAATGGGAGGGGGTATGGGAAAGCTGTTTTAAAGGGGTGCTTGACCCAATAAGCACCACTTCAAAGCTCCTCTGTTTCAAAGTGTTCAGGGGTTGCCACAAAGAGGGAGTCAAACTATTCTCCAAAGCACCTGAGGGCAGAACAAGAAGCAATGGGTGGAAACTAATCAAGGAGAGAAGCAACTTAGAACTGAGGAGAAATTTCCTAACAGTCAGAACAATCAATCGGTGGAACAGCTTGCCTCCAGAAGTTGTGAATGCCCCAACACTGCAGACTTCAAGAAGATGTTATACAATACAATACAATACAATAGCAGAGTTGGAAGGGACCTTGTAGGTCTTCTAGTCCAACCCCCTGCATGGGCAGGAACCTTATACCATTTCAGACAAATGGCTGTCTAACATCTTTTTAAAGACTTCCAGGGTTGGGGCATTCACAACTGCTGGAGGCAAGCTGTTCCAGAGGTTAATTGTTCTTACTGTCAGGAAATTTCTCCTTAATTCTAAGTTGCTTCTCTCCTTGGTTAGTTTCCACCCATTGCTTCTTGTCCTGCCCCCAGGTGCCTTGGAGAAAAGTTTGACTCCCTCTTCTTTGTGGCACCCTCTGAGATATCGGAACACTGCTATCATGTCTCCCCTGGTCCTTCTCTTCATCAAACTAGACATACCCAGCTCCTGCAGCCGTTCTTCATATGTCTTAGTCTCCAGTCCTCTAATCATCTTGGTTGCTCTTCTCTGCACTCTTTCCAGAGTCTCCACGTCTTTTCTACATCGTGGCGACCAAAACTGTATGCAGTATTCCAAGTGTGGCCTTACCAAGGCACTATACAGTGGCATTAACACTTCACGTGATCTAGATTCTATCCCTCTGTTGATGCAGCCTAGAACTGTGTTGGCTTTTTTGGCAGCTGCTGCACACTGCTGGCTCATATTTAAATGGTTGTCCACTAGGATTCCAAGATCCCTCTCACAGTTGCTACTATTGAGCAAGGTACCACCTATACTGTACTTGTGCATTTGGTTTTTCTTGCCTATATGTAGGACCTTACTTTTTTCACAATTGAATTTCATTTTATTAGACAGTGCCCAATGTTCAAGTTTGTCTAGATCCTTCTGTATCTTAAGCCTATCTTCTGGAGTGTTGGCTATTCCTGCCAGCTTGGTGTCGTCTGCGAATTTGATGAGTTCCCCATTTATCCCCTCATCCAAATCGTTGATGAAGATGTTAAAGAGTACTGGGCCTAAAACAGAGCCTTGGGGGACTCCACTGCATACTTCCTTCCATGTAGATGCAGTTCCATTGAGGACTACACGTTGAGTGCGGTTGGTCAGCCAGTTGCAAATCCATTTGGTGGTGCTGCTGTCTAACCCACAATTTTCTACTTTATCTAATAGTAGGTTATGGTCTACTTTATCAAATGCCTTACTGAAGTCCAGGTAAATTATATCAACAGCATTCCTCGGGTCCACTGATTTTGTCACTTTGTCAAAGAATTCAATTAGATTCGTCTGGCATGATCTGTTTTTGACAAACCCATGTTGGCTTTTGGCTATTAGTTTGCTTCTAGTTGGATAGACATTTGTCTGAAATGGTATAGGGTTTCCTGCCTAGGCAGGGAGTTGGACTAGATTACCTCCAAGGTCCCTTCCAACTCTGCTATTGTATTGTATTGCTCAGACATACCTAAAGTTTCTCACAGGTTCTCTACCTGTGGTCCAAGGTGCAACATTGTGCTACTTTTAATTAAAAATGATAAGTGTCGCTTGACCTGAATCTATGGCTTAGATGCCTGGCACACAAGTCTTGGCAGCCATTGTAGCACACTTGCCTTGGCACCCTCGTGCAACTTTTCGGTGAGAACACAAGAGCCTTTCGCTTTGCAGATTGGGATGCTGGAGAACTCTGTTCCAGTTGGTGACCCACAGGTCCTTGAAACAAGATGTCTGCTGCCTTGAAGAAGACAGGAACGATTTCTCATGCTTTTTACTTGTCAGCTGATACATGCAAGTGTGTAACGAAGGAGTTTGGGGACAAATATGAATGCCATCATTGATTGCGAAAAGATGCTACCAGCCCGAGCAGACATGAACAAAAAAGATACTGCTACTACTGTTCTGAGAAGTCTGCTTGTCCCGTGTGACTAGTTTGAATGTATGGTTGATATGAAAAAAAGGCAATGTGCAGTTGTTTGTTTCTAATGTCTGAACCTCAGTGCTGCAAAAAGAAAAGCAAAAAATATAGAAAACCGAACAAGTCAACATCTGTAATTGTTACTGCCCAAATTGAGACACCCTGAGAGAAGGAAAAGAATGAGCTGGAGTGGCATATGTCAAAATGTGACAAAATCCAAATTGTGGTTCCTCTCCGTTAATTGCCAATGAAAATACAGATAGACATTAAAAAAGTTAATGTAGAGCAATTGATCTACAATCTTCAGCTATGATGATTATGATAAATATTAACAGTAACTTTATAGTGTCTTACTTCTTGTTTCCTTAGATGACCGGCAAAGACAATTCTGTGAAATGGCTAAAACACACACACACACACAGCAAAGTATGTCATAGCAACCAGGAAAAATAGCAAATATGCGAACTGAAGTACCAGATGTAGTACAAAGAGATTATCCTGCCCATATTATAGTGTGTATGTTTGTGCACGTATGTGCACACAGTTAATATTTACCACAGTTTCAGTAATGTTGCAGATTAAGGGGCCAAGACTTACATTTACATGGAAGAATTTATTTTTGTTTCCTTAGAATTGTGTTCTTGTCTGGATTAGCCAACTTCCCTGTTAGATTTTGTAATGTGTTTTGCTCAAATTCTACATTTTTTAAAAAAAATATCTACCTTTGTCAAGGACTTCATTGCTGCATCAAATTTGTTGGTCGTTTATGGCTGTGTTGTTTCTCCATGGACAAAGATCTTAGATGTGAGGAGACACATGGACTTGTTTAAACATCAGGATGACAACTAGATAGCAATCAAGTGTTGAAAGTGTAAAATGGGTGAGATGACACTTCCCACATGATATGAGCTTATCTCACTGTTGCTCAGTTTTGGTTTAATATACCTACATTTGATTAAGTTTTAATGAAGTGAATGTAAATCTGGAATTTATTACTTGAAGAATTGTTGTTTACTAAGCATGTGGTAAAGCACAAAAGGTTATTCTTGGATGTTGGAAAGTGTTCAGGTTGCCCTCAGATGCCTGCAGTAATTCTTGCTGAACTCAAGTGCATGCAGAGGAAAACTAGAACTTGACTTGAATATATAAGATTCCTTTATCACAGATGCAGCAATGAAGAGCAGCTTCCAGAAAGCTTATGTGCCCAGTCCAATGCAAAGAGCAGGGTTAAAACATAGTTTGGTTCCTCCACTTGTATGCTGCAAAGAATTGGTAGCCATCCTTTACTCTTGCCTTGCTAATCTCAAACCTGAGAGCAATGAATTACAATCATGACTTCATGATATAAGATCACTTTTCTTTGTAAATTCTGTTGAAAAAATTTAACCAATATTATTTCCCATGGCAAGATTTAACAGTCTTTTTAAAGTTTGTGTTGATTTTTTTTTCTGTGCAATATATTTGGGGTTGGGTGGGTTTTTTGTTTTTGTTTTTAGTTTTTCTTTTTCTTGATTTTTCCCCCCTGTTTTTACAATCTTTGATTATTTATTCATTCATTCATTTGTTCGTTCGTTTGTTCTTTCGTCATTCGATCAGTTTTAATAGCTGTCCATATCGCATATACGAATCTGGGATGTTTAAAACACAGAAGAACAATAAGCAAAATACACATACAAACAACAAGAAATAAAACCATGTCAAGCCATATTCTCATTAAAGTTTTTTTATTTTTTTCATTTTCATAACATAATCACATGTATATTAATACATAACCAACATCATGTTGTATTATTAAATGTAGAGGAGAAAGGTAAGGGAAGAAGAGAGAGACAGGAGAGAGGGCAAGGGCGGGAGGAGAGGAAAGGAGGAGTGGAAAGGGAAGAGAGGAGAAGGGGAGAGGAAGAGGAAGTAGAGAAAGGAAGGACGACAGAGGGAAGAAGGGAGGGTGGGAGGGGGAAGAGAGAGGGAGTAGGAAATGATGAATAAAGTACAAATATGGTGTATGGAAAGCAGAACAGCCAATAATTGGTTTTGGGGAGTTGTTGGTAAGATTAATTGATGTAAACATTTAATAATACAATATGATGTTGGTTATGTATTAGTGTACATGTGATTATATGTTATGAAAACCATGTAAAGCCATATTAAAAGTCTTAGAACATAATCATCAGAATTACAATCCATTTTCTGAATCAAACAATATATCTGATCCCAATACCACTTGTCAGCCTTACAGTACATGTCTACCAAAGATGATAAACGATATCTTCACATTGCCAACACTTATTTGGTATTCCTTTATACATCTTTGACAATCTCTCAGGTGCTAAATGTGGGTACATTATTTTATAAAAGTTTCCTTTAAATTATACTTCAAGAAAATTTTTAATCCATTAATCCTCGTATTTTCCAATTGATTAAACATAATAGTATATCCATATTTTGCCCACTTAGTCATACACTTTTTAACATAATCATCCTCCTGGTTCATTTTCAACAATAGTTAATATGACTATCCAATCAATTTCTATGCTATATCCAATCAGATGTATATTCTAATTTGCATAAGAAGGTTTGTATTTTTTATCTTTTGGGTTAGCCCAGGGGTGGGCAAACTTTGCAACTTTAAGTCTGAAGGACTTCAGTTCCCAGACTTCTCCAGCCAGCTTTGCTGAAGTCCTTCAGACTTAAAGTTGCAAAGTTTGCCCACCCCTGGGTTAGCCTCTGCTACCTTCGGTAAAAACTCAAAAGTTGAAATTCCCACTTCAACCTAAAATACTGGTAGTCTTATTAAACATAGATAGCTATCTCATCCTAAATTTGGATTTATCTAGGCATAGCATCTATATTTCAGTTTTCCTAGATAACTGAATTTTAGTAATATGGACAGTATATAATTCCATTAGATGATTTATATTGTACTCAACATATTTCTTTATATTCATTCATAGCCCAAGTTTAATAATAACTCTTGGATGCGAGATAATATATATAGTGTATTTAATTATTTACAAATAAGATATATGAGAAAGCCATAATCTCCACGATATTTTTAAATTCCTGGTTTATTTATCTGTATTATGTTCTTATATTCTTTTTAATGCTTTAACTTCTTTAAAGTGTTCAATTATAATTTTCAAAACAGCCTTATGTGTAGTGATTTACTGCAAACTAGACAAGGATGACAAGGACATGAATGATCCATCCTCAGTGCATCATGTTGCCAGTAAGGCTGCAACTGGTTTCACTGATAACATGGGGTGAAGGCCTATTCCCACAAGGTTAAACAGGAATCATAAATCTAGGACAACTTCATATTGCAATCCTGCCCCCTCTGGGATGTGGGAAATGTAACTTCATTGAAAGTCAAAGTCAGTTGCTAAGTCGTGCCCGATTCTTTGCAACTCCATGGGAAAGGCTAGAGATTTCTTCAAGATAGTTGGAGATATCAAGGAATGTTTTTATATAAAGAGTGGGCACAATAAAGGGGAAAATGGTAGAGATCTTACAGAAGCAGAAGAGATTAAGAAAAGAAGACAAGAACAGACAGACAAAAAAGATCTTAATGTCCCTGATAACCATGATGATGTGATTGCTGGTCTCACGTTAAACATCCTGGAGTGTGAAGTCAAGTGAGTCTTGTAGGACAGAAAGTGTTTTGTCTTTAATCCACATACTTCAGCTTTCAAGTAGCAATGCCATCTTCCCCTCTATTTCAATCATTACAACTTTTTCTTTGTTTCTTTTTGTATCTTAATTGTTTCAAATTTTAAAAAAAATCAAATTCTTAAGTATAATAGAGAAAAGGAGAAATTTAAAAATCACTCAGTAATGAAAAGGAAGAGGTTTAGTCCATAGGTTATAAACAAAAAAAAATAGAACAAAACTTACTCCATCCCTTTTAAAAATTCTTCATAGGTTCCATTTAAAACATCAATTAAAGAAGTTGTGATAACACACTAACCAAGGTCCTTCAGAGCTTAATTCCGCCGCATATTTCTTCTATTTTTAAAAGTTTCAACTTAGTTTAAATTTTTTATGGGCAATCTCTTTTAGAACAGTCTCTTTTAAAATAATAAAAATCTCACCAGCTGGGACTTGTCCGGAGGCTAAAAACTATTGGACTACAGTCCACATATGGTTACAGAAAATGACACACAAGCACGTAGACTTTAAACCTGAACTTTTTAAATTTGGAATTACACCAGAAACATTTGATAAAAATTTGAAATATTTAATTGTCAATGTTATAACAGCAACTAGAATTGTATTTGCAAAAAACTGGAGAAATGAGAAATTATCTTCTCAAGAAGAAATTATTCGTAAGATTATGGACTGTGCAGAAATGAGTAAACTGACATTTGAAATTAGAGAACAGGAGGATGAAGAATTTTATAAAATATGTTTTATCAATGGTTAGACAAAAGAAATCAGGGGATTTAATAAATAAAAGAATCCTTAGAAACAGAATTTAACTATTAGGACTAGTAGAAATGATGACAAATTCAGATTATGTTGTACTAGAAAGATATTTTGTACTTTAATTAAAATACTTAAAAGATGTATGTATAACTGAAAACTTGGATAAACTCTTGGTTCTATATAGAGAAAATAATATGGTTATGTATCTTATAACAATAATTTACTTTACAAAGACAATTGAGACTATCGTTACAAAATAATCTTGGGATAATTCTATACCTTCTTTTTTATTTGTTGAATAACCATTGATTTGGATAAATATTAATTGTGATTATGTAGAGTATAAGGTGATATGAAAGCTTAGATTTTATATATAAACATTAGATGGAAATTAATAAGTATGTTTGCAATTTTAAAGACCGATGCACTAAACTTATGACCGAACGACGTGTTGTATAAAATTGAAATGATTGAATGTTCTATTTGTTTTTAAATGTGGAAAATAAAAATGTACCTTAAAAAAAAATCTCACCAGCTGGAACCACTTTCTCTTTTCACTTCCTTCCTTCCTTCCGGAGCCATCAGCAACTGTGCCAGCCTGGGGGTTGTCTATTTACTATGGAGTAGAAGCACTTCCTTTGGATCAATCAGAGACTTTGCGGTGTTCCTGAGATCAGCAAAGATTCAGCTTCCTCTTCACTGTCCCTACAGGACAGTTTAGGTCCAATTGGACCGTCCAGCGGCAAAAGATTGACGATGATCTCACAGTGGCAAGATCAATCATTGTATCGTCGCGATGCAGGCTCCTCCTCCTGAAGTCAAGCGAATTGTAGGAAGCATTACCAATCACAAAGCTAGTAGAGATGACAGTATTCCAGCTGAGCTATTTAAAATCCCAAAAAATGATGCTGTTAAAATGCTGTGCTCAATATGCCAGCAAATTTGGAAAACTCAATGGCCACAGGATTGGAAAAGGTCAGTTTACATTCCTATCCAAAGAAGGGCAATGCCAAAGAATGTTCAAACTTCCATACAATTGCGCTTATTTCACATGCTAGCAAGATTATGCTCAAAATCATACAAGCTAGGCTTCAGTAATATGCAAACCAAGAACTACCAGAAGTACAAGGTGGGTTTCAAAGAGGCAGAAAAACGAGAGGTCAAATGACCAACACTCTCTGGATTATGGCAAAAGCAAGAGAGTTCCACAAAAACATCTACTTCTGCTTCATTGACTACACTCAAGCCTTTGATTGTGTAGCTCATAACAACCTCTCCAGGGACAGTTTCTGGAATCAGCAGGCATCTGAATTAACAGTTGATTCAAAACCTTGACAACTTAGAGTCTATACCCTAGGTCGGTATATACAAATGAAGGCGGATTTCCTGTTCTTTCTCTACATGATAGCCCTTCTCCATTCCCGAGAAATGAAATATGGGAAAGAGAACAGTTGGGGCAATCTATCTGCAAAAGTTTAGTTACATATTTACAGTATATTTATATCCAATTCACTAATTCATTTTGCTCTAAAATCATGGTTAATTTTTATTGATTACTATTAGACATTAAGATGGACTCTGTTTAGAGCAGGGGTGTCAAACACATCAGGGTTGTGTTTGACCTTGGGGGGGCGTAGGGTGTGGAGAGGGTGGGCATGGCCAGCTCAACATCACTCATGTCGGGTGGCTCCTGTGGTGGCCAAGTGCTAAGGCAGGACTTCCTTCAGACCGTCCCACCCTCTCATTGTAATCTCCTTCCTTTTTCCCTTCCTTCCTTCCTTCCTTCCTTCCTTCCTTCCTTCCTTCCTTCCTTCCTTCCTTTCCCTCTTTCCTTCTTTTTCCTTGCTCTCTTCCAATCTTTCCTTCTTTTTCTTTGTCTTTCCTCTTTCCCTTTCTCCTTTCCTGTTCCTTCTTGGACTCTCAAATGCAAAAGGGAAACATTTCTCCTTTTGTTTTATTTTTAGTTGGTTTTGCTAGCCATCTGCCAGCGAAAACAGAGCCCCTTTTAACTGATAGAGGGCTGCAGGAGGCCATCGCAGCTGAAAACAGGGCATGGGGCAGCGCACAGTCCTCCCGAGCTCAGTTTTCACTGGCAGAGGCACTGTGGGCCGGTCCTTTGCTGGCCAGAACTAAGTACCCCGTGGCCTGGATCTGGCCTGTGGACCTTGAATTTGACACTCCTGGTTTAGAGAATCTCAATTAAATATGTAAATGAAATTATTATTTTTTTCATATTTTCTTCTAAGGTAATATCAATTTTTTTTTGAAGACCTGTAATTGCTAGATGCCTTAAAGTACATTGTCAATCAAAATTGGTGACATTGATCACCATAGGTTGGTAGCTATGCACAAAATTTGACTTGGTGCAAAGCAGGTTCCACTGTTTCCAAAAAGTGGCATGGTATAGGATCAGATGTGGTATTCAGCCGATTCAGATTGAAGTAGTGGAAATTGTAGGTGGGCCTGCCCACCCACTCTGGCTCTAGGCAGTTCAATTTAGGCACATTTTTAGGCCGGGTTCATGCATGGAAGGTGCACACACGAGCAAAGTGCATGCGCATAAGGCCGGGTGCATACACAGAAGGCGCACATGTGCCTGCTTCACATGCACATGTGCATGAAGGGTGAACTGGTGGTAATGAAACGTGCAACCCACCGCTGTATAGGATGCAGATGTCTCACTATCTTAAAGAGAGACGACTACTATTCCCCAGACTCCTACAATCTCCTTCATGTTTCATTATAGTTCCCCAAAGTTATTGGCTTTATTTGATCATGTTGATTATAAATGATGGTCATCAGCCTCTCTGATTGTTTTCTATAAAGCAGTCATGGTAAATCAATATAATAAATCATGCAGCAAACATAAGGCATTATTTAGGCATGCTGCTAAAATAAGAATCAACTGAGATCTACAAATGCATCTTGCTATCTTCCTTTTATTACCCTATTTATTCGAGTATAACGCGCAAAATTTTGTACCAAAAAAAGGACTCAAATTTAGGGTGCGCGTTATAAACGAGTGTGCGCGTTATACACGTGTGCGCGTTATAAACGAGGGCTGGGGTGAGGTGAGGGCGGGCGGGCCCGCCAAGCCTTCGGGGAGAAGAGGCAGGCAGGAGCCTTAGTAGAGCCAACGCGAGGCTCCCGAACGGAGTTGGGCGTTTCTTCCGTGCGGGTCCAGCTGTCCCTCACTCGCCCACCCACCGTCCTCCCATTCACCTGGGAACAACTCCATGGCCCTCCGCCCTGTCCTTCAGCAGCGGTTTGCCTTTCACGCCACTGCCATGGCTGCAGCCGTCGCCGAGCCTGGGAGGACGCCCCGGGATGGCATCTCCCCTCTCCTCTCCTGCTACTTTCACCTTGCGGCTCTTGCTTCTTTCCCACCCGCCCCCACCCCGGCTTGCTCCAGTCCTTCAGCCCCGGTCCCTTCTCCCCTCTCGGCTTTAGTGGCTCTCCCGCCACCCCCACGCTAAACCCTCCTGGGACTCTGCCGATTGTCTTGCGCGGCGCGACTGTATGCGAGGGGGAAGAAAAAAAAACGTCCCCTCGCCGCCGAGCCTGGGAGGACGCCCCGGGATGGCATCTCCCCTCTCCTCTCCTTCTACTTTCACCTTGCGGCTCTTGCTTCTTTCCCACCCGCCCCCACCCCGGCTTGCTCCAGTCCTTCAGCCCCGGTCCCTTCTCCCCTCTTGGCTTTAGTGGCTCTCCCGCCACCCCCACGCTAAACCCTCCTGGGACTCTGCCGATTGTCTTCCGCGGCGCGACTGTATGCGAGGGGGAAGAAGAAAAAACGTCCCCTCGCCGCCGAGCCTGGGAGGACGCGCCGGGATGGCATCTCCCCTCTCCTCTCCTGCTACTTTCACCTTGCGGCTCTTGCTTCTTTCCCACCCGCCCCCACCCCGACTTGCTCCAGTCCTTCAGCCCCAGTGCCTTCTCCCCTCTTGGCTTTAGTGGCTCTCCCGCCACCCCCACGCTAAACCCTCCTGGGACTCTGCCGATTGTCTTGCGCGGCGCGACTGTATGCGAGGGGGAAGAAAAAAAAACGTCCCCTCGCCGCCGAGCCTGGGAGGACGCCCCGGGATGGCATCTCCCCTCTCCTCTCCTGCTACTTTCGCCTGCGGCTCTTGCTTCTTTCCCACCCGCCCCCACCCCGGCTTGCTCCAGTCCTTCAGCCCCGGTCCCTTCTCCCCTCTTGGCTTTAGTGGCTCTCCCGCCACCCCCACGCTAAACCCTCCTGGGACTCTGCCGATTGTCTTGCGCGGCGCGACTGTATGCGAGGGGGAAGAAAAAAAAACGTCCCCTCGCCGCCGAGCCTGGGAGGACGCCCCGGGATGGCATCTCCCCTCTCCTCTCCTGCTACTTTCACCTTGCGGCTCTTGCTTCTTTCCCACCTGCCCCCACCCCGGCTTGCTCCAGTCCTTCAGCCCTGGTGCCTTCTCCCCTCTTGGCTTTAGTGGCTCTCCCGCCACCCCCACGCTAAACCCTCCTGGGACTCTGCCGATTGTCTTGCGCGGCGCGACTGTACGCAAGGGGGAAGGAAAAAAACGTCCCCTCGTCGCGTACGTGAGAATTCTTATTATCCGCTGGTCGCCTCTCCATTTCCTTTCCTCGCCTCGCCCACACCCACTCATATTTTTATTGATATACTGGTACCCATTAGATGGCAGCTCAGGGTATCAAGAAAAAACGTTCTGCATATGACGCTTCATTCAAGCTCAAAGTTGTTGATCATGCTGAAATTCACGGAAATCGAGCAGCTAGCCGAGAATTCACTGTACCAGAGACGAATGTTAGAGAATGGAGAAAGCAGAAAGTCGTCCTGAAAGATATGAAGAAAACCAAAAAAGCACAACGAGGGAGACAAGCCATGTATCCAGACATGGAGAAGGAACTTTATGAATGGATCATTGACCAAAGAAGTAGTGGGTACATCGTCACATCACTCCACATTAGACTTCAAGCCCAAAGGTTTTGCAAAGATTCAACCTTCAAAGCCTCTATTGGATGGACACAAAAGTTTATGAAAAGGCATGGACTTGCAATACGTCAGAGAACAAAGATAGCACAGAAGCTGCCAGATGAGTTAGAAGAGAAGATCGCTTCATTCCAAAACTTTATAATCAACCAACGCAAGCAGAATAATTTTGAACTTTCACAGATAGGCAATATGGATGAGACCCCCATGTGTTTTGACCTACCAGGCAACAGGACAATTGACAGCAAAGGGAAGCACACAGTCCAGATTAAAACCACAGGCCATGAGAAAACTCATTTTACGGTTGTGTTATCCTGTATGGCAGACGGTTGTAAACTTAAACCAATGGTGATTTTTAAAAGAAAGACTATTCCAAAAGGAGTTAAATTTCCACCAGGTGTCGTGATCCATTGTCATCCTAAAGGATGGATGGATGAGAAGGGCATCATTTTATGGTTAAATAAAGTTTGGAATAATAGACCAGGCGCACTACTGAAGAAATCCATGCTTGTATGGGACCAGTTCCGCTCACACTTGACAGACACTGTGAAGGACAAACTGAAAAGTCTAAAAACATTTCAAGCTGTGATTCCAGGTGGACTAACCTCTATTCTTCAGCCACTAGATGTTGTTTTAAACAAACCCTTCAAAGACAGAGTCAGGGAAAAGTGGATTACCTGGATGAAATCCGACAACAAAGAATTGACTGCAAAAGGAAACCTCAAGAAACCTGGCCTATCTCTCGTGACGTCCTGGATTAAAACATCATGGGAAGACATGCCAAAAGAAATGATCATCAAGAGTTTTTTAAAGACAGGCATCAGCAATAAAATGGACGGCACAGAAGATGACCTGCTGTGGAATTCAGACTCAGAAGAAAGTGAAGAAACTGGAGAAGAATGGGAACAACTCTTTAGTTGTTCCCTCACGGCCGATTCGCTCCCACAGAGAGGGACTTCTCCGGGTGCCGTCCACTAGACTTTGTCAGCGGGCGACGCCCAGGGGAAGGGCCTTCTCTGTGGCGGGCCCAGCCCTCTGGAATGACCTTCCCCCCGATATCAGGACAACTACGGACCTCCGCTCCTTCCGCTTAAAATTAAAGACTCACTTTTTTCGTCTGGCCGGCCTTGGGTAGTCTCTTTTTAGGTTAGGGTTTTTTAGGGGTAATTTTTAGTTTATAGGTTTTAGCGCAGGATTTATTTAATTTATTTTTAATTCTGTATTTTGTACTTGTCTGTGTTTATTTGTATTTTTAATTGCCTGTGCCCCGCCTCGAGTCCCCTCGGGGAGAGAGAGCGGGATATAAATTAAATTATTATTATTATTATTATTATTATGATGATGAATCTGACTTTGAAGGATTTAAATAAATATTGTTACCGGTAATTTTATTTCGGTATTGTGTTCATAGTTTACATTGTCAATAAATGATTTTTACGTGTTCAACAATGTTTGTCACTTACAATGCTTGGTCTAAGCCGAGAAAAAGTGAAAAAAAAAATTTATACCGATTTTTAATCGAAAATTAGGGGGTGCGCGTTATACACAGGTGCGCGTTATACTCGAATAAATACGGTACTTAACATCCACAACAAACACACACATACACACACATACAAGTACACACTCACACATATTTAAATACATGATATACATCTTTCCTATCAGTTAAAGAAAGTAAGTTATTTTAAACGCCTTCCTAGTATGTTAGGCAAGAGGTTTAAAATTTTGTGTCCACAATGTTACACTGGGGTGAAAATATTGTCATGCATGATCTTCATAATTTGGCCTAGGGGAGGACGAATCGTGTGTATCTTTGTAAAATAGGAATACTGTACAGTATGTAACTATTTCAGTGGTGGGATTCAGCTGGTTCAGGTCAGTTTGGCTGAAATGGTTTTTAAATTGCTGGCTCCCTCCTTCTTGCCCCCTCTTTCAGGAGTCTCCCTGCACCCTGCTTTGGCTTCCAGGTAAGTGCAGGGTGGCTCAAAATGGGGGACTGGGGGTACAGCGCATGCCCGCCCATGGCTCATTTTTCTCCCAGGAGGCTCCAGGGAGGCCTGCTAGGCCCAAAACAGGGCATGGGGATGTAGCATGGTCCCCTAGGGCCCATTTTTTTCTCCCAGGAGGCTACAGGGAAGCCTGCTAGGCCCAAAGCAGGGCATGGGGGTGCCCCCTGTGGCCCGTTTTTGCTCATAGGGGGTGCAGGAGGCCGAGTGCTGCCTGTCATATGCCATGACCATGCCGACTCAGCTAGTCATTAGGGCAGAGAACAGGTTGTTAAATTATTTGAACCCCACCACTGAACTAGTTGTGTTAAGTATGATGCATCTTTGTTTTAAATATGCATGATATTATGTGCAAAGCAGTGGTGGGTTTCAATTTTTTTTAGAACCTACTCTCTAGGTGTGGCCTATTTTGTGGGCGTGCCTTGGCAGTCATGTGACAGGGTGGGAGTGGCCAACTTGTAAAATGTGGTGAAACTCATTTAACAACGCTCTTGCTTAGCAACCAAAATTTTGGGCTCAATTGTGATGATAAATTCTCTCTCTCTCTCTCTCTCTCTCTCTCTCTCTCTCTCTCTCTCTCTCTCTCTCTCTCTCTCTCTCTCTCTTTCCTTCCTTTCTTACTTTCTGCCTTCCTTTCCTTTCCTTCCCATTGGGTTACCGGCAGCGGCAGGCCAGACTTACTTCTGGGTCCGCCGGTGGAACCCCCTCTCACCGGCTCTCTAAATTTCACCATCCGGTTCTTGCGAGTAGGTGCGAGCCTGCAGAAACCCACCACTGGTGCAAAGCTACCTATGCGCCAGAGATGTTGCATGAGACTTGAAGTAAAAAAGACAGTTGCTGCTCCATCTACATATGTATACTTTCTATAGACTTGGTTAGGTAGTAAGTAAATATGCCTGTAAATTTATAGGATACTAGCAAGAGTAAAGCATTATATTAGGTATAAGCAATAGAAGGCACAGTTTTGTCCTTATCAAGATTCTTCAGGCATAGATATCTTCCTCACTAGATCTTCTGTGTTCAACTTTTAACAGGATTTAAACATGCCTTGCACCTGATGACTTTACAATACATTTAATTTTAAAGCTATTTTGACCTGACTGTCAGTAGCTTGCGGGAAGTGAAGTTTTGTATGCAGGTATCCCATTAAAGATATATAAGCAACTCTTGAAAAGAAACAATGTGAAGGCTCTAGCATAAGGTTTAGATAAATAAAAACCACAAAATTCTGTAGTTTGCAAGCATATAGAAAAAGGGAGGCATATTCTACAAGAGAAGGGAACTGAAAAAATAATCAGAATATACTATATCATGTGTAAAGAACAGAGGACATTATTGTAATAGTGGGTTAGAAGCTTGTTTCCTTTCCTTCTCCTTCAATTTAATTCCAATGCTTACAAGCATTTTCCTTCTTCTATATGGGTTAATAGTAGCCACTGATATATGTGAAAAAATATATGGAGCTGCAATGAAGAAAATAGCTCTCTTCTCACTGGACGACAATGTCAGCTACAATAGGATTCCAAATCCCGAATGACCTCACAAATTATTAGAAAAATTAACTTTCTCAAATATCAAAGAAGTGATATTTTAAGTGCTTCATTTTTTAAAAAGAAATGATAATATTATCTCATTGTTATCTATGAATATCCTGTAGAGTAATATACACAAACACCTAACAATCAAAATTAGCACCAGTAGGCAATTGCCAAGGCCCACCCTCCGGCAAAAGTCTAATGATAACTTTTAGCATATTCCTGATCCTGCTTGGTTCACTTTCCCGAAATCAATAAGCCATGACGGGGCTAGAATAAATAATGGAGCTGTTTCTCCTTTTGAGCTGTGTTCAACAGAGGCCAAGAACGTGAAATCAGGAATAGCAACAAAGACAATGATCAAAATAGCTCTAAAGTTAAATGTATTATAAAGTTGTCAGGTACAAGGTATGTTTAAATCCTGACAATGAACCTCATAATTGGGGTTGCTTGAAGAGAATCTTGCCAGGGACCTCCATCATCTGGAGATTCTGCCAGGTGCCTATAAAAAAGGCTTTCTTGAATGCCTTGGCTACACTCAAAACCTAGAAGAAATTGTGATGACATTTAGAAGAAAACCTCCTATACTACAATCTCTAACAATACTAGGCAACACAGTATCAACAGTGGAGACCTTCAAGTCTCTAGGTTCTATCGTATCTCAAGACTTAAAATGGACACCTAACGTCAAAAACATCATCAAAAAAGCATAACAAAGTATGTTCTTTCTGCACCAACTCAGAAAGCTCAAACTGCCCAAAGAACTGCTGATACAGTTCTACAGAGGAAGTATTGGGTTTGTCATCTGCACCTCCATAACTGTCTGATTTGGCTCTGCAACCAAACAAGGCAAACACAGACTTCATCAGATAATTAGAACTGCAGACAAAACAATTGCTACCAACCTGCCTTCCATTGAGGACCTGTATACTGCATGAGTCAAAAATAGGGCTGTGAAAATATCCACAGACTCCCTCACATCCTGGACATAAATTGTTTCAACTTCTACCCTCAAAACGCACGATCGCTGACCTACGTCTTCCGTCGGGCCCTGAAGACACATCTATTTCGTGCAGCCGGCCTGTCATAGCCTTTTTAATTGGGTTTCAGTATTGGGTTTTATAATAATGGGCCAAATTATTTAATATTTATTAATTTGTCATTTTAACTTTTGTATTTCCTCTTTTTACTGTGGCTGTTCACCGCCCTGATTCCCGAGAGGGAGAAGGGCGGTATATAAATAAAATAAAATAAATAAATGAATAAAACAATGCTACAGGGCACTGCACACCAGAACTACTAGACACAAGGACAGTTTTTCCCCAAATGCCATCACTGTGCTTAACAACTAATTCCCACAACATTATCAATAATTTACTAAGAATGTATTACTATTCTTCTCTTCCTTCCTAGTATCTATTGCTCCACACTTATGACTATAAGTTATGTTGTTTGTATCTTTCAATTTATATTGTTTTTATTTGTTTCCTAGTACGATTTGATAGCTTATTAGGAACCTTGACTATCACTAAGTGTTGTATATTTTTATTCTTGATGAATGTACTTTATTCTCCTTATGTATATTGAGAGCATATGCACCAAAGACAAATTCCTTGTGTGTCCAATCACACTTGGCCAATAAAGAATTCTATTCTATTCTATTCTATTCTATTCTATTCTATTCTATTCTATTCTATTCACAGCGACAAATGCAAGTATGAATCTTCTAAAAGCACTTATGGGACAAATATTGTTGTAAAACCCATAGTTTTCATTCACCTCTTTCATGTCCTTACGAAACAGCAAGGAATTGATATATAATATGAATGAAATGTGAAACTAGGAGTTTGCCAACATGGCATCCTCTAGAGCAGGGGTCCCCAACACTGACCTGTGCCAGGCCGTGGCTTGATAGGAACCGGGCTGCAGGGCTGGAAAGGACAAGGAGGGAGGAGGGGGCAGCCCCCTGGGCAGAGCGCGCACCAGATGTGGGAGAGCACAGGTGCGGCCGTTTGCGCCGTTAGAGACCCTAGAAGGCCGAATGAGCCGACTCCCCCCCCCCCGCGTGCGCATGTGCTGCATGTTCCCCCTCCCCCCACGTGCACATGTGCCACCTGTTCCCCCTTCCCCCGCGTGCGCATGCGCCACCTGTTCCCCCTCCCCCCTGCTCCTCCTCTACGCCAGCCGGTCCGCAGAATTTTCTTTAAAATGAAACCAGTCCTTGGTGCAAAAAAGGTTGGGGACCCCTGCTCTAGAGCCTAATCCTCCAGCTAAAATTTAGTTCCCGAGGTTACACAAATTCATATGTTTGCAATTCAGTACCAGTAAAATGAACCTTCGGTTCAAGCATTGGGCAGAATTACAACTTAAATTCCCTGATAATGAGGGTCTTCGCTACATAACTATGGCAGTTAATGTTGCCTTAAAGCAGCTGTGAATTAGTCATGGTGTGAAGTGCTTTAGTGCACATGACATTTCAAGTTCATTTGCAAGATGCAATGACATACCCACAAACCTTTAAGCTTGAGTTTTGTGAAAAGCTCTAGTATTTTTTCCCCACAGCAGGTAGTTTGCAAGAAAGAAAAATGTTTTGCCTTTCATTTCTATACAAATCCTTATTTGCCTCACTGTGCTTATCTACTTAAGCTTTCCATTCCCAGGAAATTTTGCACCTTTCAGAGATATTGAATAGTCTGAGGGCCAGCATACACTCCAGTTTGGCTCCCAAACAGAAACCTTTATCATATTTCATATCTTCAGTCTTTCACATTCATGGCAGTCTTTAGCCATCTTCATAATTAAATATGGTAGGCCAATTAAGTAGATTATTATTCATGTTACCAATGTGAAAGACTGAGACTGAGTAATCAATAGCTTCACCAAAGGGAAGAGCAGGAAATTTTCGTTACTGAGAAATAGCACCAAGCAGAAAAATTATCTTGCTTGCTTTCTTGGTGAGTTTGTTTCAGTTTTGTGGGGTCCTTGGTGCCTTCTGAGCTTGGTTGTTTCTTTGCAGATGTTTTGTTAGCAGGCTAGGTAACATCTTCAGTGCTAGCCTTAAAAGAGCTTTTTATTTTGGAATACTTCTAAAAGAGAAAAGTGATTCTTTTGGATGTAGTTTAGTCTTCTTGCACTTATTTGTTTAAAGAGTTTCCAAGCAAGGTGCTTTCATGACAGACTACAAGTTGATCCTTCTTGCTTCCAAGGTCCAGCCAGGTTCATTTATAGCAGTGGAGGGATTCAATTTTTTTACTATCGGTGGTTCTGTGGGTGTGGCTTTGTGGCCGTGGCAGGGGAAGGATACTGCCAAATCCCCATTCCCTCCCCTCTCTCAAAATTTCTGCTACCGGTTCTGCAGAACCTGTCAAAACTGGCTGAATACTACCTCTGATTTATAGGATTAACATATTCATAAGAGAAAACTGCTGTTTGTTCCATACACAGAGAGATGCCCTAGCTCAGGGGTCAGCAACCCACGGCTCTGGAGCCACATGTGGCTCTTTCATCCCTCTGCTGTTGCTCCCTGTCGCTGGTCAGCAGCACAATATCGAGACGCGCTTCCAGTTGGGGGGGAGCAGGGTGTGTCAGGGGGACACTCTATGGCAAGGGGTTAGGTTTTCCGGTCAGCTCCACAATTTATATGGCTTTCGGTTAAGACAGTTAGAGGAAAAAGAATGCCGTGCTAGAAGATTTTGTGGTGTGGAAACCAGACTCCTGGGGGGCATCCGGTTACGACCTTTGTGCTCTTTGAGTGTTTAAGGTTGCTGACCAGAGGTGGGTTTCAGGCAGTATGGTACAGTATGCGTGTACCGGTGCCAGAAATCCGGTGTGTGTTTGCATACCAGGGCCTCCAGAGACCCCGTATCGGAATGGTCCCTCCCCTGGTCTGCCCCCACTCTCTACCCCCACCTGCCCAGTCACCACTTGCTTGCTCGCTCTCGCCCCACCTGTCTGCACCATGCTTGCCCCACCCATCCACTTCCTTTGCCGGAGCAGAGAAGGCAGCTGTTGGAAGAAGCCTGCACTTCCTTCTCTTTGATAAGTGCCTTGCTAAACCAGGACTTTGCAAACCACTTCCCAAAGAGAAGGAAGCAGGCGCGGGGCTTCTTCAGAGGAGCTGAGGTTGGAGCAGTGGACCCTGGTCGGTCAGCAGCCTGCACACTGCCACCATCTGGGAGCGCAGCCAGGAAGGTTCGCTAGGAGAATGGCAACTGCAGCTGGGAGTGTCCCCAGGTTGGTGGGGTGGCGGGGAGATTGCATGGGGCTGGACTGGAGGTGGCAGGAAGGCATGGGTCGAGACTAAGCCCCCAGACCGGCAAAAAAAAAGAATATCCACCATCCCGGAACTGCGCCATGAGGTAAGGGAAGCAGGTTTTGGGAGAGATCTTCCCTCCCCCTTCAGAGAGCCTGTGTGGGGAGAGAGGAGGTGGGCTGGTTTGGATGCGGGTGAGCGGGCAGTTTACTGCCTCCTTTCCTTGTTCAGGTGGGCGGAGAAAGAAAGGTGGTGCATGATAGCCGAGGGCGAAGGTGTTCCCCTTTGTCCTTGGTGGCGGTGGTGATTTATCATGTGCCTCCTTTCTTTCTCTGCCTGCCGGAACACCTCCCAATGATGTTGGCTCAGGAACTCTGGCATTTGAAGACCCTTGCAGCCCTAACCCTTTACAAAAAAAAAATCCCAGAGGTGTTCAAACCTGACAGCTTTAACACTTGTGGACTTCAACTCCCAGAATTCCTCCTCACACTTACAACTATTGCCGCATCCCCGTGGTTATATGATCAAAATTCATGATCATGGTTATATGATCAAAATGCTTGTCAACTGGTTGATATTTATGACAGTTGGAGAGTCCCTGGTCCTTTTGTGAACTTCTCACAAGGAAAGTCAACGAGGAAGCCAAATTCACTGAACAACTGCATTCCTGACTTAACAACTTTAGTGATTCACTTAACAGCTGTAGCAGACTACTTGTAATGAGCCTATAGGAAGGTCTTTTCTCTCCAGCAACATGCAACCTCCTTGGTTTCCCAGATTTTTCAAGGAAAGACATTACCGGCAAATCTCTCCCACTGGCCTTTCTTAATAGCAGCATCAAGTTACTAATAGGGCAGCATTTTTAGAAATTGTTCAATAATTTGTCTACTAAATTTAATGGAAATTTTCAAAAGGTCACATTTGCTGATCTCTACTGTGGGCTGCCCTTTTAATTTGTTTTTGTTCCATTTTTAGCAGTCCAGGTACACAGGGGGTGAGGAGATGATGACTTGGGAGGAGGTGATATGGATTTGGTTTTTTGTCACTGCTTATTTTTTGCAGAAGAAGAATTTTAATATTTTAGTTGCATTAAGGCATATTTACATTCTCCTCCTGTTGTAAAACAGTATTGTTTACTTTTGACTTTAGCCCATTGATTTAAGCCATCTTAAATTGAAACCACACTTTTTCTCCCTGCATCCTCCCTTTAAGCTACCTTTAAGGTAATAGTTATATATAACCATTATATTTCCCAGAATTATCAGCCAGTATTCCCCAGGCATATTGGCTGTAAACTCTGGAAGCTATATTCCCAACTAGCTGGATACCCAGCTTTGCATCAAAACCATGTGATCGGGCTATGTAGGAGAAATTTGATTCACAATCCATTGGCTCAGTGGTGGTTGTTGATTGAAACACATAAGGGAATATTGCTTCCAACGCTTCGAGTCCGGAAGCAGTTCCATAGGTGGAAGGCATAGACATTTTGGTGAGGTACTGATGTTTAGTACTATAAGGAGCCCCAGGCTGTTCCTGAGTGAAGAGGTAGAATGTCTGCCAGTTTGAACTGAGGTAACAGAATGTGAGGCAACTGGCAGTTGGAACAGAGTTATTTTCAGGTGGGGAGGGGGAGTAGAATGTCTAACTCCTTAGCATCAGAGTATGTTAATATAAGGCAACTGGCATTTGGAACTGAGTTCTTTTCAGATGGGGAGAGGGAATAGAATCCCTTAGAATCAGTGCTTGTTCATTACTGTATAAGAAATACTAAAGATCTGATGGTCATTTCAAAAAATCTTTTCTTAGTGAGCACCTAGAAGCCAAGAGGAACATACGTGCCAAATTTCAAGTTTGAAGGCTTTACGGTTCTGGAGATTTCATGATGAGGGGATGGTAGCTTTTATATACAGTGTATAGCTGTATCTGGAGAAATCATATTAGAGATGGTAGTGACTTCTGGTGAAGATAGCCAACTGAACGACATGCCCAGGGAAAGATCCCTGAAGAGTTTTCCCCTGGCTGTCACTTTTTCAACTTACTAAGAAAAAGAACCAGCATTCCTTTAATTTATATGACTCTCCTGAAATCTCCCATGCAGCAACAGTCTGCAGGTACTTTCAGGAACTGTGCTTCAAAGCACCCTGCCTGCTGACAGCTTGTGGGGAGGGGGGAGGAGAGGGGGTTGCAATCAGTTTGTTGTTGAAGAAACATCCTTTTTGGAATTTATTTTTCAAATGAACAGTTGTGCCTTTCATTTCTTAATCATTTTAAAACAGGGGTCTCCAACCTTTGTAACTTTAAGTCTGAAGGACTTCAGCTCCCAGAATTCCCCAGCCAAGGTTGAGAAACACTGCTCTAGGGGGTAATGCTCATCTCCGTTTCAAAAATGAAGAATCAGCGCTGTCCAAAGACATCTCCGGGGTCATGTGGCTGGCACGACTAAATGCCAAAGGCGCATGGAACACTGTTACCTTCTCACCAGAGGTGGTTCCTATTTTTTCTACTTGCATTTTTACATGATTTTGAATGGCTAGGTTGGCAGAAGCTGGGACAGGTAACGGGAGCTTACTCTGTTACGTAGCGCTAGGGATTCAAACCATTCTGATTGACAAGCTCAGTGTCTTAGCCACTGAGCCACTGCATCCCTATTGGCTAGTACAGTGGTACCTCGGATCACGAACTTAATTCGTGAAATGACTCTGGTCGCGATCCGATTTGGTTGTGATGCGAGGCACAATTTCCTATAGGGTTCAATGTAAATCCGATTAATCCGTTCCGACCTTGTTTTTTGGTTGTGATGCGAGGCACAGTTTCCCATAGGGTTCAATGTAAAGCCGGTTAATCCGTTCTGACCTTGTTTTTAAAATGTCCGCGGCTCCGGTTCGTGAAGCGAAACGGAGGTCGTGAATCCGGGCATTTTTACGAACATTTCCGTCCGTGATGCGAGGGCGGAGTTCGTGATGCGAGGCAGAGTTCGTGAAGTGAGGCGGAGTTCGTGCAGCGGAGCATTTTTTACGAACTTTTCCGTTCGTGCAGCGAAACGGTGTTCGTGAACCGGGGCACATTTTTTGGGAAATTTTTGGTCGTGAAGCGAATTGGACGTGATGAGAGGCGTTCGTGGTCCGAGGTACCACTGTATATACTAATATATAAAAGTAAAAAGTTGAGGCTGTAATGTGGTTATCTTCTAATACGCTAAAAAGAGTTGGAAGAACGCCTTTTGCTTTTTTCCCTTGCACCCCATATTTTCTTTCCTCTTTCTTTTTTCTTCCATTAATTTCCTATTTCTGTTTTCTCTCATATTTTATATTTAGATAAAATGATAACAGTTGGAATAAAAAAAGTAAGACCAAAAAAAAAGAAAAAGAAAGATTAGAATCAGTAGTTATCTTATGGTCAAAGTTTTGTTTTCTACAATGCATGTTCCAGGCTCAGTCTAGCATCTATCACAAGGATTCGTTATCATCTCCCAGTGCCAAAATCATGCCTAGAAAGTTTGAAATGTACATTAAATGTTCAAATTGGATTTTTATCTTTATAAGCTGCCCAGAGTCACTGAGGGTGATTTGGAGAGTCCTGTAAATTTCCTTAAATTAATAAATTGCCCCATTTTAACCTTCACAGAGACAATAGCAAGAATATCCGTACAAGAACTTTAGAGTCTTTGATAATCCCATTGGAAGAATAATGCCCATGTTTTTCCCTATTCAGAAGAGGCTGCATTTTCTACCTTGCCTGTAACAGCGGCTTGCTTTCTTTCCATTTGGGGACAAACTAAAGGAATACAATTCCCCCCCTTTATGGCACCTCTTGTGGATAGTACATTTTATTTCTGTTTGACTAGGAGTGTGTGACTGGGTGAGCGTGGCTAGGTCATGTGACTAGGTGGGTGTGGCCAATGTAACAGTCCATTGAACAATGCACACAAATTAAACTTTAATTGGTATTGTTCTTGGGGGTGTTTTATTTGCTTTTGTTTGCATGTTGCTCTTTTGGTTGCCTTTCATTTTTACTAGATCGTTTTTTCAGTTGTTTAGGAGTCTAGTGGTCCATTTCAGGAATCTCAGTTTTGCAGCAATTCTTCTCAGCCCTCAGGAGCTAGGGAAATCTCTCTCTTTCTCTCTCTCTCCCTCTCCCTCCCCCTCTCCCTCCCTCTGTCTATATATCCCTTCTCTGCCTTTCGACTCAACCCAGAGATCATCTAGACAGAGACCCAATGAGATTACTGCTGTGTGAAATTTTTTAGATATGTGTTAGATTTTAAAAGGGCCTCTTAACAGGAGCTGTGAAAATATTCTCTCATTAATATAGTCCTGTAAATGGCTGATGTAATCAGGGAAACCGGATGGCTCAAGGCATAGAAAGGCTTGCCTGATATGCTGGAAAGTGCTGGTTCAAATCCCAGTAGAAGGAGTATGGCCAGCTGAAGAGGGCTAATAAGCCCGAAATGGATCCATCCTGGTCTCTTATTTATTAAATCAGCCCTTAAAAATCTAACACATATCTAAAAAATTTCACACAGCAGTAATCTCATTGGGTCTCTGTCTAGATGATCTCTGGGTTGAGTCGAAAGGCAGAGAAGGAAGACAGCTTGTCTCCTCCCTTAAAAGGGCCTCTTAACAGGAGCTGTGAAAATATTCTCTCATTAATAGAGCCCTGTAAATGGCTGATGTAATCAGGGAAACCAGATGGCTGAAGGCATAGAAAGGCTTGCCTGATATGCTGGAAAGTGCCGGTTCAAATCCCAGTAGAAGGAGTATGGCCAGCTGAAGAGGGCGAATAAACCCGAAATGGATCCATCCTGGTCTCTTATTTATTAAATCAGCCCTTAAAAATCTAACACATATCTAAAAAAATTCACACAGCAGTAATCTCATTGGGTCTCTGTCTAGATGATCTCTGGGTTGAGTCGAAAGGCAGAGAAGGAAGACAGCTTGTCTCCTCCCTTAAAAGGGCCTCTTAACAGGAGCTGTGAATATATATATATATATATATATATATATATATATATGTATATGTATATGTATATGTATATGTATATGTATATGTATATGTATATGTATATGTATATGTATATGTATATGTATATGTTAAGGGCTGAAAATAAAGAGACCAGGATGGATCCATTTCAGGCTTATTAGCCTTCTTCGGCTGGCCATACTCCTTCTACTGGGATTTGAACCGGTGCTTTCCAGCATATGAGGCAGGGTTCTCTATGCCTTGAGCTATCCGGTATCCCTGATACATCAGCCAATTTACAGGACTCTTAAATGAGAGAATATTATCACAGCTCCTGTTCAGGGTCCCTTTAAGGGGAGGAGACTTAACGTCATCCCTCTCTGCCCTTCGACTCAACCTAGAGATCGTTTAAGAGTCCTGTAAATTGGCTGATGTATCAGGGATACCGGATAGCTCAAGGCATATAGAAGCCTGCCTCATATGCTGGAAAGCACCGGTTCAAATCCCAGTAGAAGGAGTATGGCCAGTTGAAGAAGGCTAATAAGCCTGAAATGGATCCATCCTGGTCTCTTTATTTTCAGCCCTTAAAAATCTAACACATATCTAAAAAATGTCACACAGCAGTAATCTAATTGGTTCTCTGTTTGGATGATCTCTAGGTTGAGTCGAAGGGCAGAGAGGGATGACGTTAAGTCTCCTCCCCTTAAAGGGACCCTGAACAGGAGCTGTGATAATATTCTCCCATATATATATATATATATATGCTGGCATAGCTGGCTTCGGGGATTTTCCCGTGTATATAGCATGGAGATCTTATTGCAACGTTTCGACAAGATCTCACTTGTCATCATCAGGCAGGCTTCTGTCTGTGACTGAAACGTTGCAATAACATCTCCGTGCTATATACATGGGAAAACCCCCGAAGCCAGCAATACCAGCATACCTATACCCGTGAAAATCTACGAAAACACAAACACACACACACACACACACACACACACACACTTGTGTCACAACACCCTGGTAAGTCCTAATTAAGGGCGGAAGCATACTGCTTTCTTTTTCTGTCTTTCGGCTCATCACCAGAGACCAGCCAGACAGAAAGCTATTAGTTTCATTGTGTCTTTTTTTTACATGTGTGTTAGGTTTTGAGCTGCTAAATAAATAAACAAGGGAGACTAGGATAGATCTATTTCGAGCTATTTAGCTCTCATCAGCTAGCCATACCCTTACTGGGATTCAAACCAGGGAAGTATTACATGTGAGGCAGTTGTAATTGCCACTAGACCACTGATTCTATCCTGATCAGCTGAGACAGGGGAATAAGTATATGCTTGTGTCTAGTGGCAATTACAACTGCCTCACATGTAATACTTCCCTGGTTCGAATCCCAGTAAGGGTATGGCTAGCTGATGAGAGCTAAATAGCTCGAAATAGATCTATCCTAGTCTCCCTTGTTTATTTATTTAGCAGCTCAAAACCTCTCTCTCTCTCTCTCTCTCTCTCTCTCACACACACACACACACACACACACACACTGAATCCTCAGGCTGGTGTCTATGGCTTTGGAGTTGCCATGTTTCTATAAATCTTGATGGGTGGGAGGTGGAGTGCTGGCTTTGTTGCTGTGAGTTGGTTGATTGACTGTGTAGTTGTATCATGATTGGTAGATTGGTGCTGATTAGTACTATCTGTGTGTTCATTGTTCTTTTGTATTGTAATGGCCTGGGTAGTGGGTGGGGCTCGTTCGTTGGCTAGTGCTGGTTTCCAGATATCTGGTAGGTGGGAGGTATCGTCACATTTGTTCATGTTGTGGGGTTGTTTCTCTATATCGATGGCTGTGTGTGTGTATGTTCCAGTATAACTCTGGACTGCCTCGAGCAATTTCAACCAAACTTGGTACACAGATTACTTACTCTCTGCAAACAAATACTGTGGGGGGTAAGATACCCCTAACACTCCTTGTAGTCTGTGTTCTGTTAAGATCCCATCTTTTGTGCCTTAAAATGGTGTCTACTATACTGACATAAAATGGCTTCTACTGTACAGTGCAGTGGAATTGCCATGGTTATGGCTTCACAGTACTCCACAAGGGGGTTCCCTCTGGTAAGGGGGAAATCCAACATTAGAAATTACATTTGGTCTGGGATTATTTTTGAGGACAAATGTATGGATTAGAATAAATAAATACCCAGGCAACGGAAGGTTAGCAGCTAGTTTATTCATAAATATATTAAACAACCAAGGGAGCATTGCACATCTTTGCCTTGCTTTCTGCTCAGCATTAAACCATTTGCTAAGCATTCCATTTATTTTCACAAATTGCAATTTCTATGTTGTATCATGGTTATCTTTTGTGGTACCTAAACTGTCACTTTTTATACTTGTGTGCAACAATGCCATAATCAAACCTGTTCCCTTTATGCTAGGCATCCTCTAAATTGGCAATTATGCAAAGGATTTTCTCATATGCACATGTTCTTTAATGAAGACTTACATATAATGTGAAATGTAGTTAGTAAAATGTACTATGCCTTCATTCCTTTTTTTAATATTAATAAAGAAATGTTTGCAAAGATTTTCTGTTAGTTGAACCAACAGCTTAAAATCTCAGGTAGAAAAGGTCTTCAGCTATAAAAAGGTTATCCATCTCATAGTGAGTTTAAGTTGTCTTCTCTGAGAATGACATGTAAATGTTTTGCTATTTCTTATTTTTAAGGGCGACAGACACATGCTATATACAAGTGCCTGCAATACTCCCAGTTAGAGCCATTAGTAACTTGGGTCACTGATAAATTGTAGCTCCAGCTGGTTCCTTTGGCAATACTGGCTCTTTGCCTGTTGGTGACTAGAGGAAGCTTTTGCTATATAACAATTCCTCTTCCCAGTCTCCTACAATCCAGAAATGCTGGGATTCCCCAAATTCCAAGTCATAAGAGAAGTTGTGAAATTCATTTTTTTTTACTACTGGTTCTGTGGGCATGGCTTGGTAGGCATGGCAGGAGAAGGATACTGCAAAATCTCCATTCCCACCCCACTCCAGGGGAAGGATATTGCAAAATCCCCATTTCCTCCCCACTCTGGGGCCAGCCAGAGGTAGTAATTGCTGGTTCTCTGAACTACTCAAAATTTCCGCTACCGGTTCTCCAGAACCTGTCAGAACCTGCTGGATTTCACCCCTGCACAAGGGTAGTTCCAGCATAATTGATGGGAAATACAGTGGGGGGAGGGGGGAATTGATACAGTCCATTAAAACTTACTATACAAAGTTTGGCATAGATTCTTCAAGCGAGTAGAACTCCAAACCAAAAATGGTCTCAATGCTTTCATGCTGCATTAATGATTTTTAGCTGAGTTTGTTTTTGTATCTGGCATTTTTTCAAACCCCTTGAGCAGATTTTATATATATATATAGGGTTTTTTTTGGCTCCGTGGACCTTCAATTATATTGAGTGTATGCAAGGCTTGATGTGCAGGAAGAAGTTCTGATTCATTACTGTGAAATGCATTTGATCTCATCTCAGTTTCCCATTTGAAATGGAAATAGCCACATTTGTCAGTTTGTCAGGTCCCCGTATAATCATTCCACCAGAATTACACAATAGGCTTCCTTAAATTTTGTCCTTTTCTACTTTGGGATGTTAATGTCTACCTCATATTTTTTCCCACACACTAACCTGCTTTCTGTCGTGAGATGTGGCTCAAAGAATATTATTTTCCATTTGTCAATATCAATTTTTATTTTATTTTAATCATTAACTACTTTTAATCCATTCTTATCTTCTAACCCAAAATCATGACCTATTGTATTTCCAACCTATACTCTTGTTTTATTCTTTAGGTTTTATGATAGATATCAGAGCATAATTAGCAGAAGTAGCATCTTAGCCACTAAGAACATTGTGACGGAATATATTTTTCCCATCACTCATTTCCTGTCACCTAATTGAAAAGCAAATTAATTCAGAAGAGATGCAAAAAGAAGATAGGATGCTATCAGGATGGATGAATCTGTTCATTTTAATTTCTATCACTTTCTCACTTTCCAGACTGCAAATTTATTTTCCTCTTCTATTATTCCCATTGGTTTGAAAATTTGACCTGTGAAAATCTGCATGATTATGTAGATATGGTTTTATTTTATTTATTTTGTCTGGTATATGGCATTTACAGAGGTCATGCAATCACTGATATACAAAATTAAATAAGGCATCAGCAAATGTGTGTATGTATACACACACACACACACACACACACACACACACACAATAATGGATATAACATATTAAATTAAGATAAAAACCATAATGGTTGCGGCATATAATTTTATTGCTATAATAGAGCCTGTTTGGAGTAGTAATTAAGGCATCAAGCTAGAAACCAGAAAACCATGAATTTTCAGTCCTGTCTTAGGCACAAAACAAGCTGGGTGACTTTGGGCCAGTCACTCTCTCTCAGCTCTAGGAAGACAAAGGAAAATGACTTCTAAAAAACCTTGGAGGCAATCTCTAAGAATTGGACACAAATGAAAAAAAAAATTTTTCACTTTCCCTAGCATGCATGTTTTGGGGTGATTTTTCCATATTGTAATATGCAAGCAAACATACCTCCAAATGCATTTTGAGTGCCTTTTTGGTTGTGAACACCGAAAACTATTAAAAATGTGGTTCATGAAAAATGTGATTTATTTCATATATAGTTTCAAGAAGTACACATTGCACAAGCTTGTCCAGCAAATTGCATGAAATGAATTTTTCTTCCATTCCTAAGTTTTAACAACTAATTTTGTAAATGAAACAAAAACTAGAAGCACCTACATAGAAATAAGGTATATACATATGTATTTAATTGGCATATTAGCACTTGAAAACCTTTAGCATCTAGCTTCAATGAATTTTCATTTCCTGTATGTTTCTTTTGTGTGTGTGTGTGTGTGTGTGTGTTATGTTTTTGAGCTGATTAATAAATAAGTCAGGGAGACTAGTATAGATCTATTTGAATATATATATATATATATATATTCAATATAATATTGTACATTTTATCAGATACCATTGGATTAAGGCCGCCCTGGGTCCTCTGTGGAGAAGGGCGGGATATAAATTTAAATAAATAAATAAATAAATAAATTTACTTGCAAGTAATTGTGTACAAAAGTACAGGTTTTGGGGCTTCCGGTTCCGGCTCCAGCGGCGACGGGCGAGCCTGGGGCTCGCTCGCCGCTTTGTTGCCTTTTCTGCCCCCCCACGGGGGCGAGACATCCGGTTACCGGAGGTCTCCCGTAGGGTCGGCTCGGAGGAGACGTTTCTCCTCACGGCGGTGGGGAGAGCGATCCCCTCCGCGACCTAGGTGAGGAGGAACATGCTGCGGGGGGTTCTCCCTTCGCCAACGGCTGTCGGCGCCATTCACTTTAATGTAGAGGGCTGAGCGGAGGAGATCGGAAGGCTCGCCGAGGCTTCAGCTGCGAGGGAGAGTGAGTTTTAAAAAGACTTTTTTTCCTTGCTGCCAGCCAGGCTGAATGGACTGGGAGGGGGGTGTTTGTTTCCAAAAAACCCCCCCTCGGACTTAAGCGGCACTTAAAAATGGCTTCTCTGGAAGAGAAAGCGGAAATCTTAAATCCGGACTGTCTCTAACAAGGGAAAGTGGTATGCGGCTACTTGCAACATTGTTTCTAGGTCTGGCTGGTTAAAAAAAATTTATTTTTCTACTCTCTCCTCTGGGCTCTGAGATGGGCGGTGGAAAGTGGCTTTTCTTTGTCCCTGCCTGACTATTTTAATTATGGAAAATTCCCAGCGTCTCTTTACAAGTGGGACTCTCTCTGGATATTAATGAAGAATTTTTTTTCTTGTTGAATTTGTGATTCCTTTCTGGATTACCTTCGTTATTATAACTATTGAGCTGGAAAATTGTCTCTCTCTTGGCTTCTGAATTTTACAACGTTTCAACCTTGATCTGAACTTTTGGCTCCCGGCTAGTCTCACCAGCCCCACCCTGAAAACGCCATTTTGGCTGGCACTGACTTTAACAGTTAATCATGGCTCAAGAAACAGCACTGGCAAGTTTAGAACAACGGATGGCTTCTCTTGAAACTGTTATACAAACTTTGGTAAACGAAATTCAGGCCCAGAGGGCTGAAAACATCAATTTCAAGAAGGAGCTATTGGACACCAGGAAGCAGGTGCTGGAAAACACACAGAAGACTGAAGAATTGGAAGGGGGGTTGGTGGGGGTTAAGGGAGAGATTAAAAATGTTACTAAAGAGGTTGGGGAAATAGATGGGCATGTGTCTAGGATTGATATGGAAAGAATGACATATTTTTTGAGATTTCAGAACGTTCTTGAGGAATCTGGTGAATGCCTCCCTGATCTTATGAGCACAATTTTAGCAGACTATTTACAAAAACCTAAAGATGAGATCAGGGGGGACATTGACCTAGCCTATAGAATTAACTCAGCATATGCCAGGATAAATGAAGTGCCTAGAGAGATACATGTGAAATTTGTTAGAAGGTCAACCAGAGAGGAAATCCTGAGGGCGCAGAGAGAGAACCCTTTAATTTACCAACACAAAACGGTCACTATCTTGAAGCAGATTCCTAGAAAGATTCGAGAAGCAAGGAGGAAATTTTCCTTCTTGTCTAAAACATTGTTTGATCATGGGATTTGGTTCAAGTGGGTGACACCCAAAGGGATGCTGGTGTTCTGGGAAGGAGGAAGAGTGAGGATTAAAACAGTTGCTGAGGCAGAAGCCTTTCTTAAAAAACATTCCTCTGCCCTGGGGGAAGATCCAGGGGGGACGGAGGGGGCCACGGCCCCGCCCGCTGGGGGCCAGGGAGGAGAAAAAGTAGATACAATAGCCATGAGACTTAGATCGAAAAAATAACTTTGCCTTGATTTTTTTTGAACAATCTTGCATAACATTTTATCTGGATTTTTTGTAAATGTCTGACAGCATGGAACTGAGAATTTAGGTATATGTACTTGCTTTTACCTTGTAGTGTTATGAAAAATGTTTTTTTTTGTTATCTTTTTATTGTGTATTTTGAGGTCTCGGAAGGGCCGACGACTCTGACGTGAATGCTCTCAAAATTTCTTTGTATCCCTTACCCTACCCTATAGAAAAATGTAAAACCAATAAAACTTTTTCAATATAATAAAAGTACAGGTTTTGGCTCCTATTATACAGAAGAAAATCTGACCCAGCATGCTTGAAAGTATAAATAAGAATTGTTAAAAGAAAAACAATAAAATTAAAAACATTAAAACAATCTTATCTCAAAGTAAGAGCAGCATAAAGATGGACATAATAAAAGAAACAATAACACTCATCAACAAAAAAAAATTAATATAATTTTCTGATTCTCTCTAGGAAAAGTGTAACATAAGTGGCTATTGCCACAAAATAATTGTCAGACCCAATGATCTTAAACTAAAATTTAGCACTAGAGATAGAAGGATGAAGATGACTATACATGCATAGCCAATGATCTAACAATGTCAGATTGGCTACATTAAAGTACAATAAGAATTGATAATAGTAATTTCACATATCCTTTTCTTGCTTCACAAGTGTCTATAACATTTGTATGACTTTTGTAGACTTTTTTCCGTGCTGTTTTTGAGAGGGATATATCTTTAGATTTGGATCAAGGTAAACTTGAGTCTGGGAGCTGTAACATTTTCGGGTTGTTAATCTGTTTCAGACCTCATTCTGAGTGGAACTCTTTTTAACATTATGATAATGACATCTCACCTTATTTCTTATTATTTTTACCCAGTTTAGAGATGTCTTAAGAATTAGCATTTTGGAACCGGAAGTTCCGGTTCCGGCTCCAGCGGCGACAGGCGAGCCTAGCGCTCGCTCGCCGTTTTGTTGCTTTTTCTGCCCCCCCACGGGGGCGAGACGCCCCGTTTTTGGGGGTCTCCTGTAAAGCCGGCTCACCTGGGACACTCCCCCCCATGGCGGTGGGGGAAGCGACCCTTGTCCTCGGCTTAGGTGAAGGAGAACATGCTGCGGGGGGTCTTCCCTTCGCCAAAGGCAGACGGCACCATTCGCGATCATGGAGAGAGTTGATCGAATGAGTCGGAAGGCTTCTCGGGGCTTCAGCTGTGAGGGGGAGAGTGAGTGATTTAAAACTTTTTTTTCTGCTGTCAGCCGGGCTGAAAGGACTGGGAGGGGGGTGTTTGTTTGTAAAAAAAACCCTCGGACTTAAGCGGCACTTGAAAATGGCTCCTCGCGGCGAGGAAGCGGAAATCTTTAATCCTGACTGTTTGCAGCAAGGGAAAGTGATCTGCGGTTTGCTTGCAACAATGTCTCTAGGTCTGGCTGAAACAATTTATTTTACCACTCTCTCCTTTGGGCTTTGAGCTTGGGCGGTGGAAGATGGCTTCTCTTTGTTCCTGACTGACTATTTCACTTATGGAAAATTTCCAGCGTCTCTTTGCAATTTGGACTTCCTCTGGTTATTAATGAAGAATTTTTTCTTTTTGGATTTGTGATTTCTTTTCTGGAGTACCTTCGCTATTATACTTATTGAGTTGGAAAATTGTTTCTCTCAGAAGAATGAAGAATTGGAAGGGGGGCTGGTGGGGGCTAAGGGAGAGATTAAAAATGTTACTAATGAGGTTGTGGAAATAAATGGGCATGTGTCTAGGATTGATATAGAAAGAATGACATATTTTTTGAGATTTCAGAATGTTTTTGAGGAACCTGGTGAATGCCTCCCTGATCTCATGAGCACAATTATAGCAGACTATTTACATAAACCTAAGGATGAGATCAGGGGGGACATTGACCTAGCCTACAGAATAAACTCAGCATATGCCAGGATAAATAAAGTACCTAGAGAGATACATGTGAAATTTGCTAGAAGGTCAACCAGAGAGGAAATCCTGAAAGTGCAGAGAGGAAGTCCGTTAATTTACCAACAAAAAGAGGTTGCTATCTTGAAGCAGATCCCAAGAAAGATTAGAGATGCAAGAAGGAAATTTTCCTTCTTCTCTAAAACATTGTTTGATCACAGGATTTGGTTCAAGTGGGTGAAGGGATGCTGGTGTTCTGGGAAGGAGGAAGAGTGAGGATTAAAACAGTTGCCGAGGCGGAAGCCTTTTTCAAAAAACACTCCTCTGTCCTGGGGGAAGATTCAGGGGGGGCAGGGGGGGCCACGGCCCCGCCCGCTGGGGGCCTGGAGAAAGAGGTTGAAGACACAATTGCCAAGAGACTTAGATCTAAAAAATAACTTTGCCTTGATTTTTCTGAATAATATTGCATAATATCTGTATTTGGATTTTTGTAAATGACTGACAGCATAGAACTGAGAACTTAGGTATATGTACTTGCTTTCACTTTGTAGTGTTACGGAAAATGTTTTTTATTGTTATCAATGTATTTTGAAGTCCCGGAAGGGCCGACGACTTTGACGTGAATGCTCTCAAAATTTCTTTGTATCCCTTACCCCATCCTATGGAAAAATGTAAAACCAATAAAACTTTTTCAATAAAAAAAAAAAAAAGAATTAGCATTTTGGGTTTGGGTTGATTTTACCCTTTTTGTGGCCTTTCATAAAGGTGGAGAAATGGCTGATATATCTACCATATAATTTTGAAGGGGTGTGTTAAAATGGAACCTTCTTCAAATTATTAAGTTCTCTGTATAATTCTGCTGTTCAAGGATTCATTTTGTATACATGATGTTGATCTATGCAACTCCCAAGCTTTAGGTATTGTGTCCCAAAGTTATTTCAACTGTCTACCCCAAGGCTAGCACTTATTGCAACTTATTTAATTGATGCCCAATGTATTCAGTTCTTGTTAGTTTGGGATTTTCCCTCTGCTGTCATCATTGGCTTGCAAGTCATTCACCACAGGAGCTTGTTATAAGGTTCTGACAATTTCCATTTAAAAGCTAAGCCCTACAAAGGATTTAGAACCAGAGACAGGAGGAATGAGATACCGCCATCCTGCATAAAGTGAGTTAAAACCTAGCTTGAATCAAAGCATTCTGCATTAGGTTCAAGGTTTATAGTGAGTCAGAACACAGCCCTTTGGAAAAAATCATTTTCAAGTTTTGAACTGGAGGATAAACTTAAGAAAGAGCTGAATAGACAAAAGGGATACACAATGGGAGCCTCAGAGGGGAGATCAGTTCCCTTACAGGATTATCTCCTTGTCTCTCATTGTGTCTTGCTTTTATTTCTATAAGTGGAGCAACCATAAGGCATATTAGGTCTCTGATGACTTCTTACCCAAAGGAAACTAGAGCAGGTTGAGTTATCCTTAAAGTTTTCAGCACGTGGAAGGGACAAAAGCCAAGTTGTGCTCCTGAACATCTGCAATGTTACTCCATCCAATATGAGTTCTTACACGTGTAATCACTTGTTTGAGATAGTCATGCATACCTTGGTCTCTGCATAGATTAGGGAAATCTATACATCCTCGTTAATATTGCAGTCACAATGTTTAAAGCACTTCCAATATCAAGAAGAGTAAAAGAAAGGTCACAATAAATAATTCCTCAAGCTGTTAATATAGAAGAAGAAAACAAATGTTAGCTTGACAATTGGCCCTATGTATCAATGAAGTTTACTTTGGAATGGGGTTTTTTTGTTTTGTTTTTTCATATTTCTTCCATGTTGCATTATCCAAGATACTTTTTGCTTACATCAGCGCTAGGATTGTGAGAACATATAGAATAACAGAGTTGAAAGGGACCTTGGAGGTCTTCTAGTCCAACCCCCTGCTTAGGCAGGAAACCCTATATACCATTTCAGACAAATGGTTGTCCAATCCAAATACTATGATTTTACCTCAAACACTTTACTTTTCAACTGAGGCATTACAGATGTTCAACTAGCCTTCATCCACCTCTGAATTATTTAAAGAATTGAATGTTGTTGTATATTCATATGTGAACTTAAGTGGCACATTTCTCAATGAATCAAATGTGAGAGAATGCAGAACTCCATGGCACGGGACCTAGCTATCTGTGGGATCGCATCCTGCCCCATACATCCCTGCGGCCGATTCACTCCCACAGAGAGGGACTTCTCCGGGTGCCGTCCACTAGGCTATGCCAGCGGGCGACGCCCAGGGGAAGGGCCTTCTCTGTGGCGGGCTCGACCCTCTGGAACGACCTTCCCCCCGAAATCAGAACAACCACGGACCTTCGCTCCTTCCGACAGAAACTAAAAACACACTTCTTCTGCTTGGCCGGCCTAGGGTAATTTAAATTTTTAAATTGTTTTAGGGGTTTTTAGGGATAGTTTTAGTTTTATAGGGGTTTTTAGCGCAGGGCCAGTTTAATTTGTTTTTAACTTTGTACTCTGTTTGTTTTAATTGTATTTTTAGTTCCCTGTGCCCCGCCTCGAGTCCCTTCGGGGAGAGAGAGCGGGTTATAAATTATTATTATTATTATTATTATTATTATTATTATTATTATTATTATTATTATTATTATTATTATTATTATTATTATTAACTCAAAGGAAGAGAATGGCTGAGAAATTCCAACAGTGAATGCCGGCAGAGTGAGATGTGCAACAATTTGCATCAGTTGATGTACTGTACAACACTACAATCAGTACTCAGTTATCAAATCATTCTTAACCCAACTCCTAAGGTTTCTTACCCTTGATCTCTCATTAATGTATTCAAACATAAAAATAAACATGTACTGAAACACTCTCCTCCATGTTGTCATCTCATAATAGAGAATGGGGGAGTAAAAGGAGCTTTTGCCACACTATTGTGCTATAGTGCAGAGGTCTCCAATCTTGGCAACTTTAAGCTTCTGGGACTTCAACTCCCAGAATCCCCCAGGAGAGCAGAGGTCGACCCCGAGACCCCTCACATGTGGGGTGCCTCAGGGGTCGGTCCTCTCGCCTCTCCTGTTTAATGCATACATGAAGCCGCTGGGTGAGATCATCCGTGGTTTTGGGGTAGAGTACCATCTTTACGCTGATGATACTCAGCTGTATATATCTACCCCAAACCACCCCAACGATGCCGTAGTGGTGATGTGCCAGTGCCTGGAAGCCGTGCGGATCTGGATGGGAAGTAACGGACTCAGGCTCAACCCGACCAAGACCGAATGGCTGTGGTTTCCGGCTGCCCGATTCAACCAGCTCTCTCCAACGCTGGCCATAGGGGGCGAACATCTTGCCCCTGTGGATGGGGCGCGCAATTTGGGTGTCCTCCTGGATACCCGGCTGTCTATGGAAGAGCAAGTGACAGCCGTGGCCAGGAGGGCGTTTTACCAGTTCCGCCTGGTCCGCCAATTGCGCCCCCTATTGGATCGGGACGCCCTTCGCACAGTCACTCATGCCCTCGTGACATCCCGACTGGACTATTGTAACTCTCTCTACATGGGGCTCCCCTTGAGGTGCACCCGGAGGCTTCAGTTAGTTCAGAATGCAGCCGCGCGAGCAATTATGGGAACCAATAGGTTTACCCACATTACACCGCTCTTGCGCGAGCTGCACTGGCTGCCTGTCGTCTTCCGGGTGCGCTTCAAGGTGTTAGTGATCATCTTTAAAGCGCTCCATGGCTTGGGACCTAGCTATCTGCGGGATCGGATCCTGCCTCACACATCCTCACGTCCGATTTGCTCCCACAGAGAGGGACTTCTCCGGGTGCCGTCCACTAGACTTTGTCAGCGGGCGACGCCCAGGGGAAGGGCTCTCTCTGTGGCGGGCCCGGCCCTCTGGAACGACCTTCCCCCCGATATTAGAACGACCACGGACCTCCGCTCCTTCCGCCTGAAATTGAAGACTCATCTTTTCCGCCTGGCCGGCCTAGGGTAGTCTCTCTCTCTATGGGTTTTTAAATGTATATTTATATTTAGTGGGGATTTTTAGTTAATGGGATTTTAGCACAGGAATTAATTTAATCTGTTTTAAATTGGTATGTATTTTGTATATTTATTGCTTTTATTCTCCCTGTGCACCGCCCCGAGTCCCTGTGGGGAGAGGGAGCGGTCAATAAATTCAATTATTATTATTATTATTATTATTATTATTATTATTATTATTATTATTATTATTATTATTATTATTATTATTATTATTATTATTATTATTATTATTATTATTATTATTATTATTATTATTATCCAGCTGGCTTAAAGTTGTCAAGGTTGGAGACCCTTGCTATAGTGCTTCTGCTTCTTTGCTACACGTATGGTGCATACATTTCTGAGCATGAATAAACCTATGTCTTTCTGAGCTCTCTCTTTACTGCACTTTCCTCTAGATTTCATACATTCTTGTTGCTGTCAGCCTCCGAAATCCAAACCAAAACTTGTAATTGATATAAAAGTCTTCTGGGTTTTTCTATTAGAACTGTTAATGTTAGCAAGGAACAGCCAGAACAGAAGCAATTCAATTAATCCTCTGATAAAGCCATTGTAAACTACAATAATGATAGCATTCAAAGTAGGGATTATATAGACTGCTTACAGTGGTTTGTGCTAGGAGCGGGACCATCCTCCTTTTTTCCTTGTACTTGAGAGCTATAGCATTAAAAGTCTTGCCTAAAAATCCTGTCAGAGGTCAGGTAAAGCCATCTGCTTAGCTTGGGCATCAAGAAAGACTGATTGGAATTCTCACATGGAAGTTTCATAACATCATTCAAAAAGGGATTTTGTGGGTTAAGGTGTCAAGCTGGCATAGGAAGTTAAAACCCACCCCTCTCCTAGAAAATGAAATATTTTAGGAAATATTAGGACCTTTGTCAATGGGCCATTAAGGCCTGAGCCAGTGTATTCCACATAACAAAGATCTATTTCCTTCGGGCAGAGCCATAATAGGAATCCCAAAGCCCTTTCATTACATCATCACCAAGCAACAGCTCAACCAAGCTTGGGACTCAAAAGACAACCTATAGAGTTGCTCCTGCATGGCCCCATAGGAGTCTGACAACCAAACAGAATACAAACTCAAATTCAAAAGCCCAGAGAGGGCATAAAGCCCAAGGACTCCCAGCATCTCTGCCCTTTTTCTTTAAGATCTTCAAGGCATCTGATCCTCTTTTTCCCCAGGACGTCAAACCATGTGGTCCTGCCCATCATTAAAACCATCTTTCCAAGCAGCTATCATGTTTCCAGTGTCTTTCTCCCCACTTGGAACTGAACCTAGAAGGACATTTCTTCCAACACAAGGAAGCAGGAGATTGTGAGTCCCAAACAGGGGTTTGTTGCAATAAGTGACAACTAATGTTTACTATTTTCTTTCAGTAGAAGTGAAATTAGAAATATGTTAATTTTAAAAAAAGGTAAACATCTATCTACTTATTAGATATCTGACTTTCTTCTAGGGTAAAGGAGCTATTGGCCCAAAGCAGGGATGAGTTCCTGCCAGTTCTAACCTCTTCTATAGAAGAGGTTCCACAAATCTACAGTGCCATTTAGAACTGGTTCCAGCTCCCTCCCCCCACCCATCTGCACATCATCAAGATGAAGAGCGAGAGGAGGAATTCTGGGAGTGGAAGTCCACAAGTCTTAAAGCTGTCAAGTTTGAACACTCCTGGGTTTTTTTTTTCTAAAGGGTTAGGGGTGCAAGGGTCTTGTAACTTGACAGCCTTAAGACATGCACACCTCAAATGCCAGAGATTCTGAGCTAACATTTTGGTTGCTAAGCAAGAGCATTGTTAAGTGAGTTTCACCACATTTTACAAGTTGGTCATGCCAACCCAGACACGTGACTGCCAAGCCACTCCCACTCAGTCACATGGCTGGTAAGCCACTCCCACCCGGTTACATGGCCGGCAAGCCATTCCCACAAAGGAGGCCACACTTACAGAAGAGGTTCTAAAAAAGTTTGAAACCCACCACTGGTCCCAAGCTAATTGGGTGACTTGGGCCAGTTACTCTCTTTCAGCCCAATCAACCTCACAAGATGGTGGTTGCGGGAAAAATAAGAGAAGGAAGGTGTATTAAGAATGTTCACCATCTTGAGTCATTTATATAAATAATAAAGGTGAGATATAAATAAATAAAAATAAATACATTTATCAAATTATTAATATTTTAAATTTAATATTACTCTGGTAATAATTTGCTGAACCTCAATGATATCACAGCTGATAACTGTTCAAATTGGGATTTGAAAGATAACTGGGAGAATCTGCTGCAGCTGAGCTTCTGATAGGAAAGCAAAAGTTGTCTATTTTGCTGGAAATAAAATCTCATCATTTTTACATTAAAAGGGCTATGCGTGTTCCTTGAAAAAAATAAAAAAGTGATAGAGTAACTAAGTGCAGGAAATAGTCTCAGCAATGGGATAAAAAGAGGAAGAAGCAGAACCCAAGGAAGATAGAAAGAACATTTAAAACTAAAGAAAGAAAATAGCTTTCTTGGACATAGCTGGAAAAAAGCTAACTCTAGGCAAAGAAATGCGTAAGGTCACAAAAAGTTCTATTTGTAACAACTTGGTTGGTGACAACTTGGGGAAAAGATTTTTTATGAAAAAAATCCTTCATTAATTAGCTTTATTCTGCTTTCAGTATCATTATTATATTATTACATATGGAAGAAGGCTGAATAAATGTGAAAAATGATTCTGGTCATCTAGCATCAATCAATGAACAGAGATGGAAAAAAGAATGAAGAAGTGTGTATGATTTTTTTTAACACCAGGACTGCGACCGATAATGTTTGCAGAGCAGGTATTGGTGGTAGATGGTTTTTAGAATGTTGCAGCAGGTTATCTATTTTTATTTATTAATTAAATAAATTTATATGGCGATCCATTTCACACATGACTCTGGGTGAGTTACAACTTACAAGATTAGCATTGCAGTTGGATTGCAAGGTGAAAGTCCCTGGGCTCTTCCTTCTACTGGACTTGGAAGGTACTGCTTTTAATCAAGTCCATGTAGTTTGTATCCCTTGTCAGGGTTGGTGACAACTTGGGGAAAAGAACCAAAACACAGTGTCCAGAGCCCATTTTTATCTGAGTTGTTAACTAGAAAATGGTCTACCTGGGACAGACAGTGCTAGCTGGACATCTAAGTGCATAGATCAGCTGTTGAACATTTGGTCCACTGATCAGCATTTGACAGTGTGGTGGTGGGAAGGAGAGCTGGGAGAAACAGTGGAGGAGGACTTTTGTTGGCTTGTGCAGAGATGATGAGCACTGGAGTTGGAGTAGTGGAGATGGAAGTAATTTAGACGAGATGTAAGTGGTTGCTCCAGCATTGAAAGGAAGTGCTCATATGGTGGCGAGTTGACTGCGGAATATGAAGGGATGAGCCAAGGTGTTAGTTTCAGCCTTTTGTCTTAAGGCTGCAGATTTCCTTCCCTTCCTAGACTTTAACTTTTAATTTTAACTTTAATTTCATTTCTATACCGCCCTATTTCCCGACATGGGACTCAGGGCGGTGCACAGGAGCTATAAAATATAAAATATAAAAATACAAACAATCAAATAGTTAAAATTAAGATTAAATACGATTTGACCTTAAATACGATTTGTGCTAAAAACGTTAATTAAAACTCACTTAAAATAGTAATAGCTGTACCAGCTATGCCAGGCTGGCCAAACGAAAGAAGTAAGTTTTTAATGTCCGACGGAAGAGGCGAAGGTCTGTGATTGTGCGGAGATCTGGGGGGAGGTCGTTCTAGAGGGCGTGGCCTGCCATAGAGAAGGCTCTTCCCCTGGGAGTCACCAGCCAGCATTGTCCAGTGGACGGCACCCTAAGGAGGCCCTCCCTGTGGGAGCGGACGGGTCGAGTGGAGGTATGTGGTAGTAGACGGTCCTGTAAGTAGCCTGGTGGACATCTTGCCTCTATCTAGAACAAGAAGTGATTTCATAGCTGACATTAGGGCATTCTGTTTTGAAAGATGATCTATCACAATTTAAATTGATTTTGTTGATCATTTGCAGATTAATGACTGGAGGTAAGGACTCGGAGGGATTTGATTCTCCCCTGAATATAGGAGATTGCTTGCCTTTCCTATAGGTGAGCACTGGAGGAAGGAAGGTTTGAATCACCCTCTGGATTGTTGGATGGTTAGATTAATTTAATTTAATTTAATTTAATATTTAAATCACGAATAACAACATAAAAAGCAATTAAAAACCTATTAAAAATACATTAAATAATGAATAGCCTGTCTAAAACCTGTTAAAATCCCTACTAAAACCATATAAAACTAAAGCGTTTAAAAGTATGCCAGTTTAGAAACTATGCCAGGCCGGCCGCTCAAAACAGATGGGTCTTCAAAGCCCGACGGAAAAGGCGCAGGTCTGTGATCGTACGAAGGTCAGGGGGTAGGTCATTCCAGAGGGCGGGGGCTGCCACAGAGAAGGCTCTCCCCCTGGGGGTCGCCCGCCGACATTGCCTGGCTAACGGCACCCTGAGGAGGCCCTCTCTGTGGGAGCGAACTGGACGGTGGGAGGCATTTGGTAGCAGGAGGCGGTCTTGAAGATAGCCAGGTCCCTTGCCATGGAGCGCTTAGTGGATATGCTGCCACTCTAAGAGAGGGGACTGGTGGGAGCATTGAAAGACAATTTATATATGATAGGAATGATAGGAAGGTCCTTGTTTATCTGGAGGAGCTGAGTGCTTTGTGGAAGTGCCTACACTTCTTAGTGGGCACTTTATTTAGTGGGCTCCTGGAGTAGATTATAATTCATGTGTGTTTGATGGAGGCTATTGGTTTGGGCATGGACCATTAGGTGGTGGTGGTGGGGTGAGAGTCTTTGGATGGCTAGGTTGGGAATGGGTCGTAACATCTTAGTAGTGACAGTAATGGAGATGTAATGGGAGATAGAGCACAAGCCATTCTCGAGGCCCATATGAAGATATATTGTTCCAGGGCCATGTACCAATCCTCTTCTCTCATTTGTGGGTCCTGATCAACAGTCCTTCAAAGGGAATGTATCTGTTTCTGCCTTTTTATTTATTTTAATATTGAGAACCACCCAGAGTCATGGGCTTGATATGGGTAGCCGAATAAAACAAATGAATGAATGAACGAACAAATAAATAAATAAATAAACAAATTTATTTCAAAACCCTTTCATTCATCTTAAAGATATTGGATGACGAGAACCTTCTTTATGTGTCTTGTGTGGAGAATCTGAAAGCCAGTCTTCACTTTTCTGAACTTTCTCCACTTCAAACATTTGTAGGTATGTTTCACAATGCAGAACTATTAACAGGATTATAAATACCTACATACAGAAAAAGAAAAAAAAAGATAAGTGTTCATATTTTATGCAATTCCTCTGCTGCAACTGTACAGCAAAAGAGAATGTTCTTGGTCTGGATGTGTATTCATTTGTTTTAAAAGAAATGGCAAGAGAGAAGAGAAATACAAGGAAGTGTTTCTACTAAATTACACCTCTGGAACTTGTCAGCTGGAATCTAGACAACTAGGGACTTGGAGCACCAGCTCTTCTTCTGTGTGTCAGTCACCACCTCCAGCTTCTGTCTCTTTTTGCTACTCCCCACTTCCTATCCTCTTTGTTCTTTTAATTCTTACTTATAATAAAGAACAGAGGAGCATTCAAATGCAAATGCAAAGCCTTAGGGGGAGGGGAAGAAGGATGAATCTTGAACAAAAATATGTTAATATCCCCTTCCTTTCTTTCCAGATTTTACTCCAAAATTGACTTGTGGGGAGAAAAAGCAAAATCATTGTTTGCAGAATCAAAACCTAAAGAACAAGTGCATATCTTTTCTCTCTTTTTGCTCTTACAGGGAATAGAAGAGATTATTAGAAAAGAAATGGCAAGAGAGAAGAGAAATGCAAGGAAGTGTTTCTACTAAATTGCAGAAATAATTTTCTTTGTAGAAAAGAATTTGGCAAAGGGCAAATACAGTACTTATTTAGCAAAGCCATTGCATTTAACATATACTTGGAAGCTTTGGTACCTTGGATTTGGAGACAACAGTGGCAAGAAAACTGTCCATTCCTGGCCACTATACAGTAGAATCTCTGGTCACGACCCTAATTCGTTCCATAACTTTAGTCACAGCCTGATTTGTCATGACCTGAAACTAATTTTGGAAATTTGGCACTTACAAAAAAAAATGGCGCAGAATGGGATATCAGCCGCGGGGAAAAAATTGTGAATTTTTTGGTCAGAACCCGATTTGATCCTGGTAAGAAGCATTCACAACCAGAGGTTCTATGTATTGTTACCTTTTACCACTGTTTTCCTTAGCTAAATATCCCTCTTGCGGTTCCCTTCCTGAATTTCTTACCAATTTTGTTTTGAATAACTCACAGCTATTGTTTTTTTTCCTACCAGTCTTTATTATTAGCTGTGATTCACAAACCGAGCTTTACATTAACTGGTCACCTCCAGCTGTGGTGGATTGCAATAGGATTCTCATCTGTGTCTGTTCTCCACTCCCCCCCACCCAAATTATTTCAAGGCAATGAAAAGTTTTGCCAAATAGCAACCATTCAGAATTAAGTCTGTGATTCTCAGCATATCATCTACAAAGACACACACTAAATTTAATGGGGTTGATGTCTGTTAGCAGGATTTGGGTTGGGATTTTAAATCATTATTATCAAAGATAGGCTTAGACCAGGGGTCTCCAACCTTTGCAACTTTAATTCTGAAGGACTTCAGCTCCTAGACTTCTCCAGCCAGCTTTGCTGGCTGGAGAAGTCTGGGAGCTGAAGTCTTTCAGACTTAAAGTTGCAAAGGTTGGAGACCCCTGGCTTAGACTATCAAAACAAAATACTCTAGTGAAAAAAGTTAGGACCCACCCCTCCTAGAAGAATGAAATATTTTAGGAAATATTACAAAGGCAGAATATTATATTTCCCTGGATGAGAAATTGAGAAACATATTCCTGGAGATAGAAACTCAGCTCCAGCTCCCTGTCCCCAGAAGATATTTGGTACCCATTGAGGACTAGGCCAACCTATCTACAAAAGACCTCAACTCTAGGGTGATGGGATTAAGACATGACCCTCCAGAACATAATAGGATTATCAATCAGCAGAGGTCACCACATGGCACAACCAAGCCCTTTCATTACATCACCCAGCAAGGTTCAAGCAAGCTTGATTAAGACAAATATGACTCCACATGGGAGTCTGCAACCAATAGGATACATGGTATTGCCACAGGAACAGGAAGCTCAAGTCCAAGAGAAGGTATAAATAACACTCACTCTCCACTCCATGTGATCAGCTACCAAGAATCACACATGCTTGGTGGTTCTGCTTCACCATTAAACCATCCTTCCAAGAAGCCCCCATGTTTCCAGTGTCTTTCTCCCCACTGGAAACTGAACCCAGATGGACATTTCTTCCAGCACTCGATATTTAGAAATCTACAAATGCCTTTGCAACAGTAGGTGCTTGGTATATTTTTGTCTTTTTCTTAAATAAAAATAGGGAGAAATATCAGTTGCATGGTATAATGATTTCTTTATTGTACTTAGACACTTTTCTTTGTGTTTTCAATTAAGAATGTAATAATTTCCTGATTTACCACATTAATTTAGGGAGTTATATGCAATTCCCATATAAGCATAAGGATAAATATAAAAAGGTTTAAGCATATATTGTCACTTAATTTAAAATTGGCTCACTGGTCCCTTTAAATTAATGCACCTTTCTAACCTGGCAGAAGTCTAACTCCTGGCAAAAGTATTTAAAGAGAAAGATTACAGATTATATGTAAGAGTTCCTGCAGACAGTATAAAGCAGGGGTGGGTTCTGGCCAGCATTACTGCTAGTTCGCTCCTGGGCGCGCTTCCTGCACGTGCATGCACAGTTCAATGGAAATTGTTATGCGCATGTGCAGAACTCAATAAAAAGATGGCAGCAGTGATGGTGGCAACTGGGAAACCGGTTCGTGGGCATGGTCAGCCTGGTCGCTGCCGGTTCTGCGATCCAGGCCAGCATATCACTACCAGTTTCGCCGAACCGGAAGGAACCAGTAGGAACTCGCCTCTGGTATACAGGCAGTCATCAACATACGACCATAATGGAGTCCACTGTCATGTGACCAGCCCATTTTACATCCTTTTATACAGCAGTTGTTAAGTGAATTCATGTTCATTAAGGGAACACCACAGTAATTAAACAAACCAATGGTTTCCTTATGGGAGGGGTTCGGCTGAAAACCAGAAGTATGGTTTTTGGGCAAAACCATTGTAAAACATGGTTGCATGACCACAACACACTGCAAATGGCTGTAAGCGCAGCCATGTTGTCAAGTATTCAAACTTCAGTCTTGTGACTGGGAGTCTTCTCTCTTCTGTGTGTTACTATGTAAGTTATATTTTCTCTGTACAAACTTAATAAGTGCATTTAATCTGTTTGGAGCCTTTTTTGTGCAGAGTTGACTTTAAATGAAGAGCAGACTAGGATCTTCTTGGACTAGAGATTCTCAAACTTTGCAGAGCCACAACAACTCAAAAGGACAACTAAATCATGTGATCTACACTTTAATAAAATGGTGTTTCATTGGAGCTAGGATTGGTGTGGCAAGCTTATATTAGGTGAAGAGGCACTCATTTTCCTTATCTGTTTGCTGATTCAAAAACCATTTAGCTTATTTATCTTTAGGTTGAATGTATATATTTAATGAAATACAATTGACAACTTTTTTGTACATGACTCCATGCTGCTTTTATAGGCTCATTAACACTTTTTGTTCCTTCTTGTTCACTGAACCATGGGTGTAATCTATTTCTTTCTCTCTCTTTTTTTTTGAGTAAGTCACAAAGAAATCTGTGGCTCAGTTTTACTTTAACATCATTAATGAGATTTCATCTACAAAATGCAGGTCAGCTCTCCAAGATTGTCTCTGTTATCCAATATCTTTTCCCAACACATAAATTCTCATGATATTTCCAAAAGCATATTGTCTAGACCAGGGGCATCAAACTCTATTTTTCATTGAGGGCTGCATGAGGATTGTATTTGACCTTGGGGGGCCAGGGTGGATGTGGACAGCTCAACATCACTCATGTCAGGGGCGCCTGTGGTGGCCTGAATGTTCTGCCAGCAAAAACAGGCTCCTGAGCTCCATTTTCGGCTGCCATGGCCTCCTACAACCCTCTGCCAGTGAAGACAGAGCTTTGTTTTCACTGGCAGGGGGTTGGAGGAGGCTGTGGCAGCCAAAAACGGAGCTCAGGAGCCAGTTTTCACTGGCAGAAACTTTGCAGGGTAGCCCTGTGGGCCACATTTAAGTACCCTGTGGGCCAGATCTGGGCCCCAGGCCTTGAGTTTGACACCCCTGGTCTAGACTGACTATTCTCTGTCTATGTGCTCAGTCAAGGACATTCTAATAATGTTGTATATTATGCCTTAGCTCAATACAATCTTTTGGGGCAGCATCCTGGCAGATACCTGATTCCAAAAACTAAAAAGGGTCAGAATAAGAAATTGTGTCACAGCAGCACATAAAAACAAATTAAATTTCATTAGATTTCATATAAATGTAATCAAAATTAACGTTACTATAATTAGTCCCAATACATTCAATCATCTCTCCTTAAACATTATAGTTAGAAGCAATATTTGAAGGGACTTTGTTAGGAATAACCAAGGTGTCCCTAGCTGCATGTAGTCCTGGCCCTTCAGATTATATATCTCTTAGGAAAGCTAATAGGTTAGATACCTGAGACCAGGCCAGCATCAAATTAGCACCATAGAGAGTGAAGGATTTGGACTATGAGAACAAGCAAGGATATCTGAAGGAATGTTTGGATGGCAGACGCTGGCCTCTGCTCTTAATATATCATATCTGAGAGAAGCACCTCATGGTGCCCAGTGGTAGGGCCCTACAAATATAGCCACCATTGGCGTTTAACAAAACAACTGTGGTATAATATATAGATGCTCGTATTTTTTAATGTACCCCTGCTGGCATCATGACTTATTGAACTGAGATGTAATGGAGCTTGTATTCCTATTCTCTTTCTCTATAAAGAAGCACGTACATCCACAGTTATAGCTAGAATAATTCTTACGGTTTTTAATTATTGAGCTAGATTCTTCTCACAATCTGATTCTTGATTTACTAAGCGATGCCTCATACAGAAAATGAATTTCCTAACTCCTTGCACCAGTTGGTTTACATTTTTATTCAATCATATGCACACCTTTGGGTTTTCTCTAAAATTCTTTTTAAATTCAAACAGTGCCAACAATGATCTATTATTTATTTATTTCTATAAATCTAAATAAATAAATAAATAAATAAATTTCTATAAATCTAAATAAATAAATAAATAAATAAATAAATAAATAAATAAATAAATAAATAAATAAATAAATAAATAAATAAATAAATAAATATTTATTTATGATTTATTTAATTACATTTGTATACCACCCTTTCTCCCTTGCGGGACTCAGGCAATAATAAAAAACCACAATAAAACATCCAATAATTCAATAAATATACTAAAAATTCTAAAACTAAATTAAACAATGGGCCTGCTCTAAAATACCCTATAAAACCCCTAATAAAACAAATTAAAAACTACGCTCAATATCTTTGCCCAAAGAAATCTGTCTAAATGATCACAAAATAAAGTTGCTTCTTAGAAAGAATAAAACAAAATCAAATGTGATCATTATCTAAGGTTTGTTACAGTGCCATCTCTCTGAGAGGCTCCTATACGACCACAGGTAGCCCTCAACTTATAAAGTTCACTTAGTGACTGTTCAAAAGTCACAACTGTCCTGAAAAAATGGGGAAACCAGATTCACGTAACCATGTTACTAATTGCAGTGATCCCCTGACAAGAAACATTTGGTGTCTCTTCAGTGGCAACAAAAGACATAAAACGGGGCAAAACCCACTTAACAGCAAAGGGTATCAGCAATGAGGTCTGATTTTTCAAAATTCCATGTAAGATCTGCGTCTGCCTTTGCTCTAGGGAAATTATTGAAGGTTTTACCCATGTTGTTCTACTGCTCTATTTCCATTTCAGCACATGAAAAATTTCTAAGCCCCTCTTGATAAGAAACTCATTTGGCCTGATTCATATAAAATTGAATATCTAATTAATTTAGAGAAGGAGGCATTGTAATGGAAATTAGCAAGCTTTGTACAGTTTGCTGCTAAATAGAGAGAATATGTTATCAAATGTTATAGATGTTTTCTAGTATTTTGCTTGCTGTAATAACACTGTTTTAATGTTTTACATATTTTTGTACATTTGTGTGTATTTTATTAATATTTGGGCCCTTTTTTGCAGGTTTTATCCTACTTGTTACAACCAGTGGTCAATACAACAGATTAATTGATTATACAGTTTGTAGTGTAATCAATAACAGATTTATATTATTTTTCTGTATGTCATGCCCTTTAAAAAATATTTTTGGTTGCTAACAGATTTACATACACTGTGGCATTTTGGGGGAAAAAACTTTTATCCTTTACAGATGTGCATTGCCTTTTACAGTTCTCTTTCTTTAGCTAAACCTAATATTGGATTTTCAAGGAATAAGTCATCAGAATAATTGAGACGTTTAAAGTCTAGACAAAAAGAAAAAAGAAACAGCAAGATCTTTTCTCTGATTCACAGGGAGCCCAGTAAGAGGATATGGATGAGATGAACAGTAGCCATGGATGGCTTTCATACAAAATTGGGCTGTAGACAGCTGTTGGAGGTGAGTGGGCAGATAAGTTCAGATGTGCAAAATTATTTGCCTTACTGTGAAGCTAAGATGGTGAATGGACAGTGGAGATTTCACTCTTCAGGGGGTCTAATCAGCTGAGTTGCATGGACTTACGTGCCAGGAGAAATGAAAATATCTGTGCTTTGGAATAAAAAAAAATCAGAATCCCAGGATATCAGAATTATATTTTGTCTTCTTTACCAATTCAAATTTGTCAAGGTAGCTTACACAACCTTGCAATGAAACTTCACTTCAAATCTGTCAAGGTTGTTTACCCATAATTTGCATAAAATCAATGAAAAGTCAGAATTAAACATTCTTAATAAATATTAAAAACCTCAGTGTTTTTTAAAGTCATTGCTTATAACCGAAGTGAGATCCCGCTCTTCATTAAACCTGACATCTTTTATCTTTATTTTTTATGTTTTATTGGTTTTATTATAAGTTCTTTGATTATTATGAGCAGCCCATATTCATTGACAGGCAGCATGGAAGTTTGATAAATTATTATATGCAACAACATGTGAAATCACACCGGCCAGTTCTTTTCTAGGTAGTATCAGCTTTCAGACACCCTGAGTTCCTCCTAAGAATCTTATAATATTATTATGGTTTGTCACAGAGACAACCAGATTTTAAAGCATTTTTAGACACCTAAAAAGCACTCATCTATTGAGGCCATTTCCAAGTACCTGGGATAGGCAGATTTGTTTAATAGTGTTGAAGGTTGTATAAAAGGCTTTTTGCAATCTTAGTAAAACCACACCTTGAATACTGCATCCTATTTTGGTCATCACATTACAGAAAAGATGTTGAGGCTTTCGAAAAAGTGCAGAGAAGAACAATTAAGATGATTAAAGCAGCGGTGAAATTCAATTTTTTATACTACCAGTTCTGTTGCCGTGGCTTGGTGGCTATGGTGTGGCTTGGTGGGTGTGGCTTGGTGAGCGTGGCAGGGGAAGGATACTGCAAAATCTCCATTCCCATCCCACTTTGGGGCCAGCAGAGGTGGCATTTGCCGGTTCTCCAAACTACTCAAAATATCCGCTACCAGAACCTGTCAGAACCAGCAGAATTTCACCCCTGGATTAAAGGCCTGGAGGCTAAAACTTATGAAGAACAACTACAGTAACTGGGTATGGTTAATCTAGTGAAAAGAAGGATTAAAGGTGACATGAAAGAAGTATTCCAGTATTTGAGGGGCTGCCACCAAAAAGATGGGTTCAACTTATTTTCCAAAGCCACCAGAAGGCAAAACAAGAAGCAATGGATAGAAACTAGTCAAGGAGAGAAGAAACCTGAAATTAAGGAGGAACTTCTTAACAGTGAGAGCAATTAACCACTGAAAAAACTTCAACACTGGATGTTTTTAAGAAGAGACTGGATAGCCACTTGTCTGAAATTGTACAGGGTCTCTTGCTTAAGCAGGGGTTTGGACTAGATGTCTTCCAAGGTCCCTTCCAGCTCTATTCTGATCGATTGCATCATTACAGAATGTAAGCTGCTCCCAGTAATGCTGCCATTACTGATGGTTATTTTCTCAGTGCCAATGTGGAGTGGTGCTTTACCTGTTTTGGGTTTGCATCCAAGGAGACGACAATGACTACTACTACTACTACTACTACTACTACTACTACTACTACTACTACTACTACTACTTGACATATATTCAGCCAGATTATAGACTGGATTTGAGACTTTTATCCACTTATTGAGTACATTATTATTATACAGATATCAAGCAAATCTGTTTAAATAAAATATTCCCTAATAGGGGCAGGATTACTGAGAAGGCTGTCATTCAAATCACAGTTCACTACATTTAATATCAAATGCCGCCCTGGGTCCTCTGTGGAGAAGGGCGGGATATAAATTTAAATAAAATAAAAAATAAATAAAATAAAATAATAACAGACCCTAGGATATATATTGTATTAAATCATATGTAAAAAAATGTGATTCAAAATGTACTAAATATTGTTAGCAACAATTGATATTCAAACTTTTAAGTGGTATACACCAAATTCCAAAGATATATGAAAGGTCTTTATAACTTTTGCGAAACTCAGAAGTTCTAAACTCTGAATAAATACTGTTTATTCAGTCTTATTTTATGGATCCTGCAGATGACAGTTCTGTAGGATCCCAGGGCAAAAGACTCACAAAAAACATTCTCCTCTCATCTTAACAGAATGCAGAAAACCCTGAGACTTTACAGACACTACCTATCTTAACACTTTGACCTAGGAAGGAATATTAATATCAGACTAAAAGCTCCTACAGTTCTGCAAAAAGTCTTCTTTTTTTCCTAAGCGCAGCCTCACACTGACCTTTTGAAGAGGAATTTAACTATCTCAGCTATAATGTTATGAACCGCCAGGGATCAAACACCAGGTACGTGATATCATTGCCCAAGAACTGTGTCCAAACTCTCAAACCTCTTAATCTGAATACGATTTCGTAACATGGGTTAGATGAACTTTAGAAAGCAGCCTGGTTTAATCTAGGGCAGGGGTTCCCAAACTTGGCAACTTTAAGACTTGTGGACTTCAACTCCCAGAATTCTCCAGCCAGCATAGCTTGAAGTCCACAAGTCTTAAAGTTGCCAAGTTTGGGAACCCCTGATCTAGGGCAATGACTTATCCAGATCAAGATGAATTGCATTTTTACATGCAATATGCCTATGATTCATATGTGAATCACATTATATTTTGCTGACTCATATTTATCGTGAATCCTTCAGAATACTGTTCGAGTTCTGTTCAAGAAAACTGGCTGCTTCAAGTCTAGGAATACTCATTAAGAAAATTTGGCAAAAGTTTGTGCATCCCTTTTGACTTGCATAGATTTAGCTAAATAAATGGCTCAGTGATTTCCCTACACCCTTATTAAAATGAGGACAGCTATACAGGTTTTTCCTTTATGGGCATCTGACCATTGGAAAATTTACATAGTATATAAGTGCAAAGTGAGGCTTTTTAACTAGATTTTTTTCTGCATGTAAAATCTTAAAAACTTAAGAACTGTCACATTCAAAAATGAAAGGCATAATGTAGCAACTTCTAGTATTTTCTTGTCAAGTTACCATGAAACTATGCAAAACAACACAAAGCAGTGGAGAGCAAAAATAACATAGCTTTGATAGAGTTTATGAAATAAGTTCTTTATTATTATATTTTGATTGGTCTCACAGTTAGTCCAATGATTAGAATGGGCTTAGCATTTTTGTCAAGTTGTTGAGTCCTTGGAGCTTTCCGAGCTAGGTTGTTTTCTTGCAGACATTTCATTATCAAAGTAGGTAACATCATCAGTGCTGGTAGGGGAGTAAGGTTTGGTCTCAGTTTATATATTAGTATCTTATCCTGTCAGCATTGTTTACTGCTAGCTTGTTTGTCTGAGATGGTAGTTTTTTGATTGGAGTATTGTTTGCTTCTTGATTTTTGGTCTATGTTAATCTTAGTGTTAATCTCTGTTCATCTTGGTGTTGATTGCTGGTGAGATAAACATATGTAGATGTTGTTTATCATCTGCATACTATTTAAAAGATACAATCAAAAAACCAAAAAAGGGAAAAAAAGACCTAAACATCTCCACACTAGCAATCAACACCCAAGTGAGCAGAGATCAACACCAAGATTAAGGCTGCTTTTTAATCTCTTTCACCTGTTACATTTTTATCTACTGGCCCTGTCTTGCCTCGTGTCTTTTCTATTCATTATTTGGTCTTTTTTATAGGCCAATTTGGTTTTAGCCTTCATGGTATACTAGCTTCAGTGCATTTTTTCCCCACTATCCTTTCAATATTCTTCCACTGCCATTTTTAATTCTTCAGCTATCTGATGAACTGCAACATTTCACATCCACTTATGCTTCTTGGTAAACAGAGTTTGTCAACATTGATGTGCGAATGAAGGGCATGATTAATTGTTATTATTTTTCTATCCAGGGCTTTTAGTTCTGTTCAAGTCCAATCCACTGTTCCAATTGTAATGGCTAGATCTAATCTAATGACTGGAATTCCCTAGGTGTTAATGACCTTGATGGTAGATTTCAACCACTGAATTTGGACTTTAAGATCTCCTTCACTCTTCTGAAATATTCACTACTAATTTTCTTAACTTCAGTGTGCTTGATGTTGTCGTCCCGGCAGGTATCCAGGTATTTGTAGTGATCTTCTTCATCTAGACCAGTGTTTCTCAACCTTGGTGACTTTAGGTCCTGTGGACTTCAAATCCCAGAATTCCCCAGCCAGCATAGCTGCCTGGGGCATTCTGGGAGTTGAAGTCCACAGGACTTAAAGTTGCCAAGGTTGAGAAACACTGGTCTAGACACTTGATGTTATTTCTATAGAGCAGGGGTGTCAAACTCATGTCGCCACAGGGGCGTCATATGACGTATTGCGACTCCCCCCCTTTGCTAAAACAGGGTGGCTGTGGCCAGTGCATGACCGATCCGGCCCAGTGGCCACAAGTTTGACACCCTTGCTATAGGGCATCTTGAGACCTTATCAGACAGAATATTTAGAACAGCTTTCCTCTATTATTAAACTATAGCATTTCCAGCCAGTATGCTTAAATCAGGTGACTGATTCAGAATATCTTATTAAAATGAAGAGATATTTTAGTTTTGTGCTGGTTCTTGTTTTCTTTCACGCTCCCTAGAGACAGTACAATATCACTTTTGAGATTTTTGCGCCAACACTGAACTCAGCTTTGTTTTAGGCAGAGCCAGTGTTTGACACAGGCAATCTTGTTTCAATCTCTGTGAATATAGCAGCTGTAGGGAGTGATCTTTTGTTAAACTATAGCTCCTGCGATCTTAGTGTTGTTCTACAGCCCCTCCCCACCAGCTGTTATTGCTATATTTTTAAAATGCATAAACTGTTCATGCATGAAGATAACATCTAGTTTGCATCTGTTTTTGTTGGTGATGGTGGTGTTACATTGCTAGCATGTTCCATCATACTGTCTTCCACAGTCATTGGCCTATTTCTGGTCTTCAGTTTTTTTCAAGAAAGAAGAAATTCCTTCCATCATTTCTCCATGACAGGAGTCCCCATAGCAGTAGCATCACTGATAACAAAATGCTGCATAGGAGGTGTCCCCTGGTGATCTCATCTCTTGGGATTGAATGGAAGCTAGGAAGGCTGCAAGCAAAATGATTGTTCAATGAAATAAAAAGCCCCCCCACACACACACACACTCTTACTTCATGGTTATCATTAAATATTAACAACAGCACCATACCATAATCACAAGAATTTCAGCAAGACTCTCTTCTCCCTTGAAACAACTACATATGTACAGCATATGTGTATCACAGCATTCCCTTTTGATAAAAATAGCACTATATAAAATGCAGAAAAGGCATACGAAATAATAAAGTAAAACCATAAAAAGATTGAAATATAGCTACATTTAGTTTACACCAGAGGTTCCCAAACTTGGCAACTTTAAGACTTGTGGACTTCAACTCCCAGAATTCTCCAGCCAGCTGGCTGGAGAATTCTGGGAGTTGAAGTCCACAAGTCTTAAAGTTGCCAAGTTTGGGAACCTCTGGTTTACACCAACATAATTTACTACATACATAGGTATCCCCATACGTTTTATAATTGGAAATGATCCTTGTTTACACTACATCTCTACACTACTGTATATAATTACTTTTGTTCGGGTTTTGGTTGTTGTTATTGTTGTTGTCATTTCTCCTTTTTTTTCAGGATTTCATCCACTCTCTCAATCCATTCAGTCTTTAGGGGTCCTTTAATGTTTTCTGAGCTTGGTTGTTTTCTGGCAGACATTTCATTATTCAAACTTGGTAACATCATCATGACTAATGATATTACCCAGTTTGGGTAATGAAACATCTGCAAGAAAACAACCAAGCTCAGAGAGGACCGAGCATCCCTCATTTCAACACTTAACTACAAATATTCTCCTCTTATCAGTACCATTCAGTCTTCTTTTATATATTAGTTTTGTAATTTGATCCTCATTTATTTTGTTGATGTCTGGATGTTCTCCTCATATATTCTGCTAATGTTTCAGTGTGTTTTTGTACCTGCCACTCACTTTTTTATTCAATTCACATATATTCGGCACGCATTTCTACTTGATCCATCTCTTGTTTTACCATGCACTTCTTAAATAATCAACATCCACTGTATTCAACTTATTTTTATGTTTCTCTTGGGATACTCAGTTCTATATATAACAACGTAGACAGAAGCATGCCTTTATATACAGTTTTTCTTACTTGTTCAAGAAATATTTTTTTCAAACAAAGCACATACTGCCTGCCACCATTCTATCAGCATTTCCATTTTTCCATATGTTTTTTCACCTTTAGTAAGGATTCTAACAGACTTCATAAATTCATCTACTTGCTTTAGGTTAAGTTACATATATAACTTATAATTGTTCATTACACTTTCCCCATTGACTAGTCCTATTTTGGTATAGGATAGTTTAATTTGCTGTCATTAATTAGGGTTTTCAGCTAACAGCAACATAAGCATTTCTTGTATCTGTATTCACAATTCTTTATCCTTTCCTTAAGAGTCCGGAGAAAATTGTTTATGTTCATAAAACCAGCTTTTTCCTTCTTCCTGGCTCATCATCTGTGGCAAAAGCCTCTTTCTTTCTTTTTTTTCTTTCCTTCTTGCTAGATTCTCTTGGTTGAGCTTTGTAGCAGCAAGCCAGATACAGCTTCTTTTTCACAGCCTGTGAATGTTTCCACCAGGTCTACAATCTAAAGTACTCTGAAAGAAAAGGGGAGAGTTGAGGATGACAACCAAATTCAGGACACAGCTAAATTAATTAGACATGGCAAGAAAAGCCAAAATGGAACAAGTTTATAAATTAACCCAGGTAAATTACCATCAATTAATTTAGCTACTCTTTCTTCATTTTTCTTCCTTTCTTCTATTGTGGAAGAACTAGGCGTCATTTTCTCTTTTTGATAAACTTGGTTGTTCCCCTTTCTCAGACTGTGATTTTTTTTTTAAAAAGGGCTTCTAAATGTAATGGCTTCCTACATACTGTTACTAATTTTACATATCCAGCTCTTCACTATTTTTTCCTCCAAGCTTTCTTTCAATGGAAATTTTTGGCATCCTGGATATGCTGTATGATTATATGAAGACATGAAATATGTACTTCCTTACTCATCCTTAATAGTCTGTTATGCCAGCAATCCTCCTCCATATGGCTAAGAACATTTCATACTCAAGTTATCCATCACATTTAATGCTGTTAAGTTTTGAAAACAGACTGTACAACCCATAGGAATATTTTGAATAATGCCCAACCTACCTGCAAAACTTTAAGGTTCGCTCTGCATCACAGTAGCCATCGATAGCATTTCTTCTACCCTTCAAGGTTTGTGATTGTGTGACTGTTTAAAATTTCTTAAGTCAGGAAGGATACTTCTGATTTACAGGTAAGGCAAAGCTTTATTATATATTTTTTCTTTTCAGGCTGTGTTCTTTTGGCGGTCTTGCAAATAGGATTGATTTTTTTCTGGTCTGTAGGCAAGATAAAAGGGGGGACTTTTAATCATTTGAGATAGGTGCCAGTTGTATTCTGGTTCAAGGTGAAAATAGTTTCTGAATTGGTTAACTCTTGAGAACTGATCTACATGTCCAACATAACTTTGTAGCTAAAGTCTTCTTCTTCAGGTTAAAAAGAAATAAACAAATGTCCTCTGTGAAAAGTGAAATAAACCAGAAAGTTTAAAGTGGAACAATCCTCCAGCTCAGGGGTCTGCAAAGTTGGCTCTTTTAAGACTAGTGGACTTCACCTCCCAGAATTCCCCAGCCAGCTTTGCAAGTCCACCAGTCTTAAAAGAGCTAACTTTGCAGAGCCCTGCTCCAGCTGATTACAAACACAACCTTTTAAAACAAAGATTCAACGCCTATTTCTTGAATTTTACAAATCTATCCAGCCATATTTCATAACAGGCAGGGCCTATCTAAAGAACCAATGCATTTAAAAGCCTGGTGGAAATAGCTATAATTTATTTCTCTTGCAAATTAAATTTTGAACTATCTCTGTTTTATTAATTGAAGCACATCCAGAGAAAGAGAGAGAGAAACTAGGCCCATAAATAGAATCAACCAGGCTGGTTGCTGACTGGTGGCAGATGGCTCCAAGTGCCTTCTTAACTCCCACTTCTTCTGAACAGCAGGTCAAGGGACACAAATGTTACTTTGTCTGTTGTCATATCACAACATGGGGACACAGGGCACACTAGCAGTTCAAAGTTAAGGAAAACTTCCTAGTAGTTCATTTAACCATATTCTTGCATCGTTTCCATCTATTCTTCATTCTGTGCATTTACTCCTATTTTATGTTCATCAGTAGGAAATGTGGTCTTAATGCTAAAATATTCAAAAGTCTGAGAATGAATTTCTGTTTGTAAAAGCATTGGCCTGGAAATTAAAAGCCTTGCACTCCTTTAGCTTCTCCTTTGATGTGTGGGGTAAAGGATGAGGACTTCTGGTATAATGCTCAAGATGACTTTAGCATATTCGATTTCTTGCAGGTATTAATTTATTTAACTGAAAAGGAATATTTTCAGCCAGTTTTCCTCTTTGGTATAATCTACCATTATAGCCATTCTGGGATTGGAATAGAAACTTCAGATAGTTAGTTGGGATTAAATTAAATTACCATGAATGTAACAGCAGCGAATTCTCTGTAAAATTGTGCATGGAATCTGAGAACATTTATAATGCCTGCTCCTAAGGAACTAGGATTATGACTTGTGTAAGTGATAAAGGCCTAGAATGGAAGGCAAACACAAATAGGGTTTTAAAAAATGTTAACAGGAAATGAGCAGATTGTTGAATCCTCAGACTTACGACCGTGCCAGTAAGTCTGGCAACCTAGTAATTACCGCATTCCGGAGATGCTAGCTAGTCGCGTCTCATTGGCTGAGACGCGGCTGGCTGGATTCAGCTTAACTGAATTGATACAATTGATACAATTGTTGCAAGGCGGTCGCGTCTGATTGGAGAAGACGCGACTGGCCGGAATTTGCTTTTGCCGCCTCGTTGAGGCTTTTCCCGCCTGACAGTTCTATATAAACTGCTGTCAGGCGGGAGAACTCTCGCCTTTTACTCCAATGCACTTTGCCTGTATATAGTTAATAAATAACTGTTGTTATGACTATGCCTGAGTCGGACTCCTTCTTCAAATCTAACACAGATAGATTTCAGGATGCTGAAAATAAAATATTAAATGCGGGGGGAGGTTAGGAAACAGGCAGCTGAACAAGAAAAAGCAACAGAATGGAAAAAAACAATTTCAGCTCCCTTGTTAGTGAAAATAATTAACTACCACAATGGAGATAGGCTCAAGGCAATAGTTGGAAAAATGATTCCTTCTGCCCATCTGTGGTCAGTTTGTAAAAGCCTTCATTTGGGTTTGAGTTTGAGTTATTTGTATTTTTTAATGCTGAATGTCTCAAAAACCTAAGCACGGCTCTTTCAAAACCACCTCTGTATTACATGAATGTGTCCATGAAATCACCAGAAATTAAGTCAAGGAAAATGTAACCTTCCAATTTAATCAAATCTTAAAATATTTTATGTTTGTTTATCCCCTTTATAATTTCTATAAATAACTCAAAGTGATAAACTTATCTAATACCACTTCCGCATTTTCTCCACACCAACCCTGTGAGATGAGTTGGGCTGAGAGAGAGAAGTGGTCCAAAATTACCCAGCCAACTGCTATTGTTATGCCTAAAGTAGGACTAGAACTCTCTCTCTCTCTCTCTTTCTCTCTCTCTCTCTCTCTCTCTCTCTCTCTCTCTCTCTCTCTCTCTCCCTCCCTCCCTCCCTCTCTCTCTCTCTCTTTCTCACACACACACACATGTATATGTATATATATGTATTCACATATACATATATACTATATTGTTTCACATGCATGTGGAAATGTTCATGGACCAATGGCACCTATCCAAAGTAGAATGTCCTGTGATTGAGCACAAGTGCCTGAAATATTAGGCTGCAGAATCAAGCCTTATTTTCTCCACACAACAATTCCTTAAAGTTGATTATGTAAGCAAGCACTTCATTAGCAAATTATTTTTGACAGCTTTGATCATCAGCCATTTGCTAATGCTATGTTGAGTACTTTTATCTATCTATGAATAAGTTTGTTGCCTGGCTGATTTTAATACTTGCAAATTTCATCCCCTAGTAAAATATGCAAATTTCTTTTCAATTAATTGGAATATTGTGAAGAAATAGTTTCTTAGGTTTTCATCTCTAGTAAAGGTGGCCCGAAAGCTCTAAACTGAGTGATAGCTCTGCTTTAGAAGGGAGGGAGGGAGGGAGGGAGGGAGGGAGGGAGGGAGGGAGGGAGGAAGAAAGAAAGGATTCTTAAATCTTTAAAAAATGGGAGGGAGGCAGTAATTTGAATGCATTCAATTATTTGACTTCTGCCCATATTCAGTGTATCCATTCTTTAAGACTGACTTAATGAATAAATTCTTCTTCTTGTGCCATATCCGTCATCCGCCGTTGGTGATCATGTACACACATGCAATTCAGCTCTAGAATTTAATGGATCTTCAAACACTTTTTCTAGGTAACTCACCAGGTAATCACAGATCCTTACAAAGCCATAATTGTGAGGGGCATATTCAAATGTTGTTTGCTGTGCCTAATTGCCTCTTTTCAAGGGGGCTGGCAAGAGGTTCTGTGAATTGTGCCCCCTGCTGTGTTAAGCAGCTTTTCCATCTCTGTGGAAATATGCTGCTTCTGTTAATAAATGCTCTAGTATGTACTGTGCTTTTGTTGAACCTTAGTGTGTGGAGAACTCAACTACTCAGATGCTCACAGTCAACAGACGTGAAAGGTGACAGCAGTACAGTCAGAGCAAATTACTTTTCAGTTAGATCAAATCTGTGAAAAGAGTTTTCATTATTTAGTTCTTGCAATTCAGTAGTTAGGACTAGTTGAAATTTACACAAAGATTTCCCACGACATTTCTGCAATATTTTCCTCCCAGTTTATGAAATTGTCTGTATTGTCATCCTCCACTGTCTCCCTTTCCCCCCCTAATTGATATTTGACTACAGTTTTCTATACCTTTTGTCCCTGGGCCCTTGTTATAACTTCAGTCTAGTTTATCATTTCTTATGTCTGGGTATTAGCTCAAAACAACACTGAAGCAAGGCCTAACTGATTGCCCTTCACCCCAAAAGACTACCCCTAATTATTTCATTTAAATATTAAAAGCATGTGAAAGATATCAACCCTGGAATGCAACGGTATAAATGCCAGCATCTGAGCAATATTCCCCCACTACCATGTTCAGAATTGATCACTAATAGAAATGGAAGCACTGCCCCCATCAACATGGTCCTAGCTTCCACTACATCAGGATATCACAGCTGACAGAAAAAGCAAAAACGTCAAGGTGTTTAAGAAAACTATATCCAATTACCCTTGACCTACACAATAGAAAAAACCATTAGAAACCTGGAAGAGAAGAATCTCAGTGATTTTTACTGCAAAAAATATTGGCAAGAAGGATTGAGGTCTAAGTGAGGAAGCATGAAACAATTTTTAGTGATGCATCAAATAGGGCAACTATGTTGTGTGTAAAATGGCGGTTGGCTAGGAAGAGATAAGAGCTAAATGTAGAGAAAATTTATCTCCCCGATTCTTTCTAAGCTTCCTCCTGTTCCCGAATCTTTGGTCAAAAGCAATCAAGGACCGGTTATGGGACTGAGCTTGAGCAATTGTGATGCAGGCTCAGGTTGCACAGTTTTCAGGGGGACTTAGATAGAGGCATTACATGCTATGGATTGCAAAGTGTTAGCTGCATCCTTAAGCAGGATGTATTTTTCTAGCACAGATAAAGCCAAGGCGCCTAGACTGATAGGCTGTTCAGTGCAAGACAGATTGCAGCTGCTTCACTTGCTTTGATTACACCAGCTCTGCAATTTGCATACAGAAAAGTCAATAACTCTCCTTCAACTTCTCCTGTGACTTGTTTTCCTCTGCAATAAATAACTAATCAGCATCCAGGTCAGTGTGCAACTGAAGCTGAATTCTTAAAGGACCCAAGAAACTTTTCAGTGCTTTCTCCTTGAAGTTCAATGATTTTTAAAATAGAATTCCAAGCTTGTGAAGAAAGGAATGAATTGGAATCTGGGGGAAGAAAGAAAATGTGTTACAAGTGATCTTGTATAGTTAGTAAGGTTTCTTTGAAATGTACTAAATGGCTACGTTTTTATTGAATTTATATAGAGTTTTCAGGGCTCTCTGTTGTCTAGCTAGAGGGAAATGAAACATGGCAACCCACCGACAAGAATGAGAACATTGAGAATTTTAATGTTATAGATATTCTTAGTAACTACCAGTTTATCATAAAGCAAAACAAGGATGGGATTGTATCTTGCCCAACCCACTGGACCTAGAACACTCTACTACTTCAGTGTATCTTTTGAGTTTTGATGGAGAAAGGTGTACACTTCCACAAAGGGAACTGGGCTGTAGCCTCCTAACCTTTTGATTTGTTAAGGTTATATGTCTCCCGAGGCATATTTGAACATCGTATGTTTTTGAAGTAAAGATTACATCAAAGAGTAGGGATTTGCTCTGCGGCATGCTAGCTTCTTTATTCTGTTTCTTTAACAAACTTTTGCTTTCTAAGCAAAATCATGTAAAATGAGCAGGATGAGTTTTTTTAAATTGGTTTAGTTTTTAAATTGGTTTTAGTAAGGGTTTTTTAACAGGATTTAGATCAGGCCAATCTATTTAATATATTTTTAATTGTATTTTAATTGTATTTTATGCTCTATATTATTGATCTTATTATTGCCTGTACACCACCCTGAGTCCCGCAAGGGAGAAGGGCGGTCTAAAAATTTAATAAATCCTAATCCTAACCAAAGGACTTTGTAAATGAATTTGCACTCAAAGGACCAATATTGAAAATTTGGGGAAATTGTCCATGTGTTCAGCGTTTTTTCTTCAGTGAGGTAGAATAATATATCAGAGCTACTATAATAGCCCTCTTTTCCTTTTCTTTCATGATATTCTTTATATGCAGGGTGAAAAAATATAGGGGCCAAAACAGAGAAGATATTAGTGATGATATGAGTTCTCCTTTTAAAAAGAGTGGGGAAAGCAGTGCAGGTAGAAATGATCCTTCTTATATGTTTTCCCCCGTGCTCTTTATCAACTCTAAACTTCTCCTCCATAAAGCCAAATGCAAGCATTTCTTGGAAAGTCCTCTTGTCTAGATCTGTGGAGAGCCTTCAGCAAAGTGTCCCTTTCCATTAGCCAGCTACTCATAGTCACAGGAAGCACAAAGGAGATTTATCCACCATTGACCAAGCTATTCATTACCCTTTTGGCTGCCCTATTCCACGTACACCAATGGAACGCCATTACTCTACAATGCTGGCACTGGCAACTTCCCCACAATTCACCAACTGCTACTCATCATCACTCTAGCCAGAAGGATGCAGAGAGTGGATAAGCAGTTGCCTGAAGATGGCAGATGCTACTTTTGGGTATGAAAATAGTTACCTATATGTATCATTCTGGCTAACAGCAGTTGCAGAAAGGAAAGGGATAATGCTGGCACCAGGTGAACTAGCCTTCCTCAAAGGACCAGGTTTAAATTCTGCAATGTAATTTTGTTGGATTTCTAATTAGGTGTCTGAGTTTTGGGTTTTTTTGGGGGGGAAAATCATGGTTCTCCTGCCTACTTTTGATGTAGTTGTTACAAATCCCTTGCTCCCTGCTCTTTTTGACAGTGTTCAATTCTTATCTAACCTTGTAATGTTTTCTTGATTTACTATGATACAAGAACTAGAGATTTCTTCTGAAATGAAAATTAGGTTTTCAGCTCCCCTTATCAACCATTTTTCTAAAATGAATTTTAACAGCAGCATTTATTTATTTATAATAGCTGTCGTTCAAACATCAGTTGCTTACAGGGATAGGAAGCATAATTTCTCTTCTGTGCTATGGCATTGGCCATAAAGATCAAAGTCATACCTCAAGCAGACCTCTACAAAAACAAAACAAAATCTTCATTCTACTGCATGCCTCGAAGGCATTTTTGCTGTGCGAGAAAATTTTTGACACACTCATTTCTCAAAACTGATTTCAAAGGTTGGGGATCCTCTTGAGTATATTGGTGAAGGGTACAAAGCTCTTCATATAAGGGTATGAACTGACAACTCCCCGGTATAAAAGCTTTTGCTTATGTTGCAGGATCATTGGCTCCAAGTCATACCTAGAGGGGGGGGGGGGAGAATCTCTGAATTGTCCAGGGAAACTACAGTAATACAATCAATCACAGACAGCCCTTTAGACCAGGGGTCTCCAACCTTTGCAACTTTAAGTCTGAAGAACTTCAGCTCCCAGACTTCTCCAGCCAGCTTTAGACCACAGTTTCTATGTCTTGTAATTATGCTACTCACTGTCTAAAAAGGTTTATTGCAGCTCCCCCACTTCTCTCTAGTGTGAACTACAGTACAAAATGCAATATTGCAACAATGGGCATTTTAAAATGAGAAAAACCCAGCAAAAGATTCAAAAGCTCCAGAGCTCAGTGGAAAAGAGGAAGAGACAGTCACTCCATTCTGAATATGACACTAAATTTCATGGTTAATTTTTCCATTCATCCATGTCTTTCTACTCGGCTCCCTTTTGCACTAAATTATCTCTCTCACTCTATGCTTATGCTATGAGAAAAAGAGTGCTAGGAGCACAAAAAGAGAATGCATAACATTTGCTGGAAGAGGGCTGTTACCTAAGCTTATCTTGTTTATTTGCACTTCTCCTTCGAAATAAATGTTGGAAATATTCATAAACTTGATAATGGACTTTCCCATAACACTCAGGAAAGATATGCAAACTGAAGATAATATATGCCCCTGTGAGATTAAGAATGATTTGCTTGTGTCGGATTTATTTTGATGTTTATCAGAATTCATGAATGCATTTTTTGTCTTTTTTGGGCAATATTTTTCTATATCTTTACTAAAGATGAGCTATCCTTTGATAACTGAGCATAAGGATCAGTTACTTTTGGATAAAGCAAGGGCTACAGGCAAAGATAATAGATAGATGAGGCTACATCATTCTTGGCTGATCATTTCTCTGCTATAACTATAATCCTTTTGGATGGCTAAATGTTTAAAACTTTGGTAAATCTCTTTTAGGCTTCTGCTACAATTTTCCTTGTTTTTCATTTCAAAATGGCAGGAAGCTACATTTGGCAGTGTAGTCAGAGCTGCATCATCAGAATTGCACGTCACCCAACTTGACCTTCCGTATTCTCTGATTAATTTATGCCATTCACATAACATATATACTTATGAATAAACTCATCATGGATAAGCTAACCCATAAATTTTTAACCAAAATACCCTGAAAAGTGTGCCCTCTGTGGATAAGCTGATCTGCATTTTTCATAGTGTTTTGGCTAAAAAATTGTCAGCTGGCTTATTTATTGATGGATTTATCTATGAACATATACAGGAAATATAAGTAATGTTAAAAAGTATTTTTATACTCATAGATTAACCCATATGCAGATAAGCCAAACTCAACTCACTCATGCGCTCGTGACATCCCGTCTAGACTACTGCAATGCTCTCTACATGGGGGTCCCCTTGAGGTGCACCAGAAGACTGCAGTTAGTCCAGAATGCAGCCGCGCGAGCAATTATGGGAGCCCCTAGGTGCTCCCATGTAACACCGCTCTTGCATGAGCTGCACTGGCTGCCTGTGGCCTTTCGGGTGCGCTTCAAGGTGCTGATTATCATCTTTAAAGCGCTCCATGGCATGGGACCTAGTTATCTACGGGATCGCATCCTACCCCACACATCCCTGCGGCCGATTCGCTCCCACAGAGAGGGACTTCTCTGGGTGCCGTCCACTAGGCAATGCCAGCGGGCGACGCCCAGGGGAAGGGCCTTCTCTGTGGTGGGCCCAACCCTCTGGAACGACCTTCCCCCCGAACTTAGAATGACCACGGACCTCCGTTCTTTCCGTCTGAAACTCAAGACCTACTTTTTCCAACAGGCCGGCCTGGCCTAACTACCTAGCCTTTAGCCTGATATCAAATTGTTTTAATTGGTTTTTAAGGGGAATAGTCTTAATTTATTGTAAATTTTTAGCACAGGGTTATAATTTAATTTGATTTTATATTTTTTATATTGTCTTGTTTTTATATGCTTTTTTAATTTCCTGTGCACCGCCCCGAGTCCCTTTTTGGGAAAGGGAGCGGTATATAAGTTAAATAAATCCTAAATCCTAAATCCTAACATTTAGGAACATTTTGGCACCCAAAAGTCTTGGCTTATCCATGAGTAGATATCCCATATATCAGTGATGGCTAATAAAGGTGTGCCAAACCTTTTGTGCCCACCTACCTACTCATGCGCGCACGACACCACCCTGAGCCTGTCAAAATGGCCTCCCCCAGCCCTCCGGAAGGCCGAAAATCAACTCGCTGATGTATGCATGTGCGCCAGAGCTGAGGGCTGACATGCTGGCAAATATGGCTCTGCGTGCCACCTGTGTCGTAGGTTCACCATCACGGCTATATGTCATTCAAACATTCTTTTCTCTCTGTTCACACTGATACACACAATTGGATTATTGACACTCAGAATTGCATTCATACTCTCACCTTGGCAATTTATCTTTGCCCTCTCAGCTCTTTATTTTTGAGTCTCTCCTTTTGTGCCTGGCCATATGCCAATAATTATGCATCGCCTTCTCCTACATGCCTAGATATATTAGATTTGATGTCCAACTGGTCAGCATGACTGTGGTGCATGCTATTAAGGATTCTGGGGTTGGAATTCAACACGCAAACAGGTAACACGATTGGGTAACAAGGAATTTAATAATTCCTATATTTGTGGCATTCTAAGTCTGTGTTCTCTGACTTGTTTTCCTTCCAGAGTTTCCAACCACTGTGGCCACTTCTAATAATACCAGGTGTTGGAGTCAAAATCTAGAGGCAGCCCAGATTTGTGCAAGGATTTTATGAGAACCTAGGCAATTATATGCAGACCCTCTTTGGCAGTACTATGGCAGCTCAGTAATGATGTATGAGGGTTTTCCTGAGAATATGATGGGAAAGAAGCAAAACTGCTAGTTAGATCGACTTAGCATTGTCAGTTAAGTCTCCACTAGTTTTTTAAAATTCCAAATCCTTTATATCCAAATTACTTCTTCAACTTCTAAATGTAGTGTTTCCATGAGAGTCACTGAGTGAATTCCAAGGAGTAGGATAATTAAGAGTAAATCAGAGCTGAAAGACAAACCAAGAGGCAGGGTCAAGAAGCAAACTGAAAGTTATAGTTGAACTATATACAGTATCAGGAGCAGTTGTGGGATTCAAAATTTTTTACTACTGGTTCTGTGGGTGTGGCTTGGTGGATGTGGTGTGGCTTGGTGGGCGTGGCTTGTAGGCGTGGCAAGGGAAGGATGCTGTAAAATCTCCATTCCCTCCCTACTCCAGGGGAAGGTTACTGCAAATTCCCCATTCCCTCCCGATCAGCTGGAACTCAAGAGGCAGAGAATAGATGGGGGCGGGGCCAGTCAGAGTAGTGTTTACTGGTTCTCTGAACTACTCAAAATTTTATGGTGTTATAAAACTAGAATTGTATAGATAGAAACAAATGTTTTAGTGGTGATAATGTAGTTATTGAGATATCACTCACACATCTAGTGAAGGTGAACTCAGTTTCTAGATACTCTACTCTTTGTTTCTATTCCAGATGAATATCCTGACTTGTCTACAAAATGTGTCATGCGTGTTGACCAATAAATAGTATGAATCAGCTGAATACTATAACTAAATGTTCCGCCAGCGCTTAAAAACACATTTTTTCCATCTAGCCGGCCTGGCGTGAACTACCCGACACCGAACTGAGTATTAGTAGATCAAAGTTTTAATTTGGGGGTTTTAATTATGTTTTTAGCACAGGGTTGAGTTTAATGTAGTTTTTAGGAATATTTTGTATATTTGTATTTGTTTTTAACTTTCCTGTGCACCGCCCCAAGTACCTCTGTGGGAGATGGGTGCGGGATATAAATACAAATAAAATAAAATAAAAATACTGTTTATGAACAGTAAGATTTGCACTCTGTGGAGTCTTTTATAATGGAACTATACCAGTTTATGCATTTTGCTCTCTCATTTCTCGCTGTTTCTTTTGTATGGAAGATATTGATAATGCCTGTTAAGGTGGCAGTGTAATTGAACAAAATACAGTTCTATGTGTGTAGTTGGTATTTTATGATACCTTACACCCTATAGCACGGGTGTCAAACTCAAGGGCTGCTTAAATCTGGCTGCCTGGAAATATCAAAGAACCAACTCATGGTGTGTTTGCCAGCTAAAACGAGCCACATTTTTAGCTGGCACAATGCTGCTGGAGGCCGGGGAGGCTGAAAATGGGCTGCACAGGGCCTCTGTGTGGCCAGTTTTTGGCTGATTTTTGGCTGTCAAGAGTGCAGCAGGAAGCCATGGAGGGTGAAAATGAGGCAAAGGGGCCTTGCACGCCCCCCCCCCACTCCATGCCTCGTTTTGGTTGGTAAAGTGCTTCAGGAGGCCGTTCAGGCCAAAATGGGGCAGAGGGGCCCATGCGTAGCTCCCCTGGACCCCATTTTGACCATTTTGCAAGAGGCATCCCTCCCCTCTTGTCCCCACGCTCCCTGTCATCTCCCCACCCCCACCCCACTGGCTCACAGAGGAGAACTACAATGCTGATCCTGCCCTCGAAGAAATCCAGTTTGACTCCCCTGACCTACAGCAACATATGACACAAACATACACTTTCCATTTTGGGGTGCCTAAATGTAGAATTTTTTTAAACAGTAACCATTACTGAATTTTCTTGTTGTAAATATTCCACCTAGTTAAATTTAAGATTAGTCAATCATATTTTTGGTACTGTGATCCCTCCCTTCTTCTGAGCCATATGGAGTCAATTTGTTGACTTTTGCCAAAGGCACAAGCATGTAAGACCCTTTTAAAAAATACTTTAAAGAGCATTTGGAGCTTTAAAAAAATCTGGAGAAAAAATGTTTTTAAATGCTGTAACTTCAAAGGAGCAAATCTTCTCCAATCCCTCGGAACAGAAGAAAGAAGAAATACATGCAGGAATTTCTTAGGTATACCAGCACTGCTGGCATAGCTCTTTATAGTCTTACTTGTTATTACAGGCAGCACCAAACCCTCTTTTACTGCCAAGGTTAAGCTAGGAACATCAAGTAATAATGAACATTGAAGCAAATGCAGAAAAATATACTAACTATCCACAAGCAGATTGCATTAAAAACAATGAATAAACTACAAAGGGACATTCCAGATCATTGCCAGGTGCCTTTTTTTGTTCAGATGAAATCAGAGATCAGCTAATAATCATCTTTGCAAACCTTTGCAAACATCAGCAGAGGGAAATGATGAGTCACTGCTGAGTGTCAGGACTTGATTAGGAATGAAAGAGAAACAACTGGAAATGTAATTTTGCATAGCAAAGTAGGCACGGTTCTTGCACACTTTGGAGGCATTATAAATGCATTGAAAACATCTTCCTTTTCCTAGTGGTGATCAGGCAAATGGCTCTCTCAGGTTGAGGGCCACAACAAAATGCTTTCTTTTTATAAAAGTCTCTTTGCTGGTGTTTCAAACAAAACGTTCACTTCTATTTTTGTATATGTTTTACATTACAGCTAAGAATCCATGTGCCAAAGATCAGGGCTGGATAAACTTCAGAAATGAGAAAATAACTCTTTCATATCTTCATTAAAGTCCTTGCTATGTATTTATAAGTGTCTAATGCTAGAATTAATGGTCTCTTTTAATATATCCCAATATTTCCAGCCCAAGAAACCACACAGTGGTTTCTTGGGCTCAAATTCACGGTGGACCTTGTCATTCCTTCAGGGCAATTAATGTGTGACATGAAGTTGGAAGATATAACTTTAACCTTAAACTGTCTACTGTGGACCTCACCCCATTCCTAAGAGGTCTGCAAGGGGGTGTGCATAAGCACTCCAGCGTGCCTGCTATCCCTCTCCTACTGTCCTCATTTATTCGTGTCCTCATACTGTCCTCATTTCCTGTGTTCATGTCCATGAACACAGGAATGTTGTTCCGAGTTCTTTGTCATCATCAAAACACATTTTGGTCGACATGAAATTTGTTGCTGCTCAGAATCTCATAGGAGGAGAGGAGCAATTAGGATGATGCACCCCAACCAATGGCATTAGAGATCTGAATAAATTCCATGAATGAAGTCAAATACATTCCATTAGGAATTTTCCCACTGACTTCCCAGGCAGCTGTGCTAACTGCCTGATTGACTACAGAGCAGCCAGGTCATTTGACCAAATTACTCACTGACCATTCTCCCTTTGTGCTCCTTTTTTCACTGAGGAGCTTTAGGAAATAAAGGGACAGAAGGAGGGACAGAAATTGCAGCAATGGGTTTGCTGTCCCTTTGCTGGGTGGGCATGGCCGTGGTGGGTGTGGCCTAGTCGGTCTCCTGCACCACAGTGGGGGTGGGTGGTGGGTAGGGGGGAACATTTTACCCTCCTCAGGCTCCAGAGGCTTTCCCCGAACCTCTGGGAGGGCAAAAACTGCTTTCCCGGGGTTCAGGAGACCTTCTGGAGGCTGGAAACAGGTCTGTTTCCAGACTTCTGAAACCTCCAGTAGGCCCATTCCTCCCCCACCTGCCTGACCCTCTGCATGGGTCTTGCACTTACCTGGCATGATGAACAGGCCATGTGGAGACTGTTGAGAGGAGTGAGGTGGGGTGGGCTTGGCCAGCCATGAGTGGCATTTGGGAGTTTGCCGAACTGTGCAGAATCCTAGCTAGAGGATCACCTGAACCCATGCAAACCTCCAGCAGCCCTCCCCTGGACATAAGTGATCACAGAGAGAACTCAGTAGATTCCAGTCTACTGCTGAAGAAGATTGTAATACAGGTTGTACCAGGAAGGATAATTCTAGGAAAGGTCGTCTTGTAATCTATTTTTAGTTTTCTTTCGATTTTTTTGAATATTATAACCATGATCGATACTGTTCAGAATGTTCATTATTGACACACCATCCATTTTGAAGTGATGTAATCATTTAATAGTTCTAGTAATGGTAATTATGAATTATTGCTTCGCAATAATTTATTGTAGTCTCTTTATTACTGCCCCAAAAGGTAGTGTAGGAGCTTTCATGTGCACGAAATGTTTCCCATATATCTGCCAGATGGAATAAATGAAAGCATTCTTCAGGATGAAGTGGGAGGGAGGTTCTCTGGCATAATTAGTCTGGATACAGGAACAAGAACCACCCTCCTGTCCATAGAATAGAACAGATGGGAAGCACCATCTGCTTGAGTCTGGACTGTATGTTCCATGGGAAAAAGAAAAGACAACACAGTTCCCTCCCCATTTTTTCTCTTTTAAGTTTTTTTTCTTTTAGAAATATTTATTAAGTCTATTTTTCCCTATCCCTCTTCTTCCCATACAACTTGTTACAGAATTAATGGCACTGTATTAGAATCTTGCAACCTTCCTGGAAAGTAAATTTGCTATTATTGCCTGAGTTGCCCCCAGCAACTTCAGCTTGGGTTATCATCTGCCTACTATTACATAAAAGGCCAAGAGAGGTATGAATTGCAGAGATGTCTTAAAAGATGATAGTAGGGATTATTAGATCTTCAACCAGAGAATTCTGGAAGTTTGCCAACCCTCAGCCCTAAGGAAACTGGCTATGGCTAGAACACAGAAACATAAACAAAGTTTGTGCTTTAGCAGGATAAACAGCCATCAAGACATTGGAGAGTCCAATTCTTGCTCAGGTTACTTTTACAAGAAATGCTGCTCCTACCAGCATTAATACTTAACCGTATCTATATTAAGGCTGGTAGGGCCTGGTGTTCTGAATCCCTATGGCTATTTTATGCTAAGACTGTTTCCTAAATAGTTTTGGGGCATTTCTAAAAACTCTGTTTCTAGCTTTGCTGATAGACAGTAAAACCATGAATCGGAGTCCTTGGATAACAATAGAGTGATCTCAACTTGTGAAAATCCTCAGGCTCTGAAATTCTTTTAAGTGTTCCTTGCGCTTTGGGGACATGGCAAGACAGCCGATGCTCTTGAAACAGCTGCTTAGAATACAATTATATTTGGGGATGAATGTAGCAGAGATACTGGAGAGAGGAAATAAATAATGGTAACATCCCGTTGAGAACCTTCATCTTTTCATAACTGTATGGTCTTGAAAAAAACAAAACAAAAATTCTAAGCTACTTTGGAAATGTCTCTCACTACATATTGAAAGAATGCTGGGGGAGCAGGGACATGCAAGGGGCAGCGGAAGCTCAACCAAATTAATAGCTTTATGTATACCTATTCTATATAGATAGGAGAGATATAGATTCTCTCATATCTTGAACCATTATTCTTCTGAGAAGGGAGCTATTCTCATTGGCTGTTGCAAAAAAAATGCACAACCAAGGTGGACAATAGATATATATTATTTTGGATACACACTGCCCCCAGTTGCCAGTTCTCACAAATTAAAATAAAATCCTGAGCCTTGGCATTATAAATAGCCATGTTAAGATATATTTATTGCTGATATTATTTATTTAGGAAATATTCACATGTTTAGTTTGATAGGATGGTGTATGTGTCTTGCTAAAGAAACTACCTTCACTTTCTTACTATTGTCAGTTACTTGCAAACCTTAGGGTCATTAGGCTTTTCTTAATTTAAACAAAAATGGAGGTTAAATAGTTATATACCCAAACAATAATAAATTAAGAAAGGTTCTTTTAAGGAAACTTGTAATGATTCATAGGTATTGGTTGTTAATCAGCATTTAATTAATAAACTAACAGCATAATTCTTATTCCCTGTTTTTAGAAAATTTAAAGAATTAAATCAAATGGCACATATGATTAGGAATTTTAAATACTTCTTAGAAAGCTCACATCCTACAAATTTATGCAAGGATGCAACATTTTCATTCTGTTTCATTAAATATTATAGAACCTCATATTTTAAAAATGTAAAGAGCATTTTGACATAATTACATTGCTGTTATATATAACATATGCATTTAATATCTGTAAACAATTACAGAAGTGGTGAGCCCATTTCATAATTTGAACCTTGTAATTTGTGTTTGCTTACTGATCTCCTTTTTGAAAGAACTATGGAAAATTGCAAGGAATGTGTATCCACCAAATAAATTGTTTTGTTTGTCTATTTTTTGTGCCAGGTTTTGATGTGTACAGTATACTTGCCATTAGAGTTCTGTTTTTTTCTTTTCTTAAGTAAAACAAGTGCAAAGGATTGAACAGACACATTTTACTTCTACTTATGGAGGGAAATCCACCTAGTTTCAACTACGGCATTGAATTTGGATCTAGGAGGGGACTCTAGGGAACGAAAAGGGAATCTCGGCAATGCATACATATACAGTAGCCTCTTGGCCATCAGTTCTGCTTTTACAGAAGGCGGAATCCTGCTTCTTCTGCCCCAAGTAAGGTAAATTCAGAGAGGGCAGCATAAAACTGATCAGATTCCAGAGAGAATAGGAGCTGATCAGTGGTGGGTTTCAAATTTTTTTAGAACCTCTTCTGTAGGTGTGCTCTGCTTTGTGGGAGTGGCTTGCCGGCCACGTGACTGAGTGGGAGTGGCTTGGCAGTCATGTGACTGGGTGGGCGTGGCCAACTTGTAAAATGTGGTGAAACCCACTTAACAACGCTGTTGCTTAGCAACCAAGATGTTGGGTCAGGAACTCTGGCATTGAAGCACGCAAGTCTTAAAGCTGTCAAGTTACAAGACCCTTGAACCCCTAACCCTTTAGGGGAAAAAAACCCAGGGGTGTTCAAACTTGCCAGCTTAAAGACTTGTGGACTTCAACTCCCAGAATTCCTCCTCTCGCTCTTCCTCTTGATGATGGGCAGACGGGCGGGGGGAGGGAGCTGGAACCGGTTCTAAACAACACTGTACATTTGTGGAACCTCTTCTATAGAAGAGGTTAGAACTGGCGGGAACCCACCCCTGGAGCTGATGGTATAATCTAGAAAGTAGGCTGTTACAGATGATGTTTAATGAAGAGCTATGACAGAACCATTTGTCTTGCAAACATTATACCCTGAAAAAAAAAATCCTCTTACTGCAACTGGTTAGCCATCCATACAGACTAGCTGGTATAGGAAAATATTGAGTAGAAAAGGTTTTGTACAGTAGCTAAGCAACCCTCCCGCAGCTGTGGAAACTTCATAATAGGAAGTAAGGCCATATGTAGCAGTTCCTCCGAGGCAGTTGCCAAGGAGCTCTGAGAATTGCATAGCAAACTAACTAGTTCTGTGTTGCTATTTTTGTTAATAGAGTTCCCTCCCTCACTGTAATTGTTGATTTCAAGATTAGTTTGTTGCAATAAGTGACAACTAATGTTTACTATTTTCTTTCTGTAGAAGTGAAATTTGAAATATGTTAATTTAAAAAAAAAGGTAAACATCTATCTACTTATTAGATATCTGACTTTCTTCTAGGGTAAAGGAGCTATTGGCCCAAAGCAGGGATGAGTTCCTGCCACTTCTAACCTCTTCTATAGAAGAGGTTCCACAAATCTACAGTGTTGTTTAGAACCGGTTCCAGCTCCCTCCCGCCGCCCATCCGCGCATCATCAAGATGACGAGCGAGATGAGGAATTCTGGGAGTTGAAGTCCACAAGTCTTAAAGCTGTCAAGTTTGAACACCCCGGGGGTTTTTTTCCCTAAAGGATTAGGGGTGAAAGGGTCTTGTAACTTGACAGCTTTAAGACTTGCATGCTTCAAATGCCAGAGTTTCTGAGCCAACATTTTGGTTGCTAAGCAAGAGTGTTGTTAACTGAGTTTCACCACATTTTACAAGTTGCTAAGCAAGAGTGTTGTTAAGTGACTTTCACCACATTTTACAAGTTGGCTACACCCACCCAGTCACATGACTGCCGAGCAACTCCCACCCGGTCACATGGCTGGCAAGCCACTCCCACAAACCAGGCCACACCTATAGAAGAGGTTCCAAAAAAAATTGAAAACCACCACTGGCCCAAAGTCATCATGAATGAGTGAGAGTCTGAACCCCTGCCCTAGTTCAACATCTACAACAACAGCTACATTACAGTGGTCCATCTGATTTAGGGGGACCCAGTCCAAATAATAATCTATGACGTCCTCCTTCTTCTCCTCCTCCTCCCTCCTTCCCTCCGTGAAATATCAGACAGAAAGTTCATTGTGATATTTGGAATATACAATTTTGATGCATTTGGTTTCTACCCAAAACCTACAATGGTTCTGAACCTGTTTTGTACCAGCAAGTCTTGGATGCGTATATTTCAAATTAAACTTCAGAGGCAATACATAAGAAACTAATTTCCTATATTCAGTCAAAACAGGTTGACTTGGTAGAGGTTTATTCAGAGGAAATTTTAGTCCAGGTCATGCTATTATCTTTATCAATTATTGCTTGAAAGGGTTCACTAAGACCTCTGCTTCAGCTATAATAATTATCAACCTGCTAATCAATACTTGCACTATTTATTAAAACTTCATCTCTGTCTCTCTCCTTTCCTCTTTCTATCTGCATCACGAAGGGCTGAACTGAATTACTTTAAAGGGTGTTTTTCTTTTCTTTTTTACTTCTGGGATTACAGACTTTCCTACTTTCATGTATGGAAATTCCTTATAAACTGCAATTGCTGCTAGCAAAAATAAACCCAGAAAATAAAGCAAATGCTTCTTTTTTTAAAAAAAAAAATACAAATTTAATAAATCAAGTGTTTTGTAGAAAATGTAGCCATTACCAGTTATGAGTAAACTAATTAAGATTGTATCTGAAATAAATGACTAGGGATCAGGCAAGTGCTCTGATGAGACGACTTGGGAGTAAAAATACATTCTAGGTCAGTCTTTCTTAATATCGTGCTCTTCATCTCTGTGTAATCCCCATTATTTTTACTCCCCAGACATTTAGCCCTAACTATTACCAGAACTTTAAGTTACATACGTGAGGGGGAAAAAAATCTTTAAATTGAAGAACAAAAGTACAATGCAGGTAGTTCTCGGCTTACAACCACAATTGATCCCAAAATTTCCATTGCTAAGCAAGGAAGGTATTATGTGAGTTATGCTCCATTTTGCAATCTTTTTGCCATGGTTGTTAAACGAATCATTACAGTTAAGTAATTGTGCAGTCGTTAGGCAACTCTAACCCCATTGACTTTGTTTGTCAGAAGCTCCCTAGGAAGATATATACGAGACCGCCTCCTGCTACTAGCTATATACGAGACCGCCTCCTGCCCCATACATCCCTTCGTCCGATCCGCTCCCACAGAGAGGGTCTTCTTCGGGTGCCGTCGACGGGGCAATGCCGGTTGGCGACACCCAGGGGAAGGGCCTTCTCTGTGGCGGGCCCGGCCCTCTGGAACGACCTACCCCCCGACCTCCGTACTATCTCGGACCTCTGCCTCTTCCGCCAACGTCTTAAGACGTATTTATTCCAACAAGCCGGCCCATTTCTGACTTTTTAAGAAAATAATTTATAATTGGCAAGGGTTTTAACATTGGGTTTTAGCACGGGTTTATTAATTTAATACTTTTTAATAGATATTTATTGTATTTTGTGTTTTTAAATAATGCCTGTGCGCCGCCCTGGGTCCTAACAAGGAGAAGGGCGGGGTATAAATTTAACTAATAAATAAGATTGTGTCAACTCGCAAAGCATCCCTGGCCTGCCCTTGCCATAGGCAAGAGGGAGGGAAACTGATGGAGCAGCACAGGAGCCACAACCAGAAGCACATTCCACACATACCTTTCTAAAGGTTGTATCCTAGGTTACCTGCAACAGCCGGAGGGGCGTGACCTCTACAGCCCATGAAAGTGCTCTATTGGAGAATGATTTATGACACACCCTGGGGGTAGGGGGGGACAGGGTCATAATTGGGCCGTAAATTACATGGAGTCAGAGCTGGCTTCACTTAGGTACGTGCTGACATGTTGCTCCTAATAAATAACTGGATTTCTTTTGAAGCTTGTCTCGAGTCTCATGATTTAATTAGGACATCTGTTGGAACCCTGACAGGTTGTAAATGACAATCCTAGAACTCTGGGATGCTGCAACCAAATTAAATACATGCCAGTTGCCAAGAATCTAAAGTTTGATCATCTGACAGTGGGGATGCTGTGATAGCCATAAGTATGAGAACTGATTATACCTAAGTCATCTTTTTAAATGTCATTATAATGTTGAACATTTATTAAACAAATAGTGGTAAGTGGAGGACTATCTGTATCTGATGTCCTGACTTTCCACTAGGCTATGTATTTTTGGAGACAAGATTCCCCTTCTGCCTGCTTCCTTACTTCTGCACATTACAGCAGGTTTTCAGATCTTGAACTACATTCTCTCTTAATCAAATAAAAACTCCATTTAACAATGAGTTGTACCATAGCTGTACTCCCATGCCTTGTATATTGGACTGTTATAATACTTCCAGTTCTTGGTGATAAAAACTTTAAAGTAAATTCCATGTAACTGATTTGATTTTATATTGATATAATTTTGGAAATCTAGGGAATCAACATTTACTTATTTTTTTCTTCTGGTAATAATTCATACCTATACACTATTTGTTTAATTTGAAGTAGCTACCATATATTTACACATAACTGCATAAATTCTCTTCCCCGACATTAAATTGTTTCTGTTTATTCAATATCAAATTATTTCCAAACTGATGCAGAAAGTTTATGTGAATAGGACTGAACCAAATTCAAAATTCAACCTTGGTGGAACAAACAGTAAAAAGCAAAAGGCCAGAAAAGAGGCTTTGGTTGTGTTTTGAAGTAAACAGAATCATAGTGATTTTTGAGGTTCTTTGTAGTTCCCAGCAGGATGCATACGTCAGTTGCCAACTTTTTGAGGGAAAGTTATAAAATCCAGATTTAGTAGAACCAGGTAACACAAAATAATAAAACCTATTTGCGTAGATTTTGATGAATATAGGAAAATTCCATACTCTGAACTCCAATTTGAAATCTTTGTAACTTGTGGGATTTATAAAAATGTAACAAAACCTTTGAAACTGATATGAAGTAAATTGTGTCATGCTGGTTTGGGATATTCTATAGCTATAGGCAAGTACCTTACTCAATATTGTAAGGAATATAAATACTATGAAAGCAGTATCAAGTTTTGCCATATATATTGGTAAATATAGCAATACTGGAGTTGTAGGTGTTTATCTGAATCCCAGTTTAAAATGACTACATTTTACCTGTGGACATGAAATCCAGGCCTGGAAGTATAAAATAGTACCCCCAAAAAATCATATTTTGGAGTTATATACCTGTATCAGTATTCTATGTTTATAACTGCATTGTTCACAATAGCCTTTTGTTACACTAAATTGGTTTTTTTTTAATCCCATCAATTAGAATGACTTTAAACTGGAGTTCAGAGTATGCACTACAAAAGAAATGTTTGTATATTCATCGAAATCTATGCAAATAGATTTTATTACGGTGTGTTATCTTGTTCTACTAAATCTAATTCTTCTTTTCTAAGGGCTAAGAAAGACTAAATTAACCACCAGCAGAAACCTAAATTCTTTCAAAACCAATAATTTGGCTGGGCACGACCAGCCCTTGACAAGTACCTTTGTTCTTCATTTTATTATTAAACCACCTGGTTGGCATTGTTCCTCTTCTTCCTGAAGATGTGTCAATATGTCTGATGCCACTTATTTGCCTTCCAAACCTACACATATCAATCTGCAATTTCTCAGAGGACTCTGACCCCTGCTCATCTGAGAGTCATGATATAAATAACCATGCACGGAAATGAAAACACTGATTGGGATTTAAATACCATTTACATAAAACTCTGACTTGAGTACTAATTAATTAAATTATGATCAGTGCATCTTGCTGAGGCTTTGTGATCCGACAATCAACAGGGTGGGTGAAGTCTTTTGGTGGACTAATAATTCACTGCTACGAACCTACCAGGAATGGATACTGTAATTCTTATGGTATACAATGTGAAGAGTTTGAGGTACATTAGTTATACATCCTATTGTTACTCAAGTATCTCTCACTATGAAAAGACATCTTAGCAAGCATCAAGGTGCACACTTCCTGAGTGTTGAGAGTGAGCAGGTAAGATTTTGCATGGCCATTATTACAAGAGAATTAAAATAAGAACGCTCTTTTCATTTTCATCTCTATGTAAGTACATGCATACATTGTCCCCAATTTTTCTGTTCTGGACATCTGTTCCAAAAGGCAGTATTTTCTACAGGTTGTTATCAAGACCTACTCTTGGAGCAGCAGAAGAAGAGTTTGATCTAATCAGACTATGGACAGCTCTGGAAAAAAAGGCAGTAGAAAAACCAAGGAGTAACCTCTGCCCTGCTGGTGTCTCCAGATCAACCTTTTCCAATTTGGGGATCTCCTGATGTGTTGATTTCTGGTTAATAATTTCCCCCTGGAATGGCTAGTGGTCTTCCTGATTCTGTTTCATTTTTATTCTTGTGTCGATTCTTTCAGTTTTATAGTATGTTCATCACATTACTGAAAGAAGAAGGCATAATTTCTATATGATAATATAATGTCCAAGGATGCAGCAAGCTCCTATAGATAGGTTTGATGGTCAATCATTTTCAAAATCAGTATGATCTAAAATCAGGGTGCTTTCAAGTTTTAGGAATTGTGCTGCTTGACAGGTGATTGATACATGCTGGGAACTGAAATCAAACATTAATTGTGCTCCTTCCATGCTTATTATTACTAGAACTTTCATAGAAGGAGAAAACCTCAGAATCATCAGCATTGATGATATTACATAGTTGGTTAATGAAATGTTTGCAAGAAACAACAAAACTCAAAGAGGTTTGCAAGGGCACCTGAACTATACATATTCTCTTCTAGTGGGACTCTCATAATTTCAAACTCAGCAGAAATAATGAAAACAATAAAAAAAAAAAAAGCCAGCAGTATTCATTTTAAACTTTTGACTGAAGCATGAACGAGTATTTTACGAAGCTTCTTTTGATGTTTCAGATTGATATTGACTATGGCAGAGTGTAGCTGGGAGGAGATGCATTTATCTTTAGACTATGAAGTAGCCCTAAATGTTTCAACTTACTCCCCTTCTTTCGGCCACCACCCCCTCTGCTCATCAGTGGGCTGAACACATCCTGCTTGCTGTGGTAGATGAAGAGCAGGAGTAGCTTTAGTACTGAAAGCATCCATTCTGCAAATGGGATTCCGGCAATCCTTGTGCCTGAACTAAGCCAAAGGGCTTTATTGATCACAGCAGGGCCAGGGTCCTGTAACTCACTGTTTGTTTGAGCATATATCACCCTATTTTAATCTCAAAATAATATTGCTGAAATTGCAAAGGAGACACAAATATATCCCCAAAGTAGGCACAATTGTTAGCTAAAATATAACCAGGGGTGGGCTTCAAAAATGTCAGCAATGGGTATGGCCATGGTGGGCCTGGCGTAGTTGGCCTCCTGCACCATGGTGGTGGGGGTGGGGGTTGTTTTCATCTTCCCCAGACTCCTCGAGCTTCTGGGAGGGCGAAAACTGCCTCCCCTGGGCTCCGGAGGCCTTTGGGAGGCCCATTTTGTCCCCTCCCTGAGCCTCCATACACTTACCTCGCATCCAAAATGGGCCACGTAGAGACTCGTGGGAGGGGTGGGGTGGGTGGGGCCAGCCAGGGATGGGATTTGGAGGTTCTCTGAACCCGCCATAATGTTAGCTACGGGTTCTTCCAAACCTGGGTGAACCTGTAGCAGCCCACCCCTGAAAATAACATAAAAACAAAGGTGAGACTACATACCCATGTCTTCTGAGAGCTAAAGGGCCAAACAAGTTTGATCTTACCCACTCTGGGAAGATTATGTTGGAAGATTTTATAGTAACTATCTAGAGAATATTGCTGACTTAGAATTTGGGACTGGAAAGACCTTACTTCAAATCCTACTACAACCATGGAAATCAATGGTGATTTGGGAGAGTTTTTGTTTTGCCTCAGCCCAACCTGCCTCGTAGGGTTGTTGTGAAGATAAAATGAAAGGGGACATCTTGACTTCTTTAGAGCAAAGACAAAATATAGTTACAACTCAAAAGGTAATTAAGCACGGCACACAACAGCCACTTTCCCCCTCAGACAGGTTCTTTCATGCTGTGTCTTTTTTCTATTGGCAGAAATCCATAAATTTGGAGTAGTCATGGTAATTAAGAAAAATATTTTTTATTGTCAAGTCTCTTGAGTGCCCCACCACAAAGTTCTGACCTTCCCCAAATGCCACTAAATTGAGGAAACCCTATATTTATAATCATGCCTCAGTTTCTTAGTTATTCTGTTAGCTATTATTTGTGGTACTTTCCATGTATGTACTGAGAAAGTTCAAAATTCAAAACATCTGTTGGAGTAAATGGCTATATTATACCATTATTATTATTATGGTAAGCAATGCAGACAACCAGATGTTTAGACTGGCTTTGCCATTTTTGTCCATATATTCACTCTTTCCCAATAGGCACCTTGGGAATAGGCCAATGTTGTTGTTTAATAATAGTAAGTACTGTCACAGGTACCTGTTTTAAGTAAAGCTTCCTTTTGCAATTGACCAATAGTGATTTTCTCTATGCCAATGGTGCTCAAGTGCTGCTCCAGATGTTGTGTGATTGCACTCAAGGTGCCTATTGCTATTACTATTGATATTACCTTTGTTCCCGGTTGATCTGGAGCTCTGTTATTGGCTGCAGAGGGCTTTCCGGACAGTTCTAACAGTGAAATGGAGGCTAGGGGTGCTGTGTGAGTCAATCTGGACCTTGTTTCTTGGTTTTCCAGAAGGCCTCTGATGGCAAAAGAGAAGCTGGGAGGCACCACATGCATCAATCCTGTTACTCAGCTGCAGAGGGCTTCCCGGAAGGTTCTGATAGCGAAACAGAGGCTAGGGGTGACGCGTGTGAGCAACAGCAAGTGGCGGCAGAAGTGGGCTAGCAACAGGCTCCTGCTGGGCAGGGCTGTCAGTGCCACTGTGGCAAGGTGAATCAATAATTAGACCCACCTAAAAGAAAGCCCTTGTTTCTTTTTCGGGGGTCAGAAGAAAAAAAGACTGGGGCTTCTTTTCAGGGAATCATTTTGTCTTGCCATACCTCTTTTTTAGTCTTCATTTGATATTTTTTCCCTTATAAACCAGTTTGATCTCCTTGGTATTCAGTAAGCGTTCCTGGTATACTAGCTTCAGTACATCTTTTCCACTGTCCTTCAGATAGTCTTCCTGTGCCCTTTTTTATTTTTCAGTTGTTTGGTGTATGCAACATTATCATGTTTGGTTGTACAATCAGCCAGATTTTTAGACAGAATTTAGCATTTCTTTCCATCTATTGAGTCCCTTTCAAGGACCTGGTTTAAGCAGATATTGTTTGGTGGTATTAAAGGTATTGTCAAAGGTTGTAATCTATCCAAAAGAGCTGCCTTTTTCAATTGACTAATGGTAATTTTGCCAATGCCAATGGTGTTCTTGTGGTTCTCTTAATATTTGTTTCCCTTTCTCCAATTTGTCTTCTTAGCAATAGTGATAGCACTTAGATTTATATACACCTTCAGACTACTTTACCACACTCTCTGAGCAGTTTACAGTGTCGGCATATTGCCCCCAGCAATCTGGGTCTTCATTTTACCAACCTCTGAAGGATGAAGCCTGAATTAACCTTGAGCAAGTCAGGATTGAACTCCTGGCAATGGGCAAAGTCAGCTTGCAATATTGCATTCTAACCATTGCTTCATCATGGCTCCTGTTTTTTTTAAGTTAAATCTTTCAAAGTCAATATTTCTTATCTTCTTTTATCTTGTGTTGATGTTAGCATTTCTCCTTCTGCTAGTAATAATGATGATATCTTTATATCTTTTCATTTCTTTCTAAGATTTTATTCTTACTAAATCTTGCAATTCTTCTTCTCAAATATTGCCAGATATGTTCTTTCAATTTTTGTAGATTTTTACTTGGGGTACTGCATGTTCTTTTAGTTAGATTGTAATGTTATTTTAGTTGGTCTTTCCTTGTTTACTTTGAGTCTTTTACTGCAGTTTTGTATTCTGCTGGCATCTTGCATTTCTGCATACAAATATGATTACAGTTTTCCCATTCTGTTATCTTTGTGCTGGTTACACTTTTCTCACTCAGTTTAACATTTTGTAATTTCCATTTACCTGGGTTTTTCATTCTTCATCTTTACAACCTTTTGGTAATTTTTGTTACATTCTTCCTGTGTTTCATTTATTGTTCCCTCAAACAGTGGCTGTTAACAGTCAATTGCCATTTTTAAAAAATACCAGAAAGTAAAATGAAAGGAAATGCCTTATAATTAATTTATTTCTGATACCTAATGCATACAATGTTTATGTTTGACCTTGTTCATCAATCTATATTTTCTTTCTAATTTTGCTCTTTATTATTTATCAAAATATAAAACCATTAAAAATGATTACTGTTGCTTTCTCTGTCAGGCTTAAATTATTTGTCTGTAATCATATTGTTTGATTTTAGTGCTCAGTTTTCCATCACGCACTAGTACTGACTGAAGATCATATAACTAAGACACACATTACCACAGAATGTAATTAGGACAGTTCAGTTCTTCTACTATAGGCCTCTCACTCTCAATAATCAACATTTTGGAAGTCTAGTGAAATTGACAAATCATGTTCCATTGTAAGAGTCTAAGTCTCTCTTGTAAAGACTTTAAAAACTAATCCCAAAATCACTTCCTGTTCCGGCTTCTGGCGGTGACGGACGAGTCCTGGGACTTGTCCGCCGTTTTGTTCTTTTTTCTGCCCCAAACGGGGCGGGGTGCCCCTTTTTTGGGGGGACCCTCCGTAGGACCGGCTTGCCTGGACCTGTGTAAACCTTATAGGGAAGGGGTAAGGTGGGGAACACCCTATCAAACCATTAGTTAGCTTTAAATTAACATAGTTGTAACTAAATTAAATTTGTTAAGTATTCATTTTTAAGTATATTTTAAAGAAATTGGTTCTATCTCTAGCAAAAATTGCATCCTTAAAATTTTCAGTGCTAAGTACAGAAAATTAGTAAGATAAATTCCATAAAATTCAAGAATATCCCCTTTTTATCCTAAAAACAATGTCTAAGTACTTAATAACCAAAGCTTATAACTTACCAGGAATTAACATAACCTCCGCCAATATGGCCAGTGGTAAGATTATTAGTGAAATCATTTTTACCACATGTCCATCAGATTCTAGATAATATGAATTATATTACACATCCTTTTAACAGGTAAAAGATGTAGGAATTGCTCTTCTGTTGCTTTTAGGACATACCACTTATGACTTAAATTTATTTTTATATTTTGCCTCACTAGTAATTTCTTTATTGTGCTTTATCAGACTCACCATCATTATTTTTGTTTTAATACCTGTTCTAATTAGCTTTAGAAACCTTTCTATCAAAGTTCTGGCAGTAAAGGTTTGATCATCTTTCACAATAATTATTTTGAAGATAAAACTTCAGTAATGCTCAAGTTTCAAGGAATTTATGGGACCTGCTGCATCAAAGATTAATTTCCGGTGACAAACTGCAGAATGGGAAAAAGCCTGCTTGAATTACTTACTTCCAATTCGTGCCTCTGTAATCTCTGCAGCATATGACTGGAAATAAGCTTCCTTCTGTACTACACCTTAATGTCATCAAGCTCCCCCTCTCCTACTCCTCTTGTTTTTAAATGGTCATTTTATAATTCTATCATTCTCACAGAAAAGAAGGATTACATTTTGTGGTCAAAGGTCAGCCATATTCCATTCTATCACCTTGTTTGAAATGGGAGTACTCTGTTCTCTAACTTGCCTTCTTCAAATGTGTATGTGTGTTTGTATGGCATCTATGTGACATACTTGTATGAGGATCAGGGGGGTTATTTTTTGCAGGACAATTAGAATAGGGTAGATACTCTCTGTGCATTTGCTAGTGGTTAGGGGTAAGGTTTGTATGCACAGTGCTGAAGCTGGAGGAGAATGGAGGCCTGGAGGATGGGGGTATGGAGAAGAAAGGCCAGTATTAGAGACTATCAGTATAGTTATGGGTGAAGGACAAGAAAGGTAGCTGTGCAGAAGGCAAAATTCAGAGTGGGATAGGGACCTCAGAAAGGTAAGATGTTGAAACAGATGGTCTCAGAGTGAGGTGGACTGAAGTGGAGTTCGGTAGATTTGCATGGAGGAGATAAAATTAGAAGTGGTAAGGTCTAGGCAATGATGGTGAAGGACGAAAAGTGGCCTCCAGTAGCACTCAACAGGCCAAAAACATAGCGCTCGGAGGCCTCCTGAGGCACCTCTTGAGGCATCCGCGTGCCCCGTTTTTGACCCCCCCACCTTCAGAAGAGAGAGAGAGAGGCAGAGACAGAGACAGAGAGACAGAGACAAAGAGAGAGGGGGAGAGGGATAGAGAGAGAGACAAGACACACACACAGACACACAGAAAGAGAGAGACAGAAAGAGAGCAAGAAAGACAGGGAGGGAGGGAGGGAGGGAGGGAGGGAGGGAGGGAGGGAGGGAGGAAGGGAAAGATGTATGTATGTATGTATGTATGTATGTATGTATGTATGTATGTATGTATGTATGTATGTATGTATATTTGAAAGCCGTCTCATCTGAAGACAAGAAGCAGCAGCAGCGAAAATGACTGCCATGAATACCCAAGACTGTGCTGGAGTGGAGAAAGTAAATGGAATGTGATCTGTATTAATAGTAGAATTATATGGATTGAAGAACTGGAAAGAATATGAAATACCCAAAATGTATAAATGATCATGATTGATGCTAAAATTGTATAAGGAGATATTGAAAAATGAAAGAATGAAGGATGAGACTTTGATTTAATTAAGGAAATATGAACAACAAAATAAGTGGAAAACACATTTTTGAATATTATAGCAATATGAAAGGGGGGAGTTAAAATAGGGATAGAAAATAGTGGAGGGAAATAATTATATATTAATATGTTAAGAAATACAAAAGGACAGAAAGATGGTTCAGAAAGGAAGGGTGATAATAAAAGATGTATAAATAATATGAAATAATGGAAATGAAATGTAATACTTAGGAATAATAAGACTATGTTTATGTGTACTAAAATGTATGTTACACAGTTATCACACCATTCCCGCAGTGATATGCATAAGGAATATAAAAAATAACAATTTGATTGGGAGTGTTAGGATATTCAGCCTTATATTGGGTTGACAATATATATGAGCCTATGTTCTTAAGAAGTAGCTTTAAGAACTGTTTGAATCTGATTGGCTGTATCAGCTATACTATATAATCAAGGTCAGGAATGCAGCTCATTCCCTGTTCAATTCCTTGTGATCCTATGTTTTCCTGATTGCCGTTTGAGAAGCTGAAGAGGGAGGAGGAGGATTGTTTTGCATCACTGTGAGATAATTCTGTGTTTGGTGTAGGACTGTTATCATTGTTAGTCGGAAGAAGTATTTTAGTTGCTACAAAGTAAAGACTATTTATTTTCTTACTATCACTGTTTTAGAGTTTGTTGTGGTTTACAGCAACGTATTTATTTATTTATTCAATTTATACCCCGCCCTTCTCCAAACGGACTCAGGGCGGCACACAGGAAAATTAAAATACATACAAAACATCATATAAAATTTAAAAAACTAATTCAATGAATCCTGTGCTAAAACCAGATTAAAATCCCCAAATTTAAAAACTATCTAAAAGTCAGTTTAGGGGGCTACGCTAGGCCGGCTAGATGGAACAAATGGGTCTTTAGACACTGGCGGAAGAGGCGGAGGTCAGAGATGGTGCGAAGTTCAGGAGATAAGTCGTTCCAAAGGGCTGGACCTGCCACAGAGAAGGCTCTCCCCCTGGGTGTCGCCAGTCGGCATTGTCCGGCCGACGGCACCCTGAGGAGGCCCTCTCTGTGGGAGCATATTGGTCTGAGGGATGTATGGGGCAGGAGGCGGTCTCGCATATAACTAGGCCCCGAGCCATGGAGCGCTTTAAAGATGGTCGTCAAAACCTTGAAGCGCACCCGAAAGACCACAGGAAGCCAGTGTAGCTCGCGCAGGATAGGTGTTATGTGGGAGTGTCTAGGTGCTCCCGTAATCACCCGCGCGGCTGCATTCTGGACTAACTGCAGCTTTCGAGTGCACCTCAAGGGAAGCCCCATGTAGAGAGCATTACAGTAGTCGAGTCGAGAGGTCACGAGGGCCTGAGTGACTGTGCGAAGGGCATCCCGGTCCAGTAAGGGGCGCAATTGGCGCATCAGGCGTACCTGATGGAAAGCCCCCCTGGCCACGGCTGCCACATGGTCCTCCATGGACAGCCGGGAATCCAGGAAGACACCCAAATTGCGCGCCCTCTCCACGGGGGCCGGTGTTTCGCCCCCAATGGCCAGAGTTGGAATAATCTGGCTGAACCGGGGTGCCGGAAGCCACAGCCACTCAGTCTTGGACGGGTTGAGCCTGAGTTTGTTACTACCCATCCAGATCCGTACGGCCTCCAAACACCGGGACATGACCTCGACGGCATCGTTGGGGTGGTCTGGGGTGGATATGCACAACTGAGTATCATCAGCGTACAGATGATATCCCACCCCAAAACCACGGATAATCTCACCCAGCGGCTTCATGTATGTGTTGAACAGTAGGGGCGAGAGGACCGACCCCTGAGGTACCCCACATACGAGGGGCCTCGAGGCCGACCTCTGCCCCCCTGCCAACACATATTGTGACCGACAAGAGAGGTAGGACGAGAACCACCGTAGAACAGTGCCTCCCAGCCCCAACCCCCCCCAGTCGGCGCAATAAGATACCATGGTTGATGCTTCCTGTTCCGGCTTCCAGCGGCGATGGACGAGTCCTGGGACTCGTCCACCGTTTTGTTCTTTTTTCTGCCCCTAACGGGGTGGGGTACCCCTTTTTTTGGGGGTCCCTCCGTAAGACTGGCTTGCCTGGGCTGGTTTATCCTGGCGGCGGCTGGGAAACGGCCCTTGTCTTCGGTTTAGTCGAGAGAAGACATGCTGCGGGGGGTTTTCCCTTCGCCAATGGAGGACGGCAACGTACAATGAATTTGGAGAGAGCTGAGTGTTCGGGTCGGAAGGCTTTCCGGGGCTTTGGCGGCGAGGTGGAGAGTGAGTGATTTTAACTTTATTTGAGCTGGCAGCCTGGACTGAAAGAAAGAAAGAACGTGGAGGGGGGTATTTGTTTGTTAAAACCCCCGTCGGATTTAAAGCGGCCCTTAGAAATGGCTCCTCGTTGCGAGGAAGCGGACATTTCGCATCCGGATTGCTTTGAAGCATGTGAAAATGCTTCGCGGCTTGTTTCTATACGGTGTATCTAAGTCCGGCTGGCTTGAAACAATTTTTCTTTTGCTACTTTCTCCTGCTGGCTCTCAGAATGGGCGGTGGAAGATGGCTGCCCTTTGTTCCTGACTGACTATTTTTACTTATGGAAAATGGCCAACATCTCTTTGTGATTTGGACTCCCTCTCTCTACTAATGAAGAAATTTCTGGATTAATTGATTCCTTCCCTGGAGTGCCTTCTCTGCTATAATTATTGACTGTGAAAAGTGTTTCTCTTCTGGGTCCTATAACTCTTTACAACCCTGATTTGAACTGTCTTCTCCTGATTTGCTCCAGCAGCCCCACCCAAAAAACACCATCAGTGGCACTGACTTTAACAGCTTACCATGGCATCAAAATCAAAATTGGCAGGTTTGGAACAAAGAATGACATCAATGGAATCAGTGTTACAAGCTTTGGTGCAGGAAATTAAAGCTTTGAGAGAAGACCATAGCAGCTTCAAGAAGGAACTTTTGGAAACACGGAAACAAGTGCTGGAGAACACACAGAAGACTGAGGAGCTGGAAGGGGGGCTGGCTGGGGCAAAGGGAGAGCTTAAAAATGTTAACAGTGAGGTTGGAGAACTGACTGGGCAGATGTCTAGGATGGATTTTGAAAGGATGTCATATTTTTTAAGATTTCAGAACATTTCTGAAGAACCTGGTGAATGTCTTCCTGAACTCATGAGCACAATTTTAGCAGACTATTTACATAAACCTAAAGATGAGATCAGGGGGGACATTGACCTAGTCTACAGAATAAACTCGACATATGCCAAGATAAATGAAGTACCCAGAGAGATACATATTAAATTTGTTAGAAGGTCAACCAGAGAGGGAATTTTGAAGGCGCAGAGAGGGGGGGCCCTACTTTACCAACAAAAGGAAGTCGCCATCTTGAAGCAGATCCCAAAAAAGATTAGAGAGATGAGAAGGAGGTATTCCTTCTTATCCAAAAAATTGTTTGACCACGGGATTTGGTTTAAGTGGGCGATGCCGGAAGGGATGTTGGTGTTCTGGGTAGGAGGGAGAGTTAGGATTAAAACAGTTGTTGAGGCAGAAGCCTTTCTTAAAAAACATTCCTCTGTCCTGGGGGAAGATTCAGGGGGGGCAGAGGGGGCCACGGCCCCGCCCGCTGGGGGCCAGGAAGGAGAAAAAGAAGATACAATTGCCAAGAGACTTAGATCAAAAAAATAACTTTGCTTTTTTATTAACATAGTATAACCTTTTTATCTGGATGTTTGTACACGACTGCCAGCATAGAATTGAGAATTTAGGATGTATGCACTTATTTTCACCTCGTAGTATTTTTGAAAAATGTTTTTTTTAATGTTTTATTATGAAGCCCTGGAAGGGCCAATGACCCCGACGCGAAAGTTCTCAAAATGTTTCTGTATCCCTTACCTTATCCTTTTGGAAAATTATAAAAACCCAATAAAACTTTTTCAATATATAAAAAAAAAGCCGCTGAGAGGTCTAATAGGACTAGGATAGAGGAATATCCTCTATCCCGCGCCCTCCAGAGATCATCAACCAACGCAACCAATGCTGTCTCAGTGCTATGCCCGGGTCTGGATAATCAACTTCCTCCAAGTGTCGCGGAAACTGTTGGACCACCACACTCTCAACAACCTTCACTAAAAAGTGAAGGTTGGAGACGGGACGATAGTTCTCTAGTAATGCTGGATCCAGGGACGGCTTCTTGAGGAGGGGCCTTACTACCGCCTCTTTCAAGACAGCAGGCAAGGACCCCTCATTCAAAGATGCATTGACAATGCCCTGGAGCCAGCCTCGTGTTGTCTCCCAGGATGCCAGTACAAGCCAGGAGGGACACGGGTCCAATAAACCTGTGGTAGCCCTAAGTCTCTTTGACAACTTGTCCATATCCTCGGTAGTAACAAAATCAAACTCCTCCCAAGATGGTGTCTCAAGAGCAGCCTCGGACCACTCAGCTGGACCACTGTCGATGGAGGGCAGCTCACTCCAAATCCGAGTGATTTTCTCCTGCAGATAAATCCCAAATTCCTCTGCTCGACCCTGTAGAGGGGCTTCCCGCGGCCTCTGTTGAAGGAGGGAGCGGGTCACCCCAAACAGGGCGGCAGGGCGGTTATCTGCGGATGCAATAAGAGTGGCACAATACTCACGTTTGGCCACTCTTATCGCCACCAGGTAAGTCCTAATGTAGGTTCTCACTAGTGTTCGGTCGGCTTCGGAGCGAGAGGATCTCCATCTGCTCTCTAGGCGTCTCTTGTGGCGCTTCATCTCCCTAAGCTCCTCGGTGAACCAAGGAGCCCGGGTGGATCGTCGCCGCAAGAGAGGCCGCACGGGCGCGACTCGGTCCAAGGCCCCCGTGGCTGCACTTAACCATGCGGCCACTAGGTCCTCAGTCGAGTCGCGGGGCAAGTCCACAGGAATTTGCCCAAGCTCCCTTTGGAACCTTACCGGGTCCATCAGAAGCCTGGGGTGGAACCATATAGGGATATCCGGTTCCGCCTCCCCGCGGTGGAGTGCAGTGATCGGAAAGTCGAGCCGATCTCTTTACTGTCCGGTGAATTACACTATTCCGCATTCATTAGCTAACATTGGTTATGGGACCAGAGTTGTGACACTGGTTCTGAACCCAGAGTTGCTAACAGGGAGGAAAAGAGAGAAAGAGAGATAGACAAAGAGAGAGAGACACACAGAGAGGGGGGGAGAGATAGAGACAACACACACACACAGAGAGAGAGAGAAAGAGAGACTTGTTGATTGTAAGCTCCTTGGAACTGAGAAGAATTGCTGTAAAACTGAGTTCCCTGAAGTGGACCATTAGACTCCTAAACAACTGAAAAAAAATCTAATAAAAAGAAAAGTCAAGCAAAAGAGCAATGTGCAAACAAAAGCAAATAAAACACTCCCAGGAGCAAAACAAATTAAAGTTTAATCTGTGTGCATTGTTTAATGGACTGCTAAATTGTCCATGCCCACCTAGTCACATGACCTCCTAGTCATACCCACCTAGTCACATGACCACCTAGCCATGCCCCCCCCAGCCAGTCCTCCCCCCAACAGCCTGAGGGACCGTGAATTGGCCCCCTGTTTTAAAAGTTTGAGTATCCCTGATTTAGAGAACCAAAAGAATCAATGGCCAGTTCTCTGTAACCAAACAATTTGTTTTCCGTTTTGTAGGACTAGAAGGGTTATTTGCCTGTAGTGTATTCAGTTGGGTTAACTTATCATAACTGTAGCCTCTCTCAAAAGGTTAAACAGTTTCATGATGCTGTATGCATCATTTGCAATGCATTTTTTGGATAAAACTGGCAGTGCTTTGGGCAGTAGCCAAGATCTTCAAGATGGCATATCTTTGTCTGCATATTCTCTGTTTTGGACAGCTTGGTAGTTATGATTTAAAATGCCTGCAGCTGCAGGCAAGATGCCCAATTTTAAATTGTCTCTTGCTGCCTTGGCCATTAGCAAGATGTACACTGGTTAACATTTCAAAAATCTGAATATTTATAATATGCACATATATGCTATTTACCTACAGTATTAGAGATGATTAGGCTGCCAATGTACGGCTGCTTTAATTTTATGCATTCTATGTGTTTGAGTATTCTTCAAATTGCTTTTTTTTTAATGTAATCATAACCTTTAAAATGTAAAGATTATTTTGAATTGTAGTTTAATGGTGTAATTTTATTTACAACTCTGTATTTTTAAATTATTTTTGTTCTCAGAAAGTCAGGCTTGGGTTTTGTTTTTTGTTTTATAACTTGAAAGAATATAAACATTGCTTTGCTCCTGAAAATAAAATGTTACTTCAGCACTTTTACTACTTGCTAGCTATCCATGTGTTGAGAGAGAGAGAGAGAGAGAGAGAGAGAGAGAGAGAGAGAGAGAGGGAGGGAGGGAGGGAGGGAGGGAGGGAGGGAGGGAGGGAGGGAGGGAGGGAGGGAGGGAGGGAGATTTAGGCTACAAAAAGCATGGGACTAAGGAGATGGAATTATTGATTGTCTTAGCTTTCTGTTTTTATACAAAAGCTGGGTTCTGGATTCAAGAAGCTGATTCTCCAAAGATCACCCAAACAGGGAATCCCTCCAGCTCCATTGGGGTTTATTTTGAATAAGCCACATCTTATGAACAGAAGTGAGGGGGGGGGGAGGCGCCTTAAGAAACAATTTTCCTCCATAATTGAACATTCAATAAGAAACAAATAAATAAATTAAACCTTTCATTATGAACAGATGTGAGTATTATTCTGCTCGCTATTATTATTCTTATTCTGTGGTTAATCTTTGGTGAGATTCACAGCCTTTGGGGCTGGTTGGTCGAGTCCTAACCAAGGACCTAGGAACTGTTAAGGTAATGTCGGAGGGTATAAGCTGTTCCAAGTAGGGTGGTTTTTTGTAGTCAGAATGTTCAAGTCCAGTAAATTTAGAATTTCTACATAGCGAGGTAGCCCTTTAGGTATTGCTCCAAGGGCTTTATATTATTACCTTTATTCATGAAACATAAAACTCAGCCAACTGAACATTTAAAAATGCATTGCAAATACTATTGACTGGTGCTAATGGTTGATACGGTTTGCTGCCAGCATCCTAGGTATTAACCAAGTACCTTCTTAGAATGTAAGATGTTCCAAGTAGCGCCGTTTTTTGCAGTTCCGCTGGTGTTATTGCAGGAAGCTGCAATTTGCTGGTGTATTTAGTAAAATTTTTGGACATGGTGCCAAGTGCCCCGATGACAATGGGTATCATTGTGACATGCTTCATCCATAGCCGTGTAGTTTCGATGGCCAGGTCGCGATATTTCATTATTTTTTCTAGTTCTTTTTCTTCGACTCTGGCATCTCCAGGAACAGCGATATCTATAAACTGTACACTTTGGCCCTCTACAACCGTGATATCTGATGTGTTGTGCTCCAAATGACAATCTGTTTGCATTTGAAAGTCCCACAAGATCTTCACCCTCTTATTCTCGATAACCTTTTCCACTTTGTGTTCCCATGACTTTCTGGATACAGGTGAACCATATTTTTTACATAATGACCAGTGGATTAATTTAGCAACTTGGTCGTGTCTAGCTTTGTAATCAGTTTGTGCGATTTTGCTGCATTCACATATTAAATGTAAAACAGTTTCGACTTTGTTATTGCAAAGTTGGCAGTTTGGGTTGTCAGTGGATTTTTGAATCTTCGCTTTCATGGCATTAGTTTGTAGTGCTTGTTCTTATTGTTGTTGTTGTTGTTGTTGTTGTTGTTGTTGTTGTTAGTATTATTATTAAATATATATCTGATGTTGTACAAATTGTTGATTCAGTTTAAAAAGGCGAGTAAATTTGATCTGAAGGAGTATATTAATTGGGACTGTCAACCTGAATAGTCAGATCATGATCCTGATTCAAATCAAATAGGGAAATTGGGTAGAGAAAATTGATATAATTGAATCACTTTTGAACTGAATCTCTGAATTAAAAATTTCATACCTAATTGGCTGCAGCTCTTTTCCCCTGGGTCGCAGGCTTTGGTAAGAAAAAATGCCTCATAGGGAAAAATGCTTTGCATTGTGAAGATTCATAAAACCCTGATTGCTATGTTATTGTTCTATTAAACCTCTATGTTTTTTTAAAATTGGATTTTTATGCACACACACACACACATATGTACATACACCCACCCACAGGTGTCTGTGTGTGTGTGTATTCCTTACCCTTTACCCTTTACTTTATGTAGGGTAACACACACACACACAAACACAAAACTAAATTCCTGACTTAGTTAGTTAGTTAGTTGTTACAGTCATACACAGAATGTCATAGTATAGGAATTTAAACTGAATCATCCCTGACAAACAATAGCCAGTCTCTGTTTTAAGGCATTAAATGAAGTGACGTCCACTATCTTTCTGGGTAATTGGTCCCTTTGTCAAATCTTTCTTATAATTAGATTTCCCCCCCTAACATTCACCTCGACTGCAGTAAAAGTTCTTCTTTTGTTCTTTCTCCTTCTTCCATTCACCTGGCTTCCTGTAACCTAAGACCGCTATGGTTGCTCTGTATTCTAGGATGCTAGAGAAGCTTATTCTAAACTAGGATAAGAATATTCCCCAAGTAAATTGACAGGATTACAGTACATGCAGTCAAATACACGATCTCTATCTCCCCTACTGTAGTCATTTAATGTCTCAGGGTTTTCAACAAAGCTAAGAAAGCACTAAAAATAATAGATCTAGATGTAAACTGACAGGGCAATATTGGCCTGTCCTACCACATACCTCCATTCGACCTGTCCGCTCCCACAGGGAGGGCCTCCTTAGGGTGCCGTCTGCCGGACAATGCTGGCTGGCGACTCCCAGGGGAAGAGCCTTCTCTGTGGCAGGTCCCGCCCTCTGGAACGACCTGCCCCCCGACTGTACAATCACGGACCTTCGCCTCTTTCATCGGGCACTAAAAACATACTTCTTTCATGCGGCCAGCCTGCATAGTTGTTTTATGGCTGATTTTAGTTGGGTTTTAATTATGTTTTTAGCACGGGTCCAAATTTTATTTAATTCAGTTTTAACTACTTGAGTGTTTGTATATTTTACTTTTTTATTGTTCCTGTGCACCGCCCTGAGTCCCATCTGGGAGAGAGGGTGGTATATGCTAAGTCCTCAGACTTAATATCAAGTTTACAAATACAATACAATACAAAATACAATAAAGATAAAGATAAGAAGAAGAAGCCTACGACCTAACTGGTCAGCTGCATTTTAAAGTCTGGATTTCCGTATTTCTTCTCTAAAGTCTCAGAATATAAAAAGAGCATTCTAATTAGAATGATTTTGGTGCATTCTCAACACCAGTAATTTATTTGTTTATTTCCAACATGTTAAAAATAAGAAAAAAGTTAAGGAAACAATTGGTCCACTGCTGGGAGAAAATGGCAAGAAGATGATAAGCAACAGGGAGAAAGCAGAACTATTTAACTCTTTCTTTGCATCTGTCTTTACACAAAGGGATAAAACAGTCCAATCAATCAAAAACAGCACCACAAATATCAGATTAGGAACACAAGTTGAAATAGAGAAGAAAATGGTAAGTGAGCACCTGTCTGCCCTGGACGAGTTCAAATCACCAGGACCGGATGGATTACACCCCAGGGTTCTGAAGGAACTGGCAGACGAGATCTCAGAACCACTGAACTATATCTTTCAGAGATCCTGGAGCACCGGGGAACTGCCAGAAGACTGGAAAAGAGCAGATGTGGTTCCCATCTTCAAAAAAGGAAAAAAAACAGATCCAGGAAACTATAGACCCATCAGCCTGACCTCAATACCAGGAAAGATTCTGGAAAAGATAATTAAACAACAAATAAGTGAACACCTAGAAGCAAACAAAGTAATAGCCAAAAGCCAACATGGGTTTGTCAAAAACAGATCATGCCAGACGAATCTAATTGCATTCTTTGACAAAGTAACAAAATCAGTGGACCAGAGGAATGCTGTTGATATAATTTACCTGGACTTCAGTAAGGCATTTGATAAAGTAGACCATAACCTACTATTAGATAAAGTAGAAAATTGTGGGTTAGACAGCACCACCACCAAATGGATTTGTAACTGGCTGACCAACCGCACTCAACGTGTAGTCCTCAATGGAACTGCATCTACATGGAAGGAAGTATGCAGTGGAGTCCCCCAAGGCTCTGTTTTAGGCCCAGTACTCTTTAACATCTTCATCAATGATTTGGATGAGGGGATAAATGGGGAACTCATCAAATTCGCAGACGACACCAAGCTGGCAGGAATAGCCAACACTCCAGAAGATAGGCTTAAGATACAGAAGGATCTAGACAAACTTGAACATTGGGCACTGTCTAATAAAATGAAATTCAATTGTGAAAAAAGTAAGGTCCTACATATAGGCAAGAAAAACCAAATGCACAAGTACAGTATAGGTGGTACCTTGCTCAATAGTAGCAACTGTGAGAGGGATCTCGGAATCCTAGTGGACAACCATTTAAATATGAGCCAGCAGTGTGCAGCAGCTGCCAAAAAAGCCAACACAGTTCTAGGCTGCATCAACAGAGGGATAGAATCTAGATCGCGTGAAGTGTTAATGCCACTGTATAGTGCCTTGGTAAGGCCACACTTGGAATACTGCATACAGTTTTGGTCGCCACGATGTAGAAAAGACGTGGAGACTCTGGAAAGAGTGCAGAGAAGAGCAACCAAGATGATTAGAGGACTGGAGACTAAGACATATGAAGAACGGCTGCAGGAACTGGGTATGTCTAGTTTGATGAAGAGAAGGACCAGGGGAGACATGATAGCAGTGTTCCGATATCTCAGAGGGTGCCACAAAGAAGAGGGAGTCAAACTTTTCTCCAAGACACCTGGGGGCAGGACAAGGAGCAATGGGTGGAAACTAACCAAGGAGAGAAGCAACTTAGAACTAAGGAGAAATTTCCTAACAGTAAGAACAATTAACCTCTGGAACAGCTTGCCTCCAGCAGTTGTGAATGCCCCAACCCTGGAAGTCTTTAAAAAGATGTTAGACAGCCATTTGTCTGAAATGGTATAAGATTCCTGCCCATGCAGGGGGTTGGACTAGAAGACCTACAAGGTCCCTTCCAACTCTGCTATTGTATTGTATTATTTAAAAAAAAACTTATATGGCCACCCATCTTAAGGAACTTTGGGTAGCTCCGAGCAACAATAAAACCAAAAACTCTAAAGCAATCACCAAACAGTAAAATAATACAACCATAAAAGCCCGCAGCTTAATTTTCCTCCTGGGGTCCCCCAGAGCAAGATACTTATTTATTTATTTATTTATTTGTTCATACTTTTATACCGCCTGCTCTCCCAAATGGGACTCAGGGCGGTGCACAGGAATAAAAAAATAAAAAAATAAAAATACAAACATCAAATAAGTTTAAAATTAAATTACATTAATTTGGCCCGTGCTAAAACTTAATTTAAAAACCCAGATAAAAAATTCAATATAATAATAATAATAATAATAATAATAATAATAATAATAATAATAATAATAATAATAATAATAATAATAATAATAATAATAATAATAATAATAATAATAATAATAATAATAATAATAATAATAATAATAATAATAATAATAATAATAATAATAATAATAATATATGTCAGGCCGGCCGCATGGAAGAAGTGTGTTTTAAGTTCTCGACGGAAGAGACGAAGGTCTGTGATTGTGCGAAGGTCTGGAGGGAGGTCGTTCCAGAGGGCTGGGCCTGCCATAGAGAAGGCTCTTCCCCTGGGAGTCGCCAGCCAGCATTGTCTGGCGGACGGCACCCTAAGGAGGCCCATCCTGTGGGAGCGGACAGGCCAGGTGGAAGTATGTGGCAGGAGGCGGTCCTGCAAGTAGCCAGGTCCTATGCCATGGAGCACTTTAAAGATGGTCACTAAGACCTTGAAGCGCACCTGGAAAGCCACAGGCAGCCAGTGCAGCTCGCGCAGGAGAGGTGTTATATGGGAGTGTCTAGAGACTCCCAAAATCCCCCGTGCGGCCGCATTCTGCACTAACTGAAGCCTCCGGGTGCACCTCAAGGGAAGCCCCATGTAGAGAGCATTACAGTAGTCCAGGCGGGATACAGTTGACTTCATTCCTTTTTTCTATCTAGCAATCTATCCCGGCAATCCTTGGTAAAAAGCCAAGCTGCAAAGGCCTTCTTGAAAGGCTAAAAGTGTGGGGCCCTGCTGAATTGCTAATGGAGGGGATGGAGAGTGTTTCACAAGATAGAGGTACCTCAAAAAAGGCACACTTTGGAAATCCCATGGGGGGGGGGGCAGGATTTCAGGAAAGGGACATGGATAATGCCAATCTTTCCTGATCTAGTGGATGGTAATGGAAGAGCATTCCAGAAAATACCAATGAAAGGCACCGTCTGCCCTTGGGGGTTTATACAAGTAGAATTGTTAGGCCATATTTATGTTGTTCTTTCTCTTCATGGATTATTCTTCTGTAGTGGTAAAATGCTTGCACGTCCCAAGGAAAGCTTACGCTATATGTCATAGACAGTAGTGAGATTCAAAAATTTTACTACCGGTTCTGTGGGCGTGGTTTGGTGAGCTTGGTGGGCATGGTAGGGGAACCATACTGTAAAATCTCCATTCCCTCTCTACTACAGGGGAAGGTTACTGAAAATCCGCATTTCCTTCCGATCAGCTAGGACTCAGGAAGCAGAGAATAGATGGGGGCAGGGCCAGCCAGTGGTGGTATTTACCAGTTCTCTGAACTACTCAGAATTTCTGCTACCAGTTCTCCAGAACTGGTCAGAACCTGTTGAATGCCACCTCCTAGACCAGAAATCAAACTAAATAGGATTCAGTGGAAAAGGAAATGGCATCACTGTTTCCCATATTCTGCTACAAAACCTCAATGGAGAACCATAACAAGGAAAATATGGATATGAAATTGGAAGAGAGCATTCTGTAATGCTCTCTACATGGGGCTTCCCTTGAGGTGCACTCGAAAACTACAGTTAGTCCAGAATGCAGCCGCGCGGGTGATTACGGGAGCCCCTAGATACTCCCATGTAACACCGATCCTGCGCGAGCTGCACTGGCTTCCTGTGGTCTTTCGGGTGCGCTTCAAGGTTTTGACGACCATCTTTAAAGCACTCCATGGCTCGGGGCCTAGTTATATGCGAGACCTGGCATAGCCTAGTGGACGGCACCCGGAGAAGTCCCTCTCTGTGGGAGCGAATCGGCCGCAGGGATGTATGTGGTAGAATCCGATCCCGCAGATAGCTAGGTCCCGAGCCATGGAGCACTTTAAAGATGATGACTAACACCTTGAAGCGCACCCGAAAGACGATAGACAGCCAATGCAGCTCGCGCAAGAGCGGTGTTACGTGGGCAAACCTCGAGGTTCCCATGATTGCTCGCGCGATCATAAAAATGTTTCTAAATACAAAGCTGTGGAAGATGATAAAACATCTGCTGAAGTGAATTTGTATCATAATCAGGCTGTTCGGGTTCCAATTAGCATACAAAAGTAAATCAGAGTCCAAGGCAAAGTATTGCTCAAAGTTCCAGTTTATTAAGAGAGTCATGTTGGCACATCTGGGAAAACCCAAATCTGAAAGCTTCCGGGTTTTCCCCACCCAGTTGAAAGTTCAAGATCTTGCCCCCACACCCACAAGTCCATCACATGGTCCAATCTCCCACTGTCATCCTGGCGGTTCCACCAATCCAATTCCGGTCAGGTACAGAGGTGCAGAGACAAAGGATGACCTTGGCTTTCTAGAAAGAATTTTGTTGTGGCTCCATAGCATCTAACTCCATTAATCCCCCCTCCCATTTTCCCACGATAGAAAATGCATAGCAGAATAATAGAAAGTATGGCAGGCCAAAACCCCCAAAGAAAAGATGGCTGACACATTCTACATTGTGCATTCTACAATGCTTTAGTTGAATAGCTACATGGATGGCAGAAAAGGAAAAACAAGTTCCTGAAAGTTACCTACTTCTTACATTTTACTTCAAAGATTTTGACTCTGTAGATCATAGCAGTTGAAGTAGTAAAAGACATTGACTTTCTAGGCCCCAAAATTCACATGGTGACTGTACCCATGAAATAAAGTGGCATCTACTACTTGGGAGAAAGACTATGTCAAATGTAGAAAAAATATTGCAATACAGAAACAACAAACTGACAATAAATGTGCCCATTCTTAAGGTTATGGTTTCCCAGATGTTATATCTGTCTGTCTGTCTGTCTGTCTGTCTGTCTGTCCGTCCGTCCGTCCGTCCGTCCATCCATCCATCCATCGATCTATCTATGACTGTGTGTGGGTATGTTCAAGCATAACTCTGGAATGCCTCAAACAATTTCAACCAAATTTGGTACACAGATTACTTACTCTCTGGAAACAAATACTGTGGGGGTAAAACACCTCTAAAACCTCTCAGGATGTGCATTGTCTGGGAGCTGAAGTCCTTCAGACTTAAAGTTGCAAAGGTTGGAGACCCCTGATCCAAACAACTACAACAATTGCAACTTCCTGTCATATAAAATAATCATGACAAAAGGATTTATACTTTCTCAAAAGAAACTTAATTACATTGCTTCAAATGAATGCATTCTGTTATAGCAATTATGTTATATGTATATTTGTTCAGAAAATACATTTTTTCTCAAATGAAAAATGTGTTTTAAATCCATTTGATTTTGCAGTTTAAAAAGTTACATCAGAACACATCAGAACTGAGCCTTGAAAAACCTGGTAAATGAGATAACCTAGTACTAGAGCATATGCTTTGATTCCTCTAAATTAAATTGCAGGCATCCTCACAGATGGCTAAGAAAGTGATGTCTGAAATCCTGGAAAGCTACTGCTTTAGTGCTGAGCTAGATGGCAATTTATTATTATTTTTAAATTATTTAGACCCTTACTAAAACATAAGTGGTGCCTTTGAAAATGCACTTCCAGTTCTGACATATTTGAAAATAAGATATAAATTCTCATTTTAAAAAAATGTTTATTCTATCAGCGAAATACCCTGCAAGTAGGCTTTTGAAGCAAATATATTTTAAAATTTAACCAAGCAGCCTTTTATATTTCTAAAAATTACACAAATTATGTATTTTTAAATGTCCAATCCACGAGGCATACATGTGGAAAGCAACCAATGTGGCCCTAAAGATCAGATATATGGGTGTGGTATGAGATGACCTAACATTACATTCCTTTTTATAAGCTGTATTCTGTGCATTATATATTGCTGACTAAAAAGTGATTTACCCATGCTGTGTGATGTTTGATAAAAGCAGTACCAAACATATTCTGATTAGAATGTGCATGCCAGTTACCCTCATCACAACCTACCCCTCCATGGATCATGATTAATGGAGAACAAAATATCACAGGAAAATATGGTACAGGAAACCTGGAAGGGTATAATCATTTTGAAAGCTGATGCTGACTAGTTATGGCAACTCATTACTGAACAAATTGCTTGCAAGCAATGTACAAATGAATGGATTATACTCAGGAAAAATCTCTTCTTCTTCTTCTTCTTCTTCTTCTTCTTCTTCTTCTTCTTCTTCTTCTTCTTCTTCTTCTTCTTCTTCTTCTTCTCTCTCTCTCTCTCTCTCTCTCTCTCTCTCTCTCTCTCTCTCTCTCTCTCTCTCTCTCTCTCTCTCATTCTTTTACAACCATATATTTGGTCTGACATTCAGTCATGAATGTCATGAATATTTCTTAGCTTCTTTTGCTTTGTGAACATAACATTGAACGGGAAGCTTTTTGTGGCTAAGTCACACATGTGTTTGGGTAAAATGTGAAAGAGAGAGAGAGAGAGAAAATGCAGATTGCCAATAAAAATCATATTAGGATTAATATACAATAGTAAACTGAAATTACAGAAAATTATATTTTTAGTATCCAGTTCCTTACAAATTGAAGAAGTGAAATGAACCTCTTATGGACTTTTTGTAAAAAATGGGAAAAGATAAATTGGTGATTTATGAATTTGCCAATTCAAAAGGGTTTATTATGGAAAGAAGAGATTGATAATCCCAAAAAATCTGGATAAACTTGAACCCTGTCCTCAAAATGCAATTCAGTAGTGAGAAAAGTAAGGTTTTATACTTAGGCAAGAAAAACTACATGCTCAGGTATAGAATAGGTGGTACCTGGCTGAACAGCAGTAACTATGAGAGGAGACTTCGTGAACAACTACTTGAGTATGAACCAGCAGTGTGTTTCAGCTGCCAAAAAAAATGCAGTCCTAGGTTGCATTAACAAAGGAATAGTATCAACATCATATGAAACATTAGTACTGCTATATACTACTTTGGTAAGATCGCACTTGGAATATTGCATCTAATTTTGGTCAGCACCATAAAAAAAGATATTGAGACTTTTAGAAAAGACCAACAAAGGTGATTAGAAGGCTGGACACTAAAACAGATGATAAATGATTGTAGGAAACTGGGTAAGGAGAAGGAGTAGGGGTAAGATGACACGATAGCAGTCTTTCAATATAAGAAGAAGTGATCACCTATTAGCAAAGCATCTGAGAGGGAAAACAATATTGAATGGAAACTCATGAAAGAGAGAAGCAACCTAGAACTGAGGAGAAATTTCCTGACAGTGAGAACAATTAATCAGTGGAACGGCTTGCCCTGAAAAGTTGTGTGTACTTTCTCACTGGTGATTTTTAAGAAGAGATTGGACAACCCTTTGTCTAGAATGGCATACTGTAGGGTTTCCAGCTTGAATAGGGAGTTGGACTAGAATAAAGATGTCAAACTCAAGGCCCATGGGCCAGATCCAGCCCATGGGGTGCTTAGATCTGGCCCACAGGGACACCTGGAGACAGTGAAGAACCAGCCCACAATGCCTCTCTTATCGCTGGCAGAGGGTTGCAGGAAGCTGTTGCAGCTGAAAACGGAGCTCAGGAGTCTGTTTTCACTGGCAGAGCACTCAGGCCACCACAGGTGTCCCTGACATGAATGATGTTGAGCTGGCCTTGCCCACCATGGCCACACCCACTACACCTCCCCAATGTCAAACAAAACCCTCATGCAGCCCTCAATGAAATCGAGTTTGACACCCCTGGACTAGAAGATCTCTAAAGTCATTTCCAACTTGTCATTCTGTATGATGTAATTTCATTGAGGGAAGAGAGAGGATAAGCTTGTTTTTAACTGCTGTGATGATCGAAATTCAAATCTTTATGTATCTTTTTTTTCTTCTATTTGTATTTTCTTTCCTATTATTCTTACTTTTTCAGTTCACATCGCTTTTTTCTTTTTCTTTTCTTTAATCATACTTTCTATTATTTCATGTTTATCTTTTATCTTTGCTTTTTTTAAAATAAAATTATATTTAAAAAACCTAAGAAATTCAGCTTCTTAGTTTTTTTTACTGCTTTCTCACCCCATAAATATATGTGTGTGCTTGAATCTGAGAAAGTAAGGTAGCACATTAAGAAAACAACCTTGAAGAAATGTCTGAAATCACTAGTAATCACTGCTGAATTCTGTAGTTAGAGATCCTATGTAGATGTGGTTAGAAATAAATGAAATAGATTAGCATATGCAAAATGTCCTGAGGACAAGTAATATCTGACATACCTGATATAAGGACCCCTCTGAATTAATTTCCTGGGTGAAGAGGAGAAAAGAGAGGGGTTGGTCCTGGGTACATTTGGCTCTGGTCCTGCCAAGCCCCAGTATGATGCCTGATTATGCATCTTGGCAAATCATCATCATCATCATCTTTATTGTCATTGTACTAAAATTACAATGAAATTGGTTTTAACTTCACTGGTGAAAAATTATAACAGAAACAAAAAAAGAGAGAAAAGAAAAAAGAAAAAACTAGCATGTGCATGGAGTAATTGCGGTTGAATTTAAAAGTCTCACAGCCCAAGGATAGAAGCTATCTTTAAACCTGTTCGTTCGGCTGGCTATACTTTGATATCTTCTGCCTGATGGTAGAAGAGCAAAGAGATATCAACCAGGGTGTGAATCATCTTTGAGAATCTCCCTTGCTCTGCTAAAGCAGCGAGATCTGGCGATGTTATCCAGTGATGTCAGAGGGCAACCGATGGTTTCTTGTGCCGAATTGATCACTCTCTGTAGTGCCTTCCTCTCCGCAACTGTTAAACCAGCATACCACACTGTGATACAATATGTGAGGACACTTTCTATGGTGGACCGATAGAAAGAGGTCATCAGCTGTTGTTCCACCTGATTTTTCCCCAGGACTCTAAGGAAATGAAGTCTTTGTTGGGCTTTTCCAATCACCTGAGACATGTTTTTTTTCCAGGTGAGATCTTGGCTAATAAGCACTCCTAAGAATTTAAAAGAGGAAACCCTCTCCACACAGCCCCCCTCAATATACAGTGGGGCAGGTTCCTCTCTGTGCTTCCGGAAATCTTATTTGACCCTTATTTGAGGGAAGGATTCACGACCTTTGCCTAACAAAAAAATGAGATAGTAGAAAGTTTCTTGAGGAATGATCTGTAACGATTTGTTTTGTAATATAAGGCATTCATATAAAATGTCAGGAAAGTTGACTTCACATTATTTAAAAGGGAATATATACATTTAGTCTGAATGACATTTCCTGCCAGCAGTAGCAGCAGCTATCGCCGTATGCCACAAAAATGTGGTGTTATATTCAGAACTAACATCCTTAAATAGCTGAGAGGGCAGGACAGTAGGTAGGAAGGTAGCTAGAGAGGTTGGTGGGTAGATGCTGGGACATTGTTTTAACCTTTCTAAAGAATAAACAGGGAGAAAGAATCCAGAGCACAACAGGAAATGCATTTTGTTGAAATCAGCTACGGAAATAAATGCTTATAAAGGCCGCAAAGGCAAAGAGGTTGTTTTGATGGGCCAGAGAACAGCATCCTCCAGAGAAGTTGGAAAAGAGGAACCTACCACCCCACTTTCCTAAACAGAAAGTCCATTCCCAGATTCTAGCAGCAGTAGTCTCAACACCATACCTTTAGAAGGATATAATGGAAATGGAAAAGGTGCAGAGGAGGGCAACCAGAATGATTAGGGGGTGGAACCATCCTACCATCTGAGGCTGCGACGGCTGGGCCTCTTCACTCTAGAACGACGGCTCCTGAGAGGTGACCTGATTGAAGTCTATAAAATCATGCACAGTGTGGACAAAGTAGAAAAGGGAAAACTATTTTCCCTATCGCACAACACTAGAACTAGGGGGCACTCCATGAAACTTTTGATAGCTAGACCTCAAACAAATAAGAGGAAGTACTTTTTCACCCAGAGGATCACTGGTCTATGGAACCCCCTGCCAGAAGAAGTGGTGACAGCTGTCAGCCTTGACACCTTTAAGAAAGGATTAGATGAGTTCATGGAGAACAAAGGTATCAATGGCTATCATGATGGATGCCTAGGGACACCCTCAGGGTTGGAGAGATAGGCAGGATATCTCTCAATGCCATTTGCAGGGAATCATAAGCAGGTGAAGACATCTGCTTGGGAATACCCTGGAGCAAATGGGGAGCCACTGTGTGAGACAGAATGCTGGACTGGATGGGCTGTGGCCTGTTCCAGCAAGGCTGTTCTTATGTTCTTATGTACCTTTGAAGGCAACAGATGGAGCAAATTGTTGTAAAAGCTTGACTTTGGGATAGTGCTTTCAGGATAAATTGATCACTTTCTCTGTTTTTGTTCACAGTTGGCTGAACTGAAAACAACCAATATTATGTATTTATATCCTCACACAAAGCATGCATTTCTCGTTAAAAGCAGGCTTGTCAAACCATTGGCAACGTAGTGTACTTCACAATTGCATAGGTTTGGTATTTGCCTTTATGAAATTTTCTTGAATGTATCTCATAATGTCCTTGTTATCCCCAAGTACATCCTTTTTCCCTTATGTCTGTAACCCAATGTAGATTGTATGTTTTCCCAGCTCCTCTAGGATTTATTCTGTATTTTCTTAGTGGGGGGGGGGGGGAGAGGGAAATTACATATAGTCTTCGAATGATGATGGCAGGATTGCTATCACTGAGTGCTGTGGTCCTAAAGTGCAATGTCCCATGACTGCATCAATTATGGATGCCAATCTGGCAATCTATTTATTTATTTATTAAATTTATATGCAGCCCATCTTATTGTCGGGTTGCCACCATAACCCTGAAATGTGCAGAGAGATAAAGAATACAGCAGTGCTCCAGGGAGGTGGGGGAGGCCCTGGGAGGCCCAATGCAGAGTGCAAATGAGTTGGGAGAAGGGAGTGCGGTAGAACAGGGCAAGCGCAGGAAAGGTTGGGGGAAGAAGGCTGTGGTACATTGCAAGCAAAGAAGGGAAAGAGGTCACTTTATGTGAGAGAGAAGGGCGGAAGAAGGCATAGTGCTTATGAATTTGGGAGAAAGGGGAACACAATCCATGTGAGGGAACAAGAGTATAGTCCAGTGATGGCGAACCTATGGCACATGTGCCACAGGTGGCACGCGAAGCCATTTCTGAGGGCATGCAAGGCATTGCACATGAGCATGCTGGCCAGCTTATTTTTGGCTTTGATTTTCGGCCAGTTTTTGCCTTCCTGAAGCCTCCAGAAGGAGAAAAATGGCTCAATGGCCACCCCGGAAGTCTATTCCTGAACTGCCAGTTTGTGTGTTCCCGGGCTCCCAAAAAAGCCATGTGCACATGCGCAGGGCAGCAGGGGGTGTCACACGTGCATGTTCAGGGGACATGGCATGGGAGGCATTAAATTATGGGTGTGGGCACATGAGCGTGCACAATAGCGCGAGCATGTGTGCTTTTGGCACCCGAGGCTAAAAAGGTTCGCCATCACTGATGTAGTCTATGTGAGTGAGGTGGGTGTGCTGTAACAACAGGGGTGCTGCAACAGCCAGAACTTCAAGTACTGGTGATAAATCCCTTTGTCCAGTACTATTGTAATTTTGAATAGTTGCTGAACAAATGAACATTTAACGAGGACTACCTGTACATGAAAATTCCTCTATATCAGTGATGGCTAACCCTTTTGTCATTGTGCAATAATGCAATTAGTGCATGACCCCACCACCACCACACCCCACACCCCTGTGCACATGCATGTGACCTTCTGCACCCCATTTTGGGCCTAGTAGGTCTCTCTGCAGCCTCCTGGGATCAAAAATGGGCCACCGGGGGGGGCTGCACCCCCCCTTGAGCTCATCCTTACCCCCACATATGCTTTCATGACCCTCCTGTCCCCCAAGCATGGGTGCGCATCTCCCGCATGCGCCCCGCTCCGTGCGCATATGCATCAGAGACCTGAAAATCAGCTGGCCAGAAGGAGGCACACATGCATGCATGGTGGAGCTGAGGTGGGGTGACAGCTCACATGCCCACAGAGAGAGCTCTGTGTGCCACCTGTGGCATGCGTGCCATTGGTTCGCCATCACGGCTCAATATGATCATTTTCAGGAGTAATTATTTGTAATCATTATGGAATCTGTCATATAAAACTGCAATCTTTAAAAAGCATTTTCCATTATTAATACTAACAATAAAAACAAATCTGAGGAAACATTTTCTCCCCCACACATCATCTCCACCCTCCATTCTTCCCTTTTCAATACCCTTGCAGTTCCCTTTATTTCACACCCATGCATTGCACACACTGAGACTGGTTGCTAATTGAAAATTCATTTTGTTAGCATGTTCGGGTAGACTCTGCACAGTGAAAGGAAAAGGCTAGAAAAAAATAGATACAATTTTAATTTAGTCTTAAAATATCTTCCTTTCCATGACTTCAGATGAAATAAAAAGCAATGATCTAGAGAAAAATACCATAGCTGTTTTATTCCCAAGGTTCTAAATCTAAACCATCCAATCCCAACACATCATTTGGAGGAGGGAAGGAAGAAATTGATAGAATTACATTATTGCACCAAGATTAATGTATATATACTAACATGTCATTAATGTGCTCAAAGAGAATTCAAGCACATGAAAGAAAATGAAAGCAAGCAATCAAGCAAGCAAGCAAGCCAGACAGACAGACAGACAGACAGACAGACAGACAGACAGACAGACAGACAGACAGACAGAAAGAAAGAAAGAAAGAAAGAAAGAAAGAAAGTTTATGTTAATGCAACTGCAGACTAATATCATGACAATCCCTACCTCTCTGAAATTGAACAGCAATGTAGAAATCCACATTCCAGCACCAAACCGGTAATGGAATTTGGGACTGGGCCGCTAAACTGGTAAGCATAGGCGGCTTCCTGGTTGCTGCAGCATGGTTGTTTTTTTTGGCATTTTAAATCTTCTGCGTATGCGCAGACCTATTTACAGGCAACTGCGCATGCAAAGCGTGTATACATCAAACCGGCAGTAACGCTGGCATCAGTCCACCCCTGTCCAGCACATATATTGGGTTGCTACATAGAGTACTGAATGGGGGGGGAAATAGCTACAGCTCCACACTACTATGTAATTTATAGGTAGGCATGGTTGGAATGTGCTGTTACAGAAATATATACAGTAGAGATAGTTCCTGTTGTTAGCATATGTACTTTCTCACAAATAAGCTTTTAGCTGCATGAATACGTCTTTAATAAAGCTGGTATGGCAAGCGTGCCTCAATATTCCTCTGTAATAAAATATTTTAGTAATACAAATATCCCACATTTGTGTGCTTCAGGTGCAAGTCCTTGAGAAACAGGAAAAAATATATTTTTCTTAGAGTTTAGAGTTTATTGGTTTTTTATACCGCCCTACTCCCGAAGGACTCAGGGCAGTGTACAGCCAGAATAAAAACTAATATATAAAAGTTAAAAGATATATAAGATATATCTTATATATATACGTATATATATAAGTATATATATATAAGTATATATATATATATATATATGTATGTCTTGTTTCTCTGAATTTTATCTCTGCCTATTCGTGCTTGAAAAGCTTACCAAGTATCTTGAAATTAACCTAAGTGAGATGCCCATTATTGGAAGTTGGAAAGCAAAGGAGAGGCATGTCAGCCGAAAAAAGCTAAAGTTCAACAGATAAAAAATATGAGTATTATTTCACGCCTCTCTTTGCCAGGCTTGTCCTATCACCAATGTGTGATGGAGGATGACAGAAAATCAATGATGAACAATCAGGAAGAGTATAATAATCACAGCACCCTGAGATCCTCAGTGAAATACAGAAAATAAATCTAACAAATAGGCTGATAAGAAAACATAAACCATATATAAATGTGGGTGGGATAGTTGATCAGAAGAGATTTGGGCTGATTGGAATAAAATAACTAAGCAAACCAAGAAAGTACTTTATGTGTGTATTACTACATTTATAAATTCAGTAGGCCAACTATCCCCCTTGCATCAAGTCACTGGTTAGATTCCTCGGTGCACATCTTTGCCATACTTTGATTATACAAGTCAAAACTAAAATAGATGCTTACTAAAGGAGGTAAGAACCAGTTTATAACCCTTTAAATGGGCATATAAGCTAAAGGTAAAGACAGACCGAGATCGCCTTCTGCCACCGAGAGCCTCCCATTGGCCAGTACGCTCCCATAGAGAGGGTCTCCTCATGGTGCCGTCGGCTAGACAATGTCTACTGGTGACACCCAGGGGGAGAGACTTCTCCGTGGGAGCACCTGTCCTCTGGAACGAATTGCCCCCGGAATTAAGAACTATCCCTGACTTACGCACCTTCCACCGTGCTCTCAAAACCTTTTTCTTCCAACAAGCCGGGCTGGCATAAAACATGATTTTTAAATTCAAATGTTTATTCATTTTAAACAGGGTTGGTTGGTTTTTTTTTTCCACTTTTAGGCCAAAGTTTAATATGTCTTTTAAAAACTTTTTAAACTTTTATATATTTGTTTTTATTCTGGCTGTACACCGCCCTGAGTCCTTCAGGAGTAGGGCGGTAAACAAAACCAATAAACTCAAACTCAAACTCAAACATGTTATATTATTGTAATTCTAGAAATCCTGTAATTCTATTAAATCTATAGATATTTAAATTTAAAGGATACAATACTCACCCCATTTTAATTTAGGGGGATACTGTCTTAGGAAATTGATGGCTTCTCTAATTGTGGAAATCCCCATTAGCTGTAGTTTTCTTGTGCCTTGCCCTCTTTTTCCACAACAGAGCTATCAGGTTTGCTTCTCCAGCCTCAAAATTACTCTGGGCATTAGATATGAGAATATGACTCACTTTCTATAATTTCTGAAGAAATTATAGAAAGGATTGGAACATATGGGGACAAGCTAATCCTTTTGTACTTAGCGAATGTCAGCTCTAACATTCGCATTAGAAAGCATTTACTAGAAACTGGGAGAGAGCAGTGATCTAGCAAGCCTGCAGAGAACAGTCTCAATCATTCACACACACACACACACACACACACACACACACACACACACACACACACCAGTGGTGGGTTTCTGCAGGCTCACACCTACTCGCAAGAGCCGGATGGTGAAATTTAGAGAGTCGGTGAGAGGGGGTTCCACCAGCAGAGCCAGAAGTAAGTCTGGCCTGCCGCTGCCAGTAACCCAATGGGAAAGACAGGAAAGGAAGGCAGAAAGTAAGAAAGGAAGGAAAGGAAGGAAGGAAGGAAGGAAGGAAGGAAAGAAAGAAAGAAAGAAAGAAAGAAAGAAAGAAAGAAAGAAAGAAAGAAAGAAAGAAAGAAAGAAAGAAAGAAAGAAAGAAAGAAAGAAAGAAAGAATTTATCATCACAATTGAGCCCAAAATTTTGGTTGCTAAGCAAGAGCGTTGTTAAATGAGTTTCACCACATTTTACAAGTTGGCCACTCCCACCCTGTCACATTACTGCCAAGCCACACCCACAAAATAGGCCACACCTAGAGAGTAGGTTCTAAAAAAATTTGAAACCCACCACTGACACACACACACACACACACACACACAGAGGATATGAAAAGGTTGTCCCATTCTATTTGTGAACACTAAAGGAGATAGAAGAAAAGTGAGGTGAGATACTGTAAAAATAAATAAAAGACTTATTTTCCTTTTTTTCTTTTCTACAGACATTTTGTAATACAGTAGCATGTTACTTCGCAAGTGATGAGACATGGCATTGGCCCAAATCATCAGCCTTTTAAGAACAGCTCAATCTGAAAGTAATATGCAATTAGACATTTGTTGAGGTTTTAATAGCAGAGTTCTTTTAAAAAATGAAGAGGAGACACCAATTCCCCTTTACCATCATTTTTTTCTCTTTTAAATGTCCAGGAATGTGAGTTTGTTATTTTGCTCTCCACTTTAGTATCGTCCCCACTATATATTCCATACATTTGACGCAGTTTTGAAAGTTAAAACTAAGACAAAATGTATTATCCACAACCCACTTAAAGAGTTGCTTCTGCTTGATAGGATTGTCTGATTGCCTTAGGCTCTGTTCTTTAATCATGATAACTGCTTTTTATGGGTCATAAGCAGCTTCCCAATAATCACAAATGAGACAGGATCCACCAATATATTTTGTTGGGACTGCTTTGATTGGATATTCAGATGGAGTCCAATTTCCACAGGCTTATTTCTTCATTTAAAAAGAAAAAAATATTTCAAGAAGCTTGACAGATTTTGCTGAGAATACAGTTCCCCCTTTTGAAACTTACTATCTACTTTTTAGGGCAAAGAAGTGCTTTTTATTCAGAAATTTGCAGTTCTGCTTGACATAATTTACAAAATAGCCCATCATCTCATTGGTGTGTTCTGGCAATTCTCTGCCTAGGATGTTATTCTTAATAGCAATTTGCAGTACAGTCATTCACAGGTAAATCCCTTCTATCCCATTTCTCCCTTCTGATTTCTACATGCCATTCTTTTGCAAGGGTTATTATGTTCCATCTTTAGCAAGAAGCTCAAACAAACACACCTCCTTTGCAAACATATATTATTCCTCCAAGATCTGTGAAGAAATTTAGACTAACATAAGCATGGGCAAACCAGTAAGTCTCTTGCAAATTTAAATCCAAATTTCCCTAAGTGACGTATTTTCCTCTTCTCTCAAGTATCGAAGAAGCACATTTTTGTGTGATGTGGTGTGTGTGTGTGTGTGTGTGTGTGTGTGTGTGTGTGTGTGTGTGTGTGTGTGTGTGTAGAGGTACCCTTTGTCTGGTGCTTTTTGAGACACCCTGCTGGGGTCTATTTTCATGGCATTTCCCAGTGCAATGTAGACACACGATTACATTGTATGGGAAGATATATTTAAGTCAATATATTGGCAATATAATGTTCTGTATTCTCTCCCACACTCTCCTCCCCTCTCAGCTAACCAGCTTCTAAAATGAGAGACTAGTTACATTTCTGCAGCTACAGCAGTGAGATGAATGCTTGAAAAGCTTTGCTTTTGTTAGACCAGAGAAGCAGATGTTGTAAATTATATACTGCAAAAGGAACTGTGGGAACAATTCCATGCATCACCTCAATAATTTGTTGGCTTTTTCTCTTGGCACACTGAGTGGGGGAGAGGGCTTTCTGTTCAAGAGTGAAGGGGCACGGAACTCTTCCATCAAATCATTATTCAATACCAGCCCTCTCCCTGGATTCTGCTTCTGTGTCCTAGCAGCAATGACAGCTCTCTGTGGAGTCCTTGCCTCTCTTCTTCATTTCAGTATACAGAGAACATTCTGGAAAGAGCAAGAGTAAACCATCGAGTTTTTCTGCAAATGTTGTGTTTTTGACTATTCTTTGGGGAACAGAGATGCGGAGAAAATCTAGGATTCCACTTTTCTGACAATTATCAGTTCCCAGAGGCGAATCTCAATTATATAGAAAATGAGGCAGGCCCTGCCCTCCGAGTTACTAATTTAAAATATGTGATTCAAAAAGGAACCTAGCATGCCAATACCATACGTATCTACAGAAGTTTTCAGTGAAACCACTCTCTCTATACTTTCTATTCAGCCTTTTTCTCAAAGTTCCCATCCAGAAGTCGGTTTCTACCGGTTGGGACCGGTTCACTCGAGAAGGTAGTAACTTGGCCTGCCACGCCACTGAACTGGTTCTCTCGGCAGTGCCAGAGGCACCTCCATCTTGTTTTTTGCTTCTGCACATGTACAGAAGCATGTTTTTTAAATATGTAGCATGCATCAAGCACATGCGTGCGCAGCACATCCCTGAGCGAACCGGCACTAGCAGCAGCCGGAACCCACCCTTGGGTTGTAATTGTCAATATGACAAAAAAGAAAATAATTCAAGGCATAGGGACTAATCATACCAATTGCATTAAATTAAATTAATCTTAAATAAGGTTTATGACAAAAAGCAAGGTGAATTCTATTCAATATCCGCTGGGGGAAAAGTAGGCCCTCTGGCTTCATGAGGACCCAGGCTACTATGAAAGTAAGCAGGTAGAACAGTACTATGCTGAGTTCAGTTGAGATAAATATAAAATGGAACAACAGTTGTAAGTGTGAGGATGGTTATAAGTTATTTTTTTTCCAGTGCCCTTGTAACTTTGGTTACTAAATGAATGGCTATAAGTAAGTGAAGGACTACCTGTACTTTTCAAAAATTTGGGGGGCTTGATGATGTGGAGCCAATGAACCATTTTATGGTCAAGGTGCTAGAATAAATTAGGAAAAACTAGAGAAGGGGGACATGAAAGTCACCAAGGAGAGATATAGAGCTGGGTGTGGAACAGGTAATTTTAGTGGTGTGTATGAAATCAAGGACTTTTCTCTAGACATTGTTTAATATAAAAAAGCTGCTTAATAACACTCCAGACCCAGAGGATATGTATTTTTGTTCCAGATACAGTTTATTTCTAAACACCCAGAAAACTTATTTAATAAAGATCAGAATTTTGATTTTATAACATTACATGGTTTCAAATCTGACTTTTTAAAATACAGAACAATTTTTTTTTCATTTTCATTATTTTACTGTTGCATTTTGATTAAAATGAAATTCCAACAAAAAATAATGTCTATCTGCAGGGTGTTTTTAAGTTACCCAGAACAGGGTGTTTTTAAGTTACCCAGAAAAAAGAAATATGCCTTATGGATCTGCCAGTGATTTCTCAATGTCCAATGGTTCGAAAACATGCTATAAAGGGCAACATGTGGACTTTCATGTATAAGAGCAAAACGGAAGAATTTAAAGTTTTCCAAGCCTTGAAGTGGTCTGCTGAATCCACACTACTCAGTGACAGAACAGCAAAAGCGTTTCCAAGTTTGAAAAACCTCGGTTGTGGCATAATTTACCATTTGCAGTAAACGCTTAATAAAATGAAGAAGTACTTTGGTGTCACTCATTTCTTGTTTTGGGTTTGGGAGGAGGCTATTCCCACAGGGACATCAATTGCCTCAGATCTAGTTACTAATTTCTTGTTATAATTCATTTGTTTCAGGATTGGAAGCCAGTCAGAATGCATGCTGGGAAAGAGGAAGAACTATTATGTAATGTATATCGTGCTTCCCCCAAAATAAGACAGGGTCTTATTTTCTTTTGAGCCCTGAAATAAGTGCTTGGCCTTATTTTTGGGGAGGTCTTATTATTTTTGAGGTGCAGGAAGCAACGAGCATGGTCACCTCATGGCTGCTGCTGTGTTGCAATATTTGGGGGGAGGGCTTATTTTGGGGGAAGGCTTATTTTAGTGCATTTGTTCAAAAGACCAATTGGCTTACTATCTGGGGAGGGGAAACAGGGTAGCATATATTATATAATGTTCCTTCCCCTTTCCCAGCATGTATTAATATATATTGCAATGTGCTAGATCCGTGAGGGGGTACCTATGGCACGTGTGCCAGAGGTGGCACGCAGAACCCTCTCTGTGAGCACACATGCCATCACCAGCTCCTCTTCTGGTTTCCAGCATGCACAGCTGATCTTCACAGGTGGCAGAGCACCAGAAAATGGCCTGAAAAACGACCAAAAAACAGACCAGTTTTGCCATGTTTTCAGGCTTTGTTTTTGGCTGTTTTCTGGCCCCAGAACAGCAGAAAAAAAGGCCTCAAAACAGCCTGAAAATGGCCAAAAGCCCAGGCATGCACCTATTGGCCCATAGCGAACAATGGTTCCTTTTATAACTGCAATCTCCATTTTAATGACCACTGCCAAAAAAGTTGTGAAATTGGGTCAGTCACATGAATGTTCTGCTTTAGAACTCTCATGACTTACAATCATGATGGGATGGCTCTGTTATGGCCAAGTACTACCTGTAATGGATTTTCTACCTGGGATTCCCCCCCCCCCAGCTTCTATTGCCCCTTTGAAATAGCTATAAAGAACTCTGAATCTAGGAAATGTGTTCCCAGTTGACTATTTAGCCTGAGCATCTAACTAACTGGCAATGTTATTCTTCCAGTCTTCTAGATACAACTTCCAGCTGTTTGATACCTCCTTTTTGATGCTTTTTGTATTTAATTGCCAAAGAACCAGATGAGATTGGTGGTGATTTCAGAACCATTGATCCTGCTTCATTTTCAAATAAGTCTTTTAATTTTTTCAGCTTTAAGAAAATTGGAACCTTTTACAAAAAAATAAAGTCTGCAGTATATTTATGAATGCACCCAACAGAGGGGAGGAAGCAGAAAACTGTACAATTATTTTCCAATTCATTGGCTTTTGTAGTGTGAAAAGGCCCTTCTTTTCCTGTAGACTCTCAAACGTCGGCCCATATGCCTAGTTACCATGGAAACCAAACTCTTCGCCTCTCTTTCTCTCCCTTCCTCCCCTTTAAAAATATGCAAAGGTTCTTAAAGCTTGATCCTGTCCATTTGCCACTGCTGGACTTTTTCAGCATTTATTCTATAGTCACTTTTTACAAGCAATATTTTATTTTGGGGGCTGGGGGAGTGAGGAGGGAATAAAAATGTTCCTTCCTGTAGCCCAGCCTTTTCCATGCTGCCTACACCCCCTCATCACCTGCTTGGGTCATCTGGCGGCTCGGATTGTTGCGCTGCCATTTTTTTTTCAAGAAATGAAAGATATTGCTTCCTGTAGAACAATTCTATCCTTTGGCTAGAATAAAATGCTTTTCAACAAAAGCAATTGTCTGGAAGTACAATTATAAACATGTGGTGCATATGCATACATACAAAGTACAGGAAAAGTGTTCTTAGTATTTTAAATACAACAATAATAAAAGGAAACAACTGAAATAATTTGGATGCTTAAAAAATCCTACAGCAACTAATTGTGGATTTACAATACATTTTAATGCCATGAACAGGATTTCATTACTACTTTTGTGGCAACATCATATTTCATCAAAGTTTGTGCATGCCACACACTTTGCATTCTGAGTATATCGACTCAGTTTAACTATGTTGCCTTTTCTAAGGGACTGCATGATTTTGACTGATTATAATAAAGCTTTGTGTTTGCACAGAACTGCCAATAAAAACATTTTAAGGTGAAGTATATTGGAACCAATAACTATAAGAAGTACAATTATGAGAGTTAACTTAATGTGTTTATTTTTGCATATGTGTAAAATGATTATTATAGAAATTATTATTTTTTATGCCAAGTTTTTGTAACAATGTGCAGTCAACAACAATGTACTTGAGAAAGAAATATAAATTGTTAGCAACTATTTCTAATTTAGGGGGACATGGTGAATCAGTGGCTAAGGCGCTGAGCATGTCGATCAGAGTGGTTGCCAGTTTGGTGATTTGAACCCCTAGCGTCGCATAACCGAGTGAGCTCCGATTATGCGTCCCAGCTTCTGACCATGGAGACGTCTTCGGACAGCGCTGGCTCTTTGGCTTTGAAACAGAGATCAGCACCGGCCCCTAGAGTTGGGAACATCTAGCACATATATATGAGGGGAAACTTTACCTTTACTATTTCTAATTTAAAGGGAATGTTGGAACATACAGCTAGCTAAGATGTAACACTTATAACACTAGATTAACCACAACTTGTTAAGATTATTCTGTTCTGTTCCATTCTGTCACATCATGTCATGTCCCACTCCATTCCACTCCACTCCACTCGCCAGTTTGGTGTAAGTTGTTAAGGCAACAAACTAAAAACTATGCTAGCCTTGCTTTAGCCACAAACCAGCTGGATGATCCAGTTGTCTCAATCCTAGGAAGAAGAAATTGGCAAACTGATTGGAAGGCACAAAACTGTCATTCTATAGCACTCAGATGCTCTACAAAAAACTAAGACTTTTTAAAGCTAGACTATGCTAACATTGGTGCAGTTCTTTCCAGATAATAAGTGGCTGTGAGCCTTTGCTGTTTCCAACTGATGCTCCGTGTTCTCAAAATATCAATTTACTGAATCATTTCTGTCTTTTTCTCAAGAGCTTATTTTTGAGAAATATGATAAGCTTTCTTGTAGGAAAAATTTTGTAGAGCATTGTGACCAAATACTTTTTCTACAACATGCTGAGTTGCTCATTCAGATGTAAAATAAATGGACAATCAAAAACAAATGATTTAAGGAAATTGAAACATTATTTCAAAACTTTGGTTTCCTATAATAGAATTAAAGACAACAATAATGGAATTATTATTACATACATACACATGCACACATATACATATCTTCAACTTCCTTTTATCTTTTCATGCCAATGGTACAGATTGTTGTTTTTTTAAACAATTCTGTGTTGTTAATTGGGAAAGGTGAACATGCTTTGGCATCCTTGGAATATATATTATTTAATATTTTGATGCCATGTCATGCCTATTTGACAAGAACCATTCCCTGTTTCTACTTAAAGTTAGTTTGGATGTTTATTCTTTAGAACAGGGGTACCCAACCTTTTTTGCACCAGGGACCGGTTTCATTTTAAAGAAAATTCTGCGGACCAGCTGGCGTAGAGGAGGAGCGGGGGGGAGGGGGAACAAGCAGCGCATGTGCACGTGGAGGGGGGGAGTCGGCTCACTCAGCCCTCTAAGGCCTCCAACAGCGCGAACGGCCGTGCCTGCGCTCTCCTGCATCCGGTGCACGCTCTGCCCAGGGGGCTGCCCCCTCCTCCCTCCTCCACTCCGGCCTTGCGGCCCGGTTCCTATCAAGCCACGGACTGGCACTGGTCCGTGGCCCGGGGGTTGGGGACTCCTGCTTTAGAACAAATCTGTTCCTTTATTTAAATAACAATAACTCAGTTTATTTCTAATAGCTATAATATATACATATTACAATTCTTTGCTTTCTTTTCTTAACCAAAACCTCATTCCCCATCTATGTCCTACTTGTGTTCATTCTGCATTCTTTCTTGTCATGTAAGTTCCTGACTTCTCCTTCCTCTGTTCATGTTTGAAACCACATTTCAACTGCAACTGAACCTAAGTCCCAAAATATTTGCAAAAACTATACAACATTCTTTTCTACTCATGGCTGTCAGGGTTCCAAATAGCATCCAAAAGTAAATCAGAGTCCAAGGCAACGTATTGCTCAAAGTTCCAATTTATTAAGAGAGCCATGTTCGGGAAAACCCGAATCTGAAAGTTTCCTGGTTTTCCCCACCCAGTTGAAAGTTCAAGATCTTGCCCCCACACCCACAAGTCCATCACATGGTCCAATCTTCCACTGCCATGCTGGTAGTTCCACCCATCCAGTTCCAGTCAGGTGCAGAGGTGCAAAGACAAAGGATGACCTTGACTTTCTAGAAAGAATTTTGTTGTGGCTCCATAGCATCTAATTCCGTTAATCCCCCCTCTCATTTTCCCACAGTAGAAAATACATAGTAGAATAATAGAAAGTGTGGCAGGCCAAAGATCCAAAAGAAAAAAATGGCTGCAGACCTGTCAATGGCTACATGGGAAAGGAGACCAACACATACAAATGGAGATTGCTTTGGACCATGTAAGGATTTAATATTTTTGCAACTGAAATAGCTTTGATGTTTTTCATTTAACCAAATCAATGGTGCTTTTATTATAATTCTCCCTTTTTAGTAGTTGAATGGAAGTCAAGTTTTCTAGGTATTATGTCTGAGGTATAGAAGTAAAATGGCTACATTATCTGTATATCTAGACAGCTAAATCCAAATTTGTTAGCAGAAGGGGATAGATGAACATATTGTGGTTTTAAGTGGAATGTTTTTAAAAAAAATTAATGGCAGTGCTTCAAACATAATTGCTTCTAACACAGTTAGGAATAGTTTGCCTATAGCTTATGAGAAAACAACTATCGGTTGTTATCATATTTTGGTTTATCTCTTCGTTGTGCCTCATTCCTTTTTCTCTATAAAATGGAGGTAAAACGATTTGTATTCTATGAAAATATTATGAATAGAAATATCAATAATATAATGCTCAAATTCCAGCTCAGTAATGGAGAAGCTCTACAAAGTTTAGATCATGTCCCTGTCTCATTGCATTTTCATCTTTACGAAGTGAAACTGAAGTAGGGAGAAATATATACATTTTCAATTTACCCTCCTTTTCATTTGCTAGACAGAAGAGCTACTCTGCTTGGCCATTCTCTGATGCTGATATGTTGAATGTGTTCATCTGGAAGAAAAGGATAATACCTATTAATCTATAGGTGTTTAGATTTCTCCTTTACTGATGCTTCACACTTGGATGCATAGGGATGGTACATGGAAGATGCACAACCTCCAGCTAGGAAAGATTATCTTCTGCTTTCTGACAATTGTGTAAAAATTCATCCATCCATGTAAGAAATGTTATCTTTATCGATTACTTAAGAGTTTCAAGCACTGCTGCTATTGTGGTGTTTGACCATTTCAATCAGTCAATAATGTTCATGAGGTATGAAGAAAATCAGCCCAATCTCTCTGAACTAGTATGGTGCTGCCATTAGGTCAAAATATAATATAGTGAAACTTAATAGATCATATCTTCTCAGTGCCCACTAAGTTGTTTACAGTACCGTGCTTGACTGTTTGTCTTGCAGAAAAGCTCAGTTTTAAATTTAAAAAAATATTTAAAATGGCTGGAAAGCTGAACAATATTCTTGTTTTTTCCAAGTATTTCGTTTATTTATTTAATTTTTATAGTCACCCATCTCAACAAATGTACGTTGGGTGGTGTGCATCATAAAAAAATTTAAACAATACAAATTAAATATATATGGTCCTTAAATAAAATTATCACCATGGTTGTTAATGCAACCAAGTAACAGGGCCCTTGACACACTCAGGGCCCAGGTACACAACTAAGTCTTTGCAGTCTTATGGAAAGCCAACAAGGTTGGAGTCATCCTGATTTTTGAAGGGAGAATGTTCCAGAGGGCAGGGACAATGTCACAGAAGGCATATCTCTTGATTCCCGCCAGTCATCATTTTTATATTGTGCTCCCAGATGCCTCATAGATCTATAAGCAGCCTTAGAGCATAGCCACACAACTTCATTAATATATTATCCTCAGGTCCTCCAGAAAAGATCAGAATTCATAGGTATGACTGCTGAGTCCAATTCTGCCCTGGCTTCATTTCTCTTCTGATCAAGCATCACTTACTTATAGGAAAACAGTCATTCTCGTTAACATGGGGGGGGGGGAGAGGCAGGGCTGGGAGAATGTAGCAAGTATCAGTGGTGGAAAGCTTCAACTTGTCTAAATGACAATTTGGAGTCATAAAAATGTTTTAAACTACTGCCTGCTCATGGTTAGCGGGCCATGCAGAAAAGCTGGTTTTCAAAAAGGGTAGAAAAGCCACCTTACAGCAGTTGCTATTCCGATGAAAGATAATGACACTGATTTAAAAATAACCTAAGCAACCAAACACAATTATTTTGTCTACATAAAAATGTATTTTTTGAGACTATATTATGGAATGCATTTCATTCCGGTAGCATTAAGGTGATAAAATAACACATACTGCCATTTTGTAAGCTAATTTAATCTTTTGCTTTAGACTGTGTTGACTATTTCCTCTGTACTAACATTGCTTTTAATGTTTAAATAATAGGCTGACTTTGGCAGCAGCAGCTGCCAAAAAAGCCAACACAGTTCTAGGCTGCATAAACAAAGGGATAGAATCTAGATCACGTGAAGTGTTAATGCCACTGTATAGTGACTTGGTAAGGCCACACCTGGAATACTGCATACAGTTTTGGTCACCACGATGTAGAAAAGACGTGGAGACTCTGGAAAGAGTGCAGAGAAGAGCAACAAAGATGATTAGGGGACTAGAGGCTAAAACATACGAAGAACGGTTGCAGGAACTGGGTATGTCTAGTTTGATGAAGAGAAGGACCTAGGGGAGACATGATAGCAGTGTTCCGATATCTCAGAGGGTGCCACAAAGAAGAGGGAGTCAAACTATTCTCCAAGGCACCTGGGGGTAGGACAAGAAGCAATGGGTGGAAACTAATCAAGGAGAGAAGCAACTTAGAACTAAGGAGAAATTTCCTGACAGTTAGAACAATTAACCTCTGGAACAGCTTGCCTCCAGAAGTTGTGAATGCCCCAACCCTGGAAGTCTTTAAGAAGATGTTAGATAGACATTTGTCTGAAATGGTATAAGGTTCCTGCCCACACAGGGGGTTGGACTAGAAGACCTATAAGGTCCCTTCCAACTCTGTTATTGTATTGTATTGTATTGTATTGTATTGTATTGTATTGTATTGTATTGTATTGTATTGTATTGTATTGTATTGTATTGTATTGTATTGTATTGTATTATCAGACCAAATCATTTCTTTCTCTAGTTCAAAGCATATTGCTAGCTAATCTAGAGCCTTGGACAAGAAAAAAATAATTCCCATCACTTTCAATCTGAGATCCCTTTAATGTGAAATAAAATCTGGAACTTTATGCTTGTGAAACATATACTTTATATCCTCCATTGAATTTAGTTTCATTTCAGTTTGTCCTTGTAGTGCTGTGGCTGCATCGAGATATCTAGGGATAGCATGGATGCATCATGTAATTTAAAAAAAAAAAAAGTTCAGCATCTTGAAGTCAAAATATGGTCTGGATTTTGCATACTGTCAGCATCAATGTTCCTCAAACACATTAATAAATATCAGTCCTATAGAAAGACTTAGAAATAATGGACTATAAGGTTTTGAGTAGCCTATCCTAAGAAAAGCTCTCTGTTCCCCCTTCCCCTTGCTTTCTCTTTTCCTTCTGACTCTTCTGAGCATTGCCTCCCTTGTTCTCCCCATCTACCATTTTCCTCTTCTTGTCAGTGGCAGCTGAGATTAAATATTGATAGATTGGCAGCAGTGGTTATCATGCATTAGAAAAGCAAAACAGAACGTCTCTCTTCCAATATTCATTTCAAAGAAACTGTGAGCTGAGCACTCAACTCACAGCAACTTCCAGTTGTTTAGAGGTCGCATTCACGCTGTTCTTCCTCCATGCCCTACAACGGCTGACAAGGGAGATAGACTAGTGTAGGACAATGTTTATGGTGAGTGTTTATGCTCTCATCATACAATTAGAATGTATTCTTTTCTCCCTCTCCAGCCCCTGGGTTTCTCTTCTGTCTCACTTGCTTCTCTCTATTTATGGCTAAGCTTTGCTGTTTTAATGACAACACAAGTTCAATAAGAAAAGGACTTGGCAATAATTAAAAAAAGTGACAGACAATAATCAAGAAGGTCAGCTTACTAGGCAAGCTATAAAATGTGTACCTCTTTAATCAGGTTCATAAATCTGAGACTGAAAAACACAACAAAACTAGAAAGTAGAACATAAAGAGTGGAAGATCATGGAATGCTAACCTTTGTGAGGACTGGCACAACAATCTCACACAAGTACTATATTGTTAACTGCTTAATTAGTAGAATAAAACATAGGATCCAACTATATATTTTTCTATCGAGCTATGTAAATATATATTTAAATTCCCTTTTATTGCCTTTTTTCTGTATAAGACAAATAAGATGCTTGAGGTAAGTGAATTGAATGTGATACTGAGCTGCTGTAACATTTCTACTAGATTTTATTAACATGCCAATGGTTCTTGCTCTGAACAACCAATACTGCAATCATCTGTCCAGCCATTTTTATTAACATACTTGTACTTTGGGTATTTTTATTTATCTAGTGGACATTTTAGTAGAATGTACCTTGTCATAATTAGAATCCAATCTACTATTGAGGTAAATAAACCCCCCCAAAAAACTATACAGGTATGACATTCATCTTCAGTAGATAAAAATAACTACAGGGTATGAAATTTGCATATGGACATACACAGTAAATTCCTAACTGTCTGAACGGCAACATTTTTGAGTTATTGCTGAATGATGTTGTCCTGATTAGATACATAAAGTGTGTAATCAGCAAAGCAACTAGCTGAGTCCTTCACCTTTGCTGTCCTTTGTGTTTGATATGTCACCAGTCTTTGAGAAAAGGTATCTGTCAATCACTGAACTGCTGGAAGTGCGAGGTGAATGCATAGGACTTCTAGGGCATCTTGAGCTGTTTTGTGGATCGCTGCTCCTAAATTTCATTCATTCAGAACATAATTTTAATCACATATTTAAAAAGAAAAGCATATGGTAATTGAGTTATTTGTGGCAAAGAGAATTTAATGTCATTTGTAGCACTAGGTAAGAATGGTTCTTGGTTTTTATAATTTCACCGTTTCACTGTTGCAATGTTATGCAAAATTGGCAAAAGCAACTCAGAGTAACATTAGCTAGGCAACCTAAAAAAATCTATTCATAAGTATACTTTTAAAATAATATGGTCTATTTTAGACAAAAAATGGGCAGGTATCCTTAGCCTCACAAAAGAAGCTGGCTGAGAACTATAAAAATGAGGGAGGATTTAGGAAAAGATTTAGAGACCAATAAAAAAAAGCAATCCATGAAATCACTCAAACAACTACTAGCAATAGCCTCCAATGTTTCATGCTGAAAGTAAGGTACAAATGTTTAAGTAGTGGTTAGCAGCTGGGGAAATAAATGGAAAGGAAGAATGCATTATCAAAGGCTTTTTCCTCTCATTGTGTTTATTTATTAGTACTTTTTTATTTTCTACTTTGCTTGTTGTGTCTTCATTCTTACACAATTTCTGTTTAATTTGTTAAAAGTGCTTATGCATTCATTTTAAAAAGCTGGTGGACTGAATTTATAGCTTATATGCCAAGCCAGTCTGATGTAGTGATTAAGGCATCACCTTAGAAACTGGGAAAACATGAATTCTAGTTCTGCTTTATTCACCAAGCCAACCGGGTGATCTTGGGCCAGTCTCTCTCTCTCTCTCTCTCTCTCTCTCTCTCTCTCTCCCTCCCTCTCTCTCTCTCTCTCTCCCTCTCTCTCTCTCTCCCTCTCTCCCTCTCCCTCTCCCTCTGTCCCTCCCTCTCCCCTAGAAAGCAGGCAATGGCAAACCACTTCTTCTGAAATCTTGCCAAGAGAACTTCTGTACGATACATGGAGATTTATCTTACTGATGGAAACAATATTAAAGCTAAAGAAAAAAATTAAAGGAGGAGAGGTCAGCATGGAAATTGCTCTTGGGTAAAGCACTTCCTGTCTCTCTGTCTTTCTCTGCTCTTCTTCTTATCAACATATACATGGAGCCACTGGGAGGGTCCATCTATCATTTTGAAGTATCATCAGCATACTAATGGTACTTACTGATATATTTCCATCCAGGCCAAACCAAAGATCTGTCAAAAGCCTAAACTGCTGTTTGGAGGCTATGAGGAAAGAAGATGAAATTGAATACCTGCAGTATTCAATAGCAAGACAGGACACTCTAGATGTACAATATATACAAATAATCCTGGACTGACAACCATTTGTTTAGTGACTGCTTGAAATCACAGCAGCACTGAAAAAATTGACCATTTTTAACACTTACAACCATTGTAGCATCTCCATGGTAATGTGATCAAAATTGGGACACCTGGCAACTGGCATGTATTTTTGATGACTGCCGTGTCCTAGGGCCACGTATGACCCTCTGACAGGCAAAGTCAATGGAGAAGCCAGATTGACTTAACAGCCATCTTACTAACTTAACAACTGCAGTGATTCAATTAACAGCTGTGGCAAGAACGGTTGTAAAATGGAGCAAAACTCACTTAACAACTCTCTTGCTTAGCAATGGAAATTTGGGGCTCAGCTGTGGTGATATGTGAAGGACTACCGATAATGTAATACAGGAAGTGCTGCTGAAGACAATGAGGAAGCAAAGGTGGCAAAGGTGGAATTGCAGGACTGGAACCTGTAGTTATCTGATTAGGATGCCTTAATTACTAAGCCAGCTCTCAGGGATAGAGAAACAGGGTGTGAAAAAAAACCTGCTCTGCATGCCAGATTTACTAGCTGTGCCTAGTAGAACTGTTTGTCCACAAACCATCTGGTTCCTTATCTGGTCTGGTTATAACCTCCATAGCTGTATCATAGTTTGCTCTTACAGATCCAGACAGCATCCTCCTTAAAGGTATTCAGAAAAATAGTGTACTAGAATACTTAGATTATACATAATTATTAATTTATTTATCATTATTTTCAGATAATTACATGCTGGGGTAGGCAGGTTATTTTATATATTTTGATGTTTTCTGGTTTTATGCATTTTATTAATTAAATTGTTAACTGCTGGAATTTGGGGGAATACAGTGGTCTATACAAATACACAACAAAAATGGCATTGACGCTGCATAGCATCTTAAAGTTGCCAAGTACCTCTGGGTTAGTGAGAGAGCTGAAGTTGATAAGGCAGAGAGCACAGACTCAGACAAAGATGGCTGTTATGTAAACACAGCCCTCTACATTCCAGTTTGACAAAAGAGCAACGAAAGTTATGTTATCCAGAAAGGATAGTGAAAAGAGGCCAGTGATTTAAAGCAGTATTTTTTTTCCAAATTACCTAGTAGTTTAACTATGTATTTCAAACTTCATCTGAATTAATTCCACACATCTTAAAGTTGCCAAGTTTGGGGGCAAAAAACCTGATTTAAACTCTACATCCACACTCACATATACATTTATTCCTGCAGTGACCCTGCAGGGATTATTATGTATAAATGATTTGTCTAGTTTTCAAGAAAGCTTTTATCTAATCAGTCCATGAAGTTTTTGCTCATAGCTAGCAAGTGAATGTTGAGGATTGTGTAGGAATGTTCATGAATCAAATCATGCCTTCTTGAAGACTGACCCTTACCCATACTTATTGAAAAGTAAATCAATTTACTTTATTTCTGAGAAAGTGCATAGTGTCAGCCTCTGCTTTGCTTGCTTGCTATTGGCTGCCATAGAAACAGGGAGGGTGGGGCATGGTATTTGGGATGGGAATTATATGGCAGTGGAGGTGATATGGAAAAGGGAGTTTTGTTCTCGCCATCTTCTGCGCATGCTGGTGGTCGGTGTCTGGTCAGGGCCAACCGTCTCACATACCAACCTGATGATGACTTTTGAGGATGCAACCCATATGGCACCTTAAGGAGTTGCAGATTGGACACTGGGGTGGGGTCATTAGAAGGAGGGGGCTGGGTAATCATTTGATATGTACTTGTTCGCGCCTTTTTGGTTCAGATCTTGCTTTACTTTTTGCTGCTTTCAATTCATATCTAGTAAAAGTACTTTATCTCTATTCAAATGGAGTTGGGGATTTTCTTTCTTGGATATTGAAGGAGGCATGCCTGACGCATAGTGTCCTACTCTTCTACAGTAGAAGTATGACCAGTGCTCATTCTGTTCTACATTTCAGACTAAAACTCAACTGGAGCAGATCCAAGTAAATCATTTTGTTGAAAATCCACTTCACCAGCTACCAACCACCTTCTCAACAATCATCCCTACCTAAGGAAGATTGGAAATTGGATGAGAGCTGTCCAGGATGGAGGAGACCAGAGATAGCATCTTGAGAAGGGGATATACTTCACTGCCTCTTCCAAGGCTATGGGGACTACCCCCTCCCTCAAAAAGGCTGATTCCATTGCATGGAGCCACTCAGTGGCCACCTTAACAACAACAAGAAGGACCTGCGTTTAAGAGGTAGATGGCCTAACTTACAATACAGAGGATCTTATCCACTTCACAGAATCAAACTCAGTGAAATCACAAGACCGAGCCCTAGGCAACTCATTTGGATTTGCCTAATCAGAATCCAACTCTAAATTAATCCAAGTGACCATCCACCAGATATTATGAATACTCTTTCTGATGGCCTGATAAATAGTCCCATGACTCATCTCTCTCCAGGTCACCATAACCAAGGCTGCCAAAGGCTATCAAAAAGACATAATAAGGAGAAACAAATAAATACATTTTCTTTTTCGAAAAGACATAATAAAGGAAGAGAAATAATGTTGTTTCATTGCCCTTATTTTCATGATGTAGTTCTAATATGGGCTCTTACTTGTGTTTGGTTGGATTCATCCTTTGTCTTCCTTCAGCATTGCTCCGGGCATCACTTCTGGTGTTTCATCCCCTGCAAGCTCCTCATAAAACCAGTGCACAGAGGCCACATAGGAACAATCTAATCCAACACCTCTATCACTCACCTATTCCAGGCTGCTACCAAGATCTCAGCTAAACTACCTACCAGAAAGAAAACATCAATTTCTCTTGGAACCCAACAGAGTCCATCAGTTGCCTAAGACAGTGTGATCAAAAAGTCCTATTTCCTTGTAGTGGTAAGTGTCACCAGCACATGATTTATTTGTTTAACTATATAGTCACAAAGGGGTTGAAAATTTAAAATTAGAACAGAGAAGAGACCTATCTAACTATTTATTTTCATAGAAAGATATTTGATACACATTAGCATAACTACAATCTCAACCACTCTTGTTTTGTGAATGAAAGCGTAGATAAGATCAATACTTTAGAGAAGGCATATTTCTAGAACAAGGCAGAAATGGGACCTACCTCTCAGTAGACCATAGGCTCATTTATAGCAGAATGGCAAATACAGTATTTATTTATTTTGTATCCTGCTTTTATTGTTTTTACAAATAACACAAGGCAGCAAACATATCCAATACACAATCTTCTTATTTTCCTCACAATACAACTTTGGGAGGTGGGTTGGGCTGAGAAAGAATGACTAACCCAATATTACCCAGCTGGCTTTCACGACTAGGGAGGAGGAACTTGAATTCATGGTCTCCAGCTTTCTAGCTTGGTGCTTTAACCACTAGATCAGACTGTCTAACATTAACAAACACAGCAACAAAATAATCCCTTCTTTGCCAGCATAGACTATATTATTGAAATAAAACAAAGCTTAGAATAACCAGATTTATTTTTAATGTGGAAAAACAGATGCATTCCGTTTTAGCACTCTATATAACCCCAATTTTGAGTAATAATATTAGATATCTGTTTGTCCAGCTTAATACGTTGCACATCTTTTCAACTCATAAAAATATATATTTCAATTTATAGAATATGTAAAAGTAAATATAAATTACAATTATTTCTGGTTTAAATTTGTATATTATAAAAATGACAAGGAACATATATTTTAAAAATATTAGATATGTTCAATTTCTATTCTATGTTAATTTCCATTCTATTTAAAAACTATTTATATTAACTAATATATTTGCACAGTGGATATAGGTGAATCAGCTGTTTCCCCTCAATGAAGCTAGGATGTGCATAGAATTTATTGGTAAAAATATGGTACTTGAAATACACTTTAGATATGAGTGAGTACAACTTTATTACCCAACACATAATCAGAATTTTGGCTACAGTCTCACGGTTACATTATATTAATTTACCCAATCTTGGCTGATTCCAGATTAGATACATGAATAGAGAACTGCACAAAAATTCAAAAGAAGTGGTGAAGGGGTATTATTTTCTCTCTATATATATATTTTTTTTAAATCCCATTGTAGATTCTCATACATGATACTAAGCAAGAGTTTTATTCCAGCAAATAGTGTCAAGCCATTGAAACCAATTCTGGTGTAATACAGTTTATATTTGTCTGGTAGATCTGTAAATTTATTGGTACATAAAAATGACCCTCCATATGTAATAATATATATGTTGTATATATTTATTAAAAAAACATTTCAGAAAAATTTAAGAAATATCTGACTATCTCTCAAAGGGACTAAAATCAGAATCCTTTAACAATGAGATTATAACGTGCAGTTTCACATTCTGCTTTGCTCTCCCTCTCAGTAGAAATTTAAGATCAATGCTAAAAAAAAAAACTTTCAATAGTTTGAATGAAATGGAAGAAATTTTAGAGCAAAGCAAGGTACTGAAGCACTACCTGAATCAGTTAGTAGTGTAAAAGGAGGACAGTTTTCTGCCTGATTTTGCCAGCTAAAATAAATTGTTGTCTCTCACCAGAGTATCATCTTTTCATATACATCTCCAAAAGAACGACACAGGATCGAAGATATAATAAGAGCAGATCGAAAGATGAGATGGAATTGCGAAAATAATCCAGGAAACTAGCATAAGGGGACTTATATAAATGGAAGGGAGGGGGAGTCAAATGGCAGTAGAAAGAGGAAAATACAGGAATAGGAAACGGGCAGTGTGGAAATCACAAATCTAAGGGTGGAAAGAGAGAGGGAGAACAGGAACATAGGAAAATGCAGTGCCAAAGAGATGCAGCTGGGGGGGGGGGGGGAAACCACACATCGCATGGTTTCACTGAGTTGTATAGAGAGCCATCTGCTGTTCATACGTGAATGACAGAGAAGGTAACACACCGCCCTGGGTTAGTCAATGTCAATTTCTTCACTCTTTAGCATTGGGCACATACCGAGCTTGTCATAGATTAGTAAACAATGCCAGAGAGTTAGCTGAGCCAGGAAACAGATGGGGCAGCTGTGAAGAGTCTGAGGGCAAACAAACACAATGCTCTAGAGCAGGGGTCTGCAACCTTTGCAACTTTAAGTCTGAAGGACTTCAGCTCCCAGAATTCTCCAGCCAGCAAAGCTGAGGTCCTTCAGACTTAAAGTTGCAAAGTTTGGAGACCCCTGCTCTAGAGCCCCCACCAGGCTCAAAATCTTATCTGCTCAGAATTGAGATATGCTGTTTTGGAGCAGCAGCTGTATGATCTAATCCTTCTGTTGCCACCCCTTTTCCCCCAACGGACACGGGCACTAACAATCATACAGAAAATAACCACTTTGCATCAAAAAATATTCTGCTCCAGACAGATCTAAGCCAATGCCTATTTATATCATCACATAAAGCAGGGGTAATCAACCTTTTGATACCTACCGCCCACTTTTATATCTCTATTAGTAGTAAAATTTTCTAACCGCCCACCGGTTCCACGGTAATGGTGATTTATAAAATGGGGAAGTCAATTAAATTTTTTTAAAAAGGAAAGAGCTTCAGTATCGGACGAAACCTCTGCTGCCTCCCATGAAAGTTGGAACGCCCACTAGTGGACGGTAGGGACCAGGTTGACTACCACTGACATCAAGAAAAGTGGGTTGTTATGGCCACAATTGCTTCACTAACCAATGGTTTAACCATTGTTTCACTGGAGTTCTTGCCCATATTCAAGTTTTTTCATACACTTCCTCCATGTTGTGCTCATCTGGTATGCTCACCTGAGCTTCCTTCAGCTTCACCCTGTTGTGACTTTTGGATTCTATAATCAATCCCATTGGAGGGACGAGCCTCAGGTAGGTTATTTTTGAGAAAGTATATTTTCAATAACCTTTTAGGTACTCAGCATTAAATTAGGTATATATCCTTTGCAGGTAATTGTACTTTCATAAAGATCAATAAGGAGCCATCATTCTTCAAAAATAAATGCTCCTTCTTGTAAATATATGCAGATCAATCCTAGTAATCAAATAGTATTTAACTTGTATGATTGCAGGAAGGCGTTTTCATGTGTTACTGATTTTATTATAATTTCTTCATTTGAAAGATGGGAGCCAAAGATACTGGTTGTTGGGCAGCATACAAATTTTATATATTAATATATGGTCCAGTGATTAAGGCACAGGGTTAAAAACCTGGTGCCTTAACCACTAGACCAGGGGTTCCCAAACTTGGGAACTTGAAGACTTGTGGACTTCAACTCCCAGAATTCTCCAGCCAGCAGAGCTGGCTGGAGAATTCTGAGAGTTGAAGTCCACAAGTCTTCAAGTTCCCAAGTTTGGGAACCCCTGCACTAGACTCTATAACTGGTCTTTAAATTCTAATCCAGCCTTAGCCATGAAAGCCAGTTGGGTGACCCTATGCTGGTCACTCTCTCTCAGGGTTGTTGTTGTGGGGGAAAGAGGAGAAGGAAGAAGTATTAGGTAAATGTGCCACCTTAGATTGTTTCTAAAAATACAAAAGTAAAATAAAATAAAAATGGGTGGGCAAACACTCAGCCAGATGTTTAGACTGGATTTGGCATTTTTGTCCCTTTATTGAATCCTTTCCAAGTCCTTGGAACGGCCAGATGTTGTTTAATAATGTTAAAGGTATTGTCAAGGGCTATAAGCTGTCTTTAAGTAAGTGAAACTGCCTTTTAGCAATTGACAGATGGTTATTTTTGTCAATGTTGATGGTGTTCAAATGGTGCTCCAGATGTTTTGGAATTGCACCCAAGGTGCCTATTACTATTCTACTACATTTGTTTTCTTTTGCCATAGTTGTTCTATTTATATTTGCGGGTCTTTATATACTGTGATTTTTCTCCAGTTCTTTCTCTGTCTCCAGGTGTTGTGATGTCCACTATCTAGACTTTTTGTTTTTCTTATCAACAATTGTTAAGGGTGGGGTATTGTGTAGCAGATGCTTGTCTGTTTGAATGCTAAAATCCCAGAAAACGTTACCTTCTTTGTTTTTATTTTATTCATCTATCTATCACAGGGGTCCCCAACCTTTTTGGCACCAGGGACCAGTTTCATTTTAAAGAAAATTCCGCGGACTGGTGGGCATGGCTCGGCCAGCATAGAGGGGGAGCGGGGGGAGGGGGAACAGGTGGCACATGCACGTGCGGGGTGTGTGTGTGAGGCAGCTCACTCGCCCCTCTCAGCCCCCAACGGTGCAAGCGACCATGCCTGAGCTCTCCCACCCCTGGTGCACGCTCTGCCCAGGGGGCTGCTCCTCCTCACTCCACCTCTTCTCCGGCCCTGCGGCCCAGTTCCTATCAAACCACGGACCGGCACCGGTCCGCGGACCGGGGGTTGGGGACCCCTGATCTATCAGATTTCTATTCTGCTCATAACACTTGCATGATTTTTATTACTTTATAATAATACAGTACCATACAACAGCAGAGTTGGAAGGGACCTTGGAGGTCTTCTAGTCCAACCCCCTGCCTAAGCAGGAAGCCCTATATCATTTCAGACAAATGGCTATCCAACATCTTCTTGAAGACTTGCAGTGTTGGGGCATTCACAACTTCTGGAGGCAAGCTGTTCCACTGACTAATTTTTCTAACTGTCAAGAAACTTTTCCTCAGTTCTAAGTTGCTTCTCTTCTTGATTAGTTTCCACCCATTGCTTCTTGTTCTACCCTCAGGTGCCTTGGAGAATAGTTTGACTTCCTGTTCTTTGTGGCAACCCCTGAGATATTGGAAGACTGCTATCATGTCTCCCCTAGTCCTTTTTTTATTAAATTAGACATACCCAGTTCCTGCAACCGTTCTTCATATGTTTTAGTCTCCAGTCCCCTAATCATCTTTGTTGCTCTTCTCTGCACTCTTTTCCAGGTCTTTTCTACATCGTGGTAACCAAAATTGAATGCAGTATTCCAAGTGTGGCCTTACCAAGGCATTATAAAATGATATTAACACTTCACGTGATCTTGATTCTATCCCTCTATTTATGCAGCCTAGAACTGTGTTGGCTTTTTTGGCAGCTGCTGCACACTGGTGGCTAATACTTAAATGGTTGTCCACTAGGACTCCAAGATCCCTTTCACAGTTACTACTATTGAGGAAGGTACTACCTATACTGTATCTGTGCATTTCGTTTTTGTTGCCTAAATGTAGAACCTTACTCTTTTCGCCATTGAATTTCATTTTATTAGATAGTGCCCAATGTTCAAGTTTGTCAAGATCCTTCTGGATCTTAAGCCTATCTTCTGGAGTGTTGGCTATTCCTGCCACTTTGTCTATTTTGAGGTCCTACAAGTTTCTGCTTGCAGAAAAGCAGCATTTCTTGCAAATATTCTAATGCATCTTTGTTGTTACTGATCTTCTTGCAGCAGTTAACAAGGTGGGCCATTGTTTCCTCAGCTTCTTTGCAGAAAAGCCATTTGGCTCCCTATTGCTGTCTGCTTAATTCTGGCTTTATATGCATTTGTTGTTGTTTGCTTGTTAAAAACATTTATATAGTCATGCACTCTGCAAGGTTCTAAGGTTTGGTCTTCTGTAGCCAGAATTAGCCCCCTGGTTTCTTTCTTCAACTTTTCAGCTCTCAATCATTACCAGGTCTTGCTCTTCTTTGCTTTGCCAGCTAGTTTTTTAATGTAATTTCTGAGTAATGCTTTGTCTATTCTTCATTTGGTCTTTCTTACAAACCAATTTGGTCTCTGGTAATCTGTAAGCCTTTGTGATATACTATATTTGGTGCTTCTTCTTCATTGTCCTACAGATATACTTTCTGTGATATTTTTCTTCTTCAATAATACTTGCAATGTTCCATGCCCATCTATACTCCTTGGAAAAAGTTGCTGCATGAAAGAAGGGCATGATTGGTTATTTTTCTGCTCTTCTTATACATGGCTTCTTCTTTAGCTTGACCCCAGTCCACTGTTGCAGCTGGATATGTAATGACTAGAATTACCCAGGTGTTAATGGCCTTGACAGTTTGTCCACCACTGAGTTTGTACTTTAACATCTTCTTCACTCTTCTGATGTATTCACTAATAACTTCCTTCTTCCCTGTGCTTGATATTGTCACTTAGAAGGATGTCCGAGTATTTGTACTGATTTTCTTCATTCAGACTCTTGATATTATTTCCATAGAGCATCTTGATTCCTTCAGTATTCACTGTTTCCCCCCTTCTTAATGATAAGAGTAACACATTTGTCCAGTCTATTGCAACATCTTAGAATAGAATAGAATAGAATAGAATAGAATAGAATAGAATAGAATAGAATAGAATAGAATAGAATAGAATAGAATAGAATAGAATATTTATTTCTATAACCGCGTCCTCTCCCCGAGGGGACTCGGAGCGGTGCACAGGGAGAAATTAAAACAACATAAAATATATACATACATACATAAATACAATAAAAACAAATTAAATCTAACTATCCCTGCACTAAAATTCCCATTTTAAAATTAACATTTCCTAACCCCTGAGGTAGAGACTAACCTAGGCCGGCCAAGCAGAAAAAGTGAGTTTTTAATTTCTGACGGAAGGAGCGGAGGTCCGTAGTTGTTCTAATGTCGGGGGGAAGGTCGTTCCAGAGGGCTGGGCCCGCCACATAGAAGGCCCTTCCCCTGGGCGTCGCCCGCTGACAAAGTCTAGTGGACGGCACCCGGAGAAGTCCCTCTCTGTGGGAGCGAATTGGCCGGGAGGATGTATGGGGCAGAATCCGATCCCGCAGATAGCTAGGTCCCGAGCCATGGAGCGCTTTAAAGATGAGAACTAGCACCTTGAAGCGCACCCGAAAGACGACAGGTAGCCAGTGCAGCTCACGCAAGAGCGGTGTTACATGGGTATACCTTGCGGTACCCATTATTGCTCGCGCGGCTGCATTCTGGACTAGCTGCAGTCTTCGGGTGCACCTCAAGGGGAGCCCCATGTAGAGAGAGTTACAATAGTCCAGTCGGGATGTCACGAGAGCATGAGTGACTGTGCGAAGGGCGTCCCGATCCAATAGGGGGCGCAACTGGTGAACCAGGCGGACCTGGTAAACGCCCTCCTGGCCACGGCTGTCACTTGGTCTTCCATGGACAGCCGGGCATCCAGGAGGACACCCAAGTTGCGCGCCCCATCCACTGGGGCAAGATGTTCGCCCCCAATGGCCAGCGATGGAATCAGCTGGTTGAATCGGGCAGCCGGAAACCACAGCCACTCGGTCTTGGTCGGGTTGAGCTTGAGTCCGTTTCTTCCCATCCAAATCCGTACGGCTTCCAGGCACTGGCACATCACCGCTACGGCATCGTTGGGGTGGTTTGGGGTAGATATATACAGCTGAGTATCATCAGCGTAGAGATGGTACTCTACCCCAAAACCACGGATGATCTCACCCAGCGGCTTCATATATGTGTTAAACAGGAGAGGCGAGAGGGCCGACCCCTGAGGCACCCCACATGTGAGGGGTCTCGGGGTCGACCTCTGCTCTCCTGCCAACACAAATTGCGATCGGCCAGAGAGGTAGGAGGAGAACCACCGTAAAACGGTGCCTCCCACCCCCAACCCCCCCAGCCGATGCAATAGGATAGGCAAGGAACCCCCACTTAAGGATGCGTTGACAACCTCTTGGAGCCAGCCTCGTGTCACCTCCCAGGATGCCAGTACAAGCCAGGAGGGACACGGGTCCAATAAACATGTGGTGGCTCGCAGTCGCCCACGTAACCTGTCCATATCCTCGGAAGTAACGGAGTCAAACTCCTCCCAAACAAGATCTGTCTCGTGGCATCCCACTGGGCCATCAATGGGGGCTAACTCGTTCTGTATCTGAGCGATTTTCTCCTGCAGAAAAGTCACAAATTCCTCTGCTCTACCCTGTAGCGGGGCTTCCCGCACCCTCTGTTGAAGGAGGGAGCGGGTCACCCTAAACAGGGCGGCATATATCTTGACTATATATATGTGTGTGTGTGTGTGTGTGTTAGGTTTTTTAGCTGATCAATAAATAAATCAGGAAGACTAGTATAGATCTATTTCGAGCTTTTTAGCTCTCATCAGCTAGCCATACCCTTACTGGGATTTATATTTATATACTTTTTATATTTGTGTGTGTGTATACACACACACATACACACACACACACTGGTCTTGTTATATTTGGGTGTTTTCCCATGTAAGAATAAGATTGTCTTTGCAATGTTTTGGCAAGATCTCACTTGCCATCTTCAGGATTCGGTCTGTCCACAGACCAAAGCCTGAAGATGGCAAGTGAGATCTTGCCGACACGTTGCAAAGACAATCTCATTCTTACATGGGAAAACACCTGAATACAACAAGACCAGCATACTTACAACCGTGAAAATCTACGACAACATATATATATACTGATCAATATATATAGTGATCAGCTCAAAAACGTAACACACACACACACACACACACATATATATATGTGGACATTTTAGAGCAAGGATTCTACTTCAGGAGGTGTGGCAATTCTATTTCAGATGTTTTTTCCATATAGTTTCTAATCATTCATGAAAAGGTGGAAAGATAGCATGCCCGATGTTTTTGATGTTTAATAACCATGGCCTGATTTATTCAATATTGTTGATAAAGAAGTCATATTCTCCAGGCACTGGGACAGAACCATAACAATCAATAACATTTACCATGGAAGCCACACCAATTACATTAATAATCACAGTTCATGCTACTGACTTCCTGAGTGTGGCTAAATAAGCATATAATTTTGTGGCACTCAAATAGCCCAAGGTGTATAACTTTCTCTAGAAAACTGTTTGGCCTCCAAGCCAAATAACCAACTAAATGGTTTTGCTTACATTAGTCAGGTGCTCATATTGGACTGTTTTCCTGTGCAGTTAGTCATGATACTCCATTCTTGCAGCATGTCTGGCAACATGTAATGGTGTTTCTGTTAAGGTCCAGTTCACACATTCACTCAACTTGCCTGAATGTTCCAGCAGTCCAAGATGTTTGCTTACACCAGCAAATCTTTTTTCAGTCTGGTACATATCAGACTAAATGAGGCATGCTTAGGAATAATTATGACATGACACAATCCAGAACTGGAAGCAGATGGAGTTTCCCCTAGGAAGTTCCAGGTCTGTTTTCAGGAGACTGCAGGGAAAGTAAAGTGGTATGAATTAGTTCCAGCACATCAAACCAAAGACAGAACATGAATGCTTGCAATACTGTTGTTAGAAAATAATGGATGAGATAGAAATGAACTCCTTATTATCAGAAGCAGTTCCTTTTTTGCTTCTGTGTCTATTTCCCAATTTTTTTTTATCCTGTCCATTGCACAAAATGCTATTATCACATAGAAAAGAAATAAAAGGAAAGTGGACAAACTAGCCCAGGTTTAAGGCGAAAGCAGATGAGGCAGGAAGAAAATGTTCTATCGCTAGAATGAGTTGGGAATGCCAGCCATTTTGGGGGGTGCGTTTATGCTTATTTTGTCAGCAGTCTGAAATTTTCTGGAAGGCATAATGCTAGTCTATGGCAGGGGTCTCCAACCTTTGCAACTTTAAGTCTGAAGGACTTCAGCTCTGAGAATTCTCCAGCCAGCTATGCTACCCCTGGTCTATGGGATGGAGCCTTGATGTGGAATTGAGCATAGTCTGTTAATCCCCTTGCAATATAATCCAAATTAAAGAGAAAAACCTGGCTATTGTTGACATTAGTATGTGTGTATCCACATGGATGTACTTGACACACAGTTGGCAGTAATAATTTAAACTAGCACTGCGCAAAGAGTCATTTCCAGGATCCAACAGGTTTAATCATTATACAAAATACAGGAATTATTCAACATGTTCCTGAGCTCCATCTAGTGGTGTTCCATTGGGAAATAAATGCAGGCAATAGAAATTGTAGAATTATCAAAAGAGTACCATACATATGCAAGCTTAATGGAAGAAATACAAATCAGAAAAGACAGTAATGCAAAATAGGTTAAACTGTACAAAACAGTGTATTTGCATATACATTTAAATCTTTTGTTTGCTTTTTTGTTAGCAGCAGAGTGCTCCAACATCAATAAGCAAAATACCTTAACTAAGTTAAATTTGATACACAAGAATTTAGGACAACCAACATTTAAAATAGAATGTCCTCTTAAAGATTCACATTTTATTTTAAAACTGGATTGATTATTATGACTTTAACACCAGGATTCAGCAGAAAATCTTAGCTCACCAAACATTATTCCCTTTATTCAGCAATTGATTTCTCTTGGCAGAAGATACTCAGACATGACTGGACTATAGTAGAATCTTTATTGCAGACAAGAATAAAATATTTAACACAACTTACAATTTGTTTACTGAAGTTCAAAGAAATCTAAATTATATAAATTTGTTGTCCAGATTTTATTTATTTATTTATTTATTTATTTATTTATTTATTTATTTAATTAATTAATTAATTAATTATTAAATTTCTATCCCGCCCTATCTCCCAAAAAGGGACTCAGGGCGGTGCACAGGAACTTAAAATCCAACAATACAAATAGTACAAATTCTACAAAATTTAAAACTACTATTAAACAATTTAACCCGTGCTAAAAAGGAGACAGTTAATTTAAAACCCAGATCTAATAAAACATGGTTGTAGCAGCTATGCCAGGCCGGCCATATGGAAGAAATAGATTTTTAAAGTCCGGCGGAAGAGGCAAAGGTCGGTGATAGTCCAGAGGTCTGGGGGGAGGTCATTCCAAAGGGCGGGACCTGCCACAGAGAAGGCTATTCCCCTCGGCGTCACCAGCCAGCACTGTCCAGCGGACGGCACCCTAAGGAGGCCCTCCCTGTGGGAGTGGACAGGTCAAGTAGAGGTATGCGGTAGAAGGCAGTCCTGTAAGTAACCAGGCCCACTGCCATGGAGTGCTTTAAAGATGGTCACTAAAACCTTGAAACGCACCCGGAAGGCTACTGGCAGCTACTGCAGCTCGTGCAGGAAAGGTGTTACATGGGAGTATAGATGTAAACTCTATAGCCATTTTCCTTGCCTTTCCAAGTTAACAAATACTTGTGTTCTCTTAATGGCCTTAGAATGCCGTTATTATTATATCCTGTTAATTTAACCACTAGTTGCCATCTAACAAGATTCAACTCTTATTTAATAGCCTGTTCATATCAAATTTGTCCATATTTCTGGGACTTCATGATTATTACGAGATTCATTTTCTTTAAATCTAACTGGGTCTTTTAGAAAATCCTAATATGATTGTGGTTTTTAAACTTCCCTGATCAGCACAGTGATACAAATATGAACTCCAAGACTCTGGGAAAATCGAGAAAGCTACATCCTTGCTGCCAACACTTTCTATTCTGGGCAATGTATACAGGTAGATTGTAATGGCATTTGACTTTTCTGGAGGAGATTCCTAATGATAATGTATCTGTCTTTCTTTCAGGAATTCAAGACAGCATACACAGTCCTCCCTACTTCAATTTATCCCTATGACAAATTAATCAATTAATCTCATACTCTGTCAATATTCTGTTAAAAGGCAACAGTGAGAGAAGGGACTACTTATGTTTAATTTCACTGAATTGATCTCAGGAGCAAGGCTCAGACCTTTTACAAGGAGTGCAGAATAAGAGCACCCCAGAGATTCCATAATGTCTTCTCTTTATACAATGGGAAGAAGAAATAGCCTTGAGGGACAGGAGAAACAACCACAATCAAGTCAACGTTTGAGTTCAGGCCAGATTTGTAACCCGAGTAAGTATCTCAGACAAAAACCCTCCCTATTTCTCACAAAAATAAAGGGAGGCATTCAGACTTGCAAGTTTCTATTACTATATATTTATGCTGAACATTTTATTATTTATTTTGTGTGACTTCGTTTCTTAATCTGGTCTATCTTGGAGACTGACGCTTAGAGCTCTCATGAACAGAAAGACTAAGAAAGTGGGTCTTTTTGCAGTTGTATGTGGCCAAAGAAAACAAGTGAGTTAAGACTTAAATATGCTTAAAATTCTGGAATCCATCTCTAAAAAGGGACTCTACTTTGCCTAGTTCTGGGGTATCGGCTCTCAAACATGCCATACAAAACATGCTGCAGCCCTCAAGCCAATGGAAGTTTGGACTAAGCAAATCTTAAAGCAAAGCAGGCTAGCCTAGTTTAAATCTGTGGTTCTTTCAGTGGAAGTAAAAATCCCTATAAAGTGATACAAACTAAATTGGACCCTGGAAAGCTCAGAGTCTATAGGAAAAAACACTAGTGCTGAACGTACACATGACTTTGAGTCAATTTTGACTTCTGGTGACTGCCTGGCCAGGTTCCTTAAGTCAGGGGTCTCCAACCTTTGCAACTTTAAGTCTGAAGGACTTCATCTCGCAGAATTCTCCAGCCAGCAAAGCTGGCTGGAGAATTCTGGGAGCTGAAGTCCTTCAGACTTAAAGTTGCAAAGGTTGGAGACCCCTGACTTAAGTTTTCTTGACAATTTTGTTTTGTTTTTCCCTCAGAAGTCGTTTACCTTTGCTTTCTTTCTAGAACTTGTCTGTCAGTTCCTAGCTTGATATCTTAACCATCTACACCAAGCTGGATCTCAGGACTGCTAGGATAGGGGTGAGGGTGTGGTGCTATTTCCTTTTTCTTTTATGCTACCTTTAGATTTCATATCTCCATGAAAATGCTAAAAAGGAAAGGGAATATAATCAAATGCCTGACATCAGAAACAATGCTTCACACAAAGGTTTATGCTTTGGACGAATTCCATGCCTGTAACTCATATTATTTAATCCTATCCAAAGGCAAAAGTTACACACAATTTCCTGTTTTTTAAAAATAAATAAATAAATAAATAAATAAAAGTCAGACTCCCACTCCCCCTACATATATTTCTCTGAATCTGGCTCGTTATCAAAATGATGTCTATCATCCCTATACAGCAGGGGTCCCCAACCTTTTTTGCACCAAGGACCGGTTTCATTTTAAAGGGAATTCTGTGGACCGGCCGGTGTAGAGGAGGAGCAGGGGGGAGGGGGAACAGGCGGCGCATGCGCACGCGAGGGGGGAGTCGGCTCACTCGACCCTCTAGGGCCTCCAATGGTGCGAGTGGCCGCGCCTGCGCTGTCCCGCACCTGCTGCGCACTCTGCCCAGGGGGCTGGTCCCTCCTCCTCCTCTCTGGCCCTGTGGCCCGGTTCCTAACAAGCCACGGACCGGCACTGGTCCGCAGCCCTGGGGTACAGTTTCAAAGATGCTGCCTTTCAAATAAAGTCCCTGTGTGGGTTTGTGGTGAGATTAATCAGCCTTTATTTTACCTTCCCGTTTCCAGAGAGTATTTTGCACAAACGTCCTGCACCTTATTTGTTTGAAATCTGACAATTATATTTATGTAGGTCGATTACACAAGCAAATGGCATCCCTTGTGGTAAAATGTTTTTTTTAAAATACTACAGTTATTTGTGTTTTCCCATGTTAGATAATGGAAGGCATGAATTTTGCTTCGGGCTTGGGCTCAAATCAATTTGGGCAGTGTGATTTAGCTTGACTTTTTCTAGAACCCAACAACATTTTGTATATTGACAGTATATACTCTTTTTGTATATTGACAGTATATACTCTTTTTAAATTGGACCAAATCTAGAAGGATTATGGTGAATATGTTCATCAGATTGAATGATGAAGAGAAAAAGATTCTAATTTCTAGATATTTCATATGACAATTCCCATCAGCCCTCAAAAGCACAGTAAACTTCTAGATCAGGGGTCTCCAACCTTTGCAACTTTAAGTCTGAAGGACTTCAGCTCCCAGAATTCTCCAGCCAGCAAAGCTGGCTGGAGAAGTCTGGGAGCTGAAGTCCTTCAGACTTAAAGTTGCAAAGGTTGGAGACCCCTGTTCATAGCTTAAAATATCTAAAAGATTGGGGAAATGTTTGGGAAGCACTTTGTAGTCTTTGTCAGTTGCATTTAACAGATCTGTCTAACATTTTGTTTCTATAGTTGTTCGTTATTAGCATTTAGGTAAAGGCAAATGTTCCCTTTGCACAAATGTGCTAGTCATTCCTGACTCTAGGGGACGGTGCTCATCTCTGTTTCAAAGCCGAAGAGCCAGTGCAGTCTGAAGACATCTCCATGGTCGTGTGGCTGGCATGACTAAATGCTGAATGTGCACAGAACACTGTTACCTTCCCACAAAAGGTGGTCCCTATTTTTCTACTTGTATTTTGACATGCTTTTGAACTGCTAGGTTGGCAGAAGCTGGAACAAGTAACAGGAGCTCACTCCGTTATGCGGCACTAGGGATTCGAACCACCGAACTGCCGACCTTTCTGATCGACAAGTTCAGTGTCTTAGTCACTGAACCACCACATCACCAATTAGCATTTAAGCTTCATGAAATAGTAAATAGTTCTGAAAAATTAAATTTGATTAATTTTGAAGAGTTCCAACATGTAATTTCCTTTCTTTTTCTGGCAACTTGTATGACTTGATAGATAATAGGGACTTCTCAAGTATATACCTCGTATAGAATTTACTCCTTTACTGTAAAATAGAGCATGGCATATTGTGTAAGGAAATCCACAGGCCATTATTTGCATATCTGAACCGGATGTGAGGGCAATCTGGCTGCAACATCTGTCACTCTATTGATTGTCAGTGTTGATTCAGCTGATCTGGTTGGCTAGGCGGTGTCCCTCCTTCACCTCTCCATGTGCATCCATCCCAAAGCTATGAGCTCAGTGGTGAAGGACAACCATCCCAAATAGAAGGAGGGTACCGATCTTCAGTCAGGGGTATACAATAGCTGCATATCTAAACCTTCTCAATGGCAATCACATTTTCGATTGTTCAGTGTGTTTAGTATAATCCTGCTGTTCTTTTTAAGAGCCACCATATTTGATTTTCTGTTACTTCCTGGAACTCACCAGCTTTGTTTGATGAGATCTGCTTTTCCTACAGGAATTCTTTCCTTTCTTGGTATAATTGAAATATAATTTAACAGAATACAATATTAGCATTCCATGTTTTATTTTTATATAGGTCAGTTTTAATAGAAAATATAAGAAAAAACATTGTTAGATTTATACTTATTTTGCTTATTGAGGTATTAATTTTTTAATTAGAGGCATAACGTCTTCGCTTAAGAGCAACATATTGCACAGCAAAACATTTGGCGTCTTTTCACAACTTCAAAAAGTGTGTGTATGTGTGTGTGTACGAATGAATGAATAAATCTAGAAAGATAAACAGATATCCTGCATCGACCAAAACTGCATACAGTTTTGGTCGCCACGATGTAGAAAAGACATGGAGACTCTGGAAAGAGTGCAGAGAAGAGCAACCAAGATGATTAGGGGACTGGAGACTAAAACATATGAAGAACGGTTGCAGGAACTGGGTATGTCTAGTTTGATGAAGAGAAGGACCGGGGGAGACATGATAGCAGTGTTCCGATATCTCAGAGAGTGCCACAAAGAAGAGGGAGTCAAACTATTCTCCAAGGCACCTGGGGGCAGGACAAGAAGCAATGGGTGGAAACTAAACAAGGAGAGAAGCAACTTAGAACTAAGGAGAAATTTCCTGACAGTTAGAACAATTAACCTCAGGAACAGCTTGCCTCCAGAAGTTGTGAATGCCCCAACCCTGGAAGTCTTTAAGAAGATGTTAGATAGCCATTTGTCTGAAATGGTATAAGGTTCCTGCCCATGCAGGGGGTTGGACTAGAAGACCTACAAGGTCCCTTCCAACTCTGCTATTGTATTGTATTGTATTATCCAGTGGTTGTAAAGCCTTGTCACCCCAACTTTCCTTAATTTGACTTCTAATCAAAAACGTTTCAAAGTTTGTTACCTAAATGTGCATATTTCTATTTTATTCATCTTCAAGGACAAATACATCTTCTTTTATAAGGATTGAAGCTGGCTAGGTAAGATTCACCACTTCTCATGGTAAACAGAAATGTTTCCTAAAGATGAAACAATTTCTGACTGTTAAAATTAAACAAAGAACAGCTGTTGATTTGAAAGGCCTGTTGGTAAAAGTCTAGACTTTAATATAAAGTTCCTTTATTTATTCCTTCAGTAGGTATATCTTCTGTATTTATGTGACTTCTCTATGTAAAGCAATTTATCTAGCCATGTCAAATCTGTGAAATTTTGATGTTACATGAAGTATCAACTGGGTTTCTGGATAATATTTATTGCCATAACTGAAGTGTTTTATCTTCTGAAAGTAGATTTCAAAAACTAGTTTATAATTCAAATCATATTTTATTTTGCTTACGCCACCCAAAGAGGGTGCAGAATAAAATTATTAGTAGTCTTTTATAATGTCATATTTTCCAAATCTGTTGAGATTTCAGATTCAGAATTCCTAGTTAGGAGCCCTATGGATGTGGCAATTCACTTACATCTTGGATTTCATACTTATCAATAAAAGGTAACTACAGTATGAAATAAACTTAAATAAACCTTTTAACTTTATTGATATAAAGGTTTCTCATTGTCATTGTCAATTCTCTGGAATTTAATGTAATTGATTTATAGTTCATCTTATTATTCTGGTGGGCACTTAAGATTACTATCAGAATCAGGCAGGATATAAAACTTTAGAATGTAAGTTAAAATTAATAATAAAATAAATAGTGTTCTAGTTTCATTTTGAGGATGGTAATAGACTCAGGGAGGAGGCAATGCGTGTAATTATGTTTTTGGTTCACATATTTACAATGCTTATAAGTATCTTTTGGGTTAGCATATTTACAAAATAAAGGTGTCAATCTACAACAGATAGTCCATATTCACTTATTCTTGGATAATTTCCCCAAAAGTTTTAATATTTGAACCCACATTGGCATTTTTACTCTACAATTCCTATGCCAATCATTCTATATAGTCCTAGACCATAAATAATTTTTTTAACCAAGAGCCTTATACAATGTTTTCTATCCTAGACTTATTTTTTTACATATTCCCAACCTAATATATTTAACATCAGGACAATAGAAAAAACTCCATTTTATTGCTTTTTAAAAAAATTGTAATGGCATTTTAAAAATTGTAATGGTTTTAAATTGATTAGGATTATCATAAAAGCTGCACAAGTTCATAGTTATTTCTTTTCTAAATAGTTTTGGCAACCTATTTTTTTTTTCTAACGCAGGGGTCTCCAACCTTTGCAACTTGAAGTCTGAAGGAAATCTGGGAGCTGAAGTCCTTCAGACTTAAAGTTGCAAAGGTTTTTTTATTCACACACTTTTATTTACGGTCACAGACCAAAACACAAGTACTACAAGAAGAAATGTTAAAAATAATAATAATAATAATTATTATTATTATTATCATAGTGTCATAGCAATGGATCGCCAATAGCTTAACGAAGGAAGGTTACAGCATTCTCCTCTAATGGTTACAGCTCTTAAGAAAAATTTTGAGACCTGAAAAGTGATATATGGAGAGCCATCTCCTAGGCAGTGGGCCATCAAGTTACAACCATTGAGTCTAGAAGGGATGGTTTCAAGGAGAGACAGTAACTTAGATCTGTCTGTGTTATACATGGGGCAAGATAGAAGGACGTGCTCCACAGTTTCAACCTCGGCTCTGTCACAAGGGCATAGCCGCTCGTTAATCGGGAGCCTCTTGAAGCGACCATCCAAAAGTGCTGAGGGCAAGACGTTAATGCGAGCTAGGGAGAAAGCTCTTCTATACTTAGGAATGGTTAAAGTATAGAAATAGGAAGCCATCCTCAGTCCGTAATTATTGAATTGATTGAAGGTCAGGGGGGAGGAAGTTTTATTGGCTCTAGCTCAGGGGTGGGTTTCAAAATTTTTGGAACAGGTTCTGTGGGTGTGGCCTGCTTTGTGGGAGTGGCTCTGCAGTCATGTGACCGGGTGGGCGTGGCCAACTAGGAAAATGTGGTGGAATTCACTTAACAACGGTCTTGCTTAGCCACCAAAATTTTGGCCTCAATTGTGGTCATAAGTTCTCTTTCATCTCTGTCCCACTTTCTTTTTCTTTCTTTTCTTTCTTCCCTTCTTTCTCTTTCTCTCTGTCTCTCTCTCTGAGTCTGTCTGTCTCTCACTGTGGCTCTTTATCTCTCTCTCCCTCCCTCCCTCCCTCTCTGTCTCTTTCTATCATTCTCTGTCTGTCTGTTTCTCTCAGTGGCTCTTTATCTCTCTCTCTCTCCCTCCCTCTCTGTCTCTTTCTACCATTCTCTGTGTCTGTCTGACTCTCTCTCTGTGGCTCTTTCTCTCCCTCCTTCCCTCCCTCTCTGTCTCTTTCTACCATTCTCTGTGTCTGTCTGACTCTCTCTCTGTCTGTGGCTCTTTCTCTCCCTCCTCCCCTCCCGCCCGCCGTCTCAGGCAGCCCAGCTCCCATGCCTCCCAGTCCTCCGCCTGCATTGCCCCACTTCACCGGCTCACCTTGGCCCCCGAGGTTGCCCGGTTTCCGGATGCAGCCGCCCCCTCGGTGCTTCGCTCTGCCGCTCTGCGGCTTCTGCTGCTTCGGCAGGCCAGTAGGTTTGGCCGGCGGGGGCGGGGTGAGCCCCATAGTCCCCGTTCCCCTCCCCTCCCCCGCTCCCAGAGCCGGAAGGCCGCGCCCGGCGGGTACCTGCAGCGGCTGAAGCAGATTGGGCAGCTGCGTACGCCGGCCAATGGTGAGCCGCGGTCCAGGGGCGGGGTTGGCCACCCGCAGGCAGGGCAGGGGGCCGGGCCGCCGGGGAGGGGCGCCCCAGGTCGGCTCCTGGGTCAGCACCTCCACCGGCCGGCGGCGGGGTCGGACGGACAGGTACCGCGAGGGCGGCCCGAGGTAAGGAGGAGCAGGCAGGCAGGCGCCGAGCCGCCTCCCGCCTGCCCCGTGGCTTCAGGACAGGTCCTGGGCAGGCTGAGTCGGGCCTCACCATCCCCCCCCCGTCTTCCCCGATGGCGTCTGGAGTGATCAGGGGCCGTGCAGAAACTCCTGCGCCGCTCCCCTCCATTCCCCGCTGCCCTCCGTGTGCCGTTGGGCCGGGGATGGTGAGGCCTGACTCAGCCTGCCCAGGACCTGTCCTGAAGCCACGGGGCAGGCGGGAGGAGGCTCGGCGCCTGCCTGCCTGCCTGCCTGCCTGCTCCTCCTTCCCTCGGGCCGCCCTCGCGGTACCTGTCCGTCCGACCCCGCCGCCGGCCGGTGGAGGTGCTGACCCGGGAGCCGACCTGGGGCGCCCCTCCCCGGCGGCCCGGCCCCCTGCCCCGCCTGCGGGTGGCCAACCCCGCCCCCGGACCACGGCTCGCCATTGGCCGGCGTGCGCAGCTGCCCAAGCTGCTTCGGCCGCTGCAGGTACCCGCCGGGCGTGGCCTTCCGGCTCTGGGAGCGGGGGAGGGGAGGGGAACGGGGACTACTTACTTCCGGGTCCACCGGTCCAAGCGGATCGCTTGGGATCGGGAAATTTGACGAAAGGGCTCGCGCGAGCCCACCCAAACCCTGAGAAACCCACCCCTGCTCTAGCTCGTAAATATTGTAGATCAATGTCCACGAGTCGTTGGACTACTCTAAATTGGGCATCCTTAAGGCCATAGTTTCCCAAATCATCCCTCGTGAAACCTAGCAGATGTAGCTTCTTCAGCAACTCTTTTCCCCAGCAAGAGATATGGGAGTCCGCAAGCACTCGGGAGAGGTAGCTACCAGGGACTGCCAAAGAAAGCACCCAAAACCACCATTTAAAGGTATTAATCCACGCCATACATTCAACCGATTGAATGCCCAGTTCCAGGTACATCAAAGCAAAGCCAACACAGGAAGGAAGGCCCAAAAGTTTCCTAAGAAACGCAGCCTGGGTTCTTTCAATACAGTCCTTGAAGCCCCGTATCCATATGGGAATACCGTAAAGGGTTTGGGCCAGTGTTTTGGCTTTATAGATACGTAGGACAGAAGGAATGGACTGGCCACCCTGAGTATAGAAGAATCTTAAAATCTGCTGGTGACTACATGAGGCCGAATTCAGCACCTGGGTTTGATGTCTAGTCCAGACACCGGTGTTCTGGAATTGAATGCCTAGATACTTGAAGTGGAAGACCTGTTTAACAGCATTACCACTGATATCCCAGTTATACAATTTCCGGGCTCTAGTGAACACTAACACTTTCGATTTATCATAATTGATAGACAAGTGGTTTTCGACACAGTAAGACCCAAATGCAGTAAGTAGTCTTTTCAGACGTGGCCTGGACAATGAGAGGAGGACCGCATCATCGGCATAAAGAAGAAGCGGGATCTTTATAGTTGTCAGCTTCGGGGCATGGGACTCAATATGGCCAATGTAGCCAGCCAGGTCAGATAAAAATATATTAAACAGAAGAAGAGCCAAAACACATCCCTGCCTTACTCCATTCTTAATCAGAATAGGGTTAGAGAGTTCTCCCAGCAAACCACACCTGACCTGGCTAGAGGTCTGATTGTACAAGGCCCTAATTAAGTACAACAGATGTCTGTCGATAGAACTTTTAAGCAGTTTTGCCCATAGCAGCCCCCTAGGGACTGAGTCAAACGCTGACTTTAGGTCGATGAAAGCAGTAAAGAGTTTGCCACCTGGTATAGTAGTATATTTATCGACCAGGTGCGCTAAGACAAAACAATGATCCAGTGTGGCACAGCCCGCTTTGAACCCAATCTGTTCAGCACCAATAATGTTGGATTCCTCGACCCAAGTGAGGAGTCTGCAAAGGTTGGAGACCCCTGATCTAACGCATGACAAAGTTTCAGTGTGGAAGGGCAGTGGAATGAGAAGACATATAGGACTATTACATCCAGAGTCTTAGAATTTTAACTGCACCACTTTTGTTCCCATATGTCAGCTATGCACATGTGGGTATATAGTGTACTCAAAAAGAGAGATTATGGATAAAAAAACTTAGACAACTGAATTGGAAACCAGGGATGATTTCTTGAGACACTGGCTAGATTCACTACGTATATTCTGCTGTTCTTTGCTCTCCCTCATGTGTGCTACAGTTTGTCATTTCTCATTACAGTATTTCTGTAAGAGTAGTGCTAGGTGTTACCAAACTGTCATCTACATGAAGCAATGATGGTATAGAAAATAGGTATTTCTGAGTGTCCTGTTTATTCTGGGCTTCTAAAGGAAATGTTCTTTATGGCAGAAAGGAAATCACAACTACAGTACAGAAGCCTGATTTATATCATGACTAACCTCTTGGAGGGCTGATTGTGAAATAAGATGGATGCTTCGTTTGAACATTGCCAAAAGCAATTATGATTATACCCATAGGTGCGTGGGATAACGTTCAGAGATTTCCAATTTAAGAAAGTAAAATTGAAGAATTGCCATTTGGGGAATTTAATTAAAAATTAGATATAATCAACTAATGTCAGTTCAAAAGAATCCTGTAAGATCGCAGCAAATTATTGCCATTACAAAGCTCTGGTTTTGGCATTAATGGGCTGACAATTATATTGGCAAGTAAGTTGTTTTACTCAGCAGAGGGCTAATAAATCTTTGGGATAGTAAAAAAAAAAGTGAGTAAAGAAAATTGTTTTTTAATGATTAGTTAAGCAACCTGATTTAATTTCCTAACTTGTCTTAAAATCTTTATGAATTCACATCCATCCCCATTCCCAGTTAGCCAATGCAGCCTCAAATCTAAATTCAAAGAGCTTCAGTTTGGCATGATCACAAGAAGCTGGAAATATACTTAAGGATAAAAGTCAACATGTTTGTAAAGGGCCACTTCAAAGGCAAGAAATATTAATTTAAATAAATATCAGAAAATGTTTAATTTCTGGCCACTCTCCAAGGAAGAAGACTTTAAATCCAGAGGCAATAGCTTTGCCAGATAACTTAAGGCTGCTACAACTGATTTTCTGAATCCTTCCATTGTTGATGCTTTTGTAAATGGCCTAAAGACATTTAATCTCTGTAATCCATCACCAACAACAATCTTTTCTGTTTCCAAAATAGCATATCCATTCTTGTTTAAGTACAAAGGATCCATCATTTTCAGGAGAATCAAAGACCAAAATAGAGCAGACAAATGAAAAATTGTTATTTTAACTTGCTTAATTCAACTTCTAAAGAATAACCTTCAAACTGCCCCTTAGAAAAAATTATTTCAGAATAGAATTATGCTGTTCTCCCCTTCATGTTGCATTTTGTTTGTTCTTGTTTCATTTCATCTTCCTTCCATAAACTAATCTTTTATATTTGGATTAATGTATATTTTCCAGAAGTAAGCAGGATTAATAGTTTATCCAGTCCTTTCTATTATTTTCTCTTCTTTTAATAACTCTTCTTTTTTAGCATTCTTAATTGGATTTTTTCAATGCAATATCTATATACTATTAAAATTCTGATTCCTGTAACCTTTAAATGGGTGCTTTAAAATGGTGCGTGATAGAGCAAAATATTTTGAACCAAAATTCCTCACATGGGCTAACTTACCAAATGTGCCTAAAATCTGGAACCCATGAAATTGAAACTTGGCAAATTTTATAGAGCACATATTGCCATAAAAGTTACCATAAAACAGATTATGACATAATACAAAATGTAGTAAAATATTTCCTGCGGTAATGTTTTACTGTGCTATGCAGTTCAATAATAGTCTACTTTCAAATCCTGTGCTTCTGTTCAAGCATGGCTCTCATCAGTGGTGTATATCTACCAAACTTCTTATATATAACATGAGATGCCAATCATAAAGAAAACATACAATTAACACATTTTGATTTAAAATACAGTTTTTAACTGCAGGCTTTTTGATCAAACCAGAACTAAATCCTCAAAATGATCATTTTTTTTATTTTGAAAGCAGCACCATTGTGTTTTTCGCACCCTCCAAATTTGTCATAGGCTGTTTAACCTCCCTCTTACACACACACACACACACACACACACACACACACACTCACCAGTTTTTTGTTAGGAAATTAAAATGAATCTGAAAACCAAATCTCAATATAGGATTCATCCATACATTATTGATAGATCCAACTCAAATTTGCATTTTTAATATGCTTTTGAACTGCTAGGTTGGCAGAAGCTGAGGCAAGTAATGGGGGCTCCCTCCGTAATGCGGCACTAAGGATTCGAACAGCTGAACTGCCGACCTTCTGATCGAAAGCTCAGTGTCTTAGCCACTGAGCCACCGCACCCCTCAAAGCCTAGATTAGGAAGTAGGAAAAAATGCCCCAAACATTTGCAGTGACAACACACTTCCATATGCTGCCAAGATGGCCACATAAAAGTGTCCAGGAAGCTAATTAGGAAGTGTCCAGAGATAAGGTACAACTCAACTCAACTCAAATTTGCTAGTCTATTTAAGCAATTATTGTATCATATATTTTATTTCATTTTTTTTCTAGACATTATTATTGGTGAAATTGACTAGACATTCATGAGCATAGCATATGCTAAAACAGATAAAAAATATCCTACTGTGTTTATAATCTGAGATATTAGGTAGACCCTTTTTTGGAGGGTGATGACTAACATCATTTCCTGATAGGAATCATTATTTAGAGAAATACACTGAAAGCAGAAGTTGTTACACTGAATTCCCAGTACAATCAGGTAAAAAAGCAGTAGGCAACCTGAAAAATCTTTGCTGACACATTTATATATAAATGAAGAAACATTTATATTTATTAAATAGACAATTAATCTGACTGGCAGAAAGCAGCTTCTGGCAGATTATGCAGGGTGAATATCCAATTGGGATTTCTCAGAGTTGAGATAGTAAAGGGAAGGGAAATCTGAACTCTTGCATTTCTCTTTTAGGACCACTGAGAACAACTTTCTCCATTAAGTTTTCTTATTTATTTATTGAATTTATTTTCCACCCATCTCTTAAAGAAATGCTTCTGGACAGCGTCCAGCATTAAAACCTTAAAATCTTAACAAATGAATGTCTTTAAAATGTACAAATAGAGCAGAGTTGGGAGAAAATCCCTGGCATAAAAGACTTATATGAAGCAAAGTTATAGGAATAAGAATATCCATTAGAATCTCCAAGATAATAGATTATGGATAATATTTAGACAGATCAATAGGTCACTTAGTAAATTTTGTGCAGGTAATTAAAACATATAATTTTAACAACAATATTGTTAGCATCTCATGGAACTTTAGCGAAGTTCTGAGAAACTAGGCAATGCCAGTTTTCGTTTCAAATCAGTTTTAATATGAAACCTTCGTTTGCATTTGCAAGTAAGTGGATGGTCGACTTTTCAACAGATAATCCAATGAGTTACGTGTAATATGAATGCTCCACAGCATAGTTCATTTCATGAAATATAGAGGACCTGGCTTTAAATATCCTGCTGCTGAACAACAATGAACAAATACTTTGCAATATCTGATCATTTTGAGTATTTAGTCAGGAAAAGGGAAGTGCTTGAATAGGCATGTTAGTTCTGTGCTAAAGGATCTCTAGTATGAATCATTCAGCTGAGAAGAAAATGTCACTATAGTTTTCTTATTTATTTATTGAATTTATTTTCCACCCATCTCTTAATGAAATGATTCTGGACAGCTTCCAGCATTAAAACCTTAAAATCTTAACAAATAAATGTCTTTAAAAGAATAAAAATAGAAATCCAATCAAGATAAAATTATAGTTAAAAGATGGGAAGGAAAGGGAAGGAATAGAATGCAGAAGGGGAAGATCAGATTGCTTCTTAATTCAACAACCACCTCCAGTGTGAAGGGTTCCCTGTTAGGGCCCCAAGCCATCTGGCAGAGCCAGGACTTAAGGTTCCTGCAGAAGGACAGAAGAGTAGGAGCCAATCTCACCAAGGGGTAAGATGTTCCAAAAAGTAGAAGCCATGGCAAAGTAGACCCTTCACCTGGACCTCACTGGCAAAAATTCCTTGACCAATGGGGACTGCAGCATGCCTCCTCTGTTGGTACAGGTAGGGCAGGCCAGTCCCAGTGAGTTGAGATGGTTCCTCAAGAAACCTGGATCTGTGCCAAATAAGATTTTAAAGATAATAACCGACATTTGCACTGCACATTGAATTGCACCCAGAAGCAAACTGACAGTTAGTTCAGCATGAGGAACAATGGCATAATATGGGTCATTCTACCTGCCAGATTCTGAAGCTGAAGCTTCTGGATGCTTTTGAAGGGTAGCCCCATGTAGAGTGCTTTGCACTAGTGCTGACATAAATGATCAGAGCATGAACGACTGTATTATTCATTTACTTGTATTATAGAAGGAAGAAAGTGATAAATATTGTTGCAGAATTTGACATTCATTTAAGAATCCTTTGCCCTGTATATATATTGTTCATTTGTTCACCACAACTTGGAAAAGATATTAAGTGATATCTTAATTATGGATTAAGAGCTGTGGTGGTGCAGTGTTTAGAATGCAGTATTGCAGGCAACGTCTGCTGACCAATTGCTGCTGGCAGTTTGGCAGTTCAATTCTCGCTGGCTGAAGGTTGACTTTGCCTTCCATCCTTCAAGGTTCAGTAAACTGAGGACCCAGATTGCTAGAGGCAATATGATGACTGTAAACTGCTTAGAGAAGCGGTATATAAGTATCTAAGTGCTATATGGTACTGGAAAGTCAGGACATCCCTGCTGTAGGCAGCATCCTAGATAAAACTAAATTCAAAAATACTACAAAATTCCTGAAAGATTGCCATTCAGATAAATCAGCCATCAGTAGACACATAGAGATAAACCACATTTACACACCATTCAAAAGAGACAATGAAAAGCTAAGAAGTGAGGGGGACCCCAAAACATATCCACTCCAGGAGTTTGCAGAGCAGATAATCAGGGATTAACAACCGAGAAATAATCAAGCAGGCAACAATGCCCTAGTAAATGAACTACCAAGGAGAAAACCACACATACCTATTAACATGGGCAGAGCAAGTTACTGTAAATAACTCCACACTCATAATAGCACTGCTATTAAATAGTCAGGTAATAAAATATCTGCAAGCAAACAACCAAGTTCAGAAGGGACCAAGATCTCCACAGTTCAACCCTGAAATATGTGTGTGTGTGTGTGTGTGTGTGTGTGTGTGTGTGTGTGTGTGTCTTTGGTTGTTCGGGTTTTCTCCCGCGTAGAATTGGAAGTATCTTCACGACGTTTCGATGAAGTCTCATTCATCATCTTCAGGCTGGTGCTTCCAGCTTGGTGCTTCCAGGAGCAATGTGAGATCTCAGCCGGTTCCCCTTTTTAACTGCCAGTGGGGGTGTGACCTGATTGGGTGGGAGCTTATATATATGTAATTGTTTCACAACAACCTGTTATTATTAGGCCCCAATTAAGGGAGGAGACACACCGCTTCCCCTCCTGCCCCTCGGCTCATCACCAGAGACCATCCAGACAGCAAGCCAAGAATTACGTTGTATAATTTTTTTAGATATGTGTGTTAAATAAAACTAACACATATAGAGAGAGAGAAATCTTCCAGATGCCCCAAACTCTATGGCCTCCCCAAGATACACAAAGAAGGAATACCACTCAGACCCATAGTCAGCTCCATAGGCTCACCTCTACAGAATCTTGCCAAGTTCCTCGCAAAGGAATTACAACCCTACGCAGAATCCATCAACTCACATGTACAAAATTCTTTCCACTTCATAGAAACAATAAAAAAACAAAATCTACAGCCCAGCGATCTACTCGTGAGTTTTGATGTCATATCCCTCTTCACCCAAGTGCCTATAAAAGAAGCCTTGACAGCCATCCAGAACAAATACAACTCCCCCAAGCACATCCTGGATCTGACCAACTACTATCTAACCAACACATACTTCATTCACAATGGCCAAAGATACAAACAGATAGAAGGAGCACCCATGGGATCACCCCTCTCACCGGTCATCGCAAACTTATACATGGAACACTTTGAAACCAACGCCCTAGACAAATCTGAACACAAACCCAAACTCTGGTTCAGATATGTAGATGACACTTTTGTAATTTGGCCACATGGGAAAGAAAAACTGGACAACTTCCTCACACACCTCAACTCCCTACACCCCAAAATACAATTCACCATGGAAATAGAAGCCAACAAGCAACTCCCTTTTCTAGATGTCCTAATCTACAAAAAACCTAATGGCTCCCTAGGACACACCATCTACCGGAAAAAAACACACACCAACCGCTACCTAAATGCACAATCGCATCACCACCCTGCACAGATAAACTCTGAAGCCAAAACCCTCATACACAGAACCAAACGCCTAGCTGACAAAGACCATCTGAAAACTGAAATACACTTCCTCACAAATACATTAATATCCAACGGATTCCGAAGAAAAACAATCACCAAACTAATCCAACAAGAGACACCCCCCAAGAACCAAGACAAAGAACAGGAAAATGGCATTGCCCTCATCCCATACATTAAAGGTACCACAGACAAAATCAGCAAAATTCTCCACAAGCACAACATCAAGACAGCCTTCAACACTGACCAAAAATAACCAATATCCTAAGGAACCCCAAAGACAAGATCCAGCTAGAAAGCCAAGGAGTCTACAAAATTCCATGTAAAATCTGCCCTGCCACTTACATAGGACAAACCAACAGAAGGATTAGTGCACGTATTGCTGAACATAAAAATGCATTAAAAAATCATCTTAATACCTCATCTCTTTATCAACATTTCAAAACTACAGGACATGACATTGACTTTCAAGGAACTAAAATGATCTCCAAGGCAGAACAGCTCAACAGGAGAATAATAAGAGAAGCCATTGAAATAGAGAAGCAATCTAACAGTATGAACAAACGTGATGATACCTCCCGCCTACCAGCCATCTGGAAACCAGCATTGACCAGCAGACGAGCCCCACCCTCCACCCAAGCCATTGAAACTCAAAACAAGGAGAAACATACAAATGAGACCAATCAGCATCAATCTACCAGTCATGATGCAGCTGCACAGCCAATCAACCCACTCACAACAATAGTCAGCACTCCACCCCCCCCCACCAAGATTTAAAGAGGGGCGATGCCTCCTCCTTCTACTGGGATTTGAACCGGTTCAAATCCCAGTAGAAGGAGTATGGCCAGCTGAAGAAGGCTAATAAGCCTGAAATGGATCCATCCTGGTCTCTTTATTTTCAGCCCTTAAAAATCTAACACATATCTAAAAAATTTCACACAGCAGCAAACTAATTGGTTCTCTGTCTGGATGATCTCTAGGTTGAGTCGAAGGGCAGAGAGGGATGACGTTATAGTCTCCTCCCTTAAAGGGACCTTGAACAGGAGCTGTGAATATATTCTCTCATATATATATAATTTCAATTTATTCAATTTATACCCCGCCCTTCTCCAAACGGACCCAGGGCGGCGCACAGGAAAATTAAAATACATACAAAACATCATATCATCATTTTCATCATCATTTAATACTTATAAACCGCTCCCTCTCCCCATGGGGACTCGGGGCGGTGCACAGGTAGAATAAAAACAGTAAAAAACATACAAACATCAATAAAATATACAAACAATTTAAAAGCCAAATTAAACTCAGCCTGTGCTAAAATCCCATTTAACTAACTAAACTAAAATTTACCCAGTAAAACCCCAAGACAGGGGGACTATCCCAGGCCGGCCAGACGGAAAAAGTAAGTTTTTAATTTAAGACGGAAGGAGCGGAGGTCCGTGGTTGTCCTAATATCGGGGGGAAGGTCGTTCCAGAGGGCCGGGCCCGCCACAGAGAGAGCCCTTCCCCTGGGTGTCGCCCGCTGACACAGTCTAGTGGAAGGCACCCGGAGAAGTCCCTCTCTGTGGGAGCGAATCAGCCGTGAGGATGTATGAGGCAGGATCAGATCCCGCAGATAGCTAGGTCCCGAGCCATGGAGCGCTTTAAAGATGATAATTAACACCTTGAAGCGCACCCGGAAGACGACAGGTAGCCAGTGCAGCTCGCGCAGGAGCGGTGTTACATGGGTAGACCTTGCGGCCCCCATAATTGCTCGCGCGGCTGCATTCTGGACTAGCTGAAGTCTCCGGGTGCACCTCAAGGGAAGCCCCATGTAGAGAGAGTTGCAATAGTCCAGTCGGGATGTCACGAGCGCATGAGTGACTGTGCGAAGGGCGTCCCGATCCAATAGGGGCGCAATTGGCAAACCAGGTGAACCTGGTAAAACGCCCTCCTGGCCACGGCCGTCACTTGATCTTCCATGGACAGCCGGGCATCCAGGAGGACACCCAAATTGCGCGCCCCATCCACAGGGGCAAGATGTTCGCCCCCTATGGCCAGCGATGGAGTGAGCTGGTTGAATCGGGCGGCCGGAAACCACAGCCACTCGGTCTTGGTCGGGTTGAGCCTGAGTCCGTTACTTCCCATCCAGATCCGTACGGCTTCCAGGCACTGGCACATCACCGCTACGGCATCGTTGGGGTGGTTTGGGGTAGATATATACAACTGAGTATCATCAGCGTATAGATGGTACTCTACCCCAAAACCACGGATGATCTCACCCAGCGGCTTCATGTATGTGTTGAACAGGAGGGGCGAGAGGACCGACCCCTGAGGCACCCCACATACGAGGGGTCTCGCAGTCGACCTCTGCCCCCCTGCCAACACAAAGTGCGATCGGCCAGAGAGGTAGGAGGAGAAACACCGTAAAACGGTGCCTCCCACCCCTAACCCCCCCAGCCGATGCAATAGGATACCATGGTCGATGGTATCGAAAGCCGCCGAGAGGTCTAATAGGACCAGGATGGAGGAACATCCCCCATCTCTGGCCCTCCAGAGATCATCAACCAACGCGACCAATGCCGTCTCGGTGCTATGCCCGGGCCGAAAGCTGGACTGGCGCGGATCTAGATAATCAACTTCCTCCAGGTGACGGGGAAACTGTTGTGCCACCACACTCTCAACAACCTTCGCCAAAAAGGGAAGGTTGGAGACTGGACGGTAGTTGTTCAAAACAGCTGGATCCAAAGAGGGCTTCTTAAGGAGGGGCCTCACCATCGCTTCTTTTAGGGAAGCAGGCAAGGAACCCTCACTTAAGGATGCGTTGACAACCTCTTGGAGCCAGCCTCGTGTCACCTCCCAGGATGCCAGTACAAGCCAGGAGGGACACGGGTCCAATAAACATGTGGTGGCTCGCAGTCGCCCACGTAACCTGTCCATATCCTCGGAAGTAACGGAGTCAAACTCCTCCCAAACAAGATCTGTCTCGTGGCATCCCACTGGGCCATGAATGGGGGCTAGCTCGTTCTGTATCTGAGCGATTTTCTCCTGCAGAAAAGTCACAAATTCCTCTGCTCTACCCTGTAACGGGGCTTCCCGCACCCTCTGTTGAAGGAGGGAGCGGGTCACCCTAAACAGGGCGGCAGGGCGGTTTTCTGCGGATGCTATGAGAGTAGCACAATGATGGCGTTTGGCTACTCTCAGCGCCACAATGTAAGTCCGTAAATGGGCTCTTACCTGTGTCCGGTCAGATTCAGAACGGGTAGACCTCCATCTTCCCTCTAGGCATCTCTTGCGGCGTTTCATCACCCGCAGCTCCTCGGTAAACCAAGGAGCCAGGGTGTTTCGCCGCCGCAAGAGAGGCCGCAAGGGCGCGACCCGATCCAAGGCTCCCGTGGTCGCAATATTCCATGCGGCCACGAGGTCCTCCATCGGGGCGCGGGTCAGGGGTACAGGAACTGGCCCAAGCGCCGTTTGGAACCCCTCCGGGTCCATCAGGCGCCTGGGGCGGAACCAGATTGGTGACTCAGGTTCCGCCTCCCCGCGGAGGGGAGCAGCGGTCGGAAAGTCGAGCCGGAGAAGTGAGTGGTCTGTCCATGACAAGGGTGTGATGACTATATCGCCTATACCCAGATCACTCTTCCATTGGCCTGAGACAAAGATGAGATCCGGTGTATGTCCACCCTCGTGAGTGGGGCCTTGAATTAGTTGGGTCAGGTCCATGGCCGTCATGGAAGCCATGAACTCCCGAGCCACCTCGGGTGATTCGCCCACCGATGGCAGATTAAAGTCCCCCATGACTAAAAGTCTGGGGGTCTCAACTGCCACCGTAGCGATCACCTCGAGGAGCTCGGGCAGGGCTGCTGCTACATAGCGGGGAGCCAGGTATACAACCAGCAAGCCCAACTGCCTCCCTAGGCCCCACTTCACACAGAAAGACTCACAACCGGTAGTCTGTTGCACAATGGTCTCTCTCGGTTCAAGACCTTCCTTTACAATGACCGCTACCCCACCACCCCTACCTAGGGCCCGGGGCTGATGAAACGCGCGGTAACCTGGTGGGCACATTTCAACGAGGGGGAGTCCACCCTCGTGGCCCAACCAGGTCTCCGCAATTCCCACCAGGTCCGGCTCCCCCTCTGACACAAGGTCATGAACGAGGGGGGCTTTGTTGGCAACGGACCTGGCGTTGCAGAACATCAGCCGCAGGCCCTGGCTCTGTACTCCCTGGCCACCTAGCCTGCGGGGGTTGAGGCACTTGACCGCTTGAAGCCAACGGCTTCGCGCCCCCAACCGGGAGGATAACATTTGTCTCCCCTCAGATCTGCCTCTCCCCACGACCTTTTGGATGGGAATGCCCTCTGTCGGAACGACTTGAGTCTCCCCCCTCCTAACCGAACCTTCCGCTACCCTCCATCACCCGCTGGCCTGGCCCTCTCTTCCCTCACCCGCCTCTACCTGTCTATCCCCTCCCCCCTCCCTGGTACCCCCTAAAATAGACATTAATTTAAAAATTAAAAAACCCCTAAGACCACGCTTCTTCCACCTCTCCAGATTAATAAATCCTTCATCAAGGTGGGCCCTCGTTAGAGCGGAGGGCCAAACCTGCGAGAGCGGGGACTCTCGCAGTCGTAACAGGTCTAGCTTGGAATACATAATATAGATAAATAATTAAATAAATAAATAAATAATTATATATAGATACAATGTAGAGCAGTTAAATACATAAAAGCATGGGTCAAAGATTTTAAAAAGCATCGTTAGCCATCATTTAAGGTGTAATAAATAGATGTTAAAAAGTAATAAATAGATGTTAAATATCAGTTAATAGATTAAGTGCATCAGTGAGGGATATAGTCCAGCTGAAGCGTTCCAGATCTTTCCCTAGGAAGGATTAAAAAGGTCTTAGAGAAATGTCCGTAGGTCGAAAGATCTTAGTGGTTGCTTTCAGTGTTAAAAGGTCTATAGGCAGGATCATACATTTGGGACCATCAGCGCCGGCAGAAAATCTGTCCTCCAGTTGGAAAAGAAAGCCTCTCGTGTCCAGGAGAGAAGGGCAAGGCCAGAGCCAGCCGTACTTCCCCCTCCCGGCTGGCCTAGCCCAGGGACTGGAGACACCACCATTCTCCTCTCCAGTCTCGGCTTGCTCTCAAAGGCCTCTCCCCACGACTGGTCACAGCGTCTGGGGGTAAACTCCCTCCTCTCCCGGCCGGGGCTTCTACGCTTCCTGGTCTCCAGGGGCTCGCCCACACGAACGGCCCTCTGCCTTTGCAGGACGCCGCAGGGACGCCGAAGATGTCGGCCTCCACCCTGGCGCTCCCACCGAGTTAAGCAACCATCTCCAGGGCGCCAACCTCCATTTTGGCTCTCTCACAGCCACCTCCACCGCCATTGCGCCGCTGGTCTCCGTGGCGGCCCTCTCACCGCCGCCTCCGCACCTAAGTCCATCCTCCCGGCCCTCCAGGGCCTCCAGGCTCTCTGGCGTCCAGGCTCTCTCACAGCCGGCATCCAGGCTCTCTCCAGGCTCTCCGGCATCCAGGCTCTCTCACAGCCACCTCCGCCGTCGAGCCGCTGGTCTCCATGGCGGCACTCTCACCGCCGCCACCTCCGCACCTGAGTTCGTCTTCCCGGCCCTCCAGGCCGTCCGGCATCCAGGCGCACGGCCGACTTCCACCGCCATCCCATGGACGCCGGGGACGCCGACCTCCGGTCCGGCGCTCACACCGCCGCCGCCACCGCCGCCGTCATTGCCACCTCAGCACAGACCTCACCCTAAAATCCAGGTGGGTCCCTCTCCGATCCCAGCCCTCAAAAATAATAAATAACGGGCTGGGGCACTAAAAAATCAGCTAACGAGCTCCATGGCCCAGCGGAGCTCGGAGCTAGACCGCCATCTTCCTCGCGCAAGCGCAGTCCTCTTCATATAAAATTTAAAAAACTAATTCAATAGAACCTGTGCTAAAACCAGATTAAAATCCCCAAATTTAAAAACTATCTAAAAGTCAGTATAGGGGGCTACGCTAGGCCGGCTAGATGGAACAAATGTGTCTTAAGACACTTGCGGAAGAAGGCCAGACAGAGAACCAAATTAGATTACTGCTGTGTGACATTTTTTAGATATGTGTTAGAATTTTTTTAAGGGCTGAAAATAAAGAGACCAGGATGGATCCATTTCAGGCTTATTAGCCTTCTTCAGCTGGCCATACTCCTTCTACTGGGATTTGAACCAGGGCTTTCCAGCATTTGAGGCAAGCTCTCTATGCCTTGAGCTATCTGGTATCCCTGATATATCAGCCAATTTACAGGACTCTTAAATGAAGAATAATTATCACAGCTCTTGTGAAGAGGTCCCTTTAAGGGGAGGAGACTCAACATCATCCCTCTCTGCCCTTCGACTCAACACAGAGTCATCCAGACAGAGAACCAAATTAGATTACTGCTGTGTGAAAAAGTTCTAACACATATCTAAAAAATGTCACACAGCAGTAATCTAATTTGGTTCTCTGTCTGGATGACTCTGAGTTCAAATCCCAGTAGAAGGAGTATGGCCAGCTGAAGAAGGCTAATAAGCCTGAAATGGATTCATCCTGGTCTCTTTATTTTCAGCCCTTAAAAAAATTCTCTCTCTCTATATATATATATAGCAGCAATCTTAATGGGTCTCTGTCTGGATGATCTCTAGGTTGAGTCGAAGGGCAGAGAAGGATGACAGTTTGTCTCCTCCCTTAAACGGGCCTCAAAACAGGAGCTGTGAAAATATTCTCTCATATATATATATATATATATATATATATATATATATATATATATATATATATATATATATATATATATATATATATATATATATATATTTGTTTTCGTAGGTTTTCACGGGTATAGGTATGTAGATTTTGGTTTATTCGGGTCTTTTCCCGTGTAAAATTAAAGGTGTTTTTGCAACGTTTCGATGGGATCACCCCCATCATCATCAGGCTTTGGCTTCTGCCTTTTGCAAATGAACTGCATCCTACCACCTACCTGGAAAAAACCACCAAATCCAAAATAAAAGCCTCTCCCATCAGCAAAGAAATCCAGCAAAAAATCATCCCCAGAGAAAAATCATCCAGATGCCCCAAGCTCTATGGCCTCCCCAAGATACACAAAGAAGGAACACCACTCAGGCCCATAGTCAGCTCCATAGGCTCACCTCTACAAAATCTTGCCAAGTTTCTTGCAAAAAAATTACAACCCTATGCAGAATCTATCAAATCACATGTTCTAAACTCATTCCAGTTCGTAGAGATGATCCAGAAACAAAATCTACAGCCCAGCGATCTACTCGTGAGTTTTGATGTCGTATCCCTCTTCACCCAAGTGCCTATAAAAGAAACCTTGACAGCTATCCAGAAGAAATACAACCCCCCCAAATACATCCTGGATCTAACCAACCACTGTCTAACTAACACATACTTCATTCACAATGGACAAAGGTACAAACAAATAGAAGGAGCGCCTATGGGGTCACCACTCTCACCAGTCATCGCAAACCTTTTCATGGAACACTTTGAAACGAATGCCCTAGATAAATCGGAACACAAACCCAAACTCTGGCTTAGATATGTGGATGACACTTTTGTAATTTGGCCACACGGAAAAGAAAAACTACACAACTTCCTCACACACCTCAACAGCCTACACCCCAAAATACAATTCACTATGGAAATAGAAGATAACAACCAACTTCCCTTTCTGGATGTCCTAATCTACAAAAAAACCAATGGCTCCCTAGGACACACCATCTACCGGAAAAAAACACACACAAACCGCTACCTAAACGCACAATCACATCACCACCCTGCACAGATCAACTCTGTAACCAAGACCCTCATCTCCAGAACCAAACGCCTAGCTGACAAAGACCACCTGAAAAATGAATTACAAACCCTCACAAAGATATTAATCTCTAATGGTTTCCAAAGAAACACAATCACCAAACTAATCCAAAAGCAGACACCCCCCAAGATCCAAAACACAGAACAAGACAATGGCATCGCTCTCCTCCCCTATATTAAAGGTACCACTGATAAAATCAGCAAAATTCTCCACAAACACAATATAAAGACATCCTTCGATACTAACCAAAAAATTGCCAACATTTTAAGGAACCCCAAAGACAAAATCCAGCTAGAAAACCAAGGAGTCTATGAAATACCATGCAAAGTCTGCTCGTCCACATACATTGGACAAACTAATAGGAGAATTAATGCACGTATCTCAGAGCATAAGAATTCTGTTAAAAGACAAGTAAATACTTCCTCCCTCTTCCAGCACTTCCAAGCAACAGGTCATCAAATTGACTTTGAAAAAACCAAATTGCTCTCCAGGACTGAACACTCCAACAGGAGAATGATTATGGAAGCTATTGAAATAGAAAAACATCCCCAAAATATGAACAGACGCGATGATGCCTCCCGCCTGCCAGACATCTGGAAACCAGCTCTGGCCACTAAACGAGTCCCGGCCACTAAACAAACCCTGGCCACTAAACGAGTCCCAGCCACTAAACAAGTCCCGGCCACAAACACTGACACCATCATCAATCACTCTCAACAAACTCCAGCTACCAATCAGGATGTGGCAAATCAGCCAACCAATCGGTTTAAAAGTAGCAGAGCCAACATTCCAACCCCTCCCACCTCCACTTACAGAAAAACTGCCATTTCAAATGCAGTTCATTTGCAAAAGGCAGAAGCCAAAGCCTGATGATGATGGGGGTGATCCCATCGAAACGTTGCAAAAACACCTTTAATTTTACACGGGAAAAGACCCGAATAAACCAAAATAAAGACCCGAATAAACCAAAATCTACATATATATATATATATATATGCTCCTTCCAGGAGCAAGGAAGCACCAAGCCGGAAGCACCAGCCTGAAGATGATGAATGAGATTTCATCGAAACGTCGTGAAGATACTTCCAATTCTACGCGGGAGAAAACCCGAACAACCAAAGACCTACATACAAACACCCGCGAAAACCTCAGAAAACAAATATATATATATATATATATATATATATATATATATATATATATATATATATATATATATATATATATATATATATATATATATATATATATATATATATATATCTGAGAGATAAATATCACAGCTCCTGTTAAGAGGAGCCCTTGAAAAATCTAACACACACACACACACATATACACACACACACACTCTCTCTCACTCTCTCTCTCTCTCTCTCTCTCTCTCTCTCTCTCTCTCTCTCTCTTCTATTGGATTTGGGAAATGTTTTGTTCTGGTCTTGAGATTCAAAAAGGAATCCAATTCAGAAGATTAAGGGGGGAAACATATGTGTCTTGGAGGAGCTAGAATTATTATTTTTTTAATCAAGAGCTACACTACTGATGATGTCAAAATGATATTGATATCATGCATGGATAATTACCTACCAAGATCTCTTTCCCTCTCATTGTCTGCACTGAAGAAGCTTCTTGGATGAGAAGCGAAACATTTTCAAAGGAAAAATCAAGAGAAAAAGAAAACACATTTGGACAACCATGACCAGAGGTGGTATTCAGATGGTTTGCATAAGTTCGCTTGAACTGGTGGCAGAAATTTTGCCCAGTTTGGTGAACTGGTAGCAATGGTCAGCTGTGCACGCCCCCGAACTGGTCCCCCTATCGCCGGTTGCTCACCCTGCCCATCTGGTCACTGCCACTTGGACTTGCAAGACAATAGGATGCGCATGCACGAAGAAGATGGCAGTGACAACAGATACTTTTTTGCCGACTGGAGGACTTTTCAGCCTCCCAGCCGCTGGCCTCTTGGAGAGCCGGTATGCAAAGAGGCAGCAGCTGGGAGGCTTCTTTGCCAGTTAGCTGCTTCCCAGAAGCAGCTGGCTGGGGACCACCAAAAACTCCGGTCAGCTTGCCTTCTGGACTGGACCAGCCATTGTGGAAGGTAAGCAAAGAGGTGGTGGTGGTGGAAGAAGTATGGAAACAGGGGCAACTAGCAAAGTGAGGATGAGGGGAGATAATAATGGTCGATAAATCTATCTATTTGTTGTTATTGTTCTCTTTTTCTCTCTTTCAGTTGGTTTTATAAATAGAATGCCATTATATAATTATGCCTTATAGAAAAGGATGTTAAACAACTAGTAAGATTAGGGTTGAGATATAAGAATTGTAAAGATTGATATGAAAAATAAGTGATAAATATTGAAGAACATTATACAAACTTGTGATAAATTGATACATTCTTAAAATTTTATAGTTTGTAAGGAAAAATGGCTTGTCGATATTGGGTTTTTTCTGTGAAGTTTGTATTTTTTGTGTTTATGTCAAAAAAAAATTATTTAAAAAAAATTAAAAAAAATAATGGTAGATAATAAAATCCTTTAAAAATTCCTACCTTTTCCTGTGGGCATGGCTAGGTGGGGAGGGGGCATTTGGCTGAGTGGGCGTGAGTGGTGTCAGGTTGGCTACACCCACTCAATCATATGCCTCCCCCCACCTAGCCATGCCTACTGAACCGGTAGCGAAACATTTTGAATCCCACCATTGACCATGACCTAGATCAGAGGTTCCCAAACTTGGCAACTTTAAGACTTGTGGACTTCAACACCCAGAATTCTCCAGCCAGCTCTCAATGTGTGTCAGCATTCCAAATATCATCCAGAAATAAATCAGAGTCCAAGGCAGAGCTAGCCTTAAACTTCCAGTTTAATAAGAGAGACATGTTGACACATACAATACAATACAATACAATAGCAGAGTTGGAAGGGACCTTGTAGGTCTTCTAGTCCAACCCCCTGCGTGGGCAGGAACCTTATACCATTTCAGACAAATGGCTGTCTAACATCTTTTTAAAGACTTCCAGGGTTGGGGCATTCACAACTTCTGGAGGCAAGCTGTTCCTGAGGTTAATTGTTCTAACTGTCAGGAAATTTCTCCTTAGTTCTAAGTTGCTTCTCTCCTTGATTAGTTTCCACCCATTGCTTCTTGTCTTGCTCCCAGGTGCCTTGGAGAATAGTTTGATTCCCTCTTCTTTGTGGCACCCTCTGAGATATCGGAACACTGCTATCATGTCTCCCCTGGTCCTTCTCTTCATCAAGCTAGACATACCCAGCTCCTGCAGCCGTTCTACATATGTCTTAGTCTCCAGTCCCCTAATCATCTTGGTTGCCCTTCTCTGCACTCTTTCCAGAGTCTCCATGTCTTTTCTACATCGTGGCGACCAAAACTGTATGCAGTATTCTAAGTGTGGCCTTACCAAGGCACCATACAGTGGCATTAACACTTCACGTGATCTAGATTCTATCCCTCTGTTTATGCAGCCTAGAACTGTGTTGGCTTTTTTGGCAGCTGCTGCACACTGCTGGCTCATATTTAAATGGTTGTCCACTAGGATTCCAAGATCCCTCTCACAGTTGCTACTATTGAGCAAGGTACCATCTATACTGTACTTGTGCATTTGGTTTTTCTTGCCTATATGTAGGACCTTACTTTTTTCACAATTGAATTTCATTTTATTAGATAGTGCCCAATGTTCAAGTTCGTCTAAATCCTTCTGTATCTTAAGCCTATCTTCTGGAGTGTTGGCTATTCCTGCCAGCTTGGTGTCGTCTGCAAATTTGATGAGTTCCCCATTTATCCCCTCATCCAAATCGTTGATGAAGATGTTAAAGAGTACTGGGCCTAAAACAGAGCCTTGGGGGACTCCACTGCATACTTCCTTCCATGTAGATGCAGTTCCATTGAGGACTACACGTTGAGTGCGGTTGGTCAGCCAGTTGTGAATCCATTTGGTGGTGGTGCTGTCTAACCCATAATTTTCTACTTTATCTAATAGTAGCTTATGGTCTACTTTATCAAATGCCTTACTGAAGTCCAGGTAAATTACATCAACAGCATTCCTCTGGTCCACTGATTTTGTCACTTTGTCAAAGAATGCAATTAGATTCGTCTGGCATGATCTGTTTTTGACAAACCCATGTTGGCTTTTGGCTATTACTTTGTTTGCTTCTAGGTGTTCACTTATTTGTTGTTTAATTATCTTTTCCAGAATCTTTCCTGGTATTGAGGTTAGGCTGATGGGTCTATAGTTTCCTGGATCTGTTTTTTTTTCCTTTTTTGAAGATGGGAACCACATCAGCTCGTTTCCAGTCTTCTGGCAGTTCCCCGGTGCTCCAGGATCTCTCAAAGATATAGTTCAGTGGTTCTGAGATCTCGTCTGCCAGTTCCTTCAGAACCCTGGGGTGTAATCCATCCGGTCCTGGTGATTTGAACTCGTCCAGGGCAGACAGGTGCTCACTTACCATTTTCTTCCCTATTTCAACTTGTGTTCCTAATCTGATTTTTGTGGTGCTGTTTTTGATTGGTTGGACTGTTTTATCCCTTTGTGTAAAGACAGATGCAAAAAAAGAGTTAAATAGTTCTGCTTTCTCCCTGTTGTTTATCATCTTCTTGCCATTTTCTCCCAGCAGTGGACCAATTGTTTCCTTAACTTTTTTCTTATTTTTAACATGTTGGAAGAAGCTTTTTTTGTTATTTTTTACTTTTTTGGCAAGCCTTTCTTCATTGCGAGCCTTAGCTCTCCTCATTTCATCTTTACAGGCTCGGGCTATTTGCTGATATTTTGTCTTAGTTATGTCTCCCTTTTTCCACTTTTTATATTTATTCTTTTTGTCTTTCAATTTGTCAGAGAGTTCTTTATGCAGCCATGCTGGTTTCTTTTGGGAGCTGTTATTTTTCTTCTTCATTGGTATTGCGCTGGACTGGGCTTTTATAATCTCATTTTTCAAAATTTCCCAAGCTTCTTGAGTTGTTTTCCCCTTGAGGATACTCATCCATGGAATCCTTCCCAAGCTCTCTCTGAGGTTATTGAAATTAGCTCTCTTAAAGTCTAAGACTCTAGTTTGACTTTGTTCAACTACTTTTGTTTGCATAATGTTGAATTCCAGTATTTCATGATCGCTTGCCCCAAAGTTCCTGTAGCTTCTACACCTTCTATCATTTCCTCTCTGTTAGTGAGAATTAAGTCCAATATTGCTGATCCCCTTGTTCCCTTCTCTACCTTTTGGGAAACAAAGTTGTCTGCTAGGTTTGTTAGGAACCTGTTGGATCTTCCACTTGGTGCAGAGTTTGTTTCCCAATTGATGTCAGGGTAGTTAAAATCTCCCATTACTATTGTAGTGTGCTTCCTACATACCTTAGTTAGCTGGTTAGCAAAAAGTACATCCACTTCCTCTGCTTGGTTGGGTGGCCTGTAGTATAGACCTATGACAATATCATTCCCCCCCCAACCTTTAATATTGACCCAAATACATTCAAGATAGTTCTCATCATTGTTGTGCTCTATTTCTATAGAGATGTAATTATTTCTTATATATAGGTCAACTCCACCTCCTCTTTTATTTGGTCTATTTCTTTTAAATAATTTAAATCCTTCTAGCTGTATGTTCCATTTGTGGGTTTCATCCCACCAAGTTTCTGTAATGGCAACAACATCGTATCTGCCCTCATTTACTTGAATTTCTAATTCACCCTGTTTATTCCTCATACTCTGTGCATTGGTGTATAGACATTTGAGTCCATTTTGATTGACCCTGTGTTTTCTGTCTACGAAACCTGTGTTATGCCTGACTATGGTTCTCTTTGCCCCTATTTCTTTGCCACTTGTATGGTTCATGTACATGGTATGGCACTCACTGTTAATTGTTTGGTTTTGCTTGACAGCAGTGTTGATAATATTACCCGCACAAATATGTATGTTACATGCACTGATAACCCTATGAATTTTAGTTTGCTGGGGACAGAAATGTTCTTTATCTATTGATTCTCTGTCCCCACTATTCAGTTCAAATGTTTAGCCAGGAAATCTGTGAATTTAGTGCCAAGTAACTCAGTCCCTTTCTTGGATGGGTGCAAACCATCTCTTTTGTACTATGAACCAGCTGCAGGCATCATGACTAATAAGACCAAAGCCTTCCTTTTTACACCACTCCTTTAGCCACACATTAAACTCTGCTATGCGCTGGCCCTTTCCTTTTTGTTCCTTGTATACTGGTATAACCTCTGAGAAGATAAGCCTACAACCTGTACTACTAAGTTCGTACCCCAAACTCTGGAAATCATTCTGCACAGAAGCTACATCTTTTTGGGACAGATCATTTGTGCCAAGATGTATAATAGCATCAACTTCACAGTCCTTACTTGCATTCTTGACTATCTTAAGAATACGCCTCTTGTCTCTGCTGGCTGTAGCACCCGGCAAACATCTGACATCTTTCAAAACCTCCATATCCTTACCTAAGTTTACATCCCTTACGATTGAGTCACCAATCAGGAGGTGACTTCTCTTTTTGGGTACCTTGCTCTTGTTGTGTGACTGATGCATGATCCCTGGTTCACACTTTTGCATTTCTGAAGTAGGTTCTTCACTTTGGACCACAATCCCCTGCTTATTTGAGTCATCATTATTACCTTGACCTGTCACTTTAGTGTCCCCATTAAGATCAGCAAGGGCGCTATATCTGTTATGCTGGGACACAGCAAAAGTTTTGTGTTTGTGGGTCACAGCTCTCACCCTGCCAGATCCCACAGTTGTCCAGGCTGCTCTTCTTCTGTGGGATCTTTGCGGTAGAGGAGGCTGGTAGTGTGGCATCTCCACTGGGTGGAATGGCCGAATTGGACAATTAATTTCTGCCTGGAGAGCACAAATTACAGATTCAAGATATGTGATGTGTCTATGTAATCTATTGATTTGTCTGCAAGGGGGACAGTATCCAAATTTGAAAAGAGTACTGCGGAAGACAGGTGCAAAACAGTTATTACATTGAACTAAGCCAGTCATTTTGAAATAAAATACAATCACAGTCTTAAGCGCACAAATCTAGAATGTATTATTTCTATTTTTACTTTATAGATACGTTAGACCTCAGTGTTTCTTGGCCTCCCCTCTCTCTTGGCCAGAAGCTCCTCCCTCTAGCCTCAAGAAGTTCAAAATGGGGAAATGATTTACCTTTCTCTTCCCCCCCCTCCACACAGCCAGAAGCTCCTCCCTCTAGCCTCAAGAAGTTCAAAATGGGGAAATGATTTACCTTTCTCTTCCCCCCCTCCACACAGCCAGAAGCTCCTCCCTCTAGCCTCAAGAAGTTCAAAATGGGGAAATGATTTACCTTTCTCTTCCCCCCCTCCACACAGCCAGAAGCTCCTCCCTCTAGCCTCAAGAAGTTCAAAATGGGGAAATGATTTACCTTTCTCTTCCCCCCCTCCACACAGCCAGAAGCTCCTCCCTCTAGCCTCAAGAAGTTCAAAATGGGGAAATGATTTACCTTTCTCTTCCCCCCCTCCACACAGCCAGAGCTCCTCCCTCTAGCCTCAAGAAGTTCAAAATGGGGAAATGATTTACCTTTCTCTTCCCCCCCTCCACACAGCCAGAAGCTCCTCCCTCTAGTCTCAAGAAGTTCAAAACATCTGTGGCAATCCCGAATCTGAAAGCTTCCTGGGATTCCCACCCAGTTGAAAGTTCGTGATCTTGTACCCACACCTATAAATCCATCACCTGGTCCAATGTTCTTCTGCCACGCTGGCATTTCCACCCATCTAGAGAAGTAAAGTCAATGGAGAACCCAGGTTCCCTTAACAACCATGTTACTAATTTAACTACAGTAATTCGCTTAACAAATGTGGCAAGCACAGTTGCAAAATGGGACAAATTCACTTAACAAATTTTTCACTAAACAACGGGAATTGTGGGATCCATTGGGGTAGGTGTGTTGAGGACTGACTACCTGTAATGGTAGCGGTAAAAGAAGTTTTCTTTTTATCAAGTGATCAGGCTTCAATTTCCCTGTTCCATTTTTTGTTTTTTTAACTGATAGGTTAAGGTCAACTCTTTTTTTTTTTTTTTTTTATTGAAATTTTTATACTGTTTTACAATATATCACCCAGTGCTGTACAAAACAAAAGGAAGAGTTGGTTTCAAGTATCATCTATTATCTTTAGGATCTCCAAAATCCACGTTCCCTCGGTACAGGCGTCGAGACGTCCAAAGTTCCAAGTGCATAGTCCACAAATGGCTTCCAAGTCTTCCAAAAGATATCGTTTTTATAAACCCCCTCTCTAAATTTAATATCACACGTCATTTTATCATTTAAGGCTAATTTCCACATTTCACAGTACCATTCTTCTATTTTAATATTTACCTCTATTTTCCAATATCTTGCTATTACAATTCTACCCATTATAATCATAATTCTAATCAGTTCTTTCTCATGTTTTGTTAACTCTGGTTCATTAATTATCAATAACAATATAGTTTCTGGTCTCAATATTATTATTCTTTTCATCATTTCACACATCGTTCTTTCTAATTGCTGCCAAAACTTTTTAATTTTCACACATTTATACCACATATGCTCATAAGTTCCCAATTCCGTATTACATCTCCAACATTTATCACTCATTTTTTTATCTATCAGTGATAATCTTAGTGGGGTCCAGTACCATTTCCAAACAACCTTAAAATTATGTTCTTTAATCCTTATAGATAAAGTCCTCATAATCCGACTCTTCCAATTCTCGTTCCAATCCAAATCCAATATTTTAATCTTTAGATCTTCCTCCCAATTCCTTTTCATTACCATTTGTGGATTTCCATCAAAGTTTATAATCTTGTATATCTTACTGACGAGTCCTTTTAACCCAGTTTCATCCTTAATAATTTGAGATACTAAACTTTCAAATTTAGTTTTACTTCTATCTATGTTACATATTTCCCTTACTTTCATAGTCCATTTTTCTACCTGTATTTTTTCAAACCAATTTAACTCCAATTTTTGAATTACTTTTTTCTTCCTACTTTCAGTTCCTAAAGCTCTTAACCAATCTACTATATTTCCTATATTTTCATCCTCAATTACTTTGTTCCGACTTATATTAGTTTTAATCGGCCAACTTTCAGTTGTCTTTCCCAAAAACGTTATATCCGGAATCAATTTTTTAACAAATTTATTCCAAGTTTTACTCAACCCCTTTAACCAATAACTATTAATTGTCTTTTTTGTTTTTGCTCTATCTAAAAACCATATAGACCCAAATCTCTTAATATCTTTTAACTCCAGATCTCCCCAATGACCATCTCCACCTTTAAGTATTTTTATCACAGTTCTAATATTATACGCCCGATAATAATTAAGTAGATTGGGAATTCCCAATCCACCCTCTTTTTGGTTTTGATACCACAATTTCTTCATTAATCTTGGTCTTTTCCCACCATTACAAAATTTATCTAATTTCTTCTGATATTCTTCTATATCTTTCTCTGTCAAATTTAATGGTAGCATCTCAAATAAAAAATTAAACTTTGGTAATAACATCATTTTGCACATTGCAATTCTACCAAACCAAGACAACTTTATCTCTTTATATTTATCTATCTTTTTCTCTACTTCCTTCAACATCCCCTCATAATTAATTTTTTTTAATTCTCTAACTTTAAGTGAAAGTGTTATCCCCAAGTATTTCAATGTATTCTTAGCTCTTATCCCAAATTGTTCTTGCATACTCTCCCACTCCTTACCATCTTTATTCATTAATAATTCAGATTTTGACCAATTTACCTTTAAACCTGTCATTTCTTCAAATTCTATCAAATGTTTATTTATCCTCTTTAAATCTCTCTCTATATCTTTCAAAATAATCAAAGTGTCATCCGCATACAAATTTATCTTATATCCCTTGTAACCTTCCAACTCTTCATCTGCTTCTATCAATTTAATCAAAACCTCCATAACTAACAAAAATAATGTTGGAGACAAGGGACATCCTTGTCTCGTGCCTGCTTCCAATTTAATCTCTTCCGTCATTGTTCCATTCACCTTTACCTTTGCACTACTTTTTTGATACAGTTTTGAAATAACATGTATAAATTTATTACCAAAGCCTAATGCCTCGATAATTACTTTTATAGTATCCCATTGTACAGAATCAAAAGCTTTAAAAATATCTAACGATATTATACCTAATTCATCTCCATTATTCTCTGCTACATCTATAATATTCAATACTCTTCTAATTATATCACTCATATATCTACCTTTAACAAACCCTACTTGGTTATAACTTATATATTTGTCTATAAAACTATTTAATCTATTACTTATAATAGCTGTAAATATTTTAGCATCTTGATTGATTAAAGAAATAGGTCGATAGGACTCGATCCTCTCAAGATCTTTATCCGGTTTAGGAATTATAGATATTACTGTCTTATTCCATGACATCGGGACTTCTCCACCATGTAAAATTCCATTGAATAATTTTTGCAGTTTTGGTACTATTAGTTCCTTGAAATCTTTATAAAATTCAGCAGGTAATCCATCTTCTCCTGGGGTCTTCCCTAATTTTAACTCTTGTATTATTTCGTTGATTTCCTCCTGTGTTATATCTCTTTCCATCAAATCTTTGTATGTTTGATCTATTTTCATACCATATTTTCCAAGATGATTCTTCAATTTTTCTAAATCAATTGATTTCTTTAAGTATAATTTTTGAAAAAAATTCCTAGCTACTTCACATTTCTCCAATCTCTTATAACACCTTGTACCTTTTTCATCTATCAGAGAACCAATTTCTCTCTTTTGAGTTTTATTTTTCGCCATCTTTGCCAATAACCTAGAATTTTTATTACTAAATTCAAAAAAATCCCTATTCAAATATCTTAAATTTTTTTTAACCAATTCAATATCTTCTTCTATCAATTTAGTTTTTAATAAGGTCAATTCCTCCAAACATTTTTTATCTTTCGTAAGTGAGAATTGGTTCTCCAATATCTTAATTTGTCTTGTATCCTGATCAATTTTAGCTTTGTATTCTCTATATTTCCTGCTTGACAATTTAATACTTTCTCCTCTAAATATGGCTTTCATGGTATCCCAAACAATTTCAAATTTAACCTCTTCATTATCATTCAATTCCCAACTTTCCTTCCATTTTTTGAATATCCATATTTTATCCTCCTCCCTTTTGTACAATTTTTCATCATATCTCCAACCTCTTTCCTTTTTCTCAAAATTAAAATCTATTTCCATCATAACTTCCGCATGATCAGAATCCTTAAAAATTCCCACATCTATTCTATCTACTTTATTCAGCAAATCTTTAGAAACAAAAATATAATCAATCCTTGAATAAGTATTATGTACCTTAGAACAAAATGTATACACCCTTTCAGAGCCTTTCAACTCTCTCCAAACATCTACCACACTGTTTTGAAACATCCATTTATTTAAAATTTCCCCTTTATTTGTTTGTCTAAAGCGGGTGGGATTATTACTATCAATTCTATCCCTAATTAGGTTAAAATCTCCCGCCACAATTACTTTCCCTTCACTTTCTATTTCCAAAATCTTAGTAATTTTATCCAAAAATCCCTTTTGTTTTTCATTCGGTAAATATAAATTAACCAATGTCACTTTTTGCTCGTTAATATTCCCTATAATTATTAAATATCTGCCTTCCTCATCTCTAATTACTTGTTTTTTCTCAAAGTATACCCTATTTGATATCAATATCGCAACTCCTCTAGCTTTGGAAGTCCCAAAAGATTTTTCATAAATTTGCATACCTTTAATATTCATTCTATTAAAATCCTCAGATTTTTGATGAGTTTCCTGCAAAAATAATATATCTGGAGAATCCCTTTTAAATTTAAGTTCCAATCTTTTCCTTTTTATATGATTGCCTGTACCCTTCACGTTCCATGTCATTATTTTTATAAACCGCATTTAAGCGGTAACTTTTTTAATCCTGACCCCTCCTCTTCCTTTATGTGCACACCAAACACCAAACAAAAAAGACATACAAAAACATAAAACTCCACAAACAATATATAACAAACAACATAAACATAAAACTCAAATATCAGACACAACAACCACAACAAATAACAAGCAATCTTCATCCCCCACATCCTCAATCAGATATCGCCTCTATATAAAGAGTGTGGGGGAGTGGGACGTGCCGATGGTCGGATCACCTCTTCGGGCTGTTCTTTAAATTCCACTTTCAAAAAAAGAAGACAAGACTGGCTTCGCCCCGGACTCAGCTTCCTGCTTTTTACTAAGATCCTCCATCTTGTCTGGCGTTCGTTCAGTATCTTCACGAATTTTCTTATACTCAGAAACTGCCGGGGAAATTTCTTTTCTCTTTAAACTCTTGGGATCCTGGCCGCCAATTGCACCTCTTTCTTCCAAAATTGGGGATTCCTCTTGTACTCCACCCGTCTTAAGCATATAATCTTTAATTTCTTCCAAATCTTCCTCTTTCTCAATCAGCCCAAGCCCCCGAATTAATCTTAATACATCTGTTTCTGGAGTAATAGTATGCATCCTTCCTTTATAAAAAAATTTAAGTTGCTGTAGTGGTCTCCAATTGTACTTAATATCATTGTCTCTCAAGAGCTTTGTAACTGGTTTCAAATGATATCTCCAAGCTCTGTCTTCCCTGGAAATATCCGGAAAAACTTGGATTTCTTTCTCCTCAAACTTAGGAACACCTTCCAGTTCCCTTATTTTTGCCATGACCTCTAGTTTATCTCCAAGGTTTGCAAATCTTACTAAAACATTTCTAATCGCTCCACCTTGCCTCTTATAACCAATTCTAAAAACACTTACTAAATTTGCTGCTGTATATTCAAATCCAAAATCATTCAACCATTTTAACACCCTCTGCTTCAAATCATCCGGTCTATTTTCTGGAATATTACGTATAACAATATTGAATTTTCTAGCGTCTTCCTCCAAAAGACTAATTCTCTTATCTTGTTGCTGGTTTTTATAAAAAATTCCTTCCATCTTACGATCAATTTGTGCATCGTGTGCATGGATTTGTTCAATTTCATCTTTAATAAATTTCACCTCCGCGTTTTGCTTTACAAAACTAACATTCAATTCACTTATCTGTTCTTTAGCTTTTTGAACTTCCAATGTCAAGTTCGCCACATGATCCGTCAGTCCGGTTAACTTTTCGCCAATTGTATTTAAAGCTCCAAAAATCCGTTCCAGCTCTGAAGGCTGTTGAGTCGACATTTCAGTTCAAAGACAAACTTTATATTTATATTTCTTTGCCAAGAGGGTCTTTTATAAAGAATAAGGGCAAACAGTGTCCCAAATCAGATAAGGCTAAGCCGGCTTATAATGCACCAAAGGAGCCAAAAAAAAAAGCCTAGGAGAGCTTCCCCAGTTTATTTAACTTTTAAGCCTCCATTTTAAGTGTAATCCAAAAAGCTTGTCCGCTACATTCAGCTCACACAATCCACTTTAAAAGAATTGGAAAGTTCAAAGGAGTTATAATCCACATGCCATCACCAACTTCCTTCTTTCTTAAACTTCAGCTTGTGTTTATAGCCTTGTAGCGAGACAAAAAGCATGCAAATGATCTTTGCCAAAGACAAAGGGTAACCCCCCTTACCTCGGCCGCTCGCCCAACCCTCTGCTCCACGGAGAAACAAAACTTTGAAATTCGAGCAGTTCGGGTTGTTCAATCACTTTGAAAAAGCAATTTACAGGTCACACCGACCTTCCAAAACATCTGTAAACATTTCCAGCTCCCAACGGCGCGTTTTAATCACTTTAATCCACATTTGTTAGTAAAAAAAAGCCCTACGAGGTGGAGAAAACGTCCTCACCTCATCCGGCCATAACCACGCCCCCCAGGTTAAGGTCAACTCTATTTCATGAAATGGGCAACTTCATTCGCAGCTGTTCTCCAGAAATGCTTCAGAATTTCTAGCAATGAGGCACTCGGTCCGTGATGGCGAACCTATGGCACAGGTGTACAGGTGGCACGCGAAACCATTTCTTAGGGCACGCGAGGCGTTGCCCTGTCAGCTCCTGCACACTTGTGTGTGCTGACCAGCTGATTTAGGCCTTTTTTTGAGGCTGTTTTTCACCCTCTGGAGGCTTCAGGGAATGTCCTGAAGCCTCTGGAGGTGGGGAGGGGAGGCTGTTTTCACCCTCTCCAGGCTCCTAGAAAGCCTCTGAAGCCTGGGGAGGGTGAAAAAGTGAACCGTAGCAGGGGGTCGCACACATAGCATTATGGGTGTGGCACGCCCACACACGACCCCCCCACCCTCCCCCCGCTTTAGGTTAGCCATCACTGCACTAGGTCCTTATTGCTAGTTCCAACAATGAGGACCTAGTACTGCATTGCTAGAAATTCTGAAGCATTCCAGACTAGGGGGGAAAATCTGATCTATCTACAGCAGGGGTCCCCAACCTTTGCAACTTTAAGTCTGAAGGACTTCAGCTCCCAGACTTCTCCAGCCTGCTTTGCCTTGTAGATCAGGGGTCCCCAATCTTTGCAACTTTAAGTCTGAAGGACTTAAAGGACTTAAAGGCCAGCTTTGCCTTGTAGATCAGGGGTCCCCAACCTTTGCAACTTTAAGTCTGAAGGACTTCAGCTCCCAGACTTCTCCAGCCAGCTTTGCCTTGTAGATCAGGGGTCCCCAACCTTTGCAACTTTAAGTCTGAAGGACTTCAGCTCCCAGACTTCTCCAGCCAGCTTTGCCTTGTAGATCAGGGGTCCCCAACCTTTGCAACTTTAAGTCTGAAGGACTTAAAGGACTTAAAGGCCAGCTTTGCCTTGTAGATCAGGGGTCCCCAACCTTTGCAACTTTAAGTCTGAAGGACTTCAGCTCCCAGACTTCTCCAGCCTGCTTTGCCTTGTAGATCAGGGGTCCCCAATCTTTGCAACTTTAAGTCTGAAGGACTTAAAGGACTTAAAGGCCAGCTTTGCCTTGTAGATCAGGGGTCCCCAACCTTTGCAACTTTAAGTCTGAAGGACTTCAGCTCCCAGACTTCTCCAGCCAGCTTTGCCTTGTAGATCAGGGGTCCCCAACCTTTGCAACTTTAAGTCTGAAGAACTTAAAGGACTTAAAGGCCAGCTTTGCCTTGTAGATCAGGGGTCCCCAACCTTTGCAACTTTAAGTCTGAAGGACTTCAGCTCCCAGACTTCTCCAGCCAGCTTTGCTGGCTGGAGAAGTCTGGGAGCTGAAGTCCTTCAGACTTACAGTTGCAAAGGTTGGGGACCCCTGATCTACAGGGCTCAGAGGAACAAAGGGCATGAGATTTGTAAAATTCAAATTTGCAAAATTAACCGAAAATATGGGGAGACACGGAAAACTTTCTTCAGAAACCCAGATAGGGTGAGAGGGAAAGACACGTTGTTCCTTTAAGTAACACAGTGCAGTTAGAATTTGAAGGATATTGTGTGTGAGCTCTTCAATGCTGACATCTGCAAAGATGAAAGGCCATTAGCATAAATTAATCATTAGTGAATACATCATGGTGCTATCAAACTAGAGAGGGAGAGCAATCTAGTGCAAAGTTTAGGAGTGGAAAAGTAAGATAACCAGGAAACAGCAAGAATTTTTTTAATCAGACTCAAGTTTTGAGTGATATGTGGTCAGTCTCATTAGCATATCTTAATTAGGAATTAGTCTATCATTTGTGGAACAGATTATTATTTAAGACAGATGAGGTTAGAAGTAATTAATTTATTCTTTGAAAAGGCAAATTTGGAGGCTGTTTAAATTATCTAGCTTTGTACAATACAAGCTTCCCACTTAACTCTTCGTTTTTGCCTTCCCTTTGTATAAAACAAATAGTTCCTCAGAAAATAGTCTTTTAGCTTTGAAATGCTAATGAAATACAATTCCAGTTTCCCACTTACACATGCCCAGGACTGTTCATCAATGAAAAGCAGAAAAATGTTATCAGTAAAAATAATGATAATAAAAGAAATATTGCTCATGTATAAATTCATACAGGCTTCTAAATAGGGCTCATTTCACTGATGAGGAGACATGCTTACTGCAGTTTCGATAGTGTTACAGATCCCAGTCCAAATAATCTGATATCCAGCCAACACATCATAAATGGGAAACAGTCTTGATACTGGGGTGGGATAAATTCATGCTGGGAATTTTCCTTTTAAAAAATCTGAACAGGTATGTAGAAATTATAATGATGGCCTCAAGAGCTGATAAGTGTACCCTCACCAGAAGTTCTTAAATTCTCACTCGGTGGCTTTCTTTTCAATACCGGAAATAATAGTCAATAGATGATAGAGAGAAGGTAAATTGGAATCTATTGCTAATTTATACGTTTGATTAAATTTACAAGAGTTGTTTTTCCTTCAGTTTTTAAAGAATGCTAGAAATAAAACTGCTTCCATTTACAAAAAAAGGTTTAAGATAACAAAAGTAGCTTTTTAAATGAAAGAAATGAGAGAGAGAGAAAGACACAGAGAGAGAGAGAGAGAGAGAGAGAGAGTATATATGTATATGCTCTCTCTGTGTGTGTGTCTTTCTTTCTCTCCCATTTATTTCATTTAAAAAGCTATTTTTGTTATTAAACCTTCCCCCCCCCCCTCTCTCTCTCGGCATCTGCCTTCCATCTCCCCATCTCTGTGTTATTTATCATACAAAGCCTTTTCCAGGCCTTTGATTCTTGGAATTCAATTACTTGGAAACTGAAGATTGAAATAAGAATTCACTTTCGTTTAACCATTTAGCCATGCCAATATCTGGACAATTGATTACCAGATTATGGAACTCCCTGAGACTGTTTCCCCTTGTTTACTGCAGCCTATTTACATGCCCCATTCTTGTGTTAAGGGATAAATTCATTTTCAACAACTGCACATATTTTTCCTAGTGGATGCCTCTAACTGTTATACCACCATATTTTAAGTACTCTAAGTCCCACAGACCCTGATATGTTAAATAAACACTTATTCCAAAAGACAGTTTCAAAGATATGATGTTCCTCATTGATTTTATGACTCTCTACAACTTTAGATACTTCTAGATTAGACGGACTGAACTCCCACATTCCAGCACTCCTAATTCTTGCATAATGCTGATAGAGATATAATCTACTACGTCAAGGTTTAGAAGTGGCTGATCCCCTTTCTTGGAATAAATTCTTGCAAATCTTTAATCTCTCAGCTTCCATTCTTAATCGGTCACATGATAATAAAGATCTGACAGATCATTTAAACTCTCCAGAGATGATGAATAATCCACTGATTTAGAGATGTGAGGATAAATCACATCCATTGAGATAATTTTAAAGGTAGCAAGTAACAGAGCAGAGATTTTAAAGCCAACATCTCCATGGTAGGATATTGAGGTGCTGCAGAAGTGAATGTGAAAGGAAGTTTATTGATAAGTCTTTTGGAGAGTTTTTTGGATTTTGCTTGTAATGTTAATCCTTACTGCAGTTGACCAGCTTTAAAAATAAAAAAGGCAGTATAAAGTCAAACTTTTGTGAAAAGTGTCTGAAAACTCTATTATACTAGCATGCAACCAGGTCAAAAGATCACATGAGCTAGCTCAAGAACATCTGCAGTTCCAACTGCTTCAGTGGTGGGTTTCAAATTTTTTTAGAACCTACTCTGTAGGTGTGGTCTATTTTGTGGGTGTGGCTTGGCAGTCATGTGACAGGATGGGAGTGGCCACCTTTTAAAATGTGGTGAAACTCATTTAACAACGCTCTTGCTTAGCAACCAAAATTTTGGACTCAATTGTGATGATAAATTCTTTCTCTCTTTCTTTTTTTCTTTCTTTCTTTCCTTCCTTCCTTCCTTCCTTCCTTTACTTTCCTTTCCTTCCCGTTGGGTCACTGGCAGCGGCGGGCCAGATTTACTTCCAGGTACACCAGTGGAACCCCCTCTCACCGGTTCTCTAAATTTCACTAACCGGTTCTCGCGAGTAGGTGCGAGCCTGCAGAAACCCACCACTGAACTGCTTCCACCAAAATGACTACAGACGTATCATGCCACAGGCTCCACCCCTTTTAGATATCCATGTGATGTCAAAAGTCTCATATAAATAGGGCAAGGCTGGTACAAGAATGCTTTAATTAGATTGACTGCTTTGACCTTGTGGCTACTGCTGAGCTAGCTTCTTTTTCAATAGCCTTGCAATGGGGTAATGCAGATGCATATGTGAGTTGTGATGGATACTGCTTTGATGATTCTCACAAGGACCTAACTAAGCTTCACTCACAATCTTCCCACCACTGCTGGGCACAATTGTCACTATAATTCTGCCACTAGCATCTTTTCTCCTAAGAAATCCATCTCTATCCAAAAGTTTGCTTAAGGAAGAAGAAAGTGATAATCTTCCTTCCATCAGTAGCTTTGATAGAAGGGGAAAACCTTGGGAGAAGGCCTTGAGGAGTAAGAGAATTGGGTGCAAAGGCATGAGAGGTCCCTTAACCCAGGGGTCTCCAACCTTTGCAACTTTAAGTCTGAAGGACTTCAGCTCCCAGAATTCTCCAGCCACCAAAGCTGGCTGGAGAAGTCTGGGAGCTGAAGTCCTTCAGACTTAAAGTTGCAAAGGTTGGAGATTCCTGCCTTAACCATCCCAGCTCTCTGAAAGGAGAATTACTTATTGCATCCTTGGACTGCCATCTAGTGGCTATTTTTTTAAACTAACCTGGATCCTTTTAGAGAAGAACTTGCCAGAAGAGCTGATGCGAGGCCTCTCTACGAGATGCTATTGAGCATTTTTAGATAACATTTATATTCTCTCAAAATTAGAAGGTGGTTTTAACAGAGTCCTGGAGGTAATCTCTTCAAGGTTGACTGGGAAGACTTCTGCCCCACTAGTGAAACATGAGGCTAGATTTGGGCTATTGTGAAGGCTTCATTGCAGGAGGGGGACATTTTATTGGCCTTGAAGAACAGCTGGCTTTAGGTCCCAACTACATTGAACAACTAATACTACCAAGACTCCAAGCCAAACTCCTCTTTCTAGGGAAAGTTATTGAAAAGACTAGTGGACCAACAACTCCAAAGACTCGGGAAAAGCATATTATTTGGATCTTTTAAAATTAGGGTTCAAATATGGGTATGAGGCAGGAATCATGTTGATTCTTCTTATGACCTGATTTGAGGTAATTTTTAAATAAGGAGAGTTTAATTTCTTTGTGACATTCGATACGAGACCGCCTCCTGCCCCATACATCCCTTCGTCCGGTCCGCTCCCACAGAGCGGGCCTACTCCGGGTGCCGTCGGCCGGGCAATGCCGGCTGGCGACACCCAGGGGAAGAGCCTTCTCTGTGGCGGGCCCGGCCCTCTGGAACGACCTACCCCCCGACCTTCGCACTACCTCGGACCTCCGCCTCTTCCGCCAACGTCTTAAGACGTACTTATTCCAACAAGCCGGCCTAGGATAGCCCCCCGCGTCTGACTTTTAAATATAAATTATAATTTGGTTACGGTTTTAATAACGGGTTTTAGCACGGGTGAATTAATTTAATATATTTTAATTGATGTATATTGTATTTATGGTTTTATATAATGCCTGTGCGCCGCCCTGGGTCCTAACAAGGAGAAGGGCGGGGTATAAATTTAATAAAATAAAAATAAATAAATAAACTATTCATAACTGTATTTTCCCAAATAGTCCGCAACGCCTGGTAGTAGATGATTCAACGTTTTCCTGAATTTGTGGTTCCAGTCATATTGGAAATATTCAAATCAATTCTAATCAGTGTGGTTAATTGAGATGCTGATGAAAGAAGGACAAATAGAAAATGAAGATTGCCTTCCCTCAGATAAAAGCCCACATGATTAGTTCCTTAGAGTTTGATTGTCCAAAGTATTTACCATCTTTACCCACTACTTGGATGCAGTGGTGAAATTCAAAAAATGTTTACTACAGGTTCTGTGGGCATGGCTTGGTGGGCATGGAATGGGAAGGATACTGCAAAATCCCCATTTCCACCCACTCCAGGGGAAGGATGTTGCAAAATCCCCATTCCCTTCCCACTCCAGGGGAAGGATGTTGCAAAATCCCCATTCCCTTCCCACTCCAGGGAAAGCATACTGCAAAATCTCCATTTCTACCCACTCCAGGGGAAGGATACTGCAAAATCCCCATTCCCTTCCCACTCCTGGGAGAAGGATACTGCAAAATCTCAATCTCCACCCACTCCAGGGGAAGGATACTGCAAAATCCCCATTCCCTTCCCACTCCAGGGAAAGGATACTGCAAAATCTCCATTTCCACCCACTCCAGGGGAAGGATACTGCAAAATCCACATTCCCTTCCCACTTCTGGGAGAAGGATACTGCAAAATCTCCATTTCTACCCACTCCAGGGGAAGGATACTGCAAAATCTCCATTCCCACCCCATTCTGGGGCCAGCCAAAGGTGGTATTTGCTGGTTCTCCAAACTACTCAAAATTTCTGCTACCAATTCTCCAGAACCTGTCAGAACCTGCTGGATTTCACCCCTGCTTGAATGGTAAGATCACCCCATTGTTCATATATTCTTTCTTTGTCAAAACCTTTTGGAACAGGATTTCTTCCCAATCAGAGCAGTTTTTGTTTTTAATTCACTGGTCAGTGAATTAAAAAATATTTATTCATATATACATACATCTTTTGGCCTCCTAGATTTAAAAAAAAGGTGTTATTCTTTGGAAGTATGGGAAAGAGCTGTACCTTGCTTAATCCAGCCCAAATGTATTCTTAATTTAATATCCACCTTTATCATATAGTATCATCTCATACTACATTGCCCAAAGTACTTGCATTGCAGCAGATGCCATGCTGTAGTATGTGTTGTAACAGAATGGAGAACGATCTGAAGATTCCTACTTTGCTTTGTTCATTCTCATAGGAATATGTTCGATCGCCACAAATTAGTATCATTTCAAGTGCATCAAACCACATAAGTTTGGTACTTCTCAAGATCATTAGCAAAGTGTTTGTCATGCAGGGCAGGACAGGGCGGTTGGGAATACAGCGTCCTGGCTTCTACAATTTGTAGTCAATATATAATCCATTGACTTTAACTGGTCAAATTAAGCCCAAACATAACTGATCAGTGGAAATCTGTTGCTAACCTTCACCTGATTTCTGGTAGCATTGCTTAAAATCAACAGCACACATGTCCTAACATATGTTTATGCCCAGAGCATAAAGGGGGGGGGGGAAGCATTGATATGGAAATAAGACTTCAGAAATTATTAGATCTTTAGAGTGTCCGTCTCAATTTAAAATTAAAAAACAAAAAATATTTTGATGCTTTAGGAACCAAAGCTCTGATCTTAAATAGGTGTTCTTGAAATCACATCCCACTGCAATATGATAAGTATACTTAGAACTAGAATGTCTAATCAAGATGGCATATGCTTACCCAGATATTCTCATGCAAAATGTAGGGAGAGACTGGGCAAAAAGCACATTTAATGTAATTAGATTCAGTTAAATGTATTTATTTAGAAACTTTCTATGGCTGCCTAACTCTCTCTCAGTGATTCTGGGTGGCCTTCAAGGCTAAGACCCCAATACAAAAAGCAATAACACCCCCAAAACCCCACTGATGACAACAAATCAGATGAACCTCTTGATGGTTTCCATATCAGTCCAAACCCCAGGCCCATTGGCAGAACCACATCTTCAGGGCTTTATGAAAGAGTGCAAAAGTAGGGGCTAATCTTATCTCTGCAGGATGATGTTCCATAGGAAGGAAGTCACTACAGAGAAAGATCTTCTTCTTGGTCCTATTAGATAGACCTCCTTAGGTGAGGGAACCTATAGAATTCCTGGCTCCCACTCTGGTGGGTCAGATAAATATGACTGAGAAAAGGGGGACCTTCAAATAACCTGATTCCAAGCTATGAAGGTGATAACCAGCCCCTTTTTTATAAGAATTTGTTTTAAATTTTTGTCAAACATATGCACACAAAAAAAGAATCATCCTTCATTACATCTTGTAGAAAGCATGTCAATTGGTTACAGATACAGTAGCTTTTGTGCAATCGTACACCGTCATTACTTATAGTTCATATTAGATTATATATTTTAAATGAAAAATCTTTATGTATCTTACCATCAATATACCACTATTCTCATTTGACTACAATTATTTAAACGTCCTTTTGCCTAAAATAATAATACATAGAAACAACAACCACATATTGGCATTCATTAGCTATTTCAAAAGACCTCCAATAACATTATCAACTCGCTGTTTAGAATTTGTATCCAACTTTCTTTTACCAAAAATCAGTGCATATATGTATTATTAAACAATATCCATTATCATTTCATTATTTTTGTTGTAATTAATTATTTGTTAACAAAAAATTGTTTACAATTTATATCCAACTTCCACTCATCAGACCCAATAACAGACACCTTTATAACAAGTTCTAAATAAGAAATTAATTAATAAAGTTCCTAGATCTTTTTCCCAAATCACTGTTTACAATTTATATCCAAATTTCTTTTTCTAAGCCTGTGTGTGTGTGTTATTGAAGTATATCCATTGTCATTTCATTATTATTGTTGTAATTAGTTATTTATTACCCCAAAAAAATATAACCATTACCCAACTTCCTCTCATCGAACCAACACATTTTTATATCTTGTCACCATTATCAATTATCTATTTAACATAACATTCCAAAATAATCTAAAACTTACTAGATTGCCACTTATTAATTACAGAAATTTATTAGTTGTTATTGTCAACTTTCATTATCAACCTGTATCTTTCCAATAACAGTACCGTCTTCTTTCTTTTGCCATCTGTGGTATTAATCTTCTATTTATCTCCTTAATAAAGTTTTTATTGACTTATCTCCACACTTTGTTGTTCATAGCATCTCTCAAGTAGCCTCGTTGCCCTCCCTCTACTATTAAAATTAGCTTGTCTCTGGTTGTCAATCGTGCTTCTGGTAAATTTTTTCTCCTTAAATTCATAATCATTTCTCTTTTTTCTTCTTGAAATCTGGAGTAGGACTCCAATTCATCAAGTCCCTTTTTCCATGCTCCTCTTTTTCCACTTTCACTCGTGTTTATTCTATTGGTAAAATCATCAATTATCACATCTTTATCTTCATTCTTCACTTCAATTTTTGGGGCTCCAACCCCATCATCTTTTGCTGAGAAAGACGCTAGTCTTTCCAATTTCTTCTCAATTCTCCCAGTTACATCCAATAGATTTTCCAATCGATTTACATCCAGTAAATTTTGAATTCCAGCCAAAATGCTTTGCAACTTTAAAGTTTCATCTTCTGAATATTGATCCATATTTCCAAAGAGAGAGAAGAAGAAAAAAGAAGAAGAAAACTAATAGCCACTGCCACTCTAGCTTCAGGCCTGCTTTTTTAATTTTAATTTTAAGTTGGCTTAAACACAAACTCTATTATAATCTTCAAAAGAAAAGGAATCTGTTTTTCCCCTTTCTCTAATTCTCAAGGAACACCTGTGTAAACAATCCATGCCCTTGACTCTTTATCAGTTTTTATAAACAAATTACAGACCCTTCAGCTACAAAGTCAGTGAGATCACAGAGAAAAAGAAAGAAAAATCCATTGTTTCAATAATTCCAGCATCTAGCCTCCAAGTGGCAGTGTTGCCTTCTTTCACTCTCTGCTGCTTATCTGAGGCTTTCAAAAAAAGTTCTTAAGTAGAGTTTAATAACAAGTAATAGGAACCATTGTTAAAATAAAAAAAAGTATTTTAATCCATTAGTCAAAAAATAAAATAAACTAAGAACAAAAGAATTAAAAATTGATCTGTTCACTTTAGGAGGAGAAAATGAAGAAAAAAAAATGCTACGAGTACTTCAATCCACAAAGTGTAGTTGCATGAAAAAAACCACTTTCCAAAAAGATCCAATACAGATTAAATTCACTGCTTAATTCTTTTGCTTAAGGATTTAATTTAGCTTAAAGAAAAAAATTCTTTGGGCCGTCTACTTTGAAATAGAAAAGATAACTCACCAGATGGACACATTTTCTCTTTTCACTTCCTTCCTTCCAAAGCCGTCCCAACTTCACCAACCTAATGGCTGCCTGTTTACCACCGGTTAGAAGCACTTACCTTGGATCAATCAGGGACTTTATGGTGTCCCTGTGATCAGCAAGGCTTCGTCTTCCTATTCACCATCTCTGTGGGACAGTTTAGGTCCATTTGGACCGTCGAGCGGTAAAAGTATCAACGGTGGTCTCATAGCATTGAGACCACATGTCGTTTCATCACGACGTTGGCTCCTCCCTCTGTCAACCAGCCCTTTTATTGGACCCAGAAACAATTCAGCAGTCAATGCAACTCCTGAAAACGGTGGCATGTGTGAAAATTTAGACTTGCACAAAACCATGTGGGCCACTGCATTTTTGTAGCAATTGAAGCGTCTGGATAGTTTTAAAGGGCACCCCCCATAAATGCAACTTAGTCAATATATCTTCCTTATTTGAGCTATCCTTATTTTGTGGGATGAACATGCTCCATTTTTAATGCTATTTAAAAAATGTATTTATGATGTTACTTTTATTCCTTGAAACAACTGAAATTCATTTCATTTTTAAGTACTTTTCCCTTTTTTCTTGCAATATTTACCATGAACATTATTTAGGGTGCTTCAGTAATGATGTGAATGATTATATCACAAATTGAAATCTGCCCAGTTTGTATTATTGGTTAGACTGATCTGGCACACCCACTCCTTTGAGCCAATGGACATTGCCCTCCAAAGGAGGCTACTTTGGCCTGGGCTGTGGAAGACCAGACACTGGTTTCTCTACAGGCATTTTGTGAAGCATTTGCTGGTATCAGACTTCTCCTAAACCAATAGGCCAAATCATCAGAGAGATTCAAAGACACAACTGGAGCTATTTTTTTAAATTACATGTGTAGATGTTTTCAGTTCTGTTTGTTGCTTTATTGTTTGCCATGTTTCAAATGAGCTGTTATTTTACATTAGTTTCTTTTTGAATTTTTTGTACACTGCAAAGAGTTACATCACTTGGAGTAGCACAGCCAGATGGATGGATGGGCAGATGGATGGATGGATGGATGGATGGATGGATGGATGGATGGATGGATGGATGGATGGATGGATGGATGGATGGACGGATGGATGGATGGATGGACGGATGGGCGAGCAATCCAGTAGGTCAAAGAAAATGAGTAAGTGCAGCTGTGGCGCTCGAGCCATATACCCAGCTGATCCAAGATTCAAACCTAATTTCTATTTCTCCCTGCCATACATTCCAACAGGCAGAGAGATATCTGCTTTCGGATAGGAGAAGTAGTCACTGTCATTTAAGCACTTCTCTTGTTGTTATAATGGAATGGGCTGCTCTCAGGCCCTTTGCATCTGTCCAGTTCAGCCCTCATTGCCTAGACCCTTGATGGTGAACCTATGGCACCTGTGCCACAGGTGGCACGCGGGGCCATTTCTGAGGGCACACGAGGTGTTGCCCTGTCAGCTCCAGCACACATGCACACGCTGGCCAGCTGATTTTCAGCCTTGATTTTCAGCAGTTTTTTGTCCTCTGGAGGGTTCAGGAAAGCTTCCTGAAGCCTCCAGAGAGTGAAAAATGGACTTAACGGGCCCACCCGAAGTTGGAAAATGGGCTTTTCTGGCCTCCAGAGGGCCTCTGGGTGGTGGATGTTTTCGTCGTCCCCAGGTTCCAAGAAAGTTGTGCGTGCATGCAGGGGGCAGCAGGGTGGGGTGTCACGCACGCATGCACAGGAGGCATGGCATGGGGGAATTAAATTATGGGGGTGGGCACCCAAGTGCATGCAATAGTGCGCAAGTGCATGCTTTTGGCACCTGAGGCAAAAAAGGTTCGCCATCACTGGCCTAGACTTACACAGGCTCCTTATTTCCATGTATTTAGTTCTGTTTTGAAAAAAATACTAAACCTGTTTTGAACACAGAGGTCTAGCAAATACTACATCTATATTTAAAATCAGACCTACTGTAAAATAAAGTATATATTTTTTTTAATTTTATTAGATTTATACCCCGCCCTTCTCCTTGTAAGGACCCAGGGCGGCGCACAGGCAATATTAAAAACCATACAAAATTACAAAATACATTGTTAAAAAACTATTAAATTAAATCCCGTGCTAAAAACCCTTTTAAAACCCTGAGAATTAAATTTTTATTTTGATAAAAGTCAGAAGCGGGGGGTTATGCTAGGCCAGCTTGTTGGAATAAATACGTCTTGAGAGCTGGCGGAAGAGGCGAAGGTCGGTGGTGGTGCGTAGGTCGGGGGGTAGGTCGTTCCAGAGGTCTGGGCCCGCCACAGAGAAGGCCCTTCCCCTGGGCGTCGCCAACCAGCATTGCCCGGTCGACGGTACCCGGAGAAGACCCTCTCTATGGGAGCGGATCAGACAAAGGGATGTATGGGGCAGGAGGTGGTCTCGTATATACATATTGAATCTATACATATAAGGAATCACTGTAAGACCTTTTAGGAAAGGATTGTATAGCAAAGCTCCTGTTGCAGAGGTAGTTGATTTCAACCAGGAAAAAGTTTCAGATTCTCATAGTTTTGTGTTGCTGGTTCTGTCACTAAGGAATCATCTACCTCCTTTTAAAGCAAATTTTAAACATAAACTGAAATTTGGATGATTGCCCTTTTTCTGTTCCCATTATGCTGATAGAATGGGGCAGGGCTTTTGTGTCTTCTGTATGGGTACTATTGACCTGAGTCACTCTATGCTTACCTCTTCTTCAGTCCTGTGATGGTCAACCAGGCTACTTTCAGAAGAATGCTAGATCTGTTTTCAAAAATAGACCACTGGCAGAATAGGTGTGTATTGATGAATTTGCTATGTATTCAGCCATAACAGACTGAAGCATCTGTGACCTCTTAATCAGATAGTTGAAAGATAGCTAGACCTAACAAGATTGTCTTCACATGATTTTCCTTTGTCTTTTTAATAATTTCCCATTGTCATATTCAACCTTATCATCTGTTGGCAAATTTTTGAAGGGTTTCTGGGTCATATTGAAAGGTTGGGAACCAATGTAGTGCCAGGACCTTACATTGTGCGCCTGGCCCTAACTTATAAATGATTCATAATAATACAATAGCAGAGTTGGAAGGGGCCTTGGAGGTCATCTAGTCCAACTCCCTGCCTAGGCAGGAAACCCTATACCATTTCAGACAAATGGCTATCCAACATCTTCTTGAAAACTTGCAGTGTTGGAGCATTCACAATTTCTGGAGACAAGCTATTCCGCTGATTAATTGTCCTAACTGTCAGGAAATTTCTCCTCAGTTCTAAGTTGCTTCTCTCCTTGATTAGTTTCCACCCATTGCTTCTTGTTCTGCCCTCAGGTTCCATCATGGAGGCATGACAGCACATTGCAATGCTTCTTCATCTTAAAAAAAGGAAGTATTTACATGATGTATAAAAAGAAAGACTGTCAGAGAAAAGATTAGAGTGTAGACTTCACCTTGTCATGTATGCTTTGAATGTTCGGGAAATAATTTACTGAAAGGCACATTCAACTGTTTGTTTCCTCCACAAACAGTTTGAAGCAGTACAATCAGATTGAGTACAATCAGATTCTTATATTCGATGAGGCTGCTAATTATTCTGCTTCTTGGTGAGAAAAATATAGCATTAGTATTTTTTGCTGGCAAGATTTTTAGACTTTTCATCTAGGTTTTTTTTCTTTTTGCATTGCATTTTTGTGCATATCTCTCCAGTCCAATTCATTCTCTCAAAGCTGCTCTTGCAACTTAGTCATAAAATGATCACAGAATCCCATTCTCTCTATTAACCAGTCCAATTTCTGTGAGCTGTTCTAATCTCCTTGCTGAGGTAGAAACAGCTTTGCAAATGAAATAATGGGAGCAATAGCAGATGAGTGGTCACTGCAAGAGTTTTACAGAACTCCCTAGCTCAAAATGTGCTACTATTATTTAAACTGAGAGGAAAACAACAATTGTATATTTTAATCACGTCATAGAGCAACAAGGCACCAAAGATAGGATGCTTGCCCATATCTATTAGAAAGAAGTATGGGACAAGGATGAAGAACTTCAGGGTACAAGTAGCCAGGCACTAATTCTCCTTAATATTACCAATATTAGCTACTGTGATCTAGATTTTAATGGGAGAGGGAGCTCCAATAAATGGATTGGATTTGAAAGAAGTAGTATTTTCTCCCAAATGGCTAGTTCATATCTGAAGTAAAATACTCTCAATTCTTCTATTTTTTTTTCTTTCAGTGTGTAAATGTTTACAATGAAGCACTGGATTTCATTATATCATCATGATTATCTAGCATACTATTTCACTATTTCCCATTAAAACAATAATGACCTAAATTGGACTAAATTTTAAATGACTGCTTTCCATATCTACACAAATTAAATCCAGTTCTATTGGATATTTCACTTAAAAATCACTAGGTCGGACTGTTTGTGGAGGTACTGAATAGGCAAATACTCCTTTCAGTAAATTATTTCCAGAACATTCAAAGCATACATGGCAAGGAGAAGCCTACACTCTAATCTTTTATCTGACAGTCTACCTTTTTATATAACATGCAAATACTTCATTTTTAGGGGAAGAAGCACTGAAACATGCTTTCATGTCTCCATGCTGATACTTCCTTTGTGTCTCAAAGATCCTTGACAACTTCATTTGTGCCCTTCTCATACTCATCAAAAAGCCTCCTGAAGATGGGTATATGTGATGTTTTGCGGATTGAAACATCTGATGGGATTTCCTAGAAGATTGTTTCCTAGAGGATTTTCATATCTACTAAAATTCACTGTTGTTAAACTGGTTGGTTGGTTTTATTTGCCAGTGCTACTACCGGTCACAACAGCAGAGCTGCTTCACTGCTTCATCAGTGGTGGGATTCAAAATTTTTTACTGCCGGTTCTATGGGCGTGGCTTGGTGGGCTTGGCAGGGGGAAGGATAAAATCTCCATTCCCTCCTGACTCCAGAGAAAGTTTACTGCAAAATCCCCATTCCGTCCCAATCAGCTGGGACTCAGGAGGCAGAGAATAGATGGGGGCAGGGGCAGTCAGGGGTGATATTTACCGATTCTCCGAACTACTCAAACTTTCCACCTCCAGAACTGGTCAGAACCATCTCTGTGCTCAATACTACCTCCAAAAATGCTATATCATAAATGGATTTTGTGAGAGTTGCTATGTATGCCCTTGGAATGACTTGGTGTGATATAGTGGCCAGGAAAGGAAGGAATCATGTACCCCTTGTTTAAACAACTGAAATTTTAAATAAGTTTTTTTAAGCAACTTAAATCTGAAAGCAACATATTTGTTTTCCTATTACAGCCATCTCACTTACCATATAGCATATAGCAAAGCCTTTAGTTCTCTGTTTTTTTACTTTCAGTCATCTTTAATATTCTATTGACAGACCCCATCCTTTTATGCCTACCACCCACTTTTGTATCTCTGTTAGTAGTAAAATTTTCTAACTACCCACCGGTTCCACAGTAATGGTGATTTATAAAGTAGGGAAGTCAATTAAATTTTAAAAAAGGAAAGTGCTTCAGTATCAGACAAAACCCCTACTGCCCACCATGAAAGCTGGAAAGCCCACTATTAGGCGGTAGGGACCAGGTTGACTATCACTGCTCTAGAGTTTCTCGTAGCATGTCAGATATATATCCATATGCACACAAAAGTTTTTCTCATTTTCCTTCTGTGATGGATTACCAGGCATTTAGCCAAATGGACCACAGGTTAAAGTAATCGTAAAAACGTCATGTTATTGTCTACTATTAGTCACATGTAAGCAATTACAATAACTTTTAATTATTTTCATCTAGTAAATCTGCACTGGATACTAGCTGTAGAACTAAAGCACATTTTACGTGATACAATAATATAGGTTCTACTGTGAATTGAGACTTGGCCTGATCCATTAGAATTAATTCCACACCAGCCAGGAATGTAGAGTAAGATTTAGAATTTATATGCACTCCCAAACTTCAAAATTTTATGGTACAATTTGTAATTCTAAAACACACAAACATGCACATATTAGGAGAAATTACTAAGAAAAAAGTGAAAAATAAAGAACTAAGTACAAAAAATGCATTTTTCTATTATAGGTTGCACATGAAAGGTACGCAGAAAATGAAAAACAAAATCCTGCCTTAGAAGTGCTTAGGAAAATAGGTTATCAATAATTCTGCAGAGTCTTCCTTCCCCCTTTGAAGTAAGAAAGGTAACAGGAATTACATTTGCAGATCTATTCTTCTTTACATAACCCTGAAGAGTCATGCTCTTCCACAGCAAATCCATTGTGTGGCAGAATAATGAGCCTTAAGTGTCTAACTCACAGGGATTCTATCCAGCCAATGGAAAATAGTTTTACACATCTCTAAGGTCAGGGGTCTGCATAGTTGGCTCTTTTAAGATGGGTGGACTTCAACTCCCAGAATTTCCCAGCCAGCTATGCTTGCTGGGGGATTCTGGGAGTTGAAGTCCACCCGTCTTAAAAGAGCCAACTTTGCAGACCCCTGTCTAAGGTGACTAAATACATTTATTCACCTTAAATATATCAAATTGATTTCAGCAGATTTGTTGTTCTCTTTTAGTGCTTTTAGCATCTAGCCAGAGCACATTTCCATTTTGTCTTCATATCCAGGTAACCTAGAACCCTGCAGGTTTCCATATCACACAATACAAATCTGAGAAAATATCTACTATGTACAGAGGGGTTAGTTGCTATGGTTGCAAATTGATATAAATTAAGAGAATACTATTATTTTATTAAAAATGCGCAAGAAAATGATTTGATTTAATGAAGATTTGATTGACCTGTCCCACAATTGGACTGACTTCAGTGAAATGAATGAAATCTGATAGCCACAAAGAACTTTTCTCTTGTTTCCAGGTTGTTACAGAACATTTGCTTTTCCGTTTCCCACTTAGACGTATGTTAGATCGGCAAGAAGCAGTAGGCTAGAGGCACAATTGAGTTTCAGCACTTTTTATTTCAAGAGTAAGTGACTGCGCTCTGCTGGCTGGGCTGCCGCAGCTCGTCTTTTAAGGAGCTCCAGCACACCAGCCAGCCAATGACAGTTGTTTAAACTTCCCGTGGTTTGGGCAACCAATCTGTGGCGAGCATGTGGAAACATGTAAATTAAGGAGCTCCAGCAGACCAGCTGACCAATGACAGTCGTTTAAGCTTCCCAGGGTGTGGGCAACCAATCTGCGGCAAGCATGTGAAAAAATGTAAATTTAACAATGTACGTTTGTAAGTAACACCTTATATACTGCTACATAGTGCTTTTGCAGCCCTCTCTAAGCTGTTTATAGAATCAGCATATTACCCCCAACAATCTAGGTCCTCATTTTTCCACCTTGGAAGGCTGAGTAAACATTGAGCTGGTGAGATTTGAACTGCTGAACTGCAGCTAGCAGTCAGCTGAAGTAGTAGCCTGCAGTACTGCACTCTAACCACTGCGCCACCTCAGGTCTTATTTAGAATTCTGGGGAAAGGACATGGAGTGAATGGCATGATGGTCTCTCTGTCATTGGCATAATTAAATAGTTATTGAGCCTTATCATTTCCACAAATTCTCCTTGTTAAAAATATTTGGTAGAAGAATGTCCCTTTGCTTTCCTCCTCTTTCAACATAATTTCCTAACCCAACCCCAGTGTCTAGCAATGGTTTTCTTGCTTTGCTGCTCATTCTATTTTCTGAGAAAAAGAGAAGCCAGACCATTCTTCTGTTGCTCTGGCTTCTTGTGATTGGTTCATTTTGTGTGTGTTTCTACCTTTTCATGAAATCCATAAACTATTAAAAGCCTTCAATCTATCCAAGTGTGACCTCAGGGTATGGTCAAAAAAACTAAAAAAAAAGCAACTAACATAATGTGATCAAAGCTCCATCTTACGTCTTATGTGAAAGACATGTCCAACAGACAAAAGGAACAGGCAAAGCTTTGATTGCGCCTGTCGTCTTGACTTTCTTTTCCCTCACTCCCTCCAGACACCCTTGCATTTGTGTGATCTACTGTATTTGTGTGATCTACTCTCTAACTTTACCCTTATACCAACTAATGCAATCTTACATTCTGTGCTAGCTGTTCCAATTTAACTTGAATTTCCACTCAGCACTCTGAATGCCTTAAATTTTATTGACCTATTTAAATCAAGCTTTATTTTAAACTTCCTTGTGAAAGCAAGCTTTATTAAAAAGTCCCAAGAACACGCGTGCTAGGCCAAATGTCACTGGCCAAACATTTACTGCATTTAAGAATAAGTGAGGGCAAGCAGTGGTGGAATTTAATTTTTTTACTCTCAGGTCTGTGGGCGTGACTTGGTGGGCATAGCGTGGTGGGTATGACAGGGGGAGGATACTGTAAAATCTCCATTCCCTTCCCACTCCAGGGGAAGAATGCTGTAAAATCTCTATTCCCACCCCCCTCCAGGGGAAGGATACTGTAAAATCTCCATTCCCTTCCCCACTCCAGGGGAAGGATACTGTAAAATCTCTATTCCCACCCCCCTCCAGGGGAAGGATACTGTAAAATCTCCATTCCCACCCCACTCCAGGGGAAGGATACTGTAACATTTCTATTCCCACCCCACTCCAGGGGAAGGATACTGTAAAATCCCGATTCCGTCCTGATCAGCTGGGATTTGGGAGGCAGAGAATAGATGGGGGTGGGGCCAGCCAGAGATGGTATTTGCCAGTTCTCCGAACTACTCAAAATTTCTGCTACTGGTATTCCAGAACTGGTCAGAACCTGCTGAATACTACCCCTGATGACAAGGCTACAAGTGGCTCTCACAAGAAGACCATTTTTTCTATGTCTGTCTCTGTGGCATTATACCTGTGTAGCAGCCTACTTTAGCTGATTCCGCTAAATTGGGCAAAATGTGTTTTTTAGGTTTTTTTTAGGTTTTATTGGTTTTTTATACCTCCCTACTCCCGAAGGACTCAGGGCAGTGTACAGCCAGAGTAAAACAAATATATAAAAGTTAACAAAGTTTTTAAAAGAGATATTAAACAATTTGGCCTAAAAATGAAACAGCCCAACCAACCCTGATTAAAATTAATAAAAAATTGTAATTTAAAAATCATTTTTATGCCAGCCCGGCTTGTCGGGAACCACAGCCATTCGGTCTTGGAGGGGTTGAGCCTGAGTGATGAGCTCATAATCATTGTTATCTGTCCAGAAGGGCCCAAACTTTTCCAATAATTCCCGGCATCTCACTGAAGTCAGTAATGAAGAAAGTTTGGCAATCAGCTATGTCAACACTCCTAGCTTTCTAGAATGATCCCATTCAAAAAGGCAAATTAGTGGTCACTTTTTACTCTCATATCACGCAGCTAACTTTTGACACAGTTTCAAAAATGTTTCTGGTAAGGTATTTCTTGCAGTTGGGTATTTCTTGCAGTTGGTTTAGCACAACCTGGACTCTTTGTTGGAGGCTGTGTTCCATGTATAGGCAATAAAACCTCAGCCCACCATGATAGTGGAGGTGGATGTCCATGCTATTACCAAAACCTGGCTAGAAACATGATGGTGTTTCCTATTCAAGATCTGCTCACCAAAAAGGGATAGCAATGGTCCTTTGGGAGATCTCAACTGGTACAGGGTACCTGTTCCATAAATAGTTGAATGCGAATGTCTCTACATAAAGCTGGGCTCCAGAAATAACCTGTGTATCACCCCTTTAGCTGCAATTTTACCTCAGCCTCTACCAAGCTAGTTATCCTGAAAATACTAGATTGTCCTCATTTTTCCTTCAGGGGAAGAAGTGCTATTGATATACGCTGCTGGAAAATCAATAAGACTCACATGTCTGAGAAACGGAATTTTATTTTGTTTTACTTTATTTTATATGTCCCTACTTCTAGGGACACTTGTATCAAAATATTTACAATGGCTGCACATAAAATAAATGTTGAGAAATGGCAAGTATGACAGAACATAATCTAGCAAATACATGTAAAAACAGTATAATGAAGAAAGCAAGAAAGAGAATACTGTTTATACTAAACTTGCAACCCGGAAGCCCTCCTTACTTTTCATATCACTCAAGTAAAATAAAGCAGAGAGAATATTAGCAACTTCCTAAGCATAGTTTCCATTATTTTGAACTGATCTATGGGGTAGGAAGGCAAACAGTAACTGATGTAATAAGAATAAGTCTCTCCACTTTAATATAGCAATTTTCTGCTTGGCCCTCTATTTGCAAAATTTAATTAGCCGGTCTTCTTATTCCTTGGGAGACGAACTATGCAATGAAAACAAGGGGGAGGTTTAAGATGAGCACATACACACACAAAACAGAAGCGCTGTTTCTATTATCACAGAATTCTGACTCAGGAACCTGTTTTATAGTACAAATAATTTCTTTCTTGACCAATGCAATATTAAGGTCTGCCTCCAACATACATTATATATTATTGTTTAAATGCAAGTTCCAATATTGAAAGCCCCACTTTAACAATGTTCCACCCCCATCCCCCATTCTATTCAATGAAATGAGATTTTTTTTTTTAATCAAATTTGATGCTGGGAGATGAGATCACATGAGCCAGAGTTGAATGCCTCAAGGATTGACAGCTTGAAGAACACAAACTTTATGGACCCAACAGTTCTATCTTCATAGTGTAGCTTTGCAAAATGAATGTATCAAGTTTTGCTGGAAAGTTGCATATCTTAAAGACATGCTTTATAATTAGGAATATTGTTTGCCTTTCTCCACCTTCTCCCATCTTCCTTTACCATTCACCTCTTTTTCATTCCCCAAAGGCTATGGCCTTCTATCTTCTTCAACAACAGCAGTTCCATTTCTTTACATGGCAATAAAGAGTGGAAATTAAATATTTTAAAACATTAAATTTAAAGGGTACAATTTAGATAATATTAAAACAGGTTGATTTTTCACATTTCGTATCTTTTAATTCCGAGGAATTTTTGTAGGGGGAAAAAGGAGATTTTGCAATGAAGTAACATCTCTCCCATCCCAAATTTGGAAAATAGGCAAGGTGATAAATGGAACTGGTTATGGAACAGTTAGGAGATGCTTGTTAGTTTGAGAAGTAACTACAGTTCTGTCACCCAGTACTTCGTTGCTATCCTTTAGCATCAGATGACTGAGGTAAGGACCTCATTTTACTTTATAATGTGGCCAGCTCTAACACTGCTTAATTTGGAAGGGAGGTTGATACTTCTAGTGTCTCACTTCATCTTGGATTACTAGAAATGGGTGGGTAGGGTTCATTGGTGATAGGTCATGCTGCTGAAGGATCAAGAAGAAAATTGAACAACTTATTTATTTCTAACTTTTCAGCTGTCAGTGAAGGAGAAGACTGAGGCCTTTGAATGGAGTCTGAGAAATACCACCTTCTCTAAGTTGAAGATTCTTCAACCATCTTCATGGTCTTAAATTCATAAGAGGAGAGAGTCTATAGCAATTCTCTCTTGTGGAGTTTTCAGTGTTTCGGCATGTTGGGTGAGTAGCGTATTCATTATTTTTGGCAAACTTCTCATAGCACAGTGAGTTCACAACCCTCCCACAAGTCCCCTAATTTCTAATCTTCCCTCTCTATTCCACCCTGACGACTCTCATTTTTTCCTGAGTACAAGATACAGGATCCCAATAATGAAGCTAAAGCAAAAGCAGATCCAGGCAAGTATAAAGGAATATCCGTGGTGACTGTCTTTATAATACTGAGTAAATCGGGCAGTATAGATCGAGGCAGCAATCAAAGTAAACAGCCCTGTGAAAACAAAAGCAACCAAACAAATAAATAATAAAACAAAGTAAAATTGGGAAGACACTTTAAATCTTTAGCTTATCCAAACAATTGTAGATTTCACAGTGAAAAGAACTGGAAAGAAAAGAATTAACTTCCTCTAAGTGAATATTGAAAAAAAAAATCCAACTGCTTTGTTATTATAAAATAAATATACATTTTGTTTTGAGGCACATGGCTTATCATTACCTTATCAGATGGATTTTCTTTTAATCAAATTCAGAACCTAACACTCAGTTGATAGGACTCACTTGCATGTCTGCAGTCATTCCATATAGAGCCATATCTGATAATCTGAACGCTGAACACATTATTTTCCCTTACCCATTTTTCTGGCTTTTTTCCCTTCCTTATCATCATGCCTGATAAAAAAAAGTTCTTGAAAACACCAATGCCTGCATGCTACTTTGTAATCTTGAGTTGGTCTAAAAAAGATTATCTCAGGCTCAACATAGAACATTTCTATAGTCTCTTAGGGGGGGGACGTGGTGGCTCAGTGGCTAAAAAGTTGAGCATGTCGAACAGAAGGTCAGCAGTTCAGTGGTTAAAATCCCTAGCACCGCATAATGGAGTGAGCTCCCATTACTTGTCCCAGCTTCTGCCAACCTAGCAGTTTAAAAGCACATAAAAAATGCAAATAGCAAAAAAAGGGACACCTTTGGTGGGAAGGGAACAGCGCTCCATGCACCTTTGGTGTTTAGTCATCCTGGCCCACATGGCCACGGAGACGTCTTCGGACAGCGCTGACTCTTCAGCTTTCAAACGGAGATGAGCACCGCCCCTAGAGTCGGAAACAACTAGCACACATGTGCAGGGGAAACTACCTTTTCGTATCGTCTCTTATGTATACAGTAGATAAACTCTATCTGAATGCCTTGGAATTATTATACTTTCTTCTCTACAGTAGGCCCCTGATACCTGTAGTAATGTAGCTGTTTCTGTAGCCTGTCAAAGAAGATAGTATCTATTTCCACATATAGTGAATGGTGGTTTTTTTTTTAACATTGGAGCACCTAGTCAAAGTTCCCCAAATGAAAAAAAGTATAGAAGGTAGCCATGATGAAAGACCTTTTTCATCAGTAGCTTTCACAACTACACATTATCCTCCATGTGGAATTTTTCCTCGTACCTTAACACAGGGGTCTCCAACCTTTGCAACTTTAAGTCTGAAGGACTTCAGCTCCCAGAATTCTCCAGCCAGCAAAGCTGGCTGGAGAAGTCTGGGAGCTGAAGTCCTTCAGACTTAAAGTTGCAAAGGTTGGAGACCCCTGCCTTAACAGCTATCAAAAAAAGAAGACTTTATGTTTAAACGTTGGTTTTCTATTTTCTGATTTCTGATAAATATTTTACTGTTTAAGCAATGAACTATGTGCCTCTTGGATCCAATAAAACTATATGAAGTGCTAGATAATAGTACTTCATATAGTATTAGATAGGGTTTCCTACTTGAGTAGGGGTTTGGACTAAAAGACCTCCAAGATCTCTTTCAACTCTGTTATTTTCTTATGTGTACATATCATAACTATATACCACCCTTCTCCAGTATTTTGGACTGATTTCCAGTCTGCTACTATAGACAATGGTTTTCCTTACAGCAAATCAGCATAATGGCTCCAGTGATGTAGAAGCGTTTCCCCTTCTCCATGGTGAAGAGCTGTACCACAAACATGACCAAAGAGATGAAGGAAAAGATGATGGCCAGGATCATGAAGGCCTGCACAGCGTTGAGGGCAGCTAAAGACACAAGGCAAGAAAGAGAGAAAGGAATGCAGGAGTTCAATGTATGGCAATATAGCATTAAAGCAATATCCATAGAAGAAAATAAACAGTATATTACCCAAGTCATCATTGTTAACAACGAGGTCCTCGCACTTGATTTCTGTACATTGCTTCCACAGCCCTGAGGAATTTGTTTTCTGAGAAAAGGTGGTTACCATCCAGACCTAAAATAAAGCAGAAGAAGCTTTCATATTTGGATTTCTTCCCTTCAGGAACTGACATCAAGCTAAAACTGGAAGCCAGTTTTTGCAAAACTGTCATCAATAATTACTAGGTTTTCCACAAAGGCTGATGTTTTTGTATCAAAAGACATTTTGGATTATGCTGAGATATAACAGATACTAGAGTGTTTTTTTCAACAATGCACATACAATAATATGTGATTATTAGAATATACATACTTGCAAAATTTGATATGTTTAAGATAATATCAACTTATAAAAAAGAGTTTGCCAAAATGGAAGGTAATTACTGTGAAATTTAACATTACTTTTGTAGGGATGTACAGTAGAATGATTAATCTGAACAAAAAAACAAGATTTATGAAAATAGGTGTTGTTGCAGGATCCAATCTGGGTTGGTCACTGGAACCAGAAGATTAGTCTTCCAGGTTTTAATGCTGGAGCCCATCCTCAGGCAACTTCCCTCTGCTATAATGTGTGCCTTGGGCTATTCTAGGGGTAATATTTATGTGGTGTCTTCCTATTGGTTGATTGGTGTCTTGATGGCTTGTTTTTGGCTGTTGATTCCTTGTGTTGCCAAGTCCTTGGCTCCTAAGTACTGATAAACTGGTGGTAAATCAGTACTCCAGTTGACTGACAAGGAGCCCGTTTCCTAGGTTTCAATCATTCCCCTGGCTGTCTTTGTACCAGCATGCCCAACAATCTTAGTCACTGTGAAATTGAATGTATGTCCTTGTTCATTACAATGTATTTGCCTTTGTTCAATAGTTTTTGTTGCTCAGAAAATACTGTAATTAGCAAGTCCCAACTGGAAGCTCATCTAGAAAATTCATTTTGAGTTTCCTTTATTATTGGGGAAGGAGAGAAGATTGGTTTCCAACAAGTTAAATGGCTATTGATAAAATATTTATTTTAAAAAAATCTTGTTATGTTCAAACTACTTGCAAAGTCGTATTGGGATTTCTGCTGTTGTAGCAAATTTGGAAATTTGGAAACCAATCCTGATCTAAGATAAAGAAAGAATCTGGTGGAAAGAAACTCAGTGGGTATAAAATGAGAACATTGGAACCTAAGAACTGCCAGTTGGATTAAACCAAAGGGCTATTTACTCCAGCACTGTATCACACTGTGTCATGTCTGTTTCATCTGAGAAATTTATGAGACAGCTCTTTTCATTGTTGTTTCCCAGAGGCTAGTGTCTAAAGTACAGTATGCTGCATTTATTCTGGAGACAGTTTACAGCCACTCAGGCTACTAGTCACCAAAAGCTATGCCTTCCTGAAATATCTACATCTCTCTTGAAGCATTTAAAGTGATAGCTATTATCATATTTATCTCTCTTGAGATTTGGGCTTCTCGGATTGTGATAGGAAGACACATTGACTGCTTTGTCCCGGGTAATGAAAATGAATTAACTTTGACTTTCAACACCTTGATACAATCATATGCCATATATATATTCCTTTGAAAACTGTATGGTTTGTGATGGTTGCTCCAACTGATGGTTTTTGTTCTTGTACACTAGGTATGAAGAACTGTCTTGTACTAGTTGACTTATTTCTTCATCAAGTGTTCAGTATTTTCTGTTCTGACAATAAGTCTCAATGGCTTGAAGCAGAAGCGTTTTGCATCATCTTGTACCTGATCGTTTTCAATTAGAGAATGGTCTAATTGGGACCCAAATAGATGACCTACTGCGTGAAAACTACCACTGTTCCACTAGGTATGATCCCTTCCTAGAGATTATTTCACAGGAGCCACCTTATCTGTTCACATGCTCCTCAGCCTTCTGTTCACAGGGTTTGGATCTACTTCCTCAGCAAGTCAGAAACATAGGATTAACTTTTTTCAAAAAATGAAAACAGAGATTCTTGAGTTTAGAGTTTACCGGATGTTGTGCTTATTGGAGAACTGGAATCTAATAACTAAGATTATCAATTCAGTGAAATTTAGAACAGCAAATTCAGGAAGCCATGAAGTGAATGTCATAAAAGCCTACTTTAATTACTGACACTGAATTAAATAAAAATGTTTGGCTCATCATCTCTTGCAATAATCTATGTTAATGCTTGCTGCATTTATTCTGTTTGTAACGCCACAGATGAACTGTCCCCTTTGCGGTTGCCTTAATACCAGAAGCCAAACTGGCTGCTCCATGAAGGGTCTTCCCTATCGCTTTGAGAGTTCTCAGTTACAATGCAGCCACATTCCCAGATTTAAAAAGGGCAAATAATTTATTAGCAAGTATCCTTTAGGAAGCATTAGGTGCTAGATTCCCAGAAAATGTGATGGAAAGGGTCATACTTCTGATGTCATGAATATTGGAGTCCTTCAACTGGATTTTCTCTGTGACCTAAGCAGGGTCAGAGTTATTTGCTTTTTGATGCATTTGTATCTTAAAAATGTTCTTAAGGTAATCTGATATGTTAGCTACCATTTCATTTATATATTGACCCCTTAGGCTAGAATTATATTTTCTATGCTTCTAGGTTATAGTGAGCAGAATGGAGATCCATTTAGAGCAGATTTATTTCATTGAAACAAATGAAAATACAGTTGTCTGTTTCTTTATATAATTTACTTATGACTTTGGAGGCTTCCCAATTCGTAGGTTTGCAGACATTAGATACTGTATATCAGGGGTCTCCAACCTTTGCAACTTTAAGTCTGGAGGACTTCAGCTTCAGATTCTAGGACTTCAGGAGAATTCTGGGAGCTGAAGTCCTTCAGACTTAAAGTTGCAAAGGTTGGAGACCCCTGCTGTATATAATGCCTGCAAACATTATAATATTAACCTAATATAGGTTAATGAGATATATGGGCATCAATTTTTCAGAGCCTAGTCTAAGATATAGATTTCAGTATTACTTTATGAAAGGGTATAGGAGAGGCAGCAGTGCTTTCTTATAACTTGCAACATGAAAATGGTTCCTTGGGTTTTATGCCTTGTAAAACTTATCCAGATGAATGTAACTGAGTGTTCCTGAGCTTTCAAAAAAAATCTATACATTATTTACACAAAAAAGTAATTAGACTGAGTAATTCAATGATACCCAAACAGTTGATAGAGGCCCATTTAGTCTAAGAAAATCTGAGGGAAAAAATATGGAGAAGCACAGTAAAGGACAGAGTATTTTTGTTCCAGCCTCTTACTTCATAAAATATTTTGGAGGAAATCCTTGGGGAGAAATCTAACTACACATTTGCTATCTTCCATATCCAAATGAGTGTCATGAGAATCTGGAATGCATACAACAAAGATATTCCTATATTTCTCTCTCTCTCTGTTCTATTCTCATGGATTTCTGATGAGGGATAAATGCCAAATACTGGAACAACAGAGCGCTGAGAAAACAAAGAACCTATTATGGTTTCCTGAGTTTTTTTGGCTTCTGAATATCTTTCCTGTTTTTGTTCAATAGTATGTTGGCTTGTGGGCCATGGGTGTGTATGAGTGTGTGTATGAGTGTGTGTAAAATAAGTAGGCTGCTTCAGATAGAAGTATCCAGCAGATGTCATCATAAACTAAAGCAAAGGAGCCAGTTGATATGTAAATATAAGTGTGGACAAAGCAACAATGAGTGACACATTCCCCTGTCTTCCTGCTCACTTCTTCTGTTCATCAGCTAGCAGTCCAGAGTCAATGCTGTGAAATCCAATGAGGCTTCTTTCCTAATAAGTATACCTATTCATGCAATATTGGGTGTGGGTCATTGAAAATCAGTCCACAGCTGATTTTTTTTAGTACACTGTTTTCTTTTCCAAAGGAAGTGGTGGAAAAAGAATCTTGAATTTTGGATCTTTTACCAGAAGTTTTTTAAAAGCCACAAGTACTTCCCCACTACTCCCAGAATTGCTCAACCATGCTATTGAACCAGTATAAAATAAATAATTAGAGGGGAAACTGTTCCCTCTTATTTGCTTATCTCCTGAGGGCTATCCTTATTGTGAGCTTATTGAGATTAGTCTAATTAAGAGAACATAACAGAAATTATGTAGTTTAGAGCTAATGTCTCCAACAATATCAAATCAACCATACATTAACTTTACTGAAATATTCTATAAAAGGAATAACAATAATTGGGGGATACTTTTGTAAAAGAAAAAAAAATTGATTGCTTGTTATTTTATTGATATTAGCACAACAAAAACCATCTTAAATTTATCTTCCCAACCTGATCATCACTGGATGTCAAGCCACATTACCAGCTATGTAGACTTTGGATTGTGGAAATTTTAGGACATCAGGAGGGAATCAAACAAGACCAGGTTGTTTCACTTTTAACCCTGGTTCTTTTGAAGTATTGATCAAATTAACATGAAAGGTTTCTAATATAACAGAGAGAGATGTGGGAGGGAGGGAGGGAGGGAGGGAGGGAGGGAGGGAGGGAGGGAAAGAAAGAGAGTCCACAAGGCAATTCCTGCTCAATTAGAAAAAACATTGGACCTCAAAACCTATTCACACAGTCACTAAGGGCAATCATAAATATCAGAAAAGCCTCTAGCCTGTGCTGAATTAGATTTTTAAGAGAAGGGGCATGCTAGTCTATGGTAGACAAAAATCAGGACAACTCTGGGATCACTTTCCAGACTAATGCATTTTATTAAAAGACATAAGACTTCACAAGCCTCAGTATCAATGGTGGATTCCAGATCCCGTTCGAACCGGTACAGTTGGAATGGGCCTGGCAGCGTCCACATCAACGCACACAGCACACGCATGCGTCTTACCATCCAGCGACACCTCCACCTCCCTGACACTCCATCGCACAGGCGCTGTATGTGCCATGCACGTGCGAAGAAGTGCCAAAGACTCTAAAGACCGGTAAGGAGTGGGGGCGGCTTCGGAGCACTGTACCAGAGCGATACCCGGTGCTCCGGGCAGTCTCTGGTACGCCCGTTCCGGGGCGTACCGCCTGCAACCCACCACTGCTCAGTATCAAATACTGAGCTATAGTTCCCAAAGGCCTATGCCTTGTAAATAAAATGTGCTAATTTGAAAAGTGTTAATAGACTCTTTCTGATTCTAGTTTCAATTCTTCAAGTGTTAAAAAAGTCTACTTTGTGATCAAATTACATGCTAACATTTATTAACTCGGATATTATTGCATATCCGCGACATCATAGCATTTTTTACATTTGTAGATTCCTTGGGGTTCTGTGAACTTGTGTGTGTGTGTGTGTTCGGTTTTGGGGTTTTTGTTTTGCAGAAGTTTCATTAGCCAACTAGGTAAAATTCTGAAGAGAGTGGAGTTTGCTCTCTGTTTATATGCAGTGTTACTAATATCCTGTTACTGTTGATATTTCTTGACATTTCTTTGGCTCTCTTATCTTTTGTCAATCATAATAACAAATTAAATAAAACTTAAAATGCATGCAAATTTTGTTCAGAGGAATTTCTACAATGTGGCCCAAAATGCCAAGTACTACGGAATTTAATGGGTGCAATTATCTCAAGCCTACTTTTGAGAAATTCTTTGCTTCCTGACCAAGGATGTAGTAGGTAGGGCTGTCTTTTTTGCATAGAATGGGGAAAAAATAATTTTGGAATTTATGGGGTGGGTGGGCATTTATCTATCTTTTTTTACATTAAAATTCCTTAGCTGTGCCATTTCCTGGAATGATGTATTTAATTATTGAAAGAAATACTGATCAGAAGAAAGATATGTGTGATGATCCAATCCTGACATCAACACTTCCTTCTCTTTTGATTCTTGGTTGATTTATTCGATGCTCTAGGAACAAGGCTTTCAAGCTCAACATTTTGGAAGAGTGGATGGGACAAATTTAGAAGAAGATTGCTTTATGAGGGGTCTTGCAAAGATGTTCAACCAATTTTTCTCAACCGTGGCAACTTTAAGATATGTGGACTTTAACTTCCAGAATTTCCAGCCAACATTCCTGAACTTTGAATCCTGTTCAGCTACAGGTAATTCCAAGTCATAGAATCACAAAATTACAGAGCTGGAAAGCACCTCAGAGGTCATCTAGTTTAACCTCTTGCTCAGTGCAAGATGCAACAAAACAGATTCCATGAAGTGCTAATCTAGCCAGCAAGTGCAAGCTTAATTCTATTGGTTTTTAATTATCACAGGGGGCAAGTAAAATTGGTACATGGCACAGTCAAAAGAAAAATAGTTATAGAGATTCATTATACTGCATAGTAATAATAGTGTATGTGAATGCAAGCAGACCTAATCAGTAATAAACTGAAGAGTTTAAAAGAGTTCAGTTAATCAAAATGAGTTAATTTACCATATCGTTGCTTTTGTTACTGATTTTTTTTAATGCAGAAAAGACATTTCTGTAAGAATATTGGAAATAAATAGTGCTACTCTACTTGTCACAGTTTGATAGGAGATGGTGAAATAAAAGTTAAAGCTTTGAGAGGAAGAATTAAATCTATTTTTACTTATTATTTGGATTATCCACCTAGCGATGGGATTCAAAAGTTTTCGCTACCGGTTCGGTAGGCATGGCTAGGTGGGGGACATGTGACTGAGTGGGTGTGACCAATGTGACATCACTCATGCCCACTCAGTCACATTCTCCCCCACCTAACCACACCCACAGGAAAAGATAGGAAAATGTTTAGGGTTTTTCTCTATCTACCCCCACCCTCCCTTTGCTAGTCTCCCCCGTTTCCCCATTTTCTCTCCCACCACTGCCTCTTTGGTTGCCTACCTTCCACAGCAGCTGGTCCAGTCTGGAAGTCCCATTGCCTTGTGGACTCGCAAGGCAATGGGATGTGCATGCGTGAAGAAGTTGGCGATGACAGCGGCCGTTTTTTTGCCAACCAGAGGACTTTTCAGTGGCCTGTGGCCAGCTGCCAGCCTCTTTGAAAGTCAGTATGCAAAGAGGCAGCAAAAGTAAGTGGCAATCAGATGGGCGGGGTGAGCAACTGGTGACAGGGGGACCGGTTCAGGGGCATGGCCAGCCAGCCATCGCTACCAGTTCTTTGAACTGGGCAAAATTTCTGCCACGGGTTTGGGTGAACTCCTGCAAACCTGCTGAATACCACCTCTGTTTTTCAGGGGTGTCAAACTGGCGACCTGCATGCCAGATGCATCACGTGCAGGCCACGCCTACCCCAGCTCCGTGAATGGGAAAAATGTCACAAAACATCACGGCAATGTGACACAGCGAGTTTGACACTTGTGAGTTAGTTCTATGTTTTTGTATAAAGAGAGATACTAACACGCTCCACTCAGTGCTAATGTTCATGTAGTCATAGAACCTATTTTAATGATTTTAGTGCTCAACACATCTGGAAAACATCAGAGTGTGGATTACTGATGAAATATATAGCTAGCTATTTAAAAGAACAACATCAATACTGGTTTATGTATTTCCTTTGCATTAATTCAACCACTTTGGATTAGTTCAAATGACAATATAGAAATGTGCAAAATACATCCTTTGTTCTTAGGTGTTATTGTGCTTTTGCCTTTGCTGCTCTGTTTTTGTCAACCTGTAATCTTGAAAGTGGGAGAGGACACAGTGTTTCGCCATGGACAGGAAGGAACCAAGCTAGATTTGTCATACAAACCAAGAATCCTGCCAAATGATATATCCCTCTCTTCCCCATTGAGTTTGGCTTTGCCAAAGAATTCATGAGAATGTTTTATGATTCCAAAACAGACAAGCTGGGAAAGACCTTGTAATTATACAACAGACTGTCTGGCAGGTGGGAGAGCAAAGCATCTTATAACTAGTATGTCCTAACTCACTCAACTTGTTTCTGAGTGGGCTGGGTCCAGGTGTTTTCAGGATCAGGATAAGAGAATGGAATGATCTCTATTTCACGCCTTTAGGCTGTTTTGAATTGCTGCTTTGTTTCAGTTAATAAATGGGGAATACGCCAAGCCTTAGGGCGTTACTTCTTTTGTAATTTTGAACAGCCAGATTTAGAAACCTTATCCCACATAAATAAACCAGAGGAGTTGTCTGTTGTCTTTTTCTGGAGGTAATTTGTTTTTGGAAAGTAGTTCAGCATAAATATATGGTTGATGAACTGGCTTTTAAGGATGTGTAAATCAAGAAGATGACCTGTCTTCCCCATGTCTGCTGCTCTCCAAATACAGTCAATTCTATTTGGTCCACACAACACCCAAAACTGTAATGTGATTTATTTGGTTTTGTCTTAACTTGCCTTGTGTGATCACAGGCATTGTAGTTTGCATTCTAGGGTTAAAGGCTCAAATTAGCCTACTGTTGTTTATTTAATGTAGTTTAAAAAATCCAAAGTTTGGTGAGATGTCTGAAATTGCTCTAAGCCCTAGATTCTTAAGGCAGGAAGAAAGAAGAAGTGGAAGTCTGACACTATTAGATGGTCCTGCATTTAGAAAAATATACTGAACTCAGTCTGGAAATGAAGGGACTAGCAGCTTAGAGCACATGGCTCCATAAGACCTCTAGCTCTAGCCTACTCTACCTTATTAGAGTGACGGGAGGTTTACTGTTTTATAGCCAGGTAATCAGTAAACTGTACGTGCAAAACCTCTAGTAAGACTCGCATGTCTTTTTTCAAAACTGTTGTGCTCCTTATCTCTCTCTTGCCCCATAGAAATAGAAGCAGGATTGGAAATTCTTGATCACCCATCATCCTGTCACTATCATGGTGCCCACAACTATCAGATGCCCCCAAACACAGAAAAGCCTCTGACTGCAAAAGCATTGCTTGCCATGGATCTGAACCAAGTTGAGGAGATCCAATAGCTAAGAGGTTCCCAAACTTGGCAACTTTAAGACTTGTGGACTTCAACTCCCAGAATTCTCCAGCCAGCTCTGCTGGCTGGAGAATTCTGGGAGTTGAAGTCCACAAGTCTTAAAGTTGCCAAGTTTGGGAACCTCTGCAATAGCTTATGGCCGCTATTGCAAAACAGAAACATTGAGAAGGTTTTGCTACTTACGTTAGCGATAGTGGAGACAAAGAGCATGATGACAGTGGCAATATGAACCACAAAAATTCCAGCCAGTAGTACCAACATCTTGGCTCTTCACTTCAGGAACAATCTCAGATGCAGAGAAGTCTCTGGGAGAGAAACAGATCAAGATTAATCTATAAAGCAAGCACTGAATGTAAGAGCAGGGTTCAACATTAGTTCTATGCAGGCAACGAAGGACATATTTTTAAAAAACATCTGAAAAAAACGAAAGTGAAAAAAAATGCAGTAAGTTGGATCTGCAAACACAGTTCGACTTACAACCACTGTCAACTTATGACCACGATTGAGCCCAAAATTTCTGTTGTTAAATGAGACGTTTGTTAAGTGAGTTTTGCCCTACTTTACAAACTTTCTTGCCACGGTTGTTAAGTGAATCTGGCTTCCCTATTGACTTTTCTTCTCCAAAGGTTGCAAAAGGTGGTAGCATTGACCTTGGACACAGCAACGGTCATAAATAAGAGTCAGTTGCCAAGCATCTGAATTTTGATCACATGATCATGGGGAAGCTGCAGAGGTTGTAACTGTGAAAAACGGTCATAAGTTACATTTTTCAATGCCGTAGTAACTTTGAACGGTCACTAAACGAACTATTGTAAGTCAAGGACTACCTGTACCAGAAATCTTCCCTTTAATTATTTTGAGATGTCAATGAAATACTGAGTAAAAGTCATACATATTTGAAAAAGGAGCCTAAATGTATAAATAAATCTATGAAAATGTATAGGGGTGTAGACCTTTATTAAGTTCAGTTTACTTTAAATCCTATTTCTTTACTGTTTACTACATTTTATCCCCATCCTTCACTTAAAGCAGAGATGGAAAACATGTCTTTCCCATGAGACCTTGTTCTAATTTCAGATCTCACCTGGTTTTCAAACTTTGCCCTGCCTCATTGGCTTGCCATTTGCCAACTTTTGCTCTGCCTTGCTCCCTCTAAGTTAACCTTGGCAACATTAGGACTTCATCTCCCAGAATTCCCCAGCCAGCTTGCTGGCATCCTGGTAACCAAGGTAACACAGGCATGAACAAGGAATAGTACTGCAAGAAGTACTCTTACCTTGAGGTAAGGTGGGGCAGCCTATAAAATTTATAAAGAAACAAACAAACAAACTTGGAAGAATCCTGGAAGGGGCTTATCCACCTGCTTTTATTTTCAGTACTATGCAGCAAACTCAACGAAGGATTTTCTCTCCTCTTTATAGTTGGAGCTTTTCTCCTGGGCTTGTTCTTTATTCCAGGCACATGCTATACTTCCAGGGCCTTTGGAGTGAGCAATAAGTTATTGCTTACTCAGTTTAAAAGCTCTGATCCTCCCTATAGAGACAATGACCTGTCAATCCAGATATGCAGGTTCAGTAGTCTATGATACACAAGCATACCAAATAATAGTTTGCAAGCAAAGAATATCAGTTTATGCATGATATAAGGTCTATCAATATTAGATGGCTAATGTTAAGCAGAGTTTGCATGAAGGCCAAGTCACATGTGTCTTTTGAATGTCTTGAGAATAGTACCTAAGGACTTTAAAAGTTTTCCCAAATTGCAACTGTTAAAATGATAAAAGGGAAATATTTGCTGTATGACTAGTAAGTTCTGCATTACAAATTATCATATCATTGCTTAAGAGTTGCTTAAGGTAGGCAGCCATGTAAATAAAAAGAAATAAATTAAATTATATATTAACTGTACTTAATTTTAATTAAATATAAATTCCAATTAAAATTATGCTTTGCCCTGATTTCAACCACAATATTTTTTTTTTTGCAATGCAGTTCCAAGCACACTCTTCAAAGACCCAGGGCAGACGTGCCAGAAAAAAGATTGCACACCTCTGATGTGATTTTGTTTCTGTTTATCTCATCTAAATACTTCATTTTCTATCTAAGTTCATATCATGCTTTTGTTTCTCTGTACATAAAGGAGAAATAAGAAAAGATCTATGGTTTTGCTCTGAGCAAAATGATGCTCATCAGACAGATACCATATTTCATTTCAGTAATGACCCATTCTTCCCAAAAAACCCAGCCATGTAAGCTTAATGAGAATTAATGGAGTGGGTTGTTGGCATTTGTTGCTGGAGTTTACTGAAAGTATATTCACTTCATTAGGAAACTCTCAAAATTACAGTTAACAAAGTATTGGCTTGGGATCACTTCCCGCAGAATAGTGGGTGAAGTCAAGGCAAACTTCAAAGTCAAGGAAGATAGGACATGTGGCATGATATTGCAACATTAGAACAAGTGGGATTATTCTGGAAGCAGGATTTTCTTCCTACTGCCACCCTTACTCCAATGAATTCCATTTGTGATGGCAATATCTTCACATGTCTATGCTTCCATAAACACCCGCAGGTGCTTCTGAGCCTAACTCCCATGACTCCTTGTCAACACAACTAAATGAGATATGGAGCTTTTGGGACTACTGGACATATCCATCTTAACATGTATTGTAAGTGTTTTTTTTGAATTTCCCATAACTGGGATAAACCGTTCTTCCTGATTTTACTTAAGTGATAGAAATATATCTTGTCCTGGTTTTTTTATCAGTTCAGCAAGACAAAAACCTGCCAGAATATCTTACGAATGGGAAATGCCTAAAGAAAAAAAAAATCACTTAGACTTCAAAAGGCAAAGTATTCCACATGACCGATGGCCAGTTCCATGAAGGCTTGTGCACTCTTGTTGCAGACTTAGCCTTCTCCGTGAGTTCTTCAAAAAGACTCAGTAGGTAAAGTAGAAATTGGTTTCATATATCAGAACAACCTGAGGGCTTTCAAGGCAATAAACTGGCAGCCAATGCATTGTAGTTGCAATATAATCCTGTTTGTTTTTTTAAAGGCACCTAATACCACCCTTGCGACTCCATTAGGAGATGCTACTTATCTGTGAGAATGTGACCACTCTAGCAAGCAGTCTCCCCACGTACAGCCTGCATTGGTTATATTTCCAGATGGCAAGCATATCGTACAAGAGTATGGCTGGCCTCTGCATGAGAACACGCTAGGCTACTATCAGACGGGATGCAGTGACATTTAGGAAGACCTGTTGTTGGAGAAGAGGGATCAATGATGTTACTGTGGAGTTTTCTGCAGAAGAACAATCTGGGCTTTGTAGTGTGGGACCCACCCAATTCTTTTTAATACAATAAGTCTGTCTCAGTGCATTTCTGAAGAAAGCTGTCATTTATTTGTAATTAAGTTGATTCATGTTCCCATTCTTTCCTGACTGAACAACTAGTGATTATCTGTGGGATTTCTTAATGGTGCTGCAGTGTGTTTTCGTTAGGAAGTGGAAAAAGCTCAACATCTTAATCATCTGTGATTCTGCAGCCATATAGAAGCAAACGCTAAATCCTGCATGACAGTGTTGGAATCTCTGGTCTCATTGCCTTTTTAAAAAAAAAATAAGGGGATAGATGTACATATGCTTCCTGTTTCCTTAGATACAACATTCACATTTTTTTTCATCTCTGACAATGCTTTTGGTCTACCTGACATGCCTGCCACGCCAACAAATGGAGAATCACCAGATATATTATCATAGTGAGGGCTAATCTTTTTGTCATCACGTGCCAAAAGCATGCATGCCCGCACCAATAATGCAATGTGTGTATGACACACACACACCCATGCTCACGTACCCCCCCCTTCCCCCCCCCTCCATTTTTGGCTTCCAGATTGGTGCAGGAGGCTTTCCAGGCCCAAATCGGGGTGTGAGGGGGCCATGCGAGATCCCAAAATACAATGTGAGGGCCCCTCATGCATTCACCCTGCCTCCCCTGCACATGTGTGAATGCACCCCCGCATATGCCCCCCCCCCACATATGCAAGGCAGAAACTCAAAGACCAGCGGGCTGGCAGGAGGCATGAGCACATACGCGGTGGAGCTGGGCTGAGGCGACGGCTGACATGCCCACAGAGAGGGCTCTGTGTGCCATAAGTTTGCTATCACAGTATTATCATATTACCCCTAGAATGAAATCAGCTCCATGCTATTTTATAGGATTGCATTAATACAGGCATGTCCAAAGTCCGGCCCGCGGGCCATTTGCAGCCCGGGGGGTCAGTTTAATACGGCCCTCCAATAGCCCTCCCTGCTCTGTATAAATGTGGCCCTCCCTTCCTCCCTCTGTCTCTGGGGCTGTGTGGCTGGGAGGGAGGTGGTTACGGACGCCTCCTCCCGCAGCGGGCGAGGGAGCAGGCGGGGTGAGCACCCAAGGCTACCGTCATCTTAAGCACCACCGAGGCTGTCGCTTGGCAGGGGCGTCAGGCAGGGAAGCCTGTCGCGCCTCCATCGCTGCACGTTCTGGGGCTGCGAAGCTGGGAGGGAGGTGAACGCGCGGCCCCAGAACATCCGCTTGGCGCGTTCACCTCCCTCCCAGCCACGCAGCCCCAGAACGTGCAGCTCCCGCCGCACAAGGTCGCCCGGCAGGGGCGTCAGGCAGGGAAGACAGACGCGCGGCCTCAGAATGTAAGCCATGGTGCCTGCCGGAGGGAGACGCGATGGAGACACGACCGGCTTCCCTGCCTGACGCCCCTGCCGGCCGACAGCCTCGGTGGTGCTTAAGATGACGGTAGCCTTGGGTGCTCACCCCGCCTGCTCCCTCGCCCGCTGCGAGTGGCGAGGGAGTGACTGACAGACACAGAGAGAGACAGAAGGGGAGGGAGGGAAAGACAGAGACACAGACAGAGACAGAGAGAAAGAGAGGGAGGGAGAGAGACGGAGAGAGACACAGAGAGAATGAATCGGAATCGGATTGAATCGGAGACAGACGTTGAAAGAGGAAGAGACAGACATACAGAGAGAGTGAGAGACAGAGAGGGAGGGAGAGACAGATAGAGACTGATTAAGTGAGAGACAGACAGACAGACACACACAGAGTGACAGAGAGAAAGAGAGAAAGAGAAAGAGAAAGAAAGAGAGAGAAAAAGGGAAAGAAAGAAAGAGCGAAAGAGAGAGAGAGAGAAAGAAAGAGAGACAGAAAGAGAAAGAGAGAGAGAGAGAAAGAGAGAAAGAGAGAGAAATGGAGGGAGGGAGAGAGAGAGGAAGAAAGAGAGAGAAAGAGAGAGAGAGAGTGAGAGAGAAAGGAAGACAGAAAGAAAGAGAAAAAGAGAGAGAAAGAAAGAGAGAAAGAGCGAGAGAAATGGAGAGAGAGAGGAAGAAAGAGAGAAAGAGAGAAAGAGGTAGGTAAGTTTTTTTTTAATTTATTTTCAATACATTGTGAAAACTCAACTGTCAGTTGATCTTAATGTTATGAAATGAAAAGTATGTCATTTGCAATTAACTTGGCATAAAATAATTTATTTGCATTTAATTGTAATGGTTCAAAGAATGTTCGGAAAAATGTTCGGCCCTCCACCATGTTCACTTCATCCAATCTGGCCCTCTTTGAAAAAAGTTTGGACACCACTGCATTAATACAATAGCAGAGTTGGAAGGGACCTTGGAGGTCTTCTAGTCCAAACCCCTGCCTAAGCAGGAAGCCCTATACCATTTCAGACAAATGGCTATCCAACATCTTCTTAAAGACTTCCAGTGTTCACAACTTCTGGAGCCAAGCTGTTCCACTGATTAATTGTTCTAATAATAAGGATTATTTTTAATAATCTTTTTTAATAATGTTCTAATAAGGAGCACTTAGAAGAATTTCTGTTTTAAGAAACAGCTGGGAGTGGCATGGCAGATTAGCAGTTTAGGCTGTTATGCAGCATTGCCCTCAGACTAAAAACAGCTGCAAATAAGAGGCTGGGATTGTGGAGGCATACTTGCAAAATAATCACTTTAGGGGTGGAGCAAATTTGCAACTACATGTCATGAGCTACACACTGTGAATAAAATGAACAGGAAAGTACAAATATCCATCTCGATTATTCTTGATAAGTGACATGAATACAAAACAGGCAAGTAGAACTACATACTCGTGGAAATGCATTAATGCTAAAACTTTATAGGTGAGTATCATTGCGGCAAAGAGATAAAGAATAACCATGGCATAGCTCATGACAGAGATTTAAAATAAATGTGCAATTTTAGGAAACAGGTATTAGTTGCTCCTCTGTAACTCAACAAGTAGAACTAAAGACTAGTTGTTGCTTCTATTTCTCTAAAAGTTGGGAGCCAGAAATTCCTGTTGATCTGTTCAGAGGTAGACAACTTCTTTTGCTTAAGAGCTGGGAAAAATTACTTTGTGAAATCATGGAGAATTACCATCAGTGATGGTAGAGAATGTTAGGTAGATGAACCAAACTTGTTTCTTAATATTAGGTTCCTGCTTCAAATCAGAGTGACAAATAAACGCTGATATCCATTCTGATTTGTTAGCTAGGCAGCTCTATGCATTATTCAGAAATAAGTTCTATTATTTGCAGTAGGGTTTATTCCTAGAAACAGATGGTTAAGAAAGCAACTTTAATCAGTGGAAAAGAAAGCTGTATTAGTGCCATTTTTGTTGCCAGCAGGCATTGTGCCTGTGATCAGAAAGCTAGAAACAGAATAGCTGTGATGATAAAATATATAATAATGCAGATTTCCTTTAATAATGCATTTCATGGAAACCTTAATCATAGAAATTTATAGAATCACATGTGTTACTCATTTATTCTACCATACCCTTTTGCTTTTCTTCAATTAATTGCAGGCCTGCATGCATCAGAGAACAGTTTTAAATTTTTATTTGTCCTGTTTTGGAACAAGATATTATTTTTACTAAGTCTATCCAATTTTATCATTTCTTCTCTAGCTGTCCTTTATCAAAATTAGTAACCAAACAGAACACCCAAGATTATAGAAACAAGAGATAGAAATGACATATTTTGTGCTCTCATCCAGGTATTTTGTTCTGTAAATATATTCCCAAAGCCTCCCCCCCCCTTAAATCCCTTTCTGTTGAAATCTAATGGTCTTGCATGTTGAACACTAGCTGTACTGCCAACCTGTATTTTCCTGTTATTGCTTTGGCCTTACCTTAGCTCCATTACCTCCCACCCCCAGTAGAGTGTAATAAATGGGAGGCTTACAGTGATGGCAGGAGATGACATCATAAACATGGATTTTCATTTAATAACTGCAGGTAAAGCTATTCCTTTAATAAATGGCCAGAAGCCAAAGCCATCCAATCAAGAGGTACTTATCCCAAAATGGTGATTCTTCAGGGCAAGGAAGTTGTTGATTTACTTAATTGGTAGTTCAATTCCTCAGTAATTATGGCTTAAATCCACTTCTATTCTGTGAATTCCAACAATGATATTAGTAGTGGAAGAGATATATTTAATTATGGAAGGACAAATTTAATGGAGCTTATTTTCTACAGAACATTATATTCAGTATCGCAAACCATGATGATTGATTCTGTGAAAACAAAATCATGAGCCTGTTGGCATTTTTCTTTTCTAAGAAACATTGCTAACAACTCCTACATGTATTCATAGGGAAGAACTCTTGAATAGAACCTACCCCCCAGAAAAGGGAATATATGATGAGAAACACCTTTGCATTTTGTCTGCTATTTGTCCCTATGATGCAAAACTTTCCTGTAATTGTCTAGTTTGTCTTTATTTATTGGAAAACATTTCTACCCTACCACTTCTGGTATATCTGACACAGAAGAGGGAATCAAGATGGCAATAGGCATACCCCATTGGCAAGATTATTGCAAAGGCACTTGGTACCACAAAGAAGGTCAGTTCTGGGTAGCCACTTGCTGAACTTCATCAAGAAAGGATATCAGGAGTATGAGGCTAATGCTATGCCCTAGTCATCTGTTGATTGGGTTTTTTTTAAACTTCAGGAATCACCAACTTAAACTTCCATATTTCAACGAGGAACTATACATTTATCTATACACAATATTTATTTACATTTGTCTATTTCCCATAAAGAGGGTTTGATAACATGCTTCAGGGAACCCTTGGGAATGCAAAGTTTCTGAAATCCTAGCAAGTTTTGCATTTTCCATACTCATATAGAAAGGGTAGACTGAAGAAAAAGGAATACATTATATTCTCTAGTACAGAAAAGAGGTGTGTAGTCATTCTATGATTTGCACAGCTACTAAACCAGTTACGAACAGAATTTAGATCAGAATGTATCAATAGATGTGATTTGCAATAGCTCTATAAGGATTTCATGCTCCCAGCTGCTTAACAATAGCAGAAACCAACCAATCTGCTTCATGCCTTAAATTTTACTGCTGACACGAATAAAGCTTGGGATAATAAGCACTGGAATTTGCTGCAAGCTCCAGTAAATTCTGGTATTCAAAACAGTTTTTTGGACTCAGAATTCTCTTAATGTTAAACATATGTTGTTTGTACCAGGCTATGATTTGATAGATTTTGGTGTTCCAGTACAAAGCAGATTCCATAATTTTGAAGTGTTTCCATCTCTGCCTTTAACTATATTTCTCTAGTGTACGTTTCTTCAGTAGAAGTTTGTGATGGAAAGTTTTGCTATCCTAATGAGCTCACCCTTTGATGGTCAATTTGGAATTCCTCCACTAAGATCATATACCTTTGCTGATTACACACCTACTATTGCTATTAAAACAGTGTTTTTAAACTTGGCAACTTTAAGATGTGTGGACTTCAACTCCCAGCATGGAGTTTAAGGGATTCTGGGGTTTGAAGTCCACACAATGTAAAGTTGCCAAGTTTGAAAAATACTGTATTAAAGTAATGAAGAGATGCAGCAGTTCTTCAGATATTTATGTGAGTGTCCTCCATTCCACTATTCCTTCCTGACCAACTCTGTGAGCTGTGTGACAGTTTCAGTTTTGCAGAATCTCCTTACCCAAAAGAAAGACAATTTATTAAATGATAGATATAATTCATATTTTGATGACATATATGGAAAAACAAGCATGAAATTTAATCTAATGAAAGTGTGATGATGTTTAAGTCCACCTGAGGCAGGATTTTTTTTTAAAGGCCCACAATACATACAATCACTTGTCTAGAACTACTTGCTTCTTTTCGGCCAAGTTTTCTGTGCCTCTCAAGAGACAAAATAATAATAGAAGAAAACATTGTCTCCCACTTGCACTATCAAGTGAGCAGATGTTGCCCTGCCACAGTAGTATTTCATGGTATGCAAGATGTTGGGCCTGAGTATTGCCCTAGAACTGGGGTCCACAAAGTTGGCAACTTTAAGATTTGTGGACGTCTGAAGACCTCTGTTTGAAGACCTCTGCCCTAGGCCATGGGATAGAGAAAATAGTTGCAAGGCAAATGGGAAAAAGTCATTCCCACAGCAGTGACAAAACTCATCCCTGCCTTTCTGATAGCAAGGGAAAGCTTCAAGGTAGCTGAGGTAGTCATAAAACTTGAGAAGATGCATAGATGCAGAAGGCATAGGAGTGTTTGCAAAGTTCAAAACAGCCATCATTTTAGCAGTTGTTCATAGGCAGGGATTCCTCTTGGAGGCATAATTATATCTGCCTAAGAGCTGTCTCATTTCAGTGGGAGGAACGGAGGGGGGGAAATCAGCTTACCTGGGAACAAAATGCTTTTCACCATTCAGAAAGAAGTGCCCTCAATAGTCTACAGCACTTCTGATCAAAGGAAACCATGTAGTAAGGCGGATTTTGTAGGAAATCTCCCCCGCCCCCCTGAAAATACCAGAAATACGTATATTTTCTTTGTGCTTCAAAATTGAACTGGAGTCTACAAAGCAATGTTCCATTTTCTGGTATCATACTTATTTTCAACAATACCTCTAACATTGTTGTAAGCCACCCAGTATCACTCAGGACAGTGAGACAGGTAGCATATAAATGTAACAAATTATACATTATAAGCTTTCAGGGGGCAAGTGCTTTATTTTAAAGTATTCTTCATCTCCCTTCTCACTAACCCCACCCACCCACCCACAAACACGTACAAAGTGAAATATAAATTGGGGCTGGTAGGGAACACCTTCACTGATTCACCTTGCAATAAATGACTTATTTCTAACTAGCCAGTTATTCATTTCCGGATGGGTAAGACTTCCAAGGACATGCTCTCGAAATCCCAAAAGTTATCCTTTCTGATTCTATTGCATTGTGAAAAGAAGCCAAGTGGAGATTCCCTATTCACACAGTGATGGAAGGAAAGGTACCAGCCTGGGTGAAGCCAACCACCCAAAAGCTGTTACTTGCAAGGTTGTTCCTCTTGTAATTCACGTATCCTTCTGCATGTGGGTAGTTTTCTGAGACATATTCTACCCTATTTGGCACCCAGAGAGCCTTAACCCAGAAGTGTCCTCACTTGTCAAATGACATTGTGAGGCCCCAGGAGCACCACTGGGTTTTCAGCAGCAATGCCCCAACTCCACGCTAACTCTCCAGATGATCTCCTCCTCATCTTCAGCAGCATTCTTCTCTTGTTGTCTGCCCTTGTTATGCCCTTTACATTCATAATACATAAATAGAAAAAAGTAGTGGTATATTTAATAGAGATATAAATGTCTCTTATATATAAATAGAAAGAAGTAGTGGTAGGGAAGATAAAAGGGGAATGGCAGTAAAAGGAAGGAGGGAAGGAAGGAGGGAAGGAAGGAAGAGAGGGAGGGAGGGAGGTTTTATGATTGACTAGCCAGGATTTGGCAGAGAAGGAGGAGTGAAAGTTTTATGTTGCACACTAACTACAGACCTCTACAATTTTGTATTTCATCGTGAAGAGATGGCAGTAACAGTACTTCTTGTCAGGAAGCCCCTTCCCCTGGCATTTGCTTCTGCCTCCCTCACAAATGTGATTCACTGGCCAAACATTAGCTCTTTGACAACAGGATGAGTAACAGAGCAAATCAAGTACTAGGACATTTGGAAATTAAAGTGATGAATCAAAAGCAAATACATGATAAGATTTGTGATACATCAAGTGCTAAGTGCCGCGGCCGCCCTAAATAAAATATGCGATTCAGCTAACTGAAACCAGGCTTTTATTTGGGAATCCTGGCTCATTTCAGTCATGCAAGGCCACCCATCTCCCTGAAAAGAAAGGAAAGAGGTCGAAGTATGTCACTTTTTGTTATAATCATGTTTCTGGCAAAATAGCCTTTGTACATGTACTACCTGGTCACTAAAGTAGATTCCAGCAACTCAACACTGTAATTAAGGGATTGTTACAGGGGTGAAATTCTGACAGGTTCTGGAAAACTGGTAGGAGAAATTTTGAGTAGTTCAGAGAACTGGCAAATACCACCTCTGGCTGGCCCCAGAGTATGGAGGGAATGGAGATTTTGCAGTATCCTTCCCCACCAAGCCACGCCCATAGAACCAGTAGTAAAAAAATTGAATTTCACTACTGGATAGTTATATTTGCTTTATTTTGAAGGAAATTATATTCATGTTAACATATTCTCCTGAGCCACAGAAGAGTACAGCATAGTGACAGATTAGCATTAGAACCTGATTTGCATGCAGGAGATTCCACATTCTGGGACCTTCAGGAAGAGACGACAGACAGCAGATGAGAGGAGAAGACTCATCTATCTCTGACCATGGAATGCTACTAGTAACAATGAAGAATACTAGTCTAGATGGTCACGTAGCCTGACTTCGTATAAAGACTGAATAGGCAACATAAAACTAATTGCAAATGAAACTTCTGACCAGCCTATTAATCACATTCTATTCTTCCTTGTATGTTAAGTAACTGAACAGTTTTAGCAGTCACCCACAAATAAATAAATCATGAATTCAGTCTCTAGAATATATGATGGAAAAGTCATTAGCCTCTGACGATTCTCAAATGAACATTTTATTGCAATTCAGCAATTCATGTTAAAACCCATCAATTCTATTCCCATTCCTGCAACTTGCTCAATTGTGGGATTGTGTTGATCCAAAAGGGGAAGGCAGTGAAGTCAAATCGTAATTCCAACATGCTCTGGCCAAATCTGATCCTGATGCTTGTAGACTCTGTTTTGACACTTCCTACTGATACTACATCAAGTTCAATATTTTAAAAGGAAAGTGGATATCCATAGTGTGGATACAATGTTTAGGACTTTTTAAATTATGAGCGGTAAATAAAAACAGTTAAATATATGCTCATTGTTTATATATAATAGTCTGAGGATAGACCAGCTGCTCAGGAGTACATAAACATGTGCACGATGAACAATATGGTAATAGGATATGCCAGTAAGGCAACTGAGCGTGTGTTGGCTAGTTTTTTTAGGAGAGTTTTTGGTGAAGGAAAGCCCATGAACCACCTGAGCAGTGGAATCCCTCAGTGAGCAAGTCTGGACAGCACCAATCAATACTCAGAAAAACATCCTGGCAAGAATAACTCTGCTTTTACTTGCGTGGTTAGACGGATGGAAAGCATGAGCAACATCTTGCTTTCCTGGTGACTGTGATTCATTTGGAGAATGGAGGACACTTCTGAACAGTAATAAATGCAGCTGACATTTGCTCAGAAAGTGACAACCTTCCAGCATTAAATCATGCAAGAATCTCTAGAAGGGAGGGGTGCAGGCGATTGCCTGAGGCTGGAAGGGAGCCAAGAGTAACCAGGGAGGAAAATACTGTAATCTCTTTGGTCCCACCCACTTTTACTCCAGACGTGCAGGAATGAAGGAACAAGAAGGAAGAAGCAGGAAACGAGAAAGGGGATGGGAGAAAGAAAGGATGAAAGCCACACAGAGATCTTTCCTTCCCACTTTCAAAGCATAAAATGAGCCATTGGGTTGAGATGGCTAGTAATAAACAAACAAACAAACAAACAAACAAACATCCTTCTCCAGTTTTATAGAGCAGGACATAATTAAGTTGGTGCATCATTCACATCCAGTGCTTTTGCAAAAACTGCTGTTGAATTCTGAATTACATATAGCCAAAGGCTTTAGAGCTCTTCTGGGAAGGAGCAGGGAGGGAGGGAGGGGCGGGAGGGAGGGAGGGAGGGAGGGAGGGAGGGAGGGAGGGAGGGAGGGAGGGAGGAAGGAAGGAAGGAAGGAAGGAAGGAAGGAAGGAAGGAAGGAAGGAAGGAAGGAAAATAAATCAGCATAAAAAGAGGATGAAACATTAAGACAGATTATAGGGCTGGAATTTAATGTACTGCTATGGAACAGGATTGATATTTAGAGGCACAACTTTTTATCACATGGGTGTGCAAACCTTTGGTGATCAAGTCACATTTAATATGGGAAAGAGCCACTTAGAACCACAAAGTGACTAAATAGAATTACACATGAGGGTGGATTTAATTTAGGGGAGTTTGAAGGGTTTTCTTATGATATGTCTATTTTAGAGTTGTACTACAGTTTTCTTGCAATTTCAGTAAAAGAAACTATGGTGTCAGCTTTTAGGATTAGCAATTATATAGAGGCCCCTCAGAATTGCAAAAATGAACTTGGGAATTATTTACACACTTGGTACTGCTGATGATGTATTTCTTTGAAAGGACAGGTGAGATTCTCTCTAAGTAATAACACTATGTTCCTAACACAGTCTTATTACTTAGAGACTTTGTATATAACTTTGCATTTGTGTCCCATTAATGTTTTGTGTGCACCACTGAAAATCCAGGCTATGAACTAATATGATATAATATTACTTTTGTAGTATGTGGAAACTTATGGCAACTCTGATAATGAATATGCTACCTCACAGGCTACATAAGGAATTGGGAAAATGTGGTCCTTGTATAAATTCTAATTTTCTCATGCTTGCTAGAGCTTGTGGTAGTTGGAGTTCAAATGGGACATTGCTTCCCATTCTTGCTCCAAAACAGAACAAGCCTTACTCCCAATTGCTCATTAGCTAAGATCTGGAAGACATGGGGCCTTCTAGGGAATACCATTTGACGGGAGCATGAGATCAGGCCTTGTCAGGGGCTACATGGGGTCAGGCCATATCAAGGGCTGCCTTCCTTTTCTGGAACAGCATTCCCCCGACGTCAAATTAGTCCCAACTTTTAGGGCTTTCAAAAACAATCAAGTTCTGGCTTTTTAGTGGATCTTCTGGGTCTGGTGTTACAGTTGTCCTCTCCAATGTGGGAGTAATTGGAAATGGGTTGATGCCTGAGAGCATCTTATGAGTATTTCTTATGGTGATGATTATTATCTCTTTTATTCATTAAACATAAAAATCAGTCAACTGAATAGTTAAAAATGTATCACAAATATCATTGACTGGTGTTGATGGTTGATACGGGTTGCTGCCAGCATCCTAGGTATCAACCAAGTACCTTTTTAAAATGTACGATTATTATTGTTGTTGTTATCCAACCACAACATATATAAATAAAGAAACTAAGAAGTGGATACTGGTTGTACTAAAACAATAAGTGTTCTTATATGAGGGGGGTCTTTCAAACATTACCCCAAAAATTAGGAAATAAAACACAAGTGGAATTATTATACAATTTCTCTTAAAAATGCATTAGGTCAATGCTTCTGTCTGACTGCATGTTTTTAAGAAGCTTAGGATATTAATGACGAAGGAGCTTAGAAAAATATTGACAGTGGTCAGGCTATCTAAAATTCACCCCTGAACTCTGTAGGTTTTTGTTTGAACAAAATAAACAGGGATTGCGCTTTTTCTAGCCTTTCTTTCAACTATATTAACATATATTTTCCTAAACTGGAAATCTTAAATGTGGGACCTGAATGAAAGACATCTGTATGCATTTGTTGCATATTGAAAAATGAACAACATAGGACAACTACCTATGGAAAGTAGCTTTTTTTTTTCATTTTATATACTGTATTTCTATTCGGAGGCCACTCAAGGTATCTCTTCCACAATTTAATAAAAAATGATCAAAAAATTTTTGTGTTGAGGAAATGGGAAAGAAAGTAAGGATGAAATTGCTTCAATGGAGGAGAGAACATTTATTTGATCCAGCAGTCTTGTTTTCACAATTGACTATAACCATAAATTCACCTGGGTAGCCCTAGGCAAGCTCCAGCTCTCTCTCAGCTCCAGTCCCAACACGTGTAATACAACAATTATATTAACTAGCATGGCTGTTGCAGTGAGTGCTGAATAATGTGAATAAAGCAAAGCAATTTACCACTGGGTAGATCCAGAGCTCTTAGTGCTTCTCAGAGGGAATGGTTTTGTCCTGCTTCAAATTCTTCTTATGGTTTTCTTCAGGATGTTAGGATAATAAGGTTGGTTCCACTTAGAACTCTAAAGTGTGTAATCTCTTAGAGCTATAATAAAGTTCATGCTGAAACAGGCAATGTGATTCTTGGCTTTAATCCTCATACAAGTATCTACATGTACAGTACTCATTCTACCTTTGGAAGTGAAATAAAACATGCATATTTTGTCATCTGAAAACTTTTTTCTCATGCATGCCAATGTGTTAAAAACACATAAAATGGAAGTAGATTTTCAAAGGTTGCAAGGAATTACCTGGTGGTTTATTAGAAATGCCACATACAACCAACCACTGAGATCTAACAACTTTTTAGTAGCTTGAATGATCAAATACAATTAGATGAGCTCTGCAGACTATATGTATTGAATTATTGATTGCATTTATGTCATTGCCCATCTCACTAGCAGGCGACTCTGAGTGGCATATACCATCAAAATCCAAACTAACGATTACAAAATTGAGGATCTTCTGGAAAGCTAGCAGTTTTGGGCCAATCTCACCTTTATTGGTCATACACGGATAATTAATATACTCTTATACATTATATACAGTCAAGAATTTGGCTTAGGCATTGTATATGTATGTAGCAGGAGGGGAAAAAACAGAGGAATTATTTGCCAATTAGCCCACCACCTCTTCCCCCTTCCCAATACACACTTCTGCTTAGTTTCCTTGAAGTCTTCACTGCCTGCAGTTAAGCTTGATTTAATGAGTTGCTCTGCAATAAATAGTAAGTGGCAATATTTCTAGTCATGTCAGGAAAACTATTGCTAATTGCTGAATATCAAGCAGTTTTAAAGGCATAGTCAAAAGGCTGAAAGCTCTTCAAGTGCTTTTTGCAAGAACAAACATGGCATTAAAATGCTTAAAACAGGGTTGCCAAATGCTGCTTTCCCCTGTCTAATCAGCATCACCTGCAGAAAGGCACCACAGTACATTTTTCAGGTATACATTTTGTAACTTTGCTAGAAAGAGGTGGATAGTAGAAGTCGATGTAAAAAGAGTGAAAACGGGAGTTCAGAAAACTGCAAAGACATTGCTAGACCCTGGCCTAAAATAATAAAACAGTGTCCTAAAAAACATATCCCAACCATTTTCTACACAAACTTAAAATCTTTATTTTACCCTAAATATATACTGAAAAGAGGGAAGTGAGTATAAGTTGAAGAGGCTGATTTGGATGTATAAGGAAGTATTGAAGAGTTCAAAATTAGCTTATGTAAATACTATGAGTGTCAATATGTATCAACTTTTATTACAAAAGATAACGTTTTGCTTCTTGTGTAAAGGATTATTTTTCTTGTCTTGATTTTGCTTCTACTCTTACTGTAACTCCGCCTCCCTTCTAGTTGGATTTCTCACCTCAAAATGGACACATCATACATGTGAACATTGAACACCAACATTTCCTTTGCAACTCTTCTCAAACAGACTGCTCTTGTGTTTCTAAGATGGAAAAAAAATGTTTCTTCTTCCCATTCTCTTTTATCAAAAGGTGTGTCTACCTAGAATTCATGTAAACACTCCAGAGAATTCCAAAGTATATTAGAAGAAGGACGGGGAATAGCAGAGAACAAGGAGTGGTCATCTGAAAATGCAGGAGCCAATGCATCCACAAATGTAGCCATGAACTAGGACACCTCATGGCCACAACATGCCGTTTTCTATTTCACATTGAACAATGTAAGTCTTAGGGATGTGGATGGCCTTGGTTTTAGTCCCCCCCCCAAATATCAGCCATGAGATTATTATTCTTTCTCATCCCAAACTGGAGGACCACAGTTGGTGTTAACCCCACTTGAATGTTTCATTATTCCCCTCCAGTACAAGAATATTGAAAGCAAAACAGAACTGGAGTGATGAGCTATATCTGACATCAGATTTTAAAAAGTATAGCTGCAGTGTAGTGGTTTTTAAAATGGTAGAATGCTGAACTACATGGCTACCATATTTGAGCTGAATGAATCCATCAAGACAATAATTAAATTGCAGGAAAAGTATTGGCATTTTCCTCATCTTTTTGCAGCCTTCTACTTTATCAAGTTATGGTTATCTAGCTAGGGTGGCCTAATCTGTAAAGCTACATTGTTTATTTTAAAATTCTTTTTAACCTTTCACCCAAATCTCTTCCTGAAAATTCAGCTCTGCCTTCTTTGAGTTTTAAAAACCCCTCCAGAATCCAAAGGCATTATGAGAAAAGAGTTCTCGCTGCCCAACACTTAAAATAAGGGTTGATCCCATTTGAGATTGAAGAAAAGCTTTCTGTTATATTAGATGGAAAAGTTTCAGAATACTCATGGGGTCTTGAGACATTGTACAATGATGTGGCTTGGTCTCAACAGTTTAGGAGGAGATACTACATCAAACATCTCTGTTCTTTCTGCTTTTGCTTTAGGTATTGAACAATCTACTAAAAACAAAGCAAAACATGAAAATATAAAATGCTCTTCAACTAACAGTAGTTTTCTGTATTCTGCAAATACAGGAGCTGAGGGAGCAGCCCTCCAGAGTCCCTTATTCTCTGCAAGTAGAACTGCCAGGGGTGGGCTTCAAAATTTTTAGCAAGCGGTTCTCTGCCCAGTTGATGGGTGGGCCTGGCCATGGTGGGCGTGACCTGGTTGGCCTCCTGCACCATGGCAGATGGGAGGGAGGGTTTACGCTGCCTTGGCTCCGGAGTCTTTTCTGGAGCCTCTGGGAGGGAGAAAATGGACTCCCCAGGCTCCAGAGGCCCTCTGGATGCTGGAAACTTCCCAAACTTCTGGTAGGCCCAATTTTCGCCCTTCCTGAGCCTCCGTGTGTGCCCTGCACTTACCTGCATCCAAAACAGGCCACATGAGAACTCCTGGGAGGGGTGGGTAGAGGTGGGGAGGGGTGGGTGGGCTCAGCCAGGAATGGGATTTGGGGGTTCTCTATACTGCAGAGAGGTTCTCCCGAACCCCTGCAAAACCCAGCAGTCCACGCCTGAGAACTGCACATTTGTAGGAAAGCTCCTTCCATGTGCCTTTTTGCTTTGTTACTGATGGCAGAAGAGGATGTTTGCTCTGTCTCTTTGAATCCTGGCTAGAAAGGCAAAGAAATAATCTCAAACATTCGAATCTAATTCTTTGAGTCAGCAGTGTGCTATATTTTGAAAAGCAAAGATCTTTAAAAGGTGTGGTAAAGACCAGACACAAAAAATCTGTGGCAGAACCAATGCAAGTATGACATTTGATTTCATTTAATTGAAATACATTAACATTAAATTAATTGAATACAGAGATCACAATTGCTTATTGTGTAAGTAATCATATTCGACTTCAGTCACCTAAAGTATTGCAATTTGATATCAAGTTTTAGAGGGACTCTGAAGTTGCACTGAGGATGCCTTTGGGACCCCTTGGCTTTGAGAAGGCCAGAAGCAGCCATTGGGTTTTCACCTAGACTGGACTAAACTAAAGTTCTTTTTCTAGCAGTCTTTCTGTTCAATAAAGACATAGCTGGTTCTTGGAGAAAGGAACCCAAATAGCTCCAGAGGTTGAAGATACGGATTCAGAAGTATAAAGTCTGGCACCATTATGGTTCCTGTGTCCAGATCAATACAGAAAAATATAACTCCTCAAAGTTATAAAGTACTTCAACCAAGCTTTGTAACGCGACATTCTCTCTTACGAGAGATGTGACTCTCTGTTCTGAAAAGAAATATGGTATCTATCCTGTCAAAGACTTGAGCTGATTGATTTACTAAACATATTAATCAAAGCATGAGTCCTTCTCATATGCATGTAACCTTTTTGAACAGTGTTTTTTTTCTACTCAGACTGTTGTCTACTTAATTAACTTATTTATGTATTTATGGTATACCTTCCTGTAGCCCTCAAAGTGAACTTAGATGTTTTCCCCATTTGTTTTAAATATTTTGATATTTATCATTATATTAATATAAATATATTAATAGGTTTCAAATGGTAGCCGGTTCAAATGGTAGTCTATTCTCGAGTCTAGTTCATGCTCCTCTCCCTTTCATGGGGCCAAACAGACAGACAAATAAATCAATCCACTGTAGAATGAAGGCATTTTCATTGAAAGTTATGGAACATAACCATACCCAAAGAGTGCGGAGAACAGGCTCTAGTCTTCCTTTAGGCACAGAAGGTAGGTGGATAACTTCAAGGTAGTCACTTTCACTCAGCCCTACCCTGGGAAATGGAAAACTATCTATCAATCTAAACTGAGAATCTCTCTCTCTCTCCCTGTCTCTCTCTCTCTGCTTGTGTGTGTGTGTGTGTGTGTGTGTATGTGAAGACATTATGTCCCAGTGTACAGAGGATCTTTTGAACCTGCTTTAAAAAAACCATTTAAAATAACAGTAAAGGTATTCTAACATTAACAACCACATAGGGCCACATGCCCTAACCATAAATATTGGTGATCATTATTTTTTTTTTTTAATTAGCCATGGAAAAGCTTAAAGGGTAACAGAAAAATTAATATCTGGGAAACACATCTGAGCATCTACGGGAACTAGCAACCTTCCCTGGAATTTTTTTTTTCAAAATTGTAACTTTGGGGGCAGTACTCTGACCCCCTTATAAGATTGCACAATGATATCTGGTCACCCTCACCTAACATTGTTCATTCAGATCAGTAGCTATTTGCTATGATAGTTAAACTGATCCTGTGTTCTGATACTTCTGCAAACCCACATTGAAAATCAAAGCTGATAGCCTATGCTACGGCCTGGCTTGTAACCATCCCATTCTTGCCACTATTGGAAATGGAATACTGGATGAGCTGAATACGTGGCCTGATCCAGCAGTGCTGCATCTAATTAGTAGCATTCTAGGACATGTGTGTGTCCCACTCCCTGCCATATGATTCTCCTTGAGCAAGAATATAATTCTCTTCCCACAGATACATAAATGGAGTCATCTGAAACTTTTTAGCATGGCTGTTATTTCAATCTCATGCTTTCTATTAATGTGAAGTACTGGCCATCGTGTCTTTCATGAATAGCACACAAACTAGTGATCTTGGGCACTGTAACATAAAGTACTTAACTCATGACCCAACTTTATTATTTTTTAAAAAAAAACAAAAACCTCACGGTTGAGAATTTCTTTAGCCAATAAGTCCATCTGGTATTCCTTTTTCATATAGGCAGCCAAATGGAAAGGAGCAGGAAATTAAGTGGGAGGACAGAAACTGCAGCCATTTGCCTGCCAAAAACAGCTCCATTTTTAATAAATGAGGTATTTTCACATGATGGCCCCATTAATATAGACAACCTAAATTTGCACACATTCACTCGAAAAAGAGACGGTTATGGTCCATATGAGGATCAGGTCTGAAAAGTCTCTCAGAAAGACTTGCATATTCTGCAGATTGCAGAATGAACCATTGAAAAAAAATGGACATATGCCTATCAGTTTCATAAATTGAATATTAATGCAGTTGCAACGGCACCAGTCTTTTCAATAAACAGCTGCTGCTAATGCTGTGAAATGGTAGGAGATGCTAGGTCATTACTGCAGGAGTTTCATAAGACTCTTTATGCCATGATTCTGCACCACTATCTTATCTGGAAACAAACCACATTTCAGTGTGAGCTCCATAATCCTGGAACTCTTCCATTTCAACTTCTCCCAGGCATTTCTTTTAACATGAGTGAACTCCAGAAGCAGAACACAGAATAGGGCTGATATCATTGCCATAAGAGGAGATGAGCAAGTTCTTCACCCAAATCAGATGTCATGTTTTTATCCACTTTATTACATATTCACAGTAACAACAACAACAAAAATCACCTCACTGGAAACATGCTGTAACAGGCCACACCTAGGGGAAACTGTTTTCCACCAACATAGTATCTAAGCTTCTTTAAGCCACATGTTCATATACACCCACACGTATATTATTATTAAGAGGACCTTTGTGCCTCTTAACTTGGGAAAAACATCTTTTCAACAAAATGCAATGCAGCCTTAGAAATGCCTTTATCTTTAATCCCTCCTTGGAATGTGGTTGTCTTCAGGGCAAAAATGCAAAGCAGTATCTTTTAAGGCATCTCTGCAAAGTAACATCTAATCTTCATCAGAGATTATTGATCTATGCTATTATTGAATGATTAGAAGTTTCATATTGCTTAACTGCCTACGTGTTGATCAGTGATTAGCATTAATTAGACACTGTTCTTTAAAGCTGATATTAGGCAAGGAAAGCATCAGACTGAGTTGCAAGTAAATTGCTTACAGCCATAATAGCAGCAACATTATGAAACATCATATATACATGGCACAATCCACATTCAAATAATGCATCTGTAATGCCCGTTAATTAATCTTAAACCACAAATCAGAAACCATATATATTTGATAATATTTATAACTCGCTTCTCTGCCCAATGTACAGCTAAGGGTATGAAATATATGAAAAACTAAATAAAACAAATAACACATAATAATAAACTAACAGTAGCCATGAACATTAGTAAAAATGTAGTAGGTCATTTCATGATTACTAATGCATTGCAATCTATGTAAATCTATATAAAGTATAATGAAGAAGAGCAAGTTGCTCTAGAAAGTTACTACATGTGTATTATTCTAAGGCAGCCCCAGTCTCAACTGCCTACAAATGTAATCCACTGGTGGGATTTCTGATGATGAGTGCCAATTAGGAGAAAGTTTCAACTGGGAGAAAGTCCAGATATTCTACTTCTCGGTCATATTTTATGTCTGTATAGATTAGATCCAGCACTTCCTTAATTTAAGACTGGAAACAACCTGGAAGCTCAGTTGATCTGAGACTATTTGTAACGTGATTTGGAAAGTGCACAGACAGCAGTGTTTCTAACTTGCTGAAGTTTACAAACATTTTCCAAAGCATCCTACATAGAACATTAGGTTTATAATCTAAAACTGAAGCAATTAAGTCCTGGGTCATTCCTAGAGAAAGTAATTAAGAGAAATTACTGGCAGTTAAAGATTATATCAGTCTATAGGTTCACCTCTCCAAAACTTTTGTAATCAACGAAGTCACTCAAATCTAGGTGCATCTTCTCCTCCCATTTCCATTTTGACCTTCTCTAATTTCTTAAATTAGGGACTGTCGTCTTTAACATCCTCCTTACACTGGGAATTTTCTTAGAGTAAATTACTTTGCTCTAGGTTTTGGGGGTGGGGGTGAAATCCAATGCCAGACCTATTAATAAAATCAAGTTAACTAATCACAGTAACAATGGAAAACAGGTTACAATCCACAACCCCTTTCTTCTTTCTTCTTGTGTTAAGGAAAAGGGATCTTTCCCAGAAGAAATTAATTGGACTCCTCACTAGCTGTTTCTGCTTCCTCCAGTTCAGATTCATTACACGTTGCGTTTTCTTCCCAAGAGAAATTTGCAAATCGAAAAGTTTCAAAATAAAGGAACGTGGCAACTCCTGAGCTCTCTGCCACACTTGCACCTTAGCCTCTCTCTTCTCCACATGCAGGCTTTACTTTTGGCAAGGAACAGCAGCCTCTGCAACTGCCTGTCCTTTTGTCTGGGATGCCTGTTGTTGGAGGAGTGGAGCTGCTAAAGTACGTGCACGGACAATCAAAACTTAAAAATCCACTGGAAAGCCTAAGCGTGCCTGCGGATGAGAGGAAAGTCAAGCTGCTCCGAGCTCAATGTGAGAACGGGATCTCGCAAAGACAGGGAGGAAATCGGCAGTCAGAGTTGTGGAAAAGCAGGCTTACCTTAGTGAAAGGACTTCTGTGATGAGAGCTTCTCCTGCTTGTCCTCCTACTGCCTCGAAAACCAGAGATGCACTGTAGGGAGTGCCCCAGCTGGTGGGGTTATAAGTTTTCCCAGCTGTTGTATTGGGATATTCAGTTGGGTGGTGTCCTTTGACTGTGTTTGAGAAGTTTCAATGAATCAGACTCTCTTTACAGACAGTATGAAAAAAATTTTTTAATCCACTCCACCCTGTTTTCTTGGATCTGAGCCAGAAGTTGTTGGGCGGGAACCGGCAATTGCAAAGTCTCTTTCTTCATGACTCAGTGCAGCAAAAGCATCAGTGAAAGAAGACTGTATAAAAACGGGAGACTTCCAGGCCGATGAGTAATAGAAGAGGGAACAAAGATTCAAGCTCTGCCTGCTTAAGAATAAAAAGAATTCTCGTTGCCAATGATAATAGATAAACAAACACTAACAGCTATAAATGTTGCAAAAATGCCAACAAGATCCAGTGCACAACTGCTGGGTACAGAGGGTGGTGATTGTCCCATGAGTCATGCTCCAACACCACCCTCCTTGGCCACAGCGTGGAGAATGTTGACCATTCATAAAAAAAAAACAGCACTAGGGAGGTGTAGAGGGGGAATGGAATGTGGTGAACTTTGGCTTATTGGAATGTCAAGTCCTCCAATTTCAGGGTGTGTCCATCAGGAAGTTCTGTGAGAATACTGTGACGCCAGCTCTTATCTTCAATTTCAGAAGGTATTTGCTCATACAAAGCATGAATTTGGTGGACTTAATGTCTGGCCATGGGCAAACCAATAATCATTCCCTAGTGGCTCCAGATCTGGAACCTTAGGCAAGATGTTTTAAGAATCCCTTTCCAGGAGCAAGCTTTTTTCTTTCTTTCATTGCTGCATCTTCATTTGCTATTTACATCCAGTCATAAAACTTGCCCAGAGGGAGAGCACGTACAAATGACAGATGATCTCCTTAGAGAAATCCCAGAGGACCAAGCTATACCACTCACCAAAAAAACTGAGCACCAAGGTATAGGCAATATTGGCATGACCCTGTTGTTATGCCAATACCTACCAATCTCAGACAATGGTTAAGGTGCTGAACTATGAAAAAAGAAGCCTAAATTCAAGACCACCTGCAGCCATAAAAAATCACGGGGTAACTTTGAGCCTCTTAATCCAATCTACTCCCCCTGGTTGTTATTTGTGGGAGGAAATGGAGGAGGGATACTACCTATGTTTCCTTGAGCTTCTAGAGCAGGGCTGTAAACTCGCGGCCCACAGGCCAGATGCATCACATGCTGGCCATGCCCACACCCGGTTTAGCAAAGCGAGGGAAGTCGCAATATGTCACGTGACAATGCCATGATGATGCAAGTTTGAAACCCCCATTCTAGAGGGAATGTAGAATGTAAATAAAAGAAACTACTGTAACTGACACAAAATATAATCATATACGCCAGTATCCACACTTTCCAAAGGCTTATAATTTGGAATTCTCAGAGATTGTTTATGTTTAATTTATATTTGTTTTTTTAATTGTTTATCTTCTTAAGAGTCCCATAGCAGAAAGTCACAAAAGGTATCATATAAACATCAAACAGATAGAATTCTAGATCTTCAAAACAACCAAGCTGCCTTATATTGATTCACCTTTGTTTTTACAAAGTTGAGTGAAACAAAATTATAATACATGAGTAGCAAACAGTACTTGTAAATGACTCAAAGTGAACTGGCACCTTTGGGAGGTTTTTCTGTATTGTTGCATGAAGATTAACCAAGGACATTTTGAAGTTTAGGACAATAAGCAGTAGGGTTCCCAAAACAGCTACGTCCCTATCCAACTCAACCACATAAAGCCACAATTGTTAATACATAAAGGGTTCTTTATACATTACAATTATTTTAGATGTCATGCCTCATTAATGCTGGTGACTATACTACGCATTGTTACTAGACCCTCATGTCCATCCTAAAATTTGAGACTAGGATGTGTATTTTGGATGGGTGGTAACAAACTCAAGCTCAACCCTGCCAAGACTGAGTGGCTGTGGTTTCCGGCACCCCGGTTCAGCCAGATTACTCCAACTCTGGCCATTGGGGGCGAAACACTGGCCCCCGTGGAGAGGGCGCGCAATTTGGGTGTCCTCCTGGATTCCCGGCTGTCCTTGGAGGACCATGTGACGGCCGTGGCCAGGGGGGCGTTTCATCAGGTACGCCTGATGCGCCAATTGCGCCCCTTACTGGACCGGGCTGCCCTTTGCACAGTCACTCAAGCTCTTGTGACGTCCCGTCTCGACTACTGTAATGCTCTCTACATGGGGCTTCCCTTGAGGTGCACTCGAAAGCTACAGCTAGTCCAAAACGCAGCCACGCGGGTAATTACGGGAGCCACCAGAAGCTCCCATATAACACCAATCCTGCGCGAGCTGCATTAGCTTCCTGTGGTCTTTCGGGTGCGCTTCAAGGTTCTGACGACCATCTTTAAAGCGCTCCATGGCTCGGGGCCTAGTTATATGCGAGACCGTCTCCTGCCCCATACATCCCTTAGACCGATCCGCTCCCACAGAGAGGGCCTTCTCAGGGTGCCGTCGGCCGGACAATGCCGACTGGCGACACCCAGGGGAAGAGCCTTCTCTGTGGCGGGCCCTGCCCTTTGGAACGACCTACCCCCTGAACTCCGGACCATCACCGACCTCCGCCTCTTCCGCAAATGTTTAAAGACATATTTTTTCCATCAAGCCGGCCTAGCCTAACCTCCCATGGGGACTTTTAGAAAAGTTTTAAATTGGGTTTTTAATAATTGGTTTTTAGCACAGGATTGGGGATTATTTAATATATATTTTAAATTATTTGTCTATCTTCTATTGTGTATGTTTTTTAAATTTCCTGTGCGCCGCCCTGGGTCCTCTGTGGAGAAGGGCGGGATATAAATGTAATAAAATGAAAATGAAATGAAATGAAATTTCAAGGCCCAGTAATAACTCTTATCATGGTAATTCCCAATTATTCAGCTCAGTCTGCACAACTTTCCAATAATAATTTGATTTGATTTTGATTTTATTAAATTTATACCCTGCCGTTCTCCAAACGGACCCAGGGCGGCGCACAGGCATATTAAAATACATACAAAACCATATAACAAATTTAAAAAACTTATTAATGAAAATCCTGCGCTAAAACCAAATTAAAATCCCCAAAATTTAAAACTATCTACAAGTCATTATGGAGGTTATGCTAGGCCGGCTAGATGGAATAATATAATAATAATAATAATAATAATAATAATAATAATAATAATAATAATAATAATAATAATAATAATAATAATAATAATAATAATAATAATAATAATAATAATAATAATAATAATAATAATATCTTCCAATTAGGATGCCTAACCAGTTCTGGTCCCTTGCATCCTTGAGGTAATATTAAGCTTTGAATGGGAAGGTAAGAAATCAGCAAAGAGGAGCCAATGTTCATTACTGAGTTTCACTTTTCCATCAGATGGCTGTTACAATACAGTCCATAACCAATCAATTATGGATTGGTTATGACTGTAACACACAGCAGATTATGAAAAGCAGGTAATTATGATATAACCTTAGAAAGAGAAGGTAAAATACAACTGCTGTTAAGAAGATTGGAAGCCACTTCCTTACGGTATTACTTTTTTCTTTTCTATTTCTTTTCCTTTGTTTCTTTTCACTTTCTTATTACTTTTCCCTATCTTCTTCTCAGTTCAAAATTTGTATTGTGTTTATTCTGTTGAAAATTTCTACAATAATTATTTAAAAAAAGAAAGAAAACGAGTTAAGCCATGAAGACTTTTCTATCTTTTTCTTAATATCTGATTCAACACTAGGTCTTAACACTAGAAATTCCTCTACACAGCTGTCAATTGTTTTTACTCATTTATTTATTTGTTTATTTTTGTTGCTAGTTGTGAAGTTTTGTCCAACCCATTGCGACTCCATGGACAACATTCCTGTCCTCTACCATCCTCTGGAGTCCATTTAAGATCACACCAACTGCTTTGGTGATTCTATCCAGCCACCTCATTTCATTCTCTGTTGTCCCCTTTTTCTTTTGCCCTCAATCTTTCCCAGCATTAGGCTCTTCCCCATGAGTCCTTCCTTCTCATTAGGTGGCATAATATTTGAGTTTCATCTTCAGGATCTGGCCTTCTAGAGCAGTCAGGGCTGATCTCCTCTAAGACTGATCAGTTTGATCACCTTGCAGTCCAAGGGACTTGCAGGAGTCTTCTCCCGCACCATAGTTCAGAGTTCTTTGGCACTCAGCCTTTCTTATGGTCCAACTTTCACAGCCATACATTGCAACTGGGAAAACCATAGCTTTGACTGTACCCACTTTTGTTGGCAGGGTGATGTCTCTGCTTTTTAGTATGCTGTCTAGATTTGCCATAGTTTTCCTCCCCAGGAGCAAGTGTCTTTTAATTTCTTGGCTGTTATTTTTTTTTTATCCCACCTTTATTACTTATATAAATAATTCAAGGTGGAGAACATACCTACTACACCTTCCTTTTCCTATTTTCCCTATAACAACAACCACTCTCAAACCATTCACTAAGGCTGCTTTACTATTACTATTAGTCTTCTCGTCGTTCCTGCCACCCATCTCCTCCCACTTATGACTGCAGGACTGTAACTTTGTTGCTTGTATCCTTATGATTTATATTGATATTGGTTGTTTCCCGATTGCTTATTTGTACCCTATGACTATTATTAAGTGTTTTACCTTATGATTCTTGATGAACGTATCTTGTCTTTCAATGTACATCAGTGGTGGGTTCCGGGAGGTACGGCCCGGTACAGGCATACCGGTGGTAGCTGGGATCAGTGGCCACCATACTGGAATGGTGGCTCATTTGGCTCACCTGCCCGCCCACGTTCCTCATCCCTTTTTGATGCAAACAAGCCAATTGTGCACGTGTGCGACAGGATCCGGAACCCACCACTGATGTACACTGAGAGCATCTGCACCAAAGACAAGTTCCTTGTGTGTCCAATCACACTTGGCCAATAAAGAATTCTATTCTGGGTCCGGTTCCGGCTCCTGCGGCGACGGGCGAGCCTAGCGCTCGCTCGCCGCTTTGTTTCTTCTTCTGCCCCCCAACGGGGGCGAGACTCCTCTTGTTTGAGGGTCTCCCGTAGGGCCGGCTCGTCGGGGGGCGTGCCCCCCACGGCGGTGGAGGAAGCGGCTCCCGGCGCGGCTCAGGTGAGGGAGAACATGCTAGCGGGGGGTTTTCCCTTCGCCCAGGGAAGACGGCGCCATTTACAATTATGAGGAGGGCTGATCGGCTCAGTCAGAAGGACTCCCGAGGCTTCAGCTGCGAGGAGAGAGTGAGTCTTTAAAAAACTTTTTTTTCCTGCTGCCAGCCAGACTGAACGGACTGGGAGGGGGGTGTTTATTTTTAAAAAAAAACCCCTCGGATTTAAGCGGCACGTTAAAATGGCTTCTCTGCAAAGGGAAAGCGGAAACTTTCACCCCGGACGGTCTCTAACAAGGGAAAGTGGAATGTGACTTTTTGCAACATTGTTTCTAGGTCTGGCTGAGTTTAAAAAAATTCTTTTTTTGCTACTCTCTCCCTCTGGCTGAGATGGGCGGTGGAAGTGGCTTCTCTTTGTCCCTGCCTGATTATTTCAACTAAGGAAAATTTCCAGCGTCTCTTTGAAAGCAGGACTCTCTCTGGATTTTTGGAAAAAAAAATTTTCTTGATGGATTTGTGATTTCTTCTTTGGAATACCTTCGTTATTACTATTTGCTGACTTGGGAAATTGTGTCTCTTTTGGTTTCTGAATTGTTTGCAACTTCACAGCCCTGAACTGAACTGAGCTCCTGATCTGCCCCACCAGCCCCACCCAGAAAACGCCATCTTGGTGGCAGTGATTCTAACTTTTAACCATGGCACAAGAAGCAGCACTTGTAAATTTGGAACAAAGGATGGCTTCTCTTGAAACCTCTATGCAGACTTTGATATCAGAAATAAAGGCCCAGAGGGCTGAAAATAGTACTTTCAAAAAGGAACTATTGGATACCCGGAAGCAAGTGTTGGAGAATACACAGAAGAATGAAGAATTGGAAGGAGGGTTGGAGGGGGCTAAGGGAGAGATTAAAAATGTTTCTAATGAGGTGGGGGAAATAAATGGGCGTGTGTCTAGGATAGATATGGAAAGAATGACATATTTTTTGAGATTTCAGAATGTTCTTGAGGATTCTGGTGAATGCCTGCCTGATCTTATGAGTACAATTTTAGCAGACTATTTACAAAAACCTAAGGACGAGATCAGGGGGGACATTGACCTAGCCTATAGAATTAACTCTGCATATGCCAGGATGAATGAAGTGCCTAGAGAGATACATGTGAAATTTGTTAGAAGGTCAACCAGAGAGGAAATCCTGAAAGCGCAGAGAGAGAAACCTTTAACTTATCATCGAGAAACGGTCACTATCTTGAAGCAGATCCCTAGAAAAATTAGAGATTCAAGAAGGAAATTTTCCTTCTTGTCTAAAACCTTGTTTGATCACGGGATTTGGTTCAAGTGGGTGACACCTGAAGGGATGCTGGTGTTCTGGGAAGGAGGAAGAGTGAGGATTAAAACAGTTGCTGAGGCGGAAGCCTTTCTTAAAAAACATTCCTCTGCCCTGGGGGAAGATCCAGGGGGGACGGAGGGGGCCACGGCTCCGCCTGCGGGGGGCCAGGGAGGAGAGAAAGAAGATACAATAGCCAAAAGACTTAGATCAAAAAAATAACTTTGCCTTGATTTTTTCCTGAACAATTTTGCATAATATTTCTATCCGGACTTTTTGTAAATGTCTGACAGCATGGAAGGGAGAATTTAGGTAAATGTACTTGCTTTCAACTTGTAGTGGTATGGAAAATGTTTTCTATGTTAACTTTTTTAATGTGTATTTTGAGGTCTCGGAAGGTCCGATGACTCTGACGTGAATGCTCTCAAAATTTCTTTGTAACCATTACCTTATCCTGTTAAAAAATGTAAAACCAATAAAACTTTTTCAATATAAAAGAATTCTATTCTATTCTGTGAGGTGAGTTTGGCTGTGAGAAAATGACTGGCCCAAAGTCACCCAGTCAGTTTTCACGCCTAAGGCAGGACTAAAACGCACAGACCCCTGATTTCTAGCCTGGTATCTTAATCACTAAACCAAACAGTTTCTTAGTTCCTAATTGTTCCTAGAATTATTTTAAACCTTGGGCAGATAAATGTATGCAAACCTTTCATTAACTTCATTTAATTTGATTAGCTTCTCCCAGACACACGTTGAAGGAGTTCAACTTTTCAACTCTCTTCCCCAAGTTACCAAGTAGGTGTGCTCACACTATATGAAACCTGCCCTCATTATTTAACTCTAAAAGGCAATAAGTGGCAGCATGGTTGCATGAATACAAGCTATTTGACAGGAAAATCAATATAGTTGCAGAAAATACAAGCTGTGCCCTTTACTTCCAGGGTAACTGGCCACTCAAGTTACAGCTTGCCATACACTAATATATATTTGCCTGAATGCTGTATGACTGGTTATATCTTCATTGCATCACAGTTACATAAATTAAGGGGAGAGCTGAGTACATATGCATGGTAAAATGATATGTTCTACCTTGTTTTCATCACATATAATCAGATCCTTCTTTTCTTCTTTTGCTGAGCAGAACAGCAGAGAGGAAAAGGACTATTTATTGTTCAATTGCCACAACTTTCAGCTTCCCCCAGCAACTGTTCTGAAGTAAACATGGGTCTGGAAAAGGATGGAAGAGGGATGGGAAAATAAGGGTCTTGAAGAAAGACCAAAACTCTGCTTCCTTCTGCTCTTTGGGTGAAAATTGTGTCCTCCTGACTGTGCTTTTAAAACTGGGGAAATGGCAAGTAAACAGAGAAGATGTTCAATAACTATTTGGTGAGGCTTTGGAACTGCTCAAATAGTCAACTTGTTTACAGAAGTTCAGAAATACTGAAACACAAAGCCTTTTAGGAAAGGATAACTGGAAGTTGAATTACTATTTTATTATTGTATATAAAGCATGCACAAGGTCTGAAGACATCCATGTGATATCTATGGCATTCTACAGAAACATGTGATGTCCTTCAGAACATTGTGATGAATTGAATTTGTCATGCACAAACCAGCAGGTCTACATATAAGAGGCTTCATTGATACTCTGGGGGGATGGAGACAGAGTGTCCCAGTTTTGTAGTGTGGAATGTGTTACACACACACACACACACACACACACACACAAACCCCAAAAGACTCATTCTTTCCAAGCTAAAAGGAGGTTTACTATCATTCCTATATCAACTTTATGTACTGTACTGCAGGGGTCTCCAACCTTTGCAACTTTAAGTCTGAAGGACTTCAGCTCCCAGACTTCTCCAGCCAGCAAAGCTGGCTGGAGAAGTCTGGGAGCTGAAGTCCTTCAGACTTAAAAGTTGCAAAGGTTGGAGACCCCTGCTGTACTGTATACTGTGAAGAATTTCAGATTTGAAGGCAAGGAAGTATTTTGTAATATGCAAAAGTGTGAACATAACAACACTTTTAAAGCCCTTGTATTATTTCCCAGGTTAATACAACTGTTCTCTATAGCTGCCCTAACTCTTGAGAAAAGATGTATTTGCTTTAAGGAGTTGCAAAAATGCTACACAGTATGTCTGCATCTGTACTCACTTCTTTGCCTTCAAAAATAAAACATTGCCAGGCCCTATCATGTTTCCAAAATATAAGCCCTAGCCTGATTTTAAGTGTGTGTCTAATATAAGCCCTACCCCCAAAATAAGGGGTGGGCATGGACAGCACAGTAGACAGTGAGCATGCACAGGCTACTGGTATCCGGCATGAGCCGCAGCCCATGCAGTGCAGGTGAGTCGAATACATTCCAAGCAGAGGGCAGAGGTAGAGGTAGGGTGGAAGACAGGCGATCCTGATGCACCACAGAGGATGTGGGAAAATCAAGTCGATGGGCTTCAGCGGGCAGCCAGCCATCGGAGGCTTGTCTTCACGTCTTTCAGCTTGCCTGTGGCCCATGCGCTGTGTCAGCATCACTTGCCTTCTGCCCCATGCCTCTGTATCTATCTGCTGCCATGCGAAGACAGATCTGCTGCCTGCTCCCGCTGCTGGCCTCCCGTTCTGGCCCACCGACACACTGCTTTCCCACAGCAGGCACAGTACATCAGGATCACCTGCCTCCCCCCCCCCCATGCCCCTGCCTTCATCTGCTGCTTGGATAGAGAGTTAACTCACCTGTTGTGCAGCCCCAGAGTGTGCAGATTTTCTTTAACATGTTGTGCAGCCCCCATAGTGCGCTAGTGCATGTTGTGCAGCCCCAGAGTGCGCTGATCAAGGGACTGGTTGCCGCTGGATACCATCAATCCTTGTGCGCTTGCCATTTCTTGTACGCACGCTGGGGGGGGGGGTGAGGCTGATCAGGCTGAAATTGTGTTTCCCCAAAACTAAGTCCTAGGTCTTATTTTTGGGAAAACACAGTAGTAACTGATTTCTGTCTGAGGACTTCCATGAGGGAATCACTAGTTCGCCTGCACAGAGATATTTGGCAAACTGTCCACATTTTATAGGATTCTGAGAGTTTTCTTTTCTCATAACATGTTCCTCTCCCAAGTCTACAACTAGCTCTTAAGCAGCTTCTGCAACTCCATGTGGATCAACCCCTCGAACCACCAAGCAATATTTCTCAGACACAGACAGAAAAAGCATGGCCTAGAGAATCTCCCTGCTATATCATGTGAATATGATCGAATTATGCCATTCTGATCCTTAGATTTGGAAATTTACCCTTGATCACATAGCAATTTTTATTTTAATTCAATCCGCCTATGTGACCAGCCAGGATTTTGAACATAGTTACACAAACATTTCAAAAGTTTAATTTAATTTAATTAGTATGGCCACCCACTCCAGAAGACTCTGGGCAGCTTACAAAATTAAAAAATAACAGCAAAACAATCAAAATAGTTAAAATGCACATAACAAGTAGCCTGGACTAAGACAAATTGAACAACAAACTGGACAGGATCCTACCAATATATAACAACCACATGCCTTCTCTATTATAACCCCTGGTTAACTCAGGACATGGAGAGAACCAAAGTCTTAAGAACCTTCCATAGCTCCAGAAGAGTGGGCACCAACCATGCTTTTCCAGAGGGCAGGGATTGCAATAGAGAAGGCATGTTTTTTCAGTCCCGCATTAGGTAAGGGTTCCCCTCGCACATATGTGCTTGCTGTTCCTGACTCTAGGGGGCGGTGCTCATCTCCATTTCAAAGCCAAAGAGCCAGCGCTGTCCGAAAATGTCTCCATGGTCATGTGGCCAGCATGACTAAATGCCGAAGGTGCATGGAACACTGTTACTTTCCCACCAAAGGTGGTCCCTATTTTTCTACTTACATTTTTACATGCTTTTGAACTGCTAGGTTGGCAGAAACTGGGATAAGTAACAGAAGCTCACTCCGTTACGTGGTGCTACGGATTCAAACCTTTCTGGTCGACAAGCGCAGCGTCTTAGCCACTGAGCCACCACATTCCTTCAGTCCCACATTAGGGCAACATTTAATTGAATGGATCTGGGGTGCACCCACTCTGCCTGGTTGAGAGAAATAATTGGACATAGGTGCGCACCTTGAATTGCCAATTAAAATATGAATTGTTTTACATTTGAAATGCCCCAGTTTGAGTGTGAAATAGTTAATTTACACTCAGGATAGGGCATTTCAAATGAAAAACCCTTGTTTCATGCTCAAAATGCTCAAAACATTTTCAAGTTATTAAAACAAGCAATTTTTAATGCAAAACAACTGATTCATACCGTTTTAACAAAACAGAACAGAAAAGCAGAGTGGGAAGGAACATTGGAGATCTTCTAGTCCAACCCCCTGCTCAGGCAGGAAGCCCTAAAACATTTCAGACAAATGGTTGTCCTCTTCTTAAAAATGTCCAGTATTGGAGCATTCACAACTTTTGGAGGCCAGCTGTTCCACTGATTAATCTGTCAGGAAATTTCTCCTTAGTTCTAAGTTGCTTCTCTCCTTGATTGGTTTCCATCCATTGCTTCTTGTTCTGCCCTCAGGTGCTTTGGAGAATAGTTTGACTTCCTCTTCTTTGTGGCAACCCCTGAGATATTGGAACACTGCTATCATGTCTCCCCTGGTCCTTCCTTTCATTAAACTAGACATACCCAGTTCCTGCAACCGTTCTTCATATGTTTTAGCCTCCAGTCTCCTAATCATCTTTGTTGCTCTTCTCTGCACTCTTTCTAGAGTCTCCAGATCTTTTTTACATTGTGGCGACCAAAGTGTGGCCTTAACCAAGGTATTATAAAGTGTTATTAATACTTCATATTATCTTCATTCTATCCCTTTGTTAATGCAACCAAATGTAAATATTCAAAAAGGGCAGGCATTACTATTTGTGGCCCTTGGAAAAGGTAAAAGAAATTGGAATCAGTAAAGCATACTATATACAAATAGCAAATAAAATGAACTAAGGCAACTTTAAGCATGCAAAAAATAAATAAATAGAAACATGCTTGGGAGCCAGGGTTGTTAGTTACATGCATATGTATAACATTTAATGTAAATTTAATTTAATAGTTGTTACATTAATAAATTAAATTAAATGTTAAATTTAATTAAATTGCAAATTAAATTACTTGTCATATTTCTAGGTCACCCAACCATCAGATTACTCTGGCTGATCAAACTTATAGTTAGTCATATATGTAGATCATTTGAAATTTAGTGGGCTATCAGACATCTCCATCTACTCTATGACAAATTTGATTCAATTCAGAGGTAATGCCTCTGGGTTTTCTATGCACCTATGCAATACCTAATTACAGGTAGTCCTCAATTTACAATACAATTGAGCACAAATTTTCCATTGCTAAGCAAGATAGTTTGTAAGTGGGTTTTGCCCCATTTTATAACCTTTCTTGCCACAATTATTAAGTGAATCACTGCAGTGGTTAAATTAGTAACACAGTTATTAAGTGAATCTGACTTCCCCATTGACTTTGTTTCTCAGAAGTTCACAAAAGATGAACATGACCCTGGGACACTGCAACCATCATAAATATGAGTCTGTTGCCAAGCATCTGAATTTTGATCACATGACGATGGGGATGCTGCAATGGTCATAAGCGTGAAAAGTGGCCATAAGTCATTTTTTCAGTGCTGTTGTAACTTCTAACAGTCAATAAAAGAACTGTTGTAAGCCAAAGACCAGAGGTGGGTTGCTGCTGGTTTGGCCCAATCGGCCGAACCAGTAGTAGAAGGCTCCGCTCGCCCACCACGACACTTCTGCGCATACGCAGAAGCGTGCCGCACAAGAGCGCCCGAACCAATAGTAAAGAAATTAGCAACCCACCTCTGCCAAGGACTACCTGTATACTTCAGGAATACTCCCAATGTGTATCTCTACACATTCCTTCTGCTTCAATACAGCCTGTTAGGCTTAGCACATGGTCTACTCTACACAGTTCCACTCTTGTTGGAAGGCAACTTGTTCCACAGGTGGATGTTCCTCGATTATGGGATCTATCCTTTTTATAATTAATCTTTTTATTGCAGAGATTATTGCTTTAATGAAAATATGATAGTGCTGAATACTTGATGGAATCCACTGTATAGTTTTATCGCGTTTGACATCCCTGCTATAGACAACGTTAAGGCCCAACTTAATATTTATCATTTTATCACATCCCTCCCCAGCCCTGTAGTCTAAGGAGTACCATATTCAATAACCTTCTAGGTACATTTCTGAAAGAAAAAACACCTCCCTCTGGGCCTAGCCACGTCTCTGTGATACAAGGCAGTTCATCCTTCTCCACAAGAATCAAGTCAGAAATAAGGCAACTTTTATTATACGCTGGCCTGATATTTAAAAGCATCAGCCTAAAACCAGGAGCCCCACAGATTGGCTGAGGAGGTAAATGAGGCAGAATGGGGGCATAATGAGGGACTGGTGCTAAATACCTAGAGCACATTCCAAGTGATTGGCTTCTCCCTTGCATCCCGTATCTCCAGTTACTCCACTGAAATACACTGTCGTACTGTCCTCTGTGGCAGCTCCTGCCCTCTGGAATGACCTACCCCCTGACCTACGGACAACCACGGACCTGCGCCAGTTCCGTTGTGCCTTAAAGACCTATCAGTTTCATGCGGCTGGCCTGGCGTAGTTTTTTAAATTGCTTTAGTTTTTAAATTGGTTTTAGTAAGGGTTTTTTAACTGGATTTAGATCAGGCCAATCCATTTAATATATTTTTAATTGTATTTTAATTGGACTTTATGCTCTATCTTATTGTTCTTATTATTGCCTGTACACTGCCCTGAGTCCCGCAAGGGAGAAGGGCGATCTAAAAATTTAATAAATCTAAATCTAAATCTACCTTGACTTCCCTGCCAGCCGTTCCATCTTCAACACTCTTTTATTGATCTAAAAGGGAACCCTTGTCCAACTGGAAAACAGTCAGGGGTAAGGTAAACCCAACAGACACTATAGCATTTATTCTCAGTGTCCTCAAGCCCGCCCCAACCCCTTCCTCACTGCAACAGAGGTCACATCCAGCACACACACCCATCCCCCAACACACTCACTATACATCTACTCAGTTCATAACAGCCCCTGCCCAGTCGTTCTCACCCACCATGCAGGGAGCCATCCTCCTCCTCTCCAACTCTCAACCGGAGAGAGGAAACAATACACTCATTTGACTCTCACCCAACCCTCAACTCCCACAATAGATTGAGAATTAATGCACTTTTTCCCCTCATCTTCATTTATAGTCAGTTTTCTTTTCTTGCTTTTTTGCACTGTATTGTCATTCTATTTTATGACCATATGGGCAGGAAATGATTTTCTGAGATTCAGCATAGAAATATGCAAGCATTTTTAACAGGGGAAAATGTGAAACAGATATTTTAGTGGAGGGAAATTTGGAACTTGGAAAAGGAAAGGCCTATTACAAAAGCAGATGCTTGCCTAATAAGCTATGATTACTTTCAACAGTATGATTACTGTAGTATTATGACTTTGCAAGCCTGTTTGAAAGCTAACTTACCTCAGTCCTCCCATCATTGTTAATTCATACCAAGCACACTGCATATGTGAAGTACAGTATGTGCTTCATTTTTCAGATGTAGTCATATCTCAGGATTACAGGATTGAGTGCATATAGTTGTATGTTTTATGTTTTATATTCCCTGTGCACCGCCCTGAGTCCCTTCGGGGAGAGGGAGCGGTATACAAATAAACATTCCATTCCATTCCAACATTTTTCAGCTTTAGCATATATAGAGTGTGTGGCAGAAGTGGAGCAAGCAATGTGGTTAAAAAAAGGAGGGAAACTGCAATTATAAAACTGATCCCACCTACTTTCTCATGGCTGTCTATACTTAGGCTAGGTCTTCTATATTTTCTTAACTTCTAAATTGTAAACACCATAGAAGTAGCATAAGATGAAGATATCAGGCATTATATGGGGATTGCGCCTGCGCGAAGAAGAAGATGGTGGCTTAGTTTGGAGCTCTGCGTGGTCATGGAGCTCGTTGGCCTCGCTTTTCGTGCCCCAGCCCCCGTTTTACCTTTTTGAGGGCTGGGATCAGTGAGAGATCCGCCCTGGCTTCCCAGGGTGAGGTTTTAAGCTGTTTGGGGCTGTTGTGGGAGCGGAGACGACGCCGGCGGCGGTGAGAGAGCCGGAGCGGGGGGGGCATCCTCGGCGTCCTCGGCGTTTTCGCGAGGGCGGTGGACGCCCGCCACGTCGGAGAACGCCCGGAGGGCTGGAGATGGCCGGACAAATGGCTAGGAATGGCTGGAGATGGCTGTGGGAGCTGGGATGGCGGTGGGAGCGCCGGGAGGCCAGCAGCAGCAGCCAGCGGCGAGCCGGGGCGACGGACGGTGGAACGGCGGTGGGAGCGCCGAGAGGCCGGCGTCAGCGGCGGCGTGGAGGCGGTGGTGAGAGCACCGGAATGGTGGGTGAGGTCCTCGGCGTCCTGGGGGCCATAGGGGCAGCGATGGACACCGGCCGGGCCGCAGGAGGCGAGGCTGGCCTGACGGTGGGAGCGTCGCTAGGCCAGCGATGGAGGCGGCGGCGTGAAGGTGGTGGTGAGAGCACCAAGATGGCGGTCGATGCTCACGATGCCCTCGGCGTCCTAGGGGCAGTGATGGACTCTAGCCAGGCCGCAGGAGCTGGCCTGACGGTTGGGGAATGTCGGTGAACACGCCGTTTAAATTGACTGTAAATCTAGTCAAAGAACCCAGCCTTAAGATCTTCCATGTCCTCTGAGACCTTTAAGACCTTTCGCCCTATGGGCCCTTCTAAGACCTTTGAAGACCTTCCTGAAGTCTCTTAAGACCTTTGAGACCTTTAAGACCTTTCGCCCTATGGGCTTTGTTAAGACCTCTGAAGACCTCCTTCCTTGTCAAGACCTTGGAACGCAACAGCAGAACAGAACTGAACTAAAATGTAAATTTGTCCTCACTGATGCACTTTAAGCAATATGAATTATTTTTACCATCTATTTATTCATTTTTACCATCTATTTATGAATTTATATTTATGTATTTGGCCAACGATGTCTTTTTAAACAAAATCAATTTTCATTCATGACCCATGTATGTATTCCACTCTTACATTTTATACTCATTTATAATTATTTATTGAACTATTTAATTATTTATGCTTATTTTAATGTACTCCAAACTAGACCTATTACGGCTGCGAGAGTCCCCGCTCTCGCAGGTCTGGCCCTCTACTCTATCGAGGGCCCGCCTCGATGAAGGATTCATTAATCTGAAGAGGCGGGCGAAGCGCAGCCTAAGGGGGTTTTTAGTGGGTAAATTATTGTCAATTTTAGGGGGTACCAGGGAGGAGGAAGGGTACAATCAATTAGACAGAGAGGGCCAGGCTTGCAGTCGACGGAGGGAAGCGGAGGCCGATAGGGGGGGGGACACACAAGTCGTTCCATTTGAGGGCATTCCGATCCAGAGGGTCGTGGGGAGAGGCAGGGCCGAGGGGAGACAAGTTGCATCCTCCCGGTTGGTGGCACGCAGCCGTTGGCTAAAAACGGTCGGGTGCCACAACCCCCGCAAGCTAGGTGGTCAGGGAGTACAGAGCCAGGGCCTGCGGCTGATGTTTTGTAATGCCAGGTCCGTTGTCAACAAAGCCCCCCTCATCAGTGACCTCCTGTCAGAGGGGGAGCCGGACCTGGCTGGAATTGCGGAGACCTGGTTGGGCCACGAGGGAGGACTCCCCCTCGTTGAAATGTGCCCACCAGGTTACCACGCTTTTCATCAGCCCCGGGCCCTAGGTAGGGGTGGTGGGGTAGCGGTCATTGTAAAGGAAGGTCTTGAGCCGAGACAGACCATTGTGCCACAGACCACCGGTTGTGAGTCCCTCTGTGTGAAGTGGGGCCTAGGGAGGCAGTTGGGCTTGCTGGTTGTATACCTGGCTCCCCGCTATGTAGCAGCAGCCCTGCCCGAGCTCCTGGAGGTGATCGCTACGGTGGCAGTTGAGACCCCCAGACTTTTAGTCATGGGGGACTTTAATCTGCCATCGGTGGGCGAATCATCCGTGGTAGCTCGGGAGTTCATGGCTTCCATGACGGCCATGGACCTGACCCAACTAATTCAGGGCCCCACTCACGAGGGTGGACATACACCGGATCTCATCTTTGTCTCAGGCCAATGGAAGAGTGATCTGGGTATAGGGGATATAGTCATCACACCCTTGTCGTGGTCAGACCACTCACTTCTCCAGCTCGACTTTCCGACCGCTGCTCCCCTCCGCGGGGAGGCGGAACCTAAGTCACCAATCTGGTTCCGCCCCAGGCGCCTGATGGACCCGGATGGGTTCCAAACGGCGCTTGGGCCAGTTCCTGTACCCCTGACCCGCGCCCCGATGGAGGACCTCGTGGCCGCATGGAATATTGCGACCACGGGAGCCCTGGATCGGGTCGCGCCCCTGCGGCCTCTCTTGCGGCGCCGAAACACCCTGGCTCCTTGGTTTACCGAGGAGCTGCGGGTGATGAAACGCCGCAAGAGATGCCTAGAGGGAAGATGGAGGTCTACCCGTTCTGAATCTGACCGGACACAGGTAAGAGCCCATTTACGGACTTACATTGTGGCGCTGAGAGTGGCCAAACGCCATCATTGTGCTACTCTCATAGCATCCGCAGACAACCGCCCTGCCGCCCTGTTTAGGGTGACCCGCTCCCTCCTTCAACAGAGGGTGCGGGAAGCCCCGTTACAGGGTAGAGCAGAGGAATTTGTGATTTTTCTGGAGGAGAAAATCGCTCAGATACAGAACGAGTTAGCCCCCGTTCATGGCCCAGTGGGATGCCACGAGACAGATCTTGTTTGGGAGGAGTTTGACTCCGTCGCTTCCGAGGATATGGACAGGTTACGTGGGCGACTGCGAGCCACCACATGTTTATTGGACCCGTGTCCCTCCTGGCTTGTACTGGCATCCTGGGAGGTGACACAAGGCTGGCTCCAAGAGGTTGTCAACGCATCCTTAAGTGAGGGTTCCTTGCCTGCTTCCCTAAAAGAAGCGATGGTGAGGCCCCTCCTTAAGAAGCCCTCTTTGGATCCAGCTCTATTAAATAATTATTGTCCAGTCTCCAACCTTCCCTTTTTGGCGAAGGTTGTTGAGAGTGTGGTGGCACAACAGTTTCCCCGTCACCTGGAGGAAGTTGATTATCTAGACCCGCGCCAGTCCGGCTTTCGGCCCGGGCATAGCACCGAGACGGCATTGGTCGCATTGGTGGATGATCTCTGGAGGGCCAGAGATGGGGGGTGTTCCTCCATCCTGGTCCTATTAGATCTCTCGGCGGCTTTCGATACCATCGACCATGGTATCCTATTGCATCAGCTGGGGGGGTTGGGGGTGGGAGGCACCGTTTTGCGGTGGTTCTCCTCCTACCTCTCTGGCCGATCGCAATTTGTGTTGGCAGGAGAGCAGAGGTCGACCCCGAGACCTCTCACATGCGGGGTGCCTCAGGAGTCGGTCCTCTCGCCTCTCCTGTTTAATGCATACATGAAGCCGCTGGGTGAGATCATCCGTGGTTTTGGGGTAGAGTACAACCTTTATGCTGATGACACCCAGCTGTATATATCTACCCCAAACCACCCCAATGATGCCGTAGCGGTGATGTGCCAGTGCCTGGAAGCCGTGCGGATCTGGATGGGAAGTAACGGACTCAGGCTCAACCCGACCAAGACCGAGTGGCTGTGGTTTCCGGCTGCCCGTTTCAACCAGCTCACTCCAACGCTGGCCATAGGGGGCGAACATCTTGCCCCTGTGGATAGGGCGCGCAATTTGGGTGTCCTCCTGGATACCCGGCTGTCCATGGAAGATCAAGTGACAGCCGTGGCCAGGAGGGCGTTTTACCAGGTTCGCCTGGTTCGCCAATTGCGCCCCCTATTGGATCGGGACGCCCTTCGCACAGTCACTCACGCGCTCGTGACATCCCGACTGGACTATTGTAACTCTCTCTACATGGGGCTTCCCTTGAGGTGCACCCGGAGACTTCAGCTAGTCCAGAACGCAGCCGCGCGAGCAATTATGGGTACCACAAGGTATACCCATGTAACACCGCTCTTGCGCGAGCTGCACTGGCTGCCTGTTGTCTTCCGGGTGCGCTTCAAGGTATTAATTATCATCTTTAAAGTGCTCCATGGCTCGGGACCTAGCTACCTGCGGGATCGGATCCTGCCTCATACATCCTCACGGCCGATTCGCTCCCACAGAGAGGGACTTCTCCGGGTGCCGTCCACTAGACTTTGTCAGCGGGCGACACCCAGGGGAAGGGCTCTCTCTGTGGCGGGCCCAGCCCTCTGGAACGACCTCCCCCCCGACATTAGGACCACCACGGACCTCCGCTCCTTCCGTCTTAAACTAAAAACACACTTCTTCTGCCTTGCCGGCCTGGGATAGTTATTCCTCTGTTTTGGGTTTATTGGGGATTTTTAGTTTAGTTAGTTTTAATGGGTATTTTAGCACAGGTGTTGTTTAATTTATTTTTAATATGAAATGTTGTATATAGTTATTGTTTTTATTCTCCCTGTGCACCGCCCCGAGTCCCTGTGGGGATAGGGTGCAGTTTATAAGTATTAAAATTGAATTGAATTGAATTGAATTATAGAAATAGGGTAGCAATTCCAGCTGGAGGCTTTACTGTCTCAGTTGGTGTAGCTAATCAACTAAAGTTTCTTTCATGAATTAAAATGTGTTCCCCCATTAATGTATAAATATGACTCTAGGGTAGCTTTTTGAAGGATGCATGTCTTTCACAAGTCTTTGAAGGATCTTTGGCTCCTCTCACCTGTACTAGCAGAAAGCTGGAGCTAGAAAATTACTTTTTCAAACCAAAGGCAGAATTTCTCACAGCTTGTTTTTTTGATATGAAGCAACTATGTCACACATCCTACTCACATGGCACAGTGTTGAAAGTAATAGACAGAGACATTCCCACGGCCTCCAAATTTAACAGAAATTACTTTGAATGTTTTAAACTGGAGTTAGAAACATATAACAAAGAGGGAAACAGCAACATGGCTCAGAGAAAATACTGTTCAGACAATTTACTAAGCCAGTTTGCTTTATTACAATTAACAGCTATTAGGTAAATTAACCCAATAGGTTACTCTTGTATTCCTATCCCATGGGCTATGCTTGGGGTGTCAATGGCTTGGATGCTATTATTACCTAGCTATTCTAGCAGTTTGGAAACATTGGCTATATCCTGCAGATACTGAACAGAATCAAGCCCTTTCAACAAATCATGTCGATTCTAGGCTGGAACGCCCATGTAAAGTAGATTACGGAGCCAGCAATTGCGTTTGGGAGATAACAATTTCCATTATTGAAGGATAGCAGTGGTGTAAAGATATTGCAAACTGCTAAAAAAAAAAACCAAACAGGCTTTTGGAATCTCTGCAAAGGATACATAGAATTTGGGCAAAAGTTTCTAGAAGAGTGAAAAGGAGCTGCCAGTTTTAAAGGAAAGGAAGTTATCCAAGAAAATGGGATAGAGTGAGGCAAGTTATCTATTGTGTAGAAGAGGAGAAGAAAGGGAGAGGAGCAGAAGGAGCAACTGATAGAAAGAGCTTGGAAAGAAGGAGAATGTAGAATCAGGACAGATTTTATCGGGACCTAAGAATGAAGGAACAGTATCAGCAGAAAACAGATGGAGAAGCCAGAGAACAAGACTAAAGGCCAGCTGACTGCAATAAAATTGCTGAGAGAGCTGCTGTGCACCAAAGAAGTATGCAGAATGGAAGCCTTGCCACTGCTGTTTCTATTTGCACTCTTGTGTTTTTCAGGAGTAAAAGAAGGCTGAGAAATGAGAGGGTGAAGGCATATTGGCCATTTAGTCATGCTGGGTGAATTAATCTGCCAATGTATTACTTTGGTTAATGCGGTTGCATTACTTGTGGTTTCCATCTGTAAGTGTCACAGCTATTTCACCACTGAGATTCCTTTTTTGTTGACAGAGCCTTGTGCACACAGAGGAGAGGAGGAATGGGCTGGAAAGAAGAGTTGGGTGTGAGAGAAATGCATAGATCAGGAACACCTAAAGTAACTGCATACCTGAGATGCTTTCACATTTGTTTCTGAGCCAAAGGGGAGGAGTTCCTACTTACATTTCAAGTAATACAGCTCTTACTCTATTTGTCATTCATAACTTCTCTCAAAAGAAAAGAAAATTTTGTAACAATGTTTCACAAACAGGTTATTAAATCTCCCCACCCCACCTCACCTCACCCCAAATTAAATAAATAATGTACATTTGTGTAGTATCTCCTATCCCTAACGTTGCAAACGGATTTCAACCCAAATTCAATTCATACCACTGCCTGGAATAAACTTTTACCACAACACTAGCATATTCTAGAGTAATGATGACCATAGAAACTCAAAACAGGGGAGTATCACTCATTCATTCAATGGTAGAAAATACAAAACTGCATGGGAAAGTCCTATGCTTAATCACAGCATTAAAGGCAGGCAAATATGCACAGGTAAAGACTAGGTAGTTCCTGGTTTATTTTATTTATTTATTTTATTTTATTAAATTTATAGACCGCCTCCTCTCCCCCAGGGGACTCGGGGCGGTGCACAGGAAATTAAAAATCCAATAAATACAACAATATACAAAATACAAAATATTAAAACCGAATTAAATTACCCCTGTGCTAAAATCAATATTAAAGCCCCTAAAACCCTATCAATTACCCCTTAAAAGTCTGATTAAACAATTTCTTTCTGCGGCTAGGTATATAAAAAATTAGGCCAGGCCTGCCTGATGGAAGAAGTGAGTCTTTAACTTCTGGCGGAAGGAGCGGAGGTCCGACGTTGTTCTGATTTCGGGGGGAAGGTCGTTCCAGAGGGTTGGGCCCACCACAGAGAAGGCCCTTCCCCTGGGCGTCGCCCGCTGGCATTGCCTAGTGGATGGCACCCGAAGAAGTCCCTCTCTGTGGGAGCGAATCGGCCGAAGGGATGTATGGGGCAGGATGCGATCCCACAGATAACTAGGTCCCGTGCCATGGAGCGCTTTAAAGGTAGTAACCAACACCTTGAAGCGCACCCGAAAGACCACAGGCAGCCAGTGCAGCTCGCGCAGGAGCGGTGTTACGTGGGCAAAGCTAGAGGTTCCCAGAATTGCCTGCGTGGCTGCATTCTGGACTAGCTGCAGTCTTCGGGTGCACCTCAAGGGGAGCCCCATGTAGAGAGCATTGCAGTAGTCCAGATGGGATGTAACGAGTGCGTGAGTGACTGTGCGCAGGGCGTCCCAGTCCAATAAGGGCCGCAACTGACGTACCAGGCGAACCTGGTAGAACGCCCCCTGGCCACGGCTGTCACTTGCTCTTCCAAGGACAGCCGGGTATCAAGGAGGACGCCCAAGTTGCGTGCCCTATCCACGGGGGCTAGGTGTTCACCCCCTATGGCCAGCGATGGAACAAACTGGTTGAACTGGGGCACCGGAAACCACAGCCACTCGGTCTTGGATGGGTTGAGTCTGAGTCTGTTCCTTCCCATTCAGACCCGCACGGCTTCCAGACACCGATTCAACACTACTGTCCATGAGAAGTATATATACTTCCTTTATCTACCTACCTACCTACATACTCTCTCTCTCCCTACCTACCTACTGTATTTCTCTCTCTATTTCTCTCTCTATCCTTCTACCTGCCTACCTACACACACACTCTCTCTCTCTCCCTACCTATTGTATTTATCTCTCTCTATTTCTCTCTCTCTATTCCTTTATCTAGCTACCTACCTACACACACACACTCTCTCCCTACCTACCTACTGTATTCTCTATCTCTCTCTATTTCTTTCTCTCTCTATTCCTTTATCTACCTACCTACCTACCTACTTACTCTCTCTCCCTACCTGCCTACTGTATCTCTCTCTCTATTTCTCTCTATATATATATCCCTTTATCCACCTACCTACCTACTCTCTCTACCTACCTACCTACCTACCTACTGTATCTCTCCCTCTCTCCCTCTATCTACCTACCTACTTTTTTTTAATTTGCCTCTTCAAAATCTTGGTGCGTCTTTTACTCCGAAAAATATGGTACCTATGATTAGTTTAATGAACAGAAAACTAAGATGTCTCAGAGCTCTTCCAATACTTGAGGGGGCTGCCTCAAGTTGAGGGCATTGATTTATTCTCCATAGGAGCAGGACAAGATGCAATGGGAAGCTCCTCAGAGGGAGATCCAACCTGGAAATAAGGAGGAATTTCCTGATGGTGTGAACTATTAACCAGTTGAACAGCTTGCCTCCTAGAGCTGTGAGTGTTCAATCACTGGAGATTTTCAAAAAATTGAACTATAATTTATCTGACATGGTATGAAGACTCATGCCTTGGGCAGGGGGATTGAACCTGATGATCTCCAAAGACCTCCCTGACCCTATGATTTTCTGAACAGGAAACTGAGTTTTCCAGACACTTTAGTTCAAGCTTTCACAACACCATAGACTCAGATGAACTGCCATCTCTTCTACAACCTGCAAATTATTGTCTCCCCTACCAGCCACCCTTACTAGCTAGCTAGGGGTACCTGCTAATCCACTTACCACCCATACTCATCAATTCCCCTGACAGCTCTTACCCATGAGAAGGCTAATCAACCTCTATCAAGAAACCCCCCACCATCCAGGACATGACTTTGAGAACCAAAGGCAAAATGGCCTCCACAAGGGAAAGAGTCCTTAGCAGCCTTCCAAAACCAGACTTCCACTGCCACTACCTGTTCCCAGCTCAACCAATCCCAACCATCCAATTCCTTCAAAGATGGAATCAAACAGTCCCTCAGAGTCTCAGATAATCTCATGATATGGAATCATGGGAAATATTTTGTTGAGTCATCTGTCCCCGGCAGAAGTCAGTCTATCACACAGTTGATGTGTGATCACTATCACACCGTCTATCACAAGCATAGCAAAAACATGGCTGGGCATATTTATCATTGCCGACAAGATGACACAGTCTCCAGCAGGCAGAACATTCTCACCATCCCTGCCAAAGCCTGTGAATCCAATTCAAGGCAGTCCAGTTTGACACCAAAGCCAGCCTGGGAAAGTCATGTGGGTCACCAATAGGCCAGCATATCTTCCACAACTCCAACAGCCTTTATAACACCATAACAAATGTTCAACAGAGTTCATATTAACACGACCAATCATTCTCACCACTGTCTTGCTGGAAGATCTGTGTGTATGTATAGTACTTTACAGTAATTATATTTTATTGCTTTAGATTTTAAACTCCCTTGTTTTTGTCTAGTCTAGATGGTGCTTTAGTTTTCATTTCATTTAACTTTATTGTATAAGTTTTTCTTCCAACTGCATTTTTAGTGTGTTTTATTGAAATTGCCAAGGCACAGCTTTGGCTATTGAGCAGTCTGAATTTTAATAAATGAATGAAACCAGTAAAAAGCATATGCATTATCTATTCAATATTCAACAGGAAATTCATTTAAAAATACATGATGAACACAGCAGATGCTGTCAAACATAACTTCAGCTTTACTATCATTTTAAGTGGAGTGGTGATTCAGTGTCTAAGACACTGAGCTTGTCAATCAGAAAGGTTGACAGTTTGGCAGTTCGAATCCCTAGTGCCGTGTAATGGAGTGAGCTCCCGTTACTTGTCCCAGCTTCTGCCAACCTAGCAGTTCAAAGCATGAAAAATGCAAGTAGAAAAATAGGAACCACCTTTGGTGGAAGGTAACAGTGCTCCGTGCACCTTCGCCATTTAGTCATGCCAACCACATGACCACGGAGACATCTTCAAACAGCACTGGCTCTTTAGCTTTGAAATGGAGATGAGCACCACCCCCTAGAGACAGGAATAACTAGCACATATGTACGAGGGGAACCTTCACCTTTTATCATTGCTGGCTTTCCATCTCAGAATATAAGATGGAAAGAATGTGACTCAAATGCCCTGATTATGAAAAAGAAAGGGGGGATATTTATTTTAGAAATGGTGCATACCCTCAAATGTTCAAAGTAGTTCATCCCCCCCCCCCCCAATGCATCTGATTTTTTTTATTCTGTGTTTCTTCCCCCTTTTCTCCAATTGCAGTGAAGGTCAATTTTTATCTTCCTCATATTATATACCCTGTTTCCCTGAGAATAAGACATCCCTGGATAATAAACCCAATCAGGCTTTTGAGCACATGCGCCAAAATAAGCCCTCCCCAAAAATATTGCAACACAGCAGCAGCCCTGAAGTGACCATGCTCACTACCTCCTGCACCTCAAAAAAAATAAGACCTCCCTGAAAATAAGGCCAAGCCCTTATTTTTGGGCTCAAAAGAAAATAAGACCCTGTCTTATTTTCAGGGAAACACAGTAGTAGACAGCAAAGAGATACAGAAAACCCTAACTCTTGGCTGCGGTTTATAGCTGTATTTACACCTTAGAAATGGTAGCCTTTTCACTGCAGAGAAGCATTTTGGGAATCCCCTGTTCCAAATGGGAGGAGGAAATATTCACATCTGGAGGTCATTTAAATTTGAAGAATTTCTTTGGACGTTTCTCCCTTTGAAATCTAATCTATGGGTATGTCTCTCCAAATGAACTTTTTGAATACTGTGATTCATTAAAAAAAAAAACTTGGCAAGGGGAAGAACCAAGCTGCTAAGAACAGCCTGCCATAAAACCAATGTATCTAGTTCAAAGTCATGCATAGTACAAAATAAGAAGACCTCCTGAGGATGTTCTCAGGGAATTTTTGGAGTCAGTGTTCCTTCACTGAATCCGAACTTATTTAATACTGTTAAGTCTAGCAGAGTTCCTTTGGATTGCTTTACATATGCTAATCTCCTACAGGGGAATAATGTCCTTATTATCAGATATGCACAGGTTAATCTCACAAGTAATTTCTCCGTATTGGTTCAAAAAATTAAATGCATCCGTACATAATGAGATTGGGACTATAGAAAAGAAATATCTTTTAGTGGGAGATGGCTCTGTCTCTCTTTCTTTTTATGGAGCACATGTGTTAAAACCAAACAAAGCCAATAACTATTGTAAGATTTGGCTGCAATCCTATGTCTATTCTCTTTGGAATAAGAGCAACCGAACTGGATGGGGCTGCAATGTTAGAAGATAATTTTATCTTGGAAAGATTTCTCTACAGATGTGAAACACTAAGGATCATTAGCATTAACTCAGCGCTCATTATTTCAAAATAGGGACATGTCTGTCTCTGCAGTTAACCAGATGAAGGAAGGCAGGATATTTTAAGAATGTTGATTAGCTGATAAATTGCCAGTGGTATGTATCGCTAGCATTCCCTGAGAATCTGCTGATGAATGATTGAAGCTGGTTTGGTCAGATATGTCCACTGGGTGTGGTCAAAATAAGTCAAAATGGTGGTAATGAAATGTAACTGAAGCGCTGTTTGTTGGTTTTTGTTTGTATGCACTGAAAGACTGACAGGTCCAAACAGGTTCATTGCAATGGCAATGAAAAAAAGGGCCCAAATAGTTTCAAAACTAATTTCAAAATTATTTTTGTTCATGGCATGCAGATATGGATATTATAAACTACAACGTTTTCTGCTGCAAAACCATTTTGAAAAGCAGCTAATAATAATAATAATAATAATAATAATAATAATAATAATAATAATAATAATAATAATAATAAATTTAATTTGTAGACCGCTCCCTCTCCCCGAAGGGACTCGTCATGTGAAACTTGATAAAACTTGAAACATTATAAACGTCATGTGAAAATAACAGTAAAAGCAACAGATATAATATTAAACAAAAAATAAAAGGAATACTGTAGTACAGTATATTAGAAATGTTATCCTAGGACTAGGACAAAATACCAGGTGAGTGTCTCAGAGGTCACGTAATGAAGAAAACTTTCAATTAAAATCTGAAAACAGGATGTGCAAACCCATTACTTAACTACTGCACAATATTGACCAAGCTGCTTTAACTACTTGGTAAAGTAACATTTGTTTTAAAAGCTATCATTCAAATTATTCTTCACCAGACATTTATTTTAAATGTCTCAGTTTAGACCTGTGGATTTCTAAGGGTGATGGGTTAACTTTTATTCAGAAACTTCAACATGGCCTCTGCCAACAGAATCACTTAAAGTTTTAAATAGTCACATCAATTCATAAAGATGAACAATTGGCATAACAGACAAAATGGATTCAGACGTGTAATATGTGAGCTGGAAGATACTTCAAAGGTCAAGTCCAATCACAACGTAATTACATTAAAGGTCTCTTTGTTGCTAATTTTTATGTTCCATTGATTTCAAGAGGAACAAAGTACAACTAAAGGTAAAGGTTCCCCTCGCACATATGTGCTAGTCGTTCCCGACCCTGGGGGGGGGGGGGGGGGGTACTCATCTCAGTTTCAAAGCCAAAGAGCCAGCACTGTCCGAAGACATCTCGGTGGTCATGTGGCTGGCATGACTAAACACCAACGGCACACGGAACACTGTTACCTTCCCACCAAAGGTGGTCCCTATTTTTCTACTTGCATTTTTACATGCTTTTGAACTGCTAGCTTGGAAGAAGCTGGAACAAGTAATGGGAGCTCACTCCATTATGTGTTGCTAAGGACTTGAACCGCCAAACTGCTGACCTCTCTGATCAAAAAGCTCAGAGTCTTAGCCACTGAGTCACCATGTCCCAAAGTACAACTACTTTACTCTAAATCTACTGATTTGCCCTGGTTCCGGAAGAATTTACATTGAATAATCAACAAAGAGTATAAAAGAAATGAATGCTAAGAATAATATGGGACCATAACATTAGAGAGGTCTAGACAATACTAATTATCTAGACTTATCTAGACTGGAGTTTGATTTCCGATGGAACAGAAAACAGAAAATTCAGTTTTGATTTCCTTTCTGGACTCCCTCAAAGAATTGAATACATGAAGCCATTGGGAGAGGTTAGTCATTTGTTTAAGGTAAGATAGCATCTATATAGTGATGGTATTCCATTGTTCATCTGTACCCTGTTATCAGTGAGAGATGCAGTGGATACTTGGATTTGGTGTCTGAGCACTGTAAGGACAGATGTTGGACAGAGTGAAACACGCTGATTCAATCCAAGCAAGTTAGAGTTGCTTTTAATTAAGAAACCTATTGGTTCTAGGATTGTACCAATTTTGATTCTTGATGGGGCCATACTTTCCAGAAAGAAGGCTCACAGCTTGGGACTTTCCTGTATTCTGGGCTCTTATGTAAAAAGCAGGTGGAAACAAGTTTCTCGGAAGATAAATACTCGTGTCTTGCCATCTTTCAGTTTCATTACTACAGTCAACTCAGTGTGGGTTGCTAACTTTACTGGTGTAGAATGGAAAGGTCTACATCTGGGGTGTCAAACTCATACCCCATGGGCCAGATGCATTACATGCTGGCCATGCCCATGCCTGGTTTAGCGAAGGGGTAAAAGTCGTGATACCACAGGTGACAAAGCCATGATGATGCGAGTTTGACATCACTGGTCTACATGCTTACTGGACAACTACAATACTGTTACATTACTTGCTGTGAGAGCTGCACTAGTTATCAATATATTTTAAAGTGCAATTCAATATGCTGGTGACTACCAAGAGTTGGGTAGCTGGTTGCACTAACTAAGGAGGTGTGGCAGGAGGAGGCCCTGTGCAGGCTTCTTTTGTGGAAGTTCTCATCTCCTAATGGAATAACCTGTTACCAGAAGGAAGGATGGCCTCCACGCTCATGGCCTTCTGGAAGCTGGTAAAAAATATTTACCTAGAGGATCTACAAGGCAGTGGTGAAATTCCATTTTTTTTTTTTACTAGTGGTTCTGTGGGCATGGCTTGGTGGGCCTGGCAGGGGACAGATAATGCAAAATCTCCATTCCCTCCCCACTCCTGGGAGAAGGATATTGCAAAATCTCCTTCCTATCCCACTCTGGGGCCAGCCAGAAGTGGTATTTGCCGGTTCTCCAAACTACTCAAAATTTTTGCTACCAGTTCTCCAGAATCTGTCAGAATCTGCTGAATTTCACCCCTGCTACAAGGATTAATTATGAAGCCTTGGCACCTATATTAGCCCATGTATTAATGGAATTTTTAATTTATAGTATAATGATTTATTGACATTTATTATTGTTTCATTATTGTTGTTTTTACTGTTTTTAAAGATCTGTAAACTGCCTAAAGTGCCTCCAGAATGAGGGGTGGATAAAATCATATGCATTCCTTTCTGGACTCCCTCAAAGAATTGAATACATGAAGCCATTGGGAGAGGTTAGTTAGTGGGCGAAGCGCAAACTCAGGGGGTTTCTTTTTAATTTTTTAATTCGGATTTTAGGGGGTTCCAGGGAGGAGGGAGGGGATAGTCAGGTGGGGGGACGCCAAATTATAAGGCCGGCCGGCGGAAGTAGAGAAACGGAGGAGGGGGAAGGGGGGGTCATTTCTACTGAGGTATTCTCCATCAATTCGGTCTTGGGGAGGGGCAGGGGCTGTGGGAGACGGGATGGACATCGGTTGGAGGACCGTGGCCGCTGGTTACAGGCGGTCACGCACTCTGACCTCCCATGCTCCCATCGCAGACTAGGTGGGCAAGAACCACAGACCCGGGGCCCTAGGCTGATGCTATGCAATGCCAGGTCCGTGGTACAAAAAGCCCCCCTCATCCATGACCTTGTGTCAGAGGGGGACCCGGACCTGGTAGGTATTACGGAAACCTGGTTGGGCCACGAGGGAGGACATCCCCTTGTAGAAATGTGCCCACCAGGATACTGAGCCTTCCTTCAGCCTAGGGCCCTAGGGAGGGGTGGAGGGGTGGCGATTATGGTTAGGGAAGGTCTTGAGCCAAAGGAGACCATGATCCCTCAGATGACCGGGTGCGAGTCCCTCCTTGTGAAGTGGGGCCTAGGGAGGCAGTTGGGCGTGTTAGTTGTATACCTGGCTCCTCGCTATACAACAACAGCCCTGCCCGAGCTCCTAGAGGTGATGGCCGAGGCGGCGGTGGAGACCCCCAGACTATTAGTCATGGGGGACTTTAACCTGCCGTCAGCAGGCAAAACCTCTGGGTTAGCTCGGGAGTTCATGGCTTCCATGACAGCCATGGACCTGACCCAAATAGTTGTAGGCCCTACCCACGAGGGCGGACACACCCTGGATCTAATCTTTGTCTCGGGACAGTGGAGTAGTGATCTGGGAATAGGGGATCTAGTCATCACACCCCTGTCATGGACAGATCACGCTCTCACGGCTCTCACGCTCTCACGGCTCGACTTTCCGATCGCCGCACCTCACTGCAGGGAGGCGGAACCGGACATTCCTATATGGTTCCACCCCAGGCTCCTGATGGACCCGATAAGGTTCCAAAGGGAGCTTGGGCCAATTCCTGTGGACTTGCCCCGCGACTCGACTGAGGACCTAGTGGCCGCATGGTTAAGTGCGGCCGCGGGGGCCTTGGACCGAGTCGCGCCCTTGGGACCTGGGCTCCTTGGTTTACCAAGGGGATTAGGGGAATGAAGCGCCACAAGAGACGCCTAGAGAGCAGATGGAGATCTTCTCGCTCCGAAGCCGACCGAACACTAGTGAGAGACCATATTAGGACTTACTTAGTGGCGATAAGAGTGGCCAAACGTGAGTATTGTGCCACTCTTATTGCACCCGCAGATAACCGCCCTGCCGCCCTGTTTGGGGTCACCCGCTCCCTCCTTCAACAGAGGCCGCGGGAAGCCCCTTTACAGGGTCGAGCAGAGGAATTTGGGATTTATCTGCAGGAGAAAATCACTCGGATTCGGAACGAGCTACCCTCCATCGACAGTGGCCCAGTCGAGCGGGCCGAGGCTGTTCTTGTGACACCATCTTGGGAGGAGTTTGATTTTGTTACCACCGAGGATATGGACAAGTTGTCAAAGAGACTTAGGGCTACCACATGTTTATTGGACCCGTGTCCCTCCTGGCTTGTACTGGCATCCTGGGAGACGACACGAGGCTGGCTCCAGGGCATTGTCAACGCATCTTTGAGTGAGGGGTCCTTGCCTGCCGTCTTGAAAGAGGGGGTAGTAAGGCCCCTCCTCAAGAAGCCGTCCTTGGATCCAGCATTATTAGAGAACTATCGTCCCGTCTCCAACCTCCACTTTCTAGTGAAGGTTGTTGAGAGTGTGGTGGCTCAACAGTTTCCAAGACACTTGGAGGAAGTTGATTATCTAGACCCGCGCCAGTCCGGCTTCCGACCCGGGCACAGCACTGAGACGGCATTGGTCGCGTTGGTTGATGATCTCTGGAGGGCGCGGGATAGAGGATATTCCTCTATCCTAGTCCTATTAGACCTCTCAGCGGCTTTTGATACCATCGACCATGGTATCCTATTGCGCCGACTGGGGGGGTTGGGGCTGGGAGGCACCGTTTTGCGGTGGTTCTCGTCCTACCTCTCTGGTCGGTCGCAATATGTGTTGACGGGGGCAGAGGTCGGCCTCGAGATCCCTCATATGTGGGGTTCCTCAGGGATCGGTCCTCTCACCCCTCCTATTCAACACATATATGAAGCCGCTGGGTGAGATCATCCGTGGTTTTGGGGTGGGATATCATCTGTACGCTGATGATACTCAGTTGTACATATCCACCCCAGACCACCCCAACGATGCCGTCGAGGTTATGTCCCAGTGCTTGGAAGCCGTACGGATCTGGATGGGTGGTAACAAACTCAAGCTCAACCCGTCCAAGACTGAGTGGCTGTGGCTTCCGGCGCCCCGGTTCAGCCAGATTATTCCAACTCTGGCCATTGGGGGCGAAACACCGGCCCCCGTGGAGAGGGCGCGCAATTTGGGTGTCCTCCTGGATTCCCGGCTGTCTATGGAAGATCATGTGGCAGCCGTGGCCAGGGGGGCGTTTCATCAGGTACGCCTGATGCGCCAATTGCGCCCCTTACTGGACCGGGGTGCCTTACGCACAGTCACTCAAGCACTCGTCACCTCTCGACTCGACTACTGTAATGCTCTCTACATGGGGCTCCCCTTGAGGTGCACCCGAAAGCTGCAGCTAATCCAGAACGCAGCCGCGCGGGTGATTACGAGAGCGCCTAGACACTCCCACATAACACCTATCCTGCGCGAGCTGCACTGGCTTCCTGTGGTCTTTCGGGTGCGCTTCAAGGTTTTAACGACCATCTTTAAAGCGCTCCATGGCTCGGGGCCTAGTTATATGCGAGACCGCCTCCTGCCCCATACATTCCTCAGACCGATACGCTCCCACAGAGAGGGCCTCCTCAGGGTGCCGTCGGCTGGACAATGCCGACTGGCGACACCCAGGGGAAGAGCCTTCTCTGTGGCGGGCCCAGCCCTCTGGAACGACTTACCCCCTGAACTCCGCACCATCTCCGACCTCCGCCTCTTCCGCAAGTGTCTGAAGACACACCTATTTCATCTAGCCGGCCTAGCGTAACCTCCATACTGACTATTAGATCGTTTTTAAACTTGGGATTTTAATTCGGTTTTTAGCGCAGGGTTTATTTATTAGAATAAGTATTTTAAATTTTATATATTTTATATATTTTGTATGTATTTTAACATCCCTGTGCGCCGCCCTGGGTCCTAACAAGGAGAAAGGTGGGTATAAATTTAATAAAATAAATAAATAAATAAATATTTATTTATTTGCTCAATTTCTATGGCCGCCCTCTAAATAGTAGAATGGAGATCCAATGGCAGTATTGACAAGGAAATTGAGTTTGGGCACAGAAGTAGGTCCTGACATTATGCATTGCATATATTTTTCTATCTGCGTGTACATGATCTCATGTTCATAAATACAAATATGTAGAAGACATATTGTTTGCAAGAAGACTGGGCAACATTTTAATTGATCCATGGTTTGCAATTATATTCATACCCATCACATTATTTCCTTAGAGGACACATAACATTGTGCAAAGTATAGAAAAGGAGTGAGAAATAGCAATACGAAGACTTTAAAGGCATGAGATTTTTTTTTAAAACCAAAAAGGAAATATTGAAAAATCTAGTTTATGATTTCCTGTCTACTTCCACAGATTTACTATGCTGAAAACCATCTTTTCTTTCACCACATCCTAGATCATTTTTTTTGGTTTTGTTTTGTTTTATTCCAGAAGATCCCCCAGCCTTGCATTTCCCTATCTCTACTCAAAGATTCAGAAAGATGTGTATCAATTACAAATGCTAAAATGAGACTCCTAAGATCGTGTAGCTGGCAAAGGGTCTGAAAACTTGTCAGGTGCTTCACTGCTGCATATTGGAAAGAAGGACAAGGGTTAACATCTGACCACTTTGCCCCACACTGCAGTCGGGGAAAGGGGAACATCATGAGGGAAGCAGTCTTACAATCATTAAAGCAGGAACCTGAAAGAGCAAAAGAGGCTCTTGCAGGGCGTGTGCCATGTGCCTTGAATGTCTCAGACGTGAATCAAAGTTACAGCGGGAAAGAAAATTAACTACAATGTGGGATAATTTTTTGCATTCTCGCTATGCTCATTTTCCAGTCAAATGATTGAATTGACATGATTTTTGTCAAAAAGGAGCTACAGTGCCTGAAGACTAACTAAATGGTCAATTTGGAAACTGGAAATTGTTCTTTTTGTCAAAGTAGTCAAAAGAAGAAAGGAAGGGAAGGGAATGGAAGGGAAGGGAAGGGAAGGGAAGGGAAGGGAAGGGGAAATTTGCCCAGAGCAATGATCATCCAAAGGTAGAAAAGTATTCCTCATCAGTAAATTTCACCAAGAAGAAATATAACTTTTTTTTTTACTTCATTCGTTTAGCGGTTGGAACTGTAATACATTTTCCATTGCGAAGCCTTTTGAATTATCCTATTATTTCTTTCATTATTTTCTTTTAAAAAAAACCCTAAAGGAAAAAATCCATTACCTCTGTTGTGTGACTTGATTAAATAAATACATTAAACAGAAAATGACAGAAGTGCTTTTTTGCACAGTTGTACTAGAAGCCATTTGCCTAGAAATACCCAAAGATTGTGGGATTTCTTCTCCTATGTTGTCTAAATAATATTTGGGGGTGGGATAATGAAATCTACTATATCAACCATCTTCCCAGATCTGACATTCCTATAATTCCCAGTTGCCAACATTGTTGGCTAGGTTAACTGTGAATTCCGAGGTGCCCAATGGAGCAGAAAGACCAAGTATAAATTGAACAAACAAACAAGTCAATGCATCTTAGAGTATCCAATTGACTAAGTCTGTCCTATACTCTTTGGAACAAAGGCCTATTAAAATAAAGGGATTGGGACATCCAATCTCCCTAACATATCACACAGGTAGCTACTCCTAGAGACATACAGGAGTGCCCATATCACATTTAAACAAATACTAGTTCTGTGAGACTGAAACTCCACCCTTCTTGAGACTGCACCCATTGCCTGCAGCCTACTGTATAGGTGTGATAAATTGTAAACTAGTAGTTTATATCTCTGCACATTTGTTGCAAGTTATTTGAACTTTAAACAAGAAAAGTATTCTTGCAGATTAACTTGGGTGGAAGAAGCAAAGTTTCCACTATTCTTTTGCCTTGGTGGAGATAAGATTGTCTTGGTTTCCATTTTCAAACAAAAGCTGTAATCGGCAAGAGCCAAGTTAAATTTCAGTGCCTGAGAAATGTACTTGGCATAAATATTTCTTGTAAATCTTTTCAATGTCAGAGAAAATCAGGACAGACAGATACCTTCAAGCAACCACATGAATAACTGTTAAAAAATAAACCATAGAAAACTGCAGAACAGCAAGATTAGGATGTGAGAGTGGACTCTAAAACCCTTTGCTCCTCTGGTATTCCCAGATCGGAAACTGGCAGTCATGCAACGAATTGAAGGTTATCTTATTGTTTTCATATTCATGTTGTGAGCAGCCCAGAATTGGTGAGAATCAGGAGATGTCTAAGTTGAATAAATAAATAAATACATTTTCAGATGAAAATGAATGATAAACACCAAGTATCCTCCCACCTCTAATTTTCAGGTACATGTATATATAAATGTAAAGGTTCCCCTTGCACATATGTGCTAGTTGTTCCTGACTCTAGGGCCTGGTGCTCATCTCCATTTCAACGCCAAAGAGCCAGCGCTGTGGTCATGTGGCCGACATGATTAAACACCGAAGGCACATGGAACGCTGTTTCCTTCCCACCAATGATGGTTCCTATTTTTCTACCTGCATTTTTACATGCTTTTGAACTGCTAGGTTGGCAGAAGCTGGGACAAATAACGGGAGCTCACTCCGTTATGTGGAACTAGGGATTCGAACCGCCGAACTGTCAACCTTTCTGATTGACAAGTTCAGCTCTTAGTCACTGAGCCACTACATATACACATGTATATATGTGTATATGTATACACACACATATACACATATATACATATGTGTGTGTATATATGTGTATGTGTGTTAGGTTTTTGACACAAGCATATATATATGACATATATATGTGACACAAGCATGTGTGTGTGTGTGTGTGTGTTAGGTTTTTGAGCTGATCAATAAATAAATCAGGGAGACTAGGATCAACTAGCCATACCCTTACTGGGATTAAATAGTTCGAAATAGATCTATTCTAGTCTCCCTGATTTATTTATTGATCAGCTCAAAAACCTAACACACATATAAAAAAGAACACAACGGAACTAATAGCTTTCTGTCTAGATGGTCTCTGGTGGTGAGCCAAAAGGCAGAAAAGGAAAGCAGTTTGCTTTCTCCCTTAATTGGGGCTTAACAGGGTGTTGTGACACAAATATATATATATATAACATACACATACACATACACACACACACACACACACACACACGTGTGTGTGTTTGTGTGTGTGTGTGTGTGTGTATGTAATTGCTCTTTGCATGACTGCCACTGTCCCTCTAAACACAAGGAAGTAAGTACACTCTGTGAGCTTACTATTTTATATGATAAGAATATTGACTTTATAATCCAGTGTACTGGAACAAAAGTGCTTTTTAAGACTAATGCCTTGTTCATATATTTGTACCCAATGCTATAATAGTTAGGAATGTCCCAGAAAGAGGAGGACAGGAAAGTCTATGGCAAATCCAAGGGTCTGTTTTGGGATTCTCCCTGGAGATGAGGGTGTCATACTGTACCAATGAATTTTATACTCTGATGATTAAGGAATAAAAATTACAATTATGTTGACTGGTTTGGAACGTTGCATTAACAAACTTTTGGAAGTTACATATGGAAAGATAGAAAGGCAGGTAGATCCCTTAAGAATAAGGAACATACCTTGGAAATAGTGCCCTCAGAACATAAGAAAAAAATATGCAAGATTGAAAGCATGTGCATTTAGGGGGGGAGGGGTGCCCACCCTGTACTATAATGCAGAGTCTTCTGAAAAGGCCATGTGACCATCTGGGGCTATCACTTGTTATTCACAATGTCACAATGACAGCTGAATCAAGATAGTGAACATCCAGTAGAATTCTAGTCTATGTTGTGGTGCATGTGCACTTGAAAAGAATGTTTTACAAGATCTTACATCTGGACTTTTAAAAACAGCCTTTCTCAGTCTGTTTAATGCAGGGAAGACTCACATTTTCAACTTGGAAAGTGGATGAATTTCTGTTCTTAAATCTAATATAGACAAAAAAGGTATTGTTCAACCAATTGGAAATGAGATCCATTTCCTTTTCTGTTGCCCCAACTCCTCATATGCCTAGAGGGAGAACATAACAGAATAACAGAGTTGGAAGGGACCTTGGAGGTTTTCTAGTGCAATCCCTTGCTCAAGCAGGAGACCCTATATCATTTTAGATAAATGGCTTCTTAAAAGCCTCCAGTCTCTTCTTAAAAGCCTCCAGTGTTGGAGCATTTACAACTTCTGAAGTCAAGCTATTCCACTTGGTTGGTTGGTCTAACCATTAGGATTTTTTCCCTTAGTTCTAGGTTGTTTCTCTTCTTTGTTATTTTCCATCCATTGCTTCTTGTCTTGCCTTGAGTGATTTGGAAAATAGGTTTATTTATTAATACCCTGTTTCCCCCAAAATAAGGCCTCCCCGGATAATAAGCCCAACCAGGCTTTTGAGCACATGTGCTAAAATACTCTCTCCCCTGAAAATAAGCCCACCCCAAAAATAGTGCAACACAACAGCAGCCAAGGGGTGATCACACTCACCTCCTGCACCTCAAAAATAATAAGACCTCCCCAAAAATAAGACCAAGTCCTTATTTCAGGAGTCAAAAGAAAATAAGACCCTGTCTTATTTTGGGGGAAGCATGGTACATGTATGCTAGAATGTTAAAACTAGCACCATTCTCATTAGAACTTCTTAGGGCTTGCTCTTTCTGTCTGCCTTCATGCATCAATTTCTTCTTTGCTTCCAGATTATTCCCACCACAATCCTGAGTTAGGAATGGAAATTATTCCTCTGTTCATTTTTGTTGGTTTTTCATTTTTTTTCCTTGAGGATATCTGTGGGGGGCTCAGGGAAGAAGATGCAAGAGATAAGAAAAGGGAGTTTCTGAGGTCAAAAATAGGTCCCCTCATAAAATAGGCTTGGCAGTGCCCAACGTGGCCAGTCCCTATCTCCTACTTTAATCATCATCTGTTTTATGATGTAAAGGCTATGTTACATCATTCAGGGTGAAAGGTGGACTATTATACATTTTTTTTAAATGTCTGCTCTTATAAAGTCTTTCCTATTGGCAGAGATCCTGGTGCCGTTTTCACTTCGGATTCCAATCGCTTGTGTTGAGCGAACTTCAACTTCAGCATTCACAACTTTGCACTTTCCACACCACATAAAGAAAGAGCTGTATATTTCTTTGAGGATTACATGCATGGTTGCCACTTCAGGGCTGCTGTTAATCTCCTTTGGCATTCCTCGCTTGTTCCAAGGGTCACTACTAGGGTGTGTTTCTGTTGAGACTAATAACGAGGAAACTCTGGGTAGGGCAGAGGTAAATACCTGGCTGCTTGCACAAGAGAATAATATATTTTAGCAACTTTAATCCTGCTTTGGATCTTCCTGCCTATTATACTCAGGACGAAAGAACAACCCTGAGTGTTCCATAGATAGTACAATAACTTTCAGGTTTTCAAACCTATGGGATAGCTTGATGCTCGCCAATGGAAATGATTCCTTTTGTTAACAGGTACAACTTTGTGCTGTTTTAAAAGGGTAATGGAATACTTGGCTGTAAATCAAGGGCAGCTATATCATCAGGAAACAATGCAAAGCAGCCACATTAGAAATATTCTGAATAGTTGCCATGTTCCATCTCCTGTATCTGGATAGAAAAGAAAGAAAAAGAGAGAAAGAACTTCATACTTGAACAAAGAAGAATTTTGATATTCTGTTTGGAGATGTGGAAACTTACTCTCCAAAGCCAATCTTAGTACACTGTTTAAATAACTTTAGCAGAGTCTTTAAATTTTTGCAAACAATTTTTGCAGATGTGCAGTTGGGCCTATGTGCCAAAGTAGGAAACTATCATTCATAAATTATTTTAGTTGCTCAAGTGGGTGGACTTTCAGCTAACACTTTATCATCCCTTAGCACTGACAATATTAAGGATGAGAATTAAGAATTAAGATTTGTTTAAATGCTTTATGTTGTTGCGTTTTACTTAGTTGTAAGCTGCTTAGAATTGCCTCTAGGTAAGATGGGCAGCATATACATGGGGCTGCCCTTGAAGAGCACCCGGAGGCTTCAGCTAGTCCAGAATGCAGCCGCACGGGTTATCATGGGGGTACCTAGGTGCTCCCATGTTACATCCCTTTTAGGCGGCCTGCACTGGTTGACGGTTGTTTTCCGGGTACGATTCAAGGTACTAGTTATGACCTTTAAAGCGCTCCATGGCTTAGGCCCGGGTTAGGGTTAGGGTTAGGGTTAGGGTTAGGGTACTCCTACTGCCACCAGTAGCCTCCCACCATCCAATATGATTCCACAGAGTTGGCCTCCTCAGGGTGCCATCGGTCAGACAGTGTCGGCTGGCGACCCCCAGGGGGAGAGTCTTCTCTGTGAGAGCGCCTTCCCTTTGGAGTGAGCTGCCCCTGGAGCTTCGAATAATTCCAAACCTCCCGTCCTTCCAGCGCGCCCTAAAAAGCTGGCTTTTTCAGCAAGCGGGCCTGGCCTGAACAAAATAACTTTATTAATTTTAATAGCTAATTTAATTTATTTTAAATCTAATGTGTGAATTGTTAATTTATTGCTTATTGGATTCTTTATTTAATCTTTTTTTAACGTTTGTATTATGTGTTTCTTATGTTGTACGCTGCCCTGAGTTCTTTGGGAGAAGGGCGGCATATAAATAAGTCCAACAAACAAGCAAACAAACAAACAAAACAAACAATTCCCCAGCCAGCCACCCCTCATCTAGAGAGTGTACTGTGAACATTTAATATTAATTGCGAAAGGTTTCTGTATAAAGAGAGCACCTGTGACATTCTTAAGGACACTTCTACTAATTTTGGAAACTTTAATAATAATAATAATAATAATAATAATAATAATTATTATTATTATTATTATTATTATTATTATTATTATTATTATTATTATTATTATTATTATTATTATTATTATTATTATTATTATTTAAATTTCTAAACCGCCCCCTCTCCCCGAAGGGACTCGGGGTGGTGTACAGGAAACTTAAGAACATCTAAAAACATTACAATAAATACATAATTAAAACCGAATTAAATAATTAATCCTGTACTAAAATTTATAAAACATTAAAACTGTATCCCAATTAAAAACCTAATTAAAACAATTTAGGCTACAGACTGGGACGAGGAACACAGATTAGGCCAGGCCGGCTGATGGAACAGATATGTCTTTACTTTTTGGCGGAAGGAGCGGAGGTCCGTAGTAGTTCTAATATCGGGGGGGAGGTCATTCCAAAGGGTCAGGCCCATCACAGAGAAGGCCCTTAATAATAATAATAATAATAATAATAATAATAATAATAATAATAATAATAATAATAATAATAATAATAATAATAATAATAATAATAATAATAATAATAATAATAATAATAATAATAATAATAGTTGAATTTATTGACCGCTCCCTCTCCCCACAGGGACTCGGGGCGGTGCACAGGGAGAATAAAAACAATAAATATACAAAATACATACCAATTTAAAACAGATTAAATTAATTCCTGTGCTAAAATCCCATTCACTAAAAATCCCCACTAAATATTGATATACATTTAAAAAACCCATAGAGAGAGAGACTACCCTAGGCCGGCCAGGCGGAAAAGATGAGTTCTCAATTTCAAGCGGAAGGAGAGGAGGTCCGTGGTCGTTCTAATATCACCCGCTGGCATTGCCTAGTGGACGGCACCCGGAGAAGTCCCTCTCTGTGGGAGTGAATCGGCCGAAGGGATGTATGGGGCAGGATACGATCCCGCAAATAGCCAAAGCTGAAAACCTGAGAAGCTCACATGATTCTAGGCCAAGATGTGACTATTGGGATCTCGCCCACTATGCCCTTGTTTTCCTTCCAATGTACTTCTAAGAATACTCTCTTTGCAAATCATGTGACATGTGCAAAACTCCTTGTTCCCCAATTCCTTCAGCCTCTGGAGCTCTTCAGAATGCAGCCAAATCCTCCTTAGGATAAGCAAAATATTGTGGTGACGAGTTGCTTATCAGAAAGAGACCACCCACTTCATGTCAGGTCTTCTCTGTCTTGTTCAGGAATATCTAATACAGGTAGTCCTTGACTTGCGATGCTTCACTTAATGGCATGCAAAGTTGCAACAGCAGTGAAAAAAGTTTATGCACATTTTAATGCACATTTTTCACACTTAAAACCATTGCAGCATCCCCAGGATCACACGATCAAAATTCAGATACATTCGTTAAGTGAATTTTGCCCCATTTTGCAACTTAACAACTGTGGCAAGAAAAGTTGCAAAATGGGGCAAAATTCACTCAACGAATGTCTCACTTAGCAACAGAGTTGCTATGTTGAAGTCTAACTGCATTACCTCTTATTTGCCAGATACATTCTATTGCCTTTAATTGGTACCTGGCTGTGATTGAAAAATGTGGGGGTTGCAACAGTGATCAATGTAGATCTCACCCTTTCATTCCTCATGGGAAATGTAGACATTAAGATCGGAAACATCTCCAAATTCTTCCCTTTCGTCCTCATAAAAATGCAACCTTCTCTCCTGGATGACATGGAATTCATAGAGTCAAAGAAACACTTTCAGCTGCCATGGAAAAAATTAAAGCAAGGTATTTTTTTGCCATCATGAAGAGTTCTACTCTGCAGCCCATTTTAGTAATACTGAATTCAGGGAGACATATTTACAACTGCTTGTTAAGCAAATATGAACTATGCACAATAACTCCCAGAAGTCTCTGTTTCCTTTTTCTCTGGTGCTCCTAACTCAAAAATGACATGGCCCTGGAACAGCAAAGAAAGAAGGCATTTCCTTTTGGAAACTTTCTTGTGGCAAGGAAATGCAAAGAAATAATGACTGCGTCAGGAACATTGTGTTACATGGGAAGCTTGGAGTTTGACATAGATACAAAGAAAGAGCCATTGATTAATGTGCACGATGACTGCATGGGAATCTCTTCAAATGGATAGGTTAGTTCAAGGTAAGAGGGGTAGAGAGCCCTTGAAATGAAGTGGCAATTATCACATGAGGTGGTGAAGAGACATCAGTGCCGTTTCGGATGGCAGCTTGAGAAAAAAGTGCTTTGTTTTTTCAGGTTTACAAATCAGCTCAGGGTGCTGACTTGTTTTTAACCAATGAAGCCACGAAATCCAATGAATTTCAGTTCTAGGTTGCATAAACACAGGGATAGAATCAAGATCATGTGAAGTGTTAATACCACTTTATAAGGCCTTGGTAAGACCACACTTGGAATACGGCATCCAGTTTTGGTCGCCACAATGTAGAAAAGATGTGGAGACTCTAGAAAGAGTGCAGAGAAAAGCAACAAAGATGATTAGGGGACTGGAGGCTAAAACATATTCAGGAACAGTTGCAGGAACTGGGTATGTCTAGTTTAATAAAAAGAAGGACTAGGGGAGACATGATAGCAGTGTTCTGATATCTCAGGGGTTGCCACAAAGAAGAGGGAGTCAGCCTATTCACCAAGGTACCTGAGGGTAGAACAAGAAGCAATCTAATCAAGGAGAGAAGCAACTTAGAACTGAGGAGAAATTTCCTGACAGAACAATTAGTCAGTGGAACAGCTTGCCTCCAGAAATTGTGAATTCCCCAACACTGCAAGTCTTTAAGAGGATGTTGGATAGCCATTTGTCTGAAACGGTATAGGGCTTCCTGCCTAGGCAGGGGGTTGGACTAGAAGACCTCCAAGGTCCCTTCCAACTCTGCTATTGTATTATTGTATTATTGAATACAAGCTTGGTTGCAAATATTCATTCTTGCTTTCTCAGATAATTGTTCTCGCAGGACTCACAGGCAATGTTTTTCACTTTACGAAAGTCTCTCCCTCTGGAAGTTCATCCTCGTCCTCCTTACTCTTTCCAAAGTCCTGTCTTGGAACAACTCTGCTCATCTGGCAGGCTAGTTGCAAGGCAGGAAAAGGCTGTACATAGCCATGTTCATGGGTGGAATTCCTCAGATTGCCAGAGACTGATCACTGCAGGGGGAGGAACAACTAGCAATAGTTATTATCTTAAGAACTGCAGGGAGCCCCCTCCCCCATCCCCAGATTGAAATATTCTTAATATTAAAAAGAGGCAGAATATTATATTTCCCCAAAAGAGAAATTGGGAGGAGGGGGGTTCTTAACAAAGGCAGAAAGCAGCCCCAGTCTATCTTAATTGCCTCCAGCAGAAGCCTCAAGTCTTTATAAATGGGTGCTTTGTACCTGGACCAATCTATTCATAAACAAAACACCTTCAACCCCCACAGTTGATGGGATTAAGAATTTACATCCCCCACCCAAATTCTACAGACAGGGTATATGACTTTTAGGATATGATAAGATTACCCCACCACCATTAGAACAGCAAAAGGCAGAAGGTTCACTACATTGCACAACCCCCTAGAGCAGGGGTGTAAAACTTGTGGCCGGATGCATCCCACACTAGCTATGCCCACCCATTTAACCAAGGGAGGGGAGGTCATGATACATCATGTGACAACAATGTGATACTACGAGTTTGACACCCCTGCCCTAGAGCAGTGATGGCTAACCTTTTCTGGACCAAGTGCCCAAACCCCCTAAATGCAATGCGGGTACTGCCCCCCTGCATGCGCCCCACCCTGTGCATGTGTGCACACTCCTGAGCACCGCTGCATGCATGTATGGCCCCCTGCATGCACACTCTGCGCATGTGCACACCTACCCCGCATGCACCCACCCAGCGCATGCACATCCCCCCACCCAACCCCACTCTTTCTGCATGCATGGAAGAGAGTCAAAGACCAGCTGGCTGGCTGGCGGGAGGTGCACCCGCAGGCGCAATGGAACTGAACTGTGGCGACGGCTTTAGTGCCCACAGAGAGGGGCTGCATGCCACCTGTGACACCCGTGCCATAGGTTCGCCATCACAGCCTTAGACCATCTCTCAATCACAAAATCCCAGAACCCTATAAAGATCCATCCCTTCACCCAGCCAAGGGGTCAGCCACTCCAGAAACATGCTTCTGTCACTGAAGTTTCTGGCAACCAAATAAACCTTCTTTCCTTGCAACCAATCAGCCTCCATTTTATTTCTAGCTCCTTTCTCCCGGCTTGGAACTGGACTGGATTTTTCTTCCAACAGAACAAAAAAGAAGCCAAGGGTTCATCTTTTCCAGTATCCTGCTTCCCTCAGCAGCCAGTTATTTGCTTTAGGGAATCTCACACCACAAACAAGTCAAAAGTTTAATACCTCCTCCCACACACACCCGATAGCAACAGATATTCATGCTTCCTCTAAGCTGAAGATAATTCATATGCATTATAATTAGTAGCCATTGGTCTGCTAGCCAAATGTGATTTCTGCTGTTCTGATGTTGTCCTAATTTCCAAATAAAGTGCCCTTAAAGCATGCCAGGGTCTTTCTTTGCCAACGATAGAAACCCTGAGATGCCTGTCATCTCAGAAACATGATAGCCTGTGGTCTCATAATGACTGGAATCATGGAATCCATTAAGAAAACTAGAAAAAAAATGACTTTCTGAAGTGAAGCCGACATTTCAAACCTTTTTTCCATTTCCAAACATGAGCAAATAGTTGGAAAGAAATAGGAGAAAATGAAATCATTTTCTCTAGATACAAGCATACAAGTGTGTGAGCCTTTGCTTTAGAGGAAATAGCATGTGCTATTACCCCTGATGGTATTATAGAATGCATGAAACAGGACCTTGATCATGTAAATAAAATTCAGCTCTGCCACTGATGCTACCAATGTTTTCTGTAGCGCTTAACCAAAAAAACCTCTGTATGTTGTTGTGAAGTGCTCATTGACAGTAACTTACTGCAAAAGGCCAAAAATGAGAACATAGAATAACAAGATTGGAAGGAATCTTGAAGGTCATCTGGTCCAACCTCTTCTCAAGCAGGATAGCCTATTCCATTCTGGGAATAGGTTCTCCAATCTCTTCTTGAAAACCTCCAGTGATGTAGTACCTACAACCTCTGGAGGTAAGCAATTCTACCTATTAATTGTTCTCACTGACAGGAATTTTTTTCTTAATTTTCAGTTGGATCTCTTTTTGATAAACATCCACCTATTACTTCTTTTCCCACCCTCGGGACAATAGGTTTCAGGTTTTATTCGATTTATATACCGCTCCTATCTCCCCAATGGACTCAGGGCAGTGCACAGGAAATCAAAATGCCACAACAGACAACAATAAATACAATACAACGTTAAAATATAATTAAATTAAATAACCTGTGCTAAAATGTTAACTAAAAATCTTAAAATCCCCTATAAAATTCAGTTAAAATTTTATCTAAGCTAAAATCTAAGCTAAAATCTAAGCTAGGCTGGCTAGGTGGAAGAAGTGCGTTTTAAGTTATCGGCGGAAAAGGCGAAGGTCCGTGATGGTACGAAGTTCGGGGGGTAGGTCATTCCAGAGGGCTGGACCTGCCACAGAGAAGGCCCTTCCCCTGGGCACCGCCAGCCAGCATTGACTGGCAGACGGCACCCTGAGGAGGCCCTCTCTGTGGGAGCGGAGCGGTCGAAGGGAGGTATGTGGTAGGAGACGGTCCCGCAAATAGCTAGGCCCCGTGCCATGGAGCATTTTAAAGATGGTCACCAGCACCTTGAAGCGCACCCGGAAGGCCACCGGCAGCCAGTGCAGCTCACGCAGGAGGGGTGTTACATGGGAGCACCATGAGGCTCCCAAGATCCCCCGCACAGCCGCATTCTGCACTAACTGGAGCCTCCGGGTGCACCTCAAGGGGAGCCCCATGTAGAGGTTGACCCCCTCTTCTCTATGACAGCCCCTCAAGTATTGGAGGATTGCTGTGCTGTCATCCCAGTTATTCTTTTTGTTAGACTAGGCATATCTAGTTCTCACAACAGTTCATCATACAGTTTAGCCTCCAGACCACCTTATCGCCTTTCTTGTTCTTTACTGCACTCTTTCTAAAGTCTCAGCATCTTTTTGTGTCATAAATAAGAGGAACAGAGGAAACACTCACTGTTTGCAAAAGGTGACAAATGTACTTCAAACTGCTGAAGGTAGAACTAGATAAGGATGACTTTGCCATTAACTCATCAGATTTCTCAAAGACAGGTAAGATCAGCTGAGAAGGCTAGCAATTATTGGGGTTGTATTGGACACATAGGAAGAAATCAATAACTTTTTCTCCTCCAAATAGGCCATTGACAAGTGCAACCAAAAACATCTCTGAGCCGTACCTCAGTTTGAATCCTATAAAGCAGGGGTCTCCAACGTTTGCAACTTTAAGTCTGAAGGACTTCAGCTCCCAGACTTCTCCAGCCAGCTTTGCTGGCTGGAGAATTCTGGAAGCTGAAGTCCTTCAGACTTAAAGTTGCAAACGTTGGAGACCCCTGCTATAAAGGAAAGATTGGAGATTTGAACAAAAATTGTCCCGGTAGGCTGAATCTAAAGATGGCTATGATAGCAAATAATGAATTTATAGAACTTCCTCTTAGTTTCTGGTCTTCTAAGCATTGAATGATATTCAGCAGTTCCACAAGTGTTCTTCAACACTTGCATCTATCTGATAAGCCAGGTTTCAGCCAATGAGTTTTTGGTTCTTCTCCACTATTTAAAGGGATAAGACTTATTAGGGGAAAGAAAGAATATAATATCCTATCATGACCTAGAATAGTTCATTATTTATCTTCATTCTTTATGTTGAATTGCAACAATTAGCAGTTATTGCTTCATATTCTGTGCTTCTTGGCTTTGTATTGTGTCATTCAAAACAAGCTGTGATGACATCAAAATAAAGACATATTGCCATGATAGCATCATGCTAATTATACATTGATTACTTACATCATGTCTGTCCAGACATAAACATTTAATAAATAAATAAATCTGATATAACTGTGTACATTGCATGATATCTATTGCATGATGTCTATGACTTTACAATGATATTTGGTTGGCCATGGCGAGAAACAAGATTCGCTGCAGGTGAATTTTCATTTTATTAAAAACAAATATTCAAAAAAATCCTTATTTTTTCTCTTGCTGGTTCTTGCTTATCCAAACAGCCATCAAAGAAACAAAATGGGAGGGTGCATAACCATTTCACAATTCTGTTTTCTACACATATGAGACAAGGGAGGATCCTGCTGCTATTATCCCACTCTGCTCTTCATGTAACCAGCTTTGAGATACAATGGCTTACATAGTATTTTCTTTGACATTATTACTAGGTTTACAACAGTGGTGGGATTCAAAAATTTTCACTATGGGTTCTGTGGGCTTGGTGGGCATGGCATGTCTTGGTGGGCATGTCTTGGTGGGCATGGCAGTGGAAGGATACTGTAAAATCTCCATTCCCTCCCCACTCCAAGGGAATCCCCATTTCCTCCCAATCAGCTGGGACTTGGGAGGCAGAAACTACTCAAACTTTCTGCTACTGGTTCCCAAGAACTGGTCAGAACCTGCTAAATATCACCTCTGGTTTACAATCCATAGATACATGGACAACGTTTTTATTTCTTTATTTTTATTAAAGCTTTAGGCCACCCGATTCCCAAAGGACCCTGGAAACCATCATATAAAAGAATACAACCAACCAGGAGAGCAGAGAATCAAAACAAAATTAAAGTAGACCAGACCAGACCAAATCAAAATAAAAAGGGGGCACAACAATCACTCTGTCCACTTGCCAAAGGGACATAAATCATTGTTTCCTCCCTTCTTTTGCTATACTTACCTCCTACCATCTTCAAATCGCTCCATGGCTCGGGGCCTAGCTATATACGAGACCGCCTTCTGCCCCATACATCCCTTCGCCCGATCCGCTCCCACAGAGAGGGTCTTCTCCGGGTGCCATCGGCCGGGCAATGCTGGTTGGTGACGCCCAGGGGAAGGGCCTTCTCTGTGGCGGGCCCGGCCCTCTGGAATGACCTACCCCCCCGACCTACGCACTATCTTGAACCTCTGCCTCTTCCGCCAATGTCTTAAGACATATCTATTCCAACAAGCCGGCCTGGCATAGCCCCCCGTTTCTGACTTTTTATACATAAATTGTAATTAGCAGGGTTTTAAATGGGTTTTTAGCACGGATTTAATAATTTAATATGTTTTTAATGATATATATTGTTTTTGTTATGGTTTTTAAAATGCCTGTACGCTGCCCTGGGTCCTAACAAGGAGAAGGGCGGGGTATAAATCCGAAAAAAATAAATAAAATACTTTTATGTTGTATCCTCGACCTGCGACCGGTCTCGAGTTACGACCGGCCGCGGGTCTTTCAGGCTGCCTCTGGGAAGCCATGGAGACAGGCTGTAGCAAGCCGGCTAACCGACAGACGCGCCTGATTGGCTGAGGCACGCCTGGCGGGAAGCCAGCTCCTGCCGCAGCCTGATTGGCTCCCCGTTTGACAGCTCCATATATAAAGAGCTGTCAAACGCGGGAGCCCCTGTCTACCGCCCATTTTCCGTGCTTGTAATTAGTTGTTACTTATTCTATTTGCCTACAATAAATGGCTGTTAATTGAGCAAACCTGGCTGGACTCCCTCAGTTCTCAACAACCTCAGAGAACTTAACACTGGCGACGAGGGCTGGGGCCAGGCAGAGCTCTACTTGCAGAAGAAAAATATGTTTCCTCACAAAAAATTTTTTCCCGTTTTCCATCTTAATTTAGCGGTACGATCAACATGGGATCAGTCCCTCCCTTCGCTCCTTTTGATTCCTCAAAGGAGACCTGGGTCTCATTTATGGCACGGTTTGAGTGCTTCGTCCTGGCTAACGACTACAGGGCGCTGCCCCCGGCCAGAAAGTTAGGACACTTCTTGGGCTGCGGCGGCACAGAACTGTTCGCGACCGCCTGCACCGTGGCCGCGCCTACGGAGGTGTACGATATGCCGTGGGACACCATGATCGAGCGGCTCCGGGCTCACTACGCCCCGGTTCCGTCGCGGATGACCCACCGCTTTGCCTTCAGAAGATGCCTGCAGAAGCCCAACCAGTCGGTGGCCGACTTCCTCAAGGCACTCCGTATGGCTGCCATCCCGTGCGATTTCGCCTTCGCTTTCCTAGGCGAATCGCTGCTAGAGCAGTTCATTTGGGGCCTCAGGGAGATCCGCCTCAGAAGGCGCCTGCTGGCCCGCGCAGAACTGACCCTGGAGCAGGCGGTGGACGAGGCTCGGGCATTCGAGATGTCCGAGTCCTCGGTCTTGGACAGGGACTGTGACCGCCAACCGGCTGCTCGCGCTTGCCTGGTGGAAGACTCTGACGACCTGGATGAAGAGGACCAGGTCGCCTACGTGCGGTCGGCTGGCCGCAAGCCACCCCAACCGTCTTCCGGCAAATGCTTGGGCTGCCGGGGAAAGCACCCCCGGGCCGATTGTCCGTTCCGGGCCGCCACCTGCCGCCGCTGCGGCCGAAAAGGCCACTTGGCTGCCGTCTGCCGCGCCGCAGCGCCCTCCGACTCACTGCCCTCCCCTGAGCCCCAACGGCGAAACGGAGACGATCGTAGGGGTCAAGCGGCCCAACCAACCGCCCAACGACGCCAGGGCTGACGCCAACGGCTGCAGCCGTCCGGCTGCTTCGCCTTGACCGACGCACCCACCCTGCAGGAAGCCTTGCCCGAACGTACGCGGCTCCGAACTGTTGTAAAACTGGAGGGGGTGGGAGTCCGCATGGAGGTGGACTCGGGCTCCTCTAGGTCCATCATCTCCCGGGTGCAGTTGGCCAAGATACGCCCCGGTCTCTCTCTGGACATTTTGTCCCCCCCCCCTTACAGTCTTGCGAGACTATCAAGGGTCTTCTATTCCCACCCTGGGCCAGATCTCCCTGGGGGTGGAGTATGGGACTTTCAAGCGGCGATTGCCCATCCTGGTGGTTTCCGACCCCCTAGCGGCCATCATCGGCCTGGATTGGTTTCCTGCCCTGGGCCTGTCAGTGCACGGGGTGCATTCCGTCCCCGCCACCTCCCCCGTCTCCGGGGTTTTGGAGGAGTTCGCCGACGTGCTAGACGGCCGGCTAGGCTCCTACATAGGCACCCCTGTCTCCTTGAACCTTGACCCTCAGGTTGCACCCATTAGGCTCAAGGCCCGCAGGCTGCCGTTCGCCCTGAAGCCCAAGGTCGAGGCCGAACTTGACCGGCTGGTGGCGCAGGGCGTGCTCGAGCCCGTTGACCAGGCGAGATGGGAGACCCCCATAGTGGTCCCCATCAAGCCCGACGGGTCAGTACGGATCTGCGCCGACTATAAGTCGACCATCAACCGTGGGCTCCAGGCGAACCCATATCCAGTCCCAGTTGTGCAGGATCTGCTCCATTCCCTGGGGCAAGGCCGCATTTTTGCGAAGCTGGATATGGCCCAGGCCTATCAACAGCTCCCGGTGGACGACGCGGCTGCAGAGGCGCAGACCATCGTCACCCACCGTGGGGCTTTCCGGTGTCGCAGACTACAATTTGGAGTGTCCGTCGCCCCGGGGATCTTCCAGAGCCTAATGGAGCGCTTGCTCCACGGGCTCCCAGGCGTGGTCCCGTACTTTGACGACGTTCTGATAGCTGCTTCCAGCATCTCAGAACTCGCCAAAGTGCTAAGGAAGGTCCTCGGCATTTTCAGGGGCGCGGGATTAAAATTGAAGCGCAGCAAATGCGTTTTTGCCGCGCCGGAGGTGGAGTTCCTGGGCTTCTTGATTGATGCCCGGGGCATACACCCCACCCCCAAGAAGGTCGAGGCCATTAGGAACGCCCCTACGCCAGCCTCCAAGACGGAGCTGCAGGCGTTCCTCGGCCTCTTGAATTTCTACGCGCGTTTCCTTCCCATAAGGCAACGCTAGCCGAGCCGCTACATCGATTGCTCGATCGATCCGCGGCCTGGTGCTGGGGCAGCCGCGAGGCGCATGCGTTCGTGGCTGTCAAAGCCACGCTGACGTCAGAGGCTGTCCTAGTCCAATACGATGACAGGCTGCCCTTGACATTAGCGTGCGATGCCTTTCCCTTCGGCCTGGGGGCCGTCCTGAGCCATTCCTTCCCAGATGGCTCAGAAGCCCCCATTGCTTTTTGGTCCCGGACAATGTCTCCCACTGAGAGAAACTATAGCCAGATTGACAAGGAGGCTCTGGTTATGGTGTCCGGCATCAAAAAGTTTCACCAATACCTGTACGGTCGGACTTTTGCTGTCTTCACAGACCACAAGCCTCTCCTTGGGCTTTTGGCCGGTGACCGTCCGACCCCCCCCCCCCATCCTCTCTCCCAGGATGACCAGATGGACGGAGTTCCTGGCGGCGTATAATTATACGCTGTACTACCGTCCTGGCAAACAGCTCGGGCACGCCGATGCCCTGAGCAGGTGCCCCCTCCCCAAGGCGGATGAGGAGCCGGTGCCGGCACTGTCCGTCTTGTCCGTGGCAGACTCCGGCCTGCCTTTGACGTCCTCGGACGTCGCTGCCCGGACAAGGGCCGACCCTGTCCTGTCCCAGGTCTCCACCTGGGTCCTGCGAGGGTGGCCTCAGGGCAGCTTGGCCGAAGAGTTTCGGCCGTACAAGACACGCCAGCTGGAGCTCTCGCTCCACAGCGGCTGCTTGTGCTGGGGGGATCGGGTCATCGTCCCCCCCCCTCTCCATCACCAGTTGCTCCGGACGCTCCACGCCGACCACCCCGGCATAGCTCGGATTAAGGCGCTCGCCCGCAGCTATGTGTGGTGGCCAGGCGTGGATGTGGGGGTGGCTGCCTGGGTCGGGGGTTGTGTCCCTTGCCAGTCTACCCGCCCCGCCCCTCCTGTCGCCCCGCCCAGGGAGTGGGACTTGCCCTGGAGCCCTTGGTCCAGGCTCCACATAGACTTCGCCGGCCCCTTCCGAGGCCAGACGTTCCTGGTGGTCGTGGACGCCTACTCCCGCTGGGTGGAGGTCATCTTGATGGCTTCCACAACAGCCGGGAGTACGGTCAGGGCCTTGCGTCGCCTCTTCGCGACGCATGGGTTGCCAGACATCGTGGTGTCCGACAACGGGCCCCAGTTCCAGTCCGCCACCTTCCAGGAGTTCCTGGCCTCGCAGGGGATCCGCCACGCGTCCAATGGTCGGGCGGAAAGGGCTGTCCGCTCAGCCAAGGAGGCCTTGGGAAGGATGACTAAGGGGGACTGGCCTGCAAGGGTGGCTGCTTATCTGTTGGGTCAGCATTCCACCCCTTGCCCAGCCACCCGGAAAAGCCCCGCCGAGCTCTTGATGGGTCGCCGCCTGCGGACCACCTTGGACAGGCTCCACCCGGCGTACAACGACGTGCAGCCTTGCAACCTGGGGGCCCCACCTTCCCGCCTATTCCAGCCCGGGGATCCTGTGTAACTACGCTGGAGACCCTAAATGGGTTCCGGCCACTATCACCGAGATAACAGGTCCCTGCTCTTTTAGGGTCAACCTCCCGGACGGATCCGAGTGGCGGCGCCACTTGGATCAGCTGAGGCGCCGCCTGCCAACACCATCGGCCCCGGCGCCGGATCCGCCCTGCCCTGTTGCCCCGGTTGGGCCCTTCAACGAGTATTCCGAAACCCCACTCCGGGCCTTCGCCTTCTCAGGCCCCCCTGAACTGGACGCCGCCTTCCGGCAAACGCTGCAGCACCTGGATCAAGCCGCTGGGAACGCGCGGGCCCTTGCGCCTAAGGACCCACCCTGCAACGCCGCAACAACCAACCGGCATCCACCAGCCTATGCTCCGGTCGCCGCTCCCCCTCGCCCCGACTTACCAGTCTGGAAGGCTCCGCCTCTGCATGTAGGCCCCGATGACGTCACCACCTGGAGCTCCACTCCCCGAAGGGAGGAGCTCCCACAGGGGCAACCTACCTCGTCGGATCCTCAGCAGCAACTGAGGCGGTCTGGGCGGTCCCGACGCCGCCCCGCCTACTTGGCAGACTATGCATGCTCACTCATCGGGACTGACAGTTCTTCGAGCATGCGCAGACCGAGGGGGGAAAGGGGTGTTGTATCCTCGACCTGCGACCGGTCTCGAGTTACGACCGGCCGCGGGTCTTCCAGGCTGCCTCTGGGAAGCCATGGAGACAGGCTGTAGCAAGCCGGCTAACCGACAGACGCGCCTGATTGGCTGAGGCGCGCCTGGCGGGAAGCCGGCTCCTGCCGCAGCCTGATTGGCTCCCCGTTTGACAGCTCCATATATAAAGAGCTGTCAAACGCGGGAGCCCCTGTCTACTGCCCATTTTCTGTGCTTGTAATTAGTTGTTACTTATTCTATTTGCCTACAATAAATGGCTGTTAATTGAGCAAACCTGGCTGGACTCCCTCAGTTCTCAACAACCTCAGAGAACTTAACAATTCTCAACATTCTCTTTAACGAGTCTTATATTTTACTACCAGCGCATCTAAGAGGGCACTAGTTTTCATGGCTTGTGGTCCATTTCATCAAAAAGGTCTAATGGAGTCCAGTTCACCATACTACCATCTCATAAATTGGTTCACATTTAAGTGTATTACAAAACTCTAACCTTTGGTACCTATTACAATCTCCAAGCATTGTTGATCAGCTAAAAAGTGAGGACATGCATAATGAGCTGGATATAGAGCCCTGCCCTCCAAATTTGGCCCATTAGTACAGTAGATGCATACTCATTCCTCAAGCAACCGATTTAGCCATCGCACAGATTTGATCTTTAAAGAGCCACATCATCATCACTGCTTTTGCTGCATCACAGCGCTCCCTCTTCAATATTTTTCCTGACAGCCCCTTCTCAAAATATCTTGCCACACTTGCAGTGCAAACCTCCACCAGGGAGAAATCGTGTGTTATCATCTCTTAGCTGAAGGTTTTTCTTTCTTTACCTAAGCAAATGAAATTAGAGTGTTTCATGGAAGATCTCTCAGCTCCATTAATATGGGCAGGAAACAAAAAAAAAAGCAAAAAGTTTTAGGGGCTTCTTTTTGCAGATATGGTTCAACAAATCATTCTTATGCTGTTCAACCATCATATTCTTAATTGTGCCATGGAGAAAAGGTCTACTTTACCTTAGGAACCAAGGCGTTTGAAGTTAGATGCAACAAAGTACTGTATCATTTTTTGGGACACACAATTTCAGTGATCACTAGACTCTTGGACGAAAGAATACTAAAGACCTCAGAACTAAGTAAGGTTGTGGGTTGTATGCCCCAAAAATATTACATTGGGAATGATAAAGAAAGCACTGTAAATCCTATTATGACATGTACAACCCAGAATATAATGACTGATGATACTATAAGATTATCTTACTAGGCTACTCCATCACCTCTACATTCTTCTCTACTAACAGGACTCTAACCTACCCTTAATGATAGATAGTGACACCATGTACCATAAACTTTGGTATTTATTGTGCCCCTATACTACCCCTCTTTACACCAAGGAATAGGCAATGGTCTGGTTTCTGTAATCCGTCTTTTTTCTCTCCAGGCTCATCAATTGACCTGTTCCTTTGTACGTCTGTGCCTTTCCTCATGCTTTCTTAGGGTATAGATCATCATTCATGATAACCTCCACAACTGTTACTGTTATACACGGAGATTTTCTTTGCAGCATCAAATATCTCTTTCAGAAGGCCAACAGCATCAAGTACGCTGCATGTGCCTAAATTCATACAAGCTCTGCCAAAAATTCAGTGACAGGAATCGTGGTTAAACTTGCACAAAATGCACTCCCTCTCCTTGAAACTGTGTAGGAAAGGTTAGGAGAACCAAAAGTAAATCATCTGGCAATCTAGATAATCCAGTCTTGTTTTATTCTTAACAACTACACTCTTCTCTCCTTCCCTTACCCAAAATAACCAAGGATGTTATATCCACATATGTCTGTTATCCAGAATTTTGGGGACGGACTAGAGTCTTCTAATAACTCAGGAAATCAGCATCACTGTTATCTTTTCAATGTTTGTTGAGATCCAGACCTTCTATAAAGATAAGTGTGCATGGAACTCTGCCCTCAAATTGATGCTTGTTTTCAATTGTTTCAATTTACTGCCACCTAATGGCTAAAAAGGGGGTAAACCATTTCACTGATTCCCTCATCATACAACCCCAGAAAAACAGAGTAAATGAACAAGCACCCATTTTGTTTCATCGTGTAAATAAATGCTCTATCAGATAAATCTTGACAGAATAAGGGGCATTTTGAAAACCAATGCAATGTTCACAAAGTGAATCATATTCTTAAATGATATTTTTTAGGAAAAAATGCTGAAATGCCTCTTTGCTAAAGGCACAAGAACAGGAAGAGCAAGTTTTGTCTTTGCCAATCAACAATGTAATCCAGAAAATGTTTCGGAGTGTACTCTCTTAATTTTATTAATTTTTTAGAGAACATGTGTAAACAAACACAATAGAAAATAGATCAAGGAAATAAAAAGGTAAGGCAACTTTCAGTCAACAAGCGATTTAAAAATGTCAACATGGTTGTAGATTTCTGGTATACCATTAGTTAATTATGACAAATGAGTTAATACATTTATTTTAATAATTAAAAGCATTATTAAACTTTAAGCAATTATAAATATGAAGAGCCATGAATAATACATTATAAATTATGAGGTAAAATTGTAAGCTATGATAGATTGCATCCAAACCGAGATTCTGTTTTGTTTTGAATATCCCATAGTATTATAATATCATCTCTATACATAGAAAAACACAAATTTTGCAAAACAAATCCATAAAATAAGCTATAATCCAAAAATGGTTTCCAATTTGAATTACATTTTACCTCAAATTTAGTTTTAAGATGCCAAGTTGTTTTGGACATTGAAGCATCTGATTCCACTCTTTTTGAGAAACCCATTGTCTCATATAATAAGAAGCCACTTCAGGGACAATGAATAAAAAATATTTTAAATCCCAAAGATTAAAAGAGGAAGCATAGATCAGAATGCTTCTTAAATAAAAGTGGTTTTAAATATTGAAATGGGGAGAACACATGATCAAATGTCTCAACCATAATTTTAATGTGTTGTGTGGTTTTGTACTGTATATGCCACTATATATGTTGGAGGGATCTCAGATTATTCTATAGAGCAGAGTTTTGGAAATCTGATGGTTTCTGGAAAATAATATCCAAGATATCATAAAGGCAACAATAATAAACTATAGTTCCTGAATCTGAAGCTTCTGAGGAAAAACTCTCAATCTATATGGTTCCGGAACTATATGGTTCCGCCCCAGGCTCCTGATGGACCCGATAAGGTTCCAAAGGGAGCTTGGGCCAATTCCTGTGGACTTGCCCCGCGACTCGACTGAGGACCTAGTGGCCGCATGGTTAAGTGCGGCCACGGGGGCCTTGGACCGAGTCGCGCCCTTGCGGCCTCTCTTGCGGCGACGAACCACCTGGGCTCCTTGGTTCACCGAGGGGCTTAGGGAGATGAAGCGCCACAAGAGACGCCTAGAGAGCAGATGGAGATCTTCTCGCTCCGAAGCCGACCGAACACTAGTGAGAGACCATATTAGGACTTACTTAGTGGCGTTAAGAGTGGCCAAACGTGAGTATTGTGCCACTCTTATTGCATCCGCAGATAACCGCCCTGCCGCCCTGTTTGGGGTGACCCGCTCCCTCCTTCAACAGAGGCCGCGGGAAGCCCCTTTACAGGGTCGAGCAGAGGAATTTGGGATTTATCTGCAGGAGAAAATCACTCGGATTCGGAATGAGTTACCCTCCATCGACAGTGGTCCAGTCGAGCGGGCCGAGGCTGATCTTGTGACACCATCCTGGGAGGAGTTTGATTTTGTTACCACCGAGGATATGGACAAGTTGTCAAAGAGGCTTAGGGCTACCACATGTTTATTGGACCCGTGTCCCTCCTGGCTTGTACTGGCATCCTGGGAGACGACACGAGGCTGGCTCCAGGGCATTGTCAACGCATCTTTGAGTGAGGGGTCCTTGCCTGCCGTCTTGAAAGAGGCGGTAGTAAGGCCCCTCCTCAAGAAGCCGTCCCTGGATCCAGCATTATTAGAGAACTATCGTCCTGTCTCCAACCTCCACTTTCTAGTGAAGGTTGTTGAGAGTGTGGTGGCCCAACAGTTTCCGCGACACTTGGAGGAAGTTGATTATCTAGACCCGCGCCAGTCCGGCTTCCGACCCGGGCACAGCACCGAGACGGCATTGGTCGCGTTGGTTGATGATCTCTGGAGGGCGCGGGATAGAGGACATTCCTCTATCCTAGTCCTATTAGACCTCTCAGCGGCTTTTGATACCATCGACCATGGTATCCTATTGCGCCGACTGGGGGGGTTGGGGTTGGGAGGCACCGTTTTGCGGTGGTTCTCATCCTACCTCTCTGGTCGGTCGCAATATGTGTTGACAGGGGGGCAGAGGTCGGCCTCGAGGCCCCTCATATGTGGGGTTCCTCAGGGGTCGGTCCTCTCGCCCCTACTATTCAACACATATATGAAGCCGCTGGGTGAGATCATCCGTGGTTTTGGGGTTGGATATCATCTGTACTCTGATGATACTCAGTTGTACATATCCACCCCAGACCACCCCAACGATGCCGTCGAGGTTATGTCCCGGTGTTTGGAGGCCGTACGGATCTGGATGGGTGGTAACAAACTCAAGCTCAACCCGTCCAAGACTGAGTGGCTGTGGCTTCCGGCGCCCCGGTTCAGCCAGATTATTCCAACACTGGCCATTGGGGGCGAAACACCGGCCCCCGTGGAGAGGGCGCGCAATTTGGGTGTCCTCCTGGATTCCCGGCTGTCTATGGAAGATCACGTGGCAGCCGTGGCCAGGGGGGCGTTCCATCAGTTACGCTTGATGCGCCAATTGCGCCCCTTACTGGATCGGGGTGCCCTACGCACAGTCACTCAAGCACTCGTCTCGACTACTGTAATGCTCTCTACATGGGGCTTCCCTTGAGGTGCACCCGAAAGCTGCAGCTAGTCCAGAACGCAGCCGCGCGGGTGATTACGGGAGCGCCTAGACACTCCCACATAACACCTATCCTGCGCGAGCTGCACTGGCTCCCTGTGGTCTTTCGGGTGCGCTTCAAGGTCTTGACGACCATCTTTAAAGCGCTCCATGGCTCGGGGCCTAGTTATATGCGAGACCGCCTCCTGCCCCATACATCCCTCAGACCGATACGCTCCCACAGAGAGGGCCTCCTCAGGGTGCCGTCGGCTGGACAATGCCGACTGGCGACACCCAGGGGAAGAGCCTTCTCTGTGGCTGGGCCAGCCCTCTGGAACGACCTACCCCCTGAACTCCGCACCATCTATGACCTCCGCCTCTTCCGCAAGTGTCTGAAGACACATTTATTCCATCTAGCCGGCCTAGCGTAACCCCCTGTATTGACCATTAGACAGTTTTAAATTTGGGATTTTAATTCGGTTTTTAGCACAGGTTTTATTAGAATAAGTTTTTTAAATTTTATATGTTTTGTATGTATTTTAACATTCCTGTGCGCCGCCCTGGGTCCGTTTGGAGAAGGGCGGGATACAAATTTAATAAATAAATAAATAAATAAATAAATAAATCTGAAAATTGTGATGCAATTTCTAGGCATCTTTTATTATGGCATTTATAGCCCACCTTGGCTTTTGAGAAGTCTCTTCTTTTTACTATAATAGCAAAAACTCCAAGTGGAAGGCTAGGTTGTGTGGAATAACTTCACCAGGTGAGATCTTTTGCCAAGCGAAGATTTGAGCATTGGCCATTCCTAATGACCACAGCATATTTTACAGTGCTTCTTGAAGTAATTGAGATATTCTCAAGAAGCACTATGATGGCCCAAGAATGTCAGTCACAGGACTAATCTTTCTGCAATTATCAATGTTTATAGAGAATGTTGGTTTTTATTTTAATAATGGGTTACTGTGATATCCTTCAAAAATCATGAGAATTATAATTTGGATGAATATTTATCCTGGGAGACTCTGGCAATCTCCCAAGCCTTTTATTCCATACATCCTCTCAGCTCCTAGAAATTCTTTGGGAGAATATCTATTAAATGATTTTAACTCTGCGGGGCCCTTATAATCTGATTTGTCTCTTTGCTCAGATTAAAAGGTAGCAATAAATGCACTCAAAACATTTACTAGTGTATAGAATAAGTGTCATCATAATTCTGTTATGGTTAGAAATAATGTTATCTCATGTTTTATTACTGAAACATTAAGCACCATAGATCAGCTCTAAACTGCAGTTTGTCATCCTAAGAGAATTTAATTTGAACTGTCTGCATAGCCAACAATTGCTATCAGCATTGTCCAGTCTGTGTGAACATGATATTCTCTACATGTACTGGATTTTAATATCTATAGCTTAGTCAGTACGATCGTAGTCCATGATAACTGAAGGTTATTTAGCCCAGGGGTCTCCAACCTTTGCAACTTTAAGTCTTAAGGACTTCAGACTTAAAGTTGCAAAGGTTGGAGACCCCTGATTTAGCCCAATACAGCAAAAAACAAAAAAAACACACATCCACAATGAATGTTACTGAAAATGCAAGTTCCAGGAAATCTGAGTCTATTCTTAGTAAATTCTGATTGTTCTTAAGCCATAACTTCCCAAGTGTGATAATACATGGGAATGATCTTAAGAGACAGGAGAGGAATCTATAGCCTATCTCATAAGAGGCAACTCAATCCATGGATAGAGGAAAACTATGGGAAGCATTTTGGAATAGGAATGTCCCTCGTTTTCCAGATAGCAAAAAGAAGGGAGGAGAGAACTCCAACTCTGGCCATTGGGGGCGAAACACTGGCCCCCGTGGAGAGGGCGCGCAATTTGGGTGTCCTCCTGGATTCCCGGCTGTCCTTGGAGGACCATGTGACGGCCGTGGCCAGGGGGGCGTTTCATCAGGTACGCCTGATGCGCCAATTGCGCCCCTTACTGGACCGGGCTGCCCTTTGCACAGTCACTCAAGCTCTCGTGACGTCCCGTCTCGACTACTGTAATGCTCTCTACATGGGGCTTCCCTTGAGGTGCACTCGAAAGCTACAGCTAGTCCAAAACGCAGCCGCGCGGGTAATTACGGGAGCCACCAGAAGCTCCCATATAACACCAATCCTGCGCGAGCTGCATTGGCTTCCTGTGGTCTTTCGGGTGCGCTTCAAGGTTCTGACGACCATCTTTAAAGCGCTCCATGGCTCGGGGCCTAGTTATATGCGAGACCGTCTCCTGCCCCATACATCCCTTAGACCGATCCGCTCCCACAGAGAGGGCCTTCTCAGGGTGCCGTCGGCCGGACAATGCCGACTGGCGACACCCAGGGGAAGAGCCTTCTCTGTGGCGGGCCCTGCCCTTTGGAACGACCTACCCCCTGAACTCCGGACCATCACCGACCTCCGCCTCTTCCGCAAATGTTTAAAGACATATTTTTTCCATCAAGCCGGCCTAGCCTAACCTCCCATGGGGACTTTTAGAAAAGTTTTAAATTGGGTTTTTAATAATTGGTTTTTAGCACAGGATTGGGGATTATTTAATATATATTTTAAATTATTTGTCTATCTTCTATTGTGTATGTTTTTTAAATTTCCTGTGCGCCGCCCTGGGTCCTCTGTGGAGAAGGGCGGGATATAAATGTAATAAAATGAAAATGAAATGAAATGAAAGAATACTTTAAGTCTGGCAAGATTCTGTTTACCTTAAAATGAAGATAGTGCTGATGTTCCTGGTTTTGTTTCTTCTGGACTACCACAAGGAAAACAATAATAAATCATGTGACATAAAATAAATAAATTAACGAGCTTAGTAACACACCTATAAAACTGCTAGACTATATTCTGGACAACCAGAATTGGCACATCAAAATGGAAACTTTAGCAGAACCGAGGTCAGAGATTTCCTCCAATTTTTTTCCAATTATTCCTTTGTCGCAATTATTCTTGAAACAGCTCCAGTTTGCTCCTGAACATCAGCACTGGTCATCGCCATTACTACTCCCTGTCATCATTTTGCAAGAATTAGAAGAGGCACAGACTTGGATTATCTGGAGCAGACACAGAGCAGTGCCAGGACCTAAGAACCCCAGAATCTGGAATAGAGAAAAAGTGAGGAGATGCTGATGATGCGAATTTTTAAGACTTGCACATCAAGAGATTTGAGATTAGACAAGAGCACCTTCATCTGGCTTGATCATTTTGGGGGGTACTCAAGAATGGGCTAAGATTGTTGATTCTGTGATTCATTGAAAGGGATCTTTGGCACCTTGAATTTCACACAACTTAGTTAACCATCAGTGTTTGAAGAAGTCCACCACCATCTGTGCAATATTGGAGCATGTGTTACACCAGGAGTGGGCAAACTTTGTAACTTTAAGTCTGAAGGACTTCAGCTCCCAGAATTCTCCAGCCAGCAAAGCTGGCTGGAGAAGTCTGGGAGCTGAAGTCCTTCAGACTTAAAGTTGCAAAGTTTTCCCACCCCTGTGTTACACCATCCCATTATTCCCATAAACTCCCAATCCACAGTTTGAGAACCTCTGGCCTAAGGAAAGAAAATGGGGAAAGGAAGCAACATCCTGTTCACTAAGATCTATTAATTTGAGTTTGAGTAAGTTTCTTTTGCCGTGTATAATGGGAAGCATATGACCCATTTCTCTACAACTGATTTCTTTGTTAGCAACAATCGTTTTACTCTCTACCCCCCTACTCAAAAAGGAAGGAAAAACATTTCTTTCAAGAAAGGTATTTTTTCTCTTAAGAGCACTCTGATGTATGTCAGTACAACCACAGCAAACTGTCTGATAAGGGAAGGCTAATTATGTCTTTATCCTACTTGCATTTTTAAGTTCCTGAGATCAAAAGTTCTTTTCAGCTAGCTAGATAACATCTTTCTGGTTCATCTAACATACCATGTTGGAAGACTGTTTGATTGGCAAAGGAGGTATCAGAGTCACTTGTTACAATCTCCTTCATTGCGGCATTCACCAGGTAGCTTTAAGTAAGCCATAGATACCCTCATTGGGTCCTTATGTCCCACATTAAACACAGCACGGACATTTACCAGTAACTTTTATCCTGCCATGGTACCTTTATCTCAATTCTAGCCTTTCCATGAGGAAGCTTAGCATCAACGTATTGTTTCAGATTTAAAGTAATACTTTCCTTTTCTTTTCTGGTTGAAGCGGCATGCTAGAGGATTTTTATCTAAATATTTAATTCGGTTTTTAAGGGGTCCTAGGGAGGGGGGTGGGCAATCTGTAACTGGGGTGGTGGGTATGGGGAATAACCCACTGGGGGATGCTCCCAGGTCGGCTGACAGTCCCGACGGGGAGGATGTAGGGTCTAGAGATGGGAAGGGGGGGAGGATCTGTTTAACAGAGGGCCATGTTATCAAAACTATGTGGGAGGGGCAGGTATGGCGGGAGCCGAGGGCCATGTTATTCTAGGGGAGGGCGCAGTCGCTGTTTGCGAGCGATTGCATGCTCCGACCCTCATGGCTCCGCTTGCAATCCAGGAGGTTTAGGTTCTCAGGGCCTGGGCCATCGGCTGATGTTATGTAACGCCAGGTCCATGGTCAACAAAGCTCCCCTCATCCATGATTTGATCTTGGAGGGGAAGCCGGACCTGGCGGGTATTACGGAGACCTGGTTGGGCCAGGCGGGGGGAGTACCCCTCGTTGAGATGTGCCCACCAGGCTACCAGGCCTTTCATCAGCCACGAGCCCAGGGTGGGGGTGGGGGTGGGGGTCGTTATTAAGGAGGACCTGGATCCAAGGTAGACCACTGTGCCTCAGACAGTCGGCTGTGAGTCCCTATGTGTGAAGTAGGGCCATGGGAGGCAATTGGACTTGCTGATTGTGTACCCGCTACGTGTCAGCAACCCTACCTGACCTCCTCAGTGTGATAGCCAAGGTGGCAGTTGACACCCCGAGACTATTAGTCCTGGGGGATTTCAACCTGCCATCAGTAGACGAAGCTTCTGAGGCGGCATGGGAGTTCATGGCCTCCATGACGGCCATGGACCTGACCCAGTTAGTTCATGGCCCCACCCATGCTGGGGGACACATGCTAGACCTAATTTTTGTCTCTGGCCAGTGGTCGAGTGATCTTGGTTTAGGGGAATTAGTCATCGAACCCCTGTCATGGTCAGATCACTCGCTCCTTCGGCTGGACTTCCAAACTGCTGCACTCCACTGCGGGGAGGCAGAACCGGAAATGGTGAGATGGTTCCGCCCCAGGCGCCTGATGGACCCGGAGAGGTTCCAGAGGGAGCTTGGGCCAATACCTGAGACCCTGACCCGCGACTCAACTGAGGACCTGGTGGCTACCTGGAATATGGCGACCGCGGGGGCCCTGGATCGGGTCGTGCCCTTGCAGCCTCTCACTTGGTGCCGGTCCACCCTGGCTCCCTGGTTCTCCAAGGAGCTGAGGGGGATGAAGCATCGAAGGAGATGCCTAGAGAACATTTGGAGGACCACTCGTGCCGAATCTGACCGGACACTAGTAAGGTCTCATTTGAGGACCTACCTAGTGGCGATAAAGGTGGCGAAACAAAATTATTTCTCCACTCTTATTGTGTCTGCAGGTAACCGGCCCGCCACCCTGTTTCGGGTGGCCCGCTCCCTCCTTCACCAGAGGGCACGGGTCTTGTGAAGACTTGTGGACTTCAACTCCCAGAATTCCTCCTTTCGCTCTTCATCTTGATGATGTGCAGAGGGGCGGGGTGAGGGAGCTGGAACCGGTTCTAAACGGCACTGTAGATTTGTGGAACCTCTTCTATAGAAGTGGTTAGAACTGGCAGGAACCCACCCCTGATGTAACCCCAGGACACTGCAACCGTCATAAATACATGCCAGCACTAAATGTTTGAATTTTGATCACATGACCGTGGTGCTGCAACGATTGTGTGAAAACCGATCATAAGTCACTTTTTTCAGTGCCATTGTAACTTGTAACTTCAAATTGTCACTAAAAAAAATGGTTGTAAATCGAAGGCTACCTATAGTCACTTTCTACCAGACCAGCATTCCTTTGCAACACCACATGGGAATGGAACTTTTCATTTGCTCCTTTCTGCTTCCTGAGCCCTCCTTGTTCTGTTTACTTTGATCAGTTTCCCTACGCATGCGCGAAGATGGAGACATGCTCCTGATCATGGCGAGGGCCGGGAAGGCCTTTCTCGGTCATGGAGAGGACGCCTGGTCTGTTTTGTGAACTTCCTCTATGGCCAGTATGGCCTCCCAGCTGCTTGTACTCCATCTGTATGCATTCAAGGGCTGTTCTCCTCGCCCTGCAGGAGTCCCCCCTCTCGCAGGTTTCGCCCTCAGATCAAACGAGGGCCCACCTCAAGGATGGGTTGATCAACCTAGAGAGGTGGGAAAAGCGCAGGCTAAGGGGATTTTTATATCAATATTTATTGTATGTTTTAATCTTCCTGTGCACCACCCTGAGTCCCATTGGGAGATAGGCGCGGTATATAAATACTAATAAAGTAAAAGTAAAAGTAAAAGTACTCATCAGCCAAGCTATTTTTCAAGACGTTTAACAGATGTGGAGGAGGAGTTGTGTGGGGCAAAGGGAAGGTTCCTTCTACTGGCCCTATTTAATACCTACTACTTGTTAGGAAACTGATTGGTGCAGAGGTGGTATTCAACTGGTTCTCTCTGTCTCGGGCAAACCAGTAATGGTGGCAGCGGTGGGAGGCTCCGCCCACCAGTCCCAACATAATGAGCAAGCACTGCGCATGCGCAGACGTGGCACGGGCACTCACATTTGCGAACCATAGGGAAGGTAAATTAATCCCACCATTAGATTGGTGGCGAATCCAACATCCTGCCCATCCCAAATTAGGGAAAATGACTGTTGATTACTTTCCCTTTGATAAAGGAAATAATCTAATAGTTAATCTAATACTTTCTTAGACAGCTATCATTTCAGAAATGTGTTTGAATCAACCAGAGAAATAAGGTTTAACTGTCCTTCTTGAATCTTCACTTTGAATTTTGGGGTGTTTAGTTCCTACTGAGTTATTTCCAAATTCAAAATCTCTAAAGTGGATGATGGCTCTCACATTTACAGACCTATGAAAATGTAGTTTCCATTTAAAAGAGGTAATTTCAAGCTAGAAATGCACAACTCAAGGTAATCACCCAAGCAGAATTAAAGAGCCAAAAAGATTACAGCCCAAGTGAAATTATTTTGTACTCAGGCCAAAAGAAAAGGGGAAAATCCATCATTTACAGTCTATTTGCTGGTTTGGTGATTGGGCCTGTTTAGTATGCTGCTAGCTGTTCTTTCTTCTAGATGTCAATAAATAAAAGGATTGGAGGGACAGAGAACTTCCTCTAAGGCATATTTAAGATATATTAAACCAAAGAGAGCAGTAGAGAAAACCGAAGGACTTGGAGGCGACAGAGAAGTGTTCTGAACTAACCTGCTTCATCCCTTTTTCAAGGCAACTGAAGAATCCCTCTTGAGAAATTTTATCTACTGTACATTTGTGTGGAAAGCTGTATATGAAGCTGTGAAGAGTTATGGCATCTTTGAGAGACACTGGTGGAGATCTGCTTTATTCCATGACTTGTGCCTTGGCTGCCTAGGGGATGAGAAATATTTCTTCAAGCCACTGCATTGTAGAGTTATCAGACCCATAATCCCTACATAATTTCTAGATCAGATTCTATGGGTTGGCCACTCCTCCCAGCCCATACGGTAAATGAAATGATTGAGGGAGGGAAGGTCTTTCATGATTTGCAATGCCAGTTTCTAACTGAAAGCCCAGCACAGCCTCCCCCCTACCTGATGCTCATTAAAATTACATTAGAATGAGAAAGTACTCTAATTATGGGAGCTGTAGCACCAAAACATTTAGAAAGTTGGGAAGTTTTGTAATTGTTCAAAATGTAAAGCTTGAGAACCAAAGAATTAGCTGTAGTAACAACCATCTAAGCAGGCTTTTTAAATGTGACTAAAGGCATTGCAAACCTAGAGTCTGCTATTAACATTGCATTGTGCTGCAGATACTCGTAGTACTGTAAATATTCTTTTAGTATCACTTTCGTTAATATCTTCCCAGTTCAAATATTTATCTATTTAAGATCATGGGAACAGAAATATCCCCATTTGACTAGCAGATATGAAGTTTTAAAGTTCATAAGATATCACTGTGCTTAAAAATAATTCTGTAAAAAAAAATTAGCCTTGGGATGTTAACCCTTTTATTTTGCAATTTCCTGCCCTATTTCTCACATTAAAAAATTATCACAGCATATCCATTCTTTGCATTGTTGTACATGAAAAGAGATTGTGCTTTGGATCTATATATTCATATGTCAAGGGACCCCTTTGGAAAGGATAAATTTCATAAACTGCAAAGCAACATGAAACTAAAAGGAATTGGGTGAGGCAAGGTGTAGTCATCTGAAAAGAATGAATATTCTTTTTTGCCAAATGAAAATTGAGAAAAGCAAATGCCATGAAGATTTTAAAAAATGGGTGAAGCATAAACAGGTAGAACTGTATAAACCTGTTCCCTACAAACCCAATTAGATGATATAGCAAAGCTTTATTTCCTAGATGTTTTAAAATCCTAGAATGACATTCTAAGAAAATTCTGTACTAGGGTGTCATGAAGCAAAAATATTCAAAGAAAGAAAATGAGCAATAACACAATACAATACAATAGCAGAGTTGGAAGGGACCTTGGAGGTCATTTAGTACAACTCCCTGCCTAGGCAAGAAACCCTATACCATTTCAGACAAATGGCTATCCAACATCTTCTTGAAGACTTCCAGTGCTGGGGCCTTCACAACTTCCGGAGGCAAGCTGTTCCACTGATTAATTGTCCTAATTGTCAGGAAATTTCTTCTCATTTCTAAGTTGCTTCTCTCCTTGATTAGTTTCCACCCATTGCTTCTTATTCCTCAGGTGCTTTGGAGAATACTTTGACTCCCTCTTCTTTGTGGCAACCCCTGAGATATTGGAACACTGCTATCATGTCTCCCCTAATCCTTCTTTTCCCCCCTTAAATAAAATATAGAAAGAAGTGTTAGGCCTACCTTAGAGAAAGATTTTCTAAACTGGAAATGTAAGGGTTTTTTTTTCCTCACTCACTTTCTCATTCTCTTGCCAAAAGGGATTGTGAGGAAAGATTAGCCAAACAAGTCTAGGTGGGGTTTACTGTACCTATCACCATATCCCAAGCCCTATTGTTTCACCTTCTTTTCAGTTTCAAATGCAGGAAATTGACCTGGGGGAATCATTCAACTTTAATTCCTCTACCTCTGAAAATAATTGCTAATGGTGGGAGGAGACCATTGGCAGAGTCAGTTCTAGGCTACTGTTTATATGTCTAAATTGGGCCACTCTGGGGAAAGGGTGACTTTTGATCTGAAAATTATATTCTTCTGGAATGCATCATTTCAGGGCCTTTTCCTATCTATCTCCAGTTGAGAGATTGCCAAGAGCAGTTCTTGTTCTGCCAGGTTCTCAGAGAATGCAGCCACAATATTAGTAATATATCCTGATCCCCTTTCACAGGAAACATAAGGTGCCAGGATTTATCTACTCAAACCATTCTATCTTTTTCTAGCATCTCTGCTATAATAACCTATGGAGAAAATGGCATGAACAGAAATCATTTTTAGGTTTGGGAATGGCAGAATATACATGTTTGCTCAAAATAAATACATGCATGTTTGCTTACAAATGTAGATCATTCTAAAAATGTTTATACCTACAGTAGAAGATTGGGTTATAAAACTGGCAGAGCTGGTGGGGGAAAAAACAAATAGTGGCTCAGGGAAAAAAATAAGGATGTTTTTAAAAAACTGAAAACCCTAAATGGATTTTGTGTTGAAAGAAGAAAAGCTATGAACTTATTCTTTGTAGACCAGGGGTCTCCAACCTTTGCAACTTTAAGTCTGAAGGGCTTCAGCTCCTTAAAGCTGGCTGGAGAAGTCTGGGAGCTGAAGTCCTTCAGACTTAAAGTTGCAAAGGTTGGAGACCCCTGTTGTAGACTAAGGATTTAAAAAGGCCAAGGTGTAAGGGGCAATAATAAGATGGCAATTATTGATAGGAAGAAAGGTGGAAGTCATAATTCTGTGTTTTCTTTATTATTTTTTTCAGTTCTTTTTTTCCACATTCTTTTTTCTTTTAATTTTTTATTGTGCTGAACAATTCTAATAAAAATATGTTTGGAAAAACAAATGTTAAAAACTATAAAATGTAACATACCTCTACATTGGCCAGGAAGGTCATGAGAACTGACATTTCCTTCCTTTTGGGGACATTTGATCATTACGGTTTCTTCCATTGCAGATGAGAAATGCCATAGCTTCATTGAAAATTCATCTCTGAGAAAGAGATGGGAAGGGAGGGAGGGAGAGAGACATATAAACAAAGTAGACCTTTTCTCACTGCTGAGTTGAAATACTATCTACTACCCTTTGAGTTGGCAGAAAAAATACCCAGCATGAAATCTGTGGTCCCCATTGCCAATTCCTAACTTGCCTCTAGAGCCTCTGTTCTGGCTGGCAGCCACATGATGCAGGGATGATGGAGTGTCTGCAGGGTGTGTTAAACAAAGCCCTTAGTTGATCCCTTCTGGCTTTGCTTCCCATCCATGCTTCTCAACATTACCAACTGATAGGAAACATCTGCCATACAATAACACATGTGAAATCTGATTTCTTTGTACAACTTTACTGTTTGTCTATTAGGCACCTTTTAAATCTTACTGCAAACAAATCTGTTTAAGATGTTTGCTACAAAGGACACACAGGCTGACAGTTAAAAGAATTGGAACAAATAGTCTTTTCAGTCCCTCTGATGAATGCAAAATTCTGGCCGATTGACTTGACTGATCTCCCTCGGTTGATATTAATTAGTGCTGATTTAGAGAGAGGAGTGGAACCCTAATAAACCATCCCCTTCTCCCTCCCCCATTTCTTTCCTTGGTTTTAATTAACTAAAATAGCCAAGCACTTGGGGAGTTGGGGAAGTTTGGCATTTTGAAAGGCTGGCATCTCTGCTAGCAAAGCTGGCTGGAGAAGTCTGGGAGCTGAAGTCCTTCAGACTTAAAGTTGCAAAGGTTGGAGACCCCTGACCTACAGGCCCTGGACTAATTCTGCCCCTATAGTCTCCTGACTGTTATCACCAATAACAATCAGGAGACTGTTGAGTGATATAGGGTGTCCCATTTGACATATCATAAAACTGTCCATAGTTGCTATTACCTTAAGAAGAAAACACTACTTTTAACAATGGTACAGATGGGGATGGTTTAAAGCTATCTTACACACAGGCTTAATAGGTCATAATCATGACAATGAAATTCATTCATACTGAGGCTAGATTAAATGGAGAATACCCACTACTAATTTTGGTCTTTTTCTATTGAAGATCTTCTAGTGGTTTGCTGTGTTGGATTGCATTTTTATTATGGTATTATTGAGAACATCTGTTCTCACTTTTAACAATTGCAAGTATCCTGCACTAACCAAATTTCAAGGTATACAACAATAAACAAACAAACAAACAAACAAACAAACAAATAAATAAATAAATAAATAAATAAATAAATAAATAAATAAAAAATGTGGGAAAGACCTTGGGACATGGGGAAATAGATATTGCCTAGGATATTGCCTTTTTTGGCTCGGGTGCCAAAAGCAGGGGGAGCGCAGAGGGGGTTGTGCGTGGGTGTGCCACACCCCCTGCTTTTGGTGCCTTTTTTTTCACCCTCCCCAGGCTCCAGAGGCTTTCTAGGAGCCTGGGGAGGATGGAAACAGCCTCCCCTCCCCACCTCCAGAGGTTTCAAGAGCTTCCCTGAAGCCTCCAGAGGGTGAAAAACGGCCACAAAAGAAGGCCTAAAACAGCTGGCCAGCGCACACATGCATGCTGGAGCTGACAGGGCAACACCTCGTGTGCCCTAGGAAATGGTTCCCCGTGCCACCTGTGGCACCCATTTCATAGGTTCGCCATCACTGGCCTAGGGAATGATCAGATAAGCGAGACCATCAGATAACTAAGGCATGGTGAATGTGAGCAGGGGGCTCCAGTCCAGAACAGTCAATGGCAATGTTGAATATTGTTGCACCCTCTATTGGAAAACCCTGGAAGCATGTCTTTTCCCCTCCCTCTATCACTGACTAGAACCTTTATTTCAGGAAGGCAAACATCCACTGCAAACCAGTGCTTTCTATTCCCACTCCTTGGAGGTGGTCCAGTAACATACTATGATCAATAGTATTAACAGCTACAAAAATGTTTCTCCAGATCAGTTGTAGTTCCACTGTCTCGAGACTTGCTGCAGATTATTTACAACAGTGATTTGTTTTTCGTACAATACCTGGGATCTAGATAATGTTTTTTCCAATGTCCAGGTATCTCAAGGACATGGCAGGTCTGATGCTCATCATTCCCTTATCTATACATTTAAGACACGGATGCTTGAACTAATCCAGGCTTTTTTTAACCCCTTAATTATATTTCAGCCTTTTGAAAAATATACTCTGAGATGTTGTTCTTTACAGCCCTTTATATTGCTGAAGATATGATTTGGTGGTTTTTTTCCAATTTAGTATTTGATATCAATAATTTGTCGATTCTTAGTAATGTCAGGAAATCTATCAATTGCTAGAAATTTGCTGAATTACAGTGTCTAGTAATGACAGCCAGTATGTCCAATAATGAATGATATCACGATTTGTTGCTTAGAAACATCAGACAAATAACAAGGATGTGGCCATGCATCATCCTTGTTACTTAGAAGAAGATGAGGATGAGTCACATGTCCAGCCCTGAGAACTGTATCTGGTAGTCAGAAGTCACAGGCTATACATATGTATGCATGATCCCCATGTGCTTATGCTTCAATAATCACTTCTCCATTATCATTGGTAGTCTTCCTGTTTATCTCAGGAAGATAAACATGTTCTTTTTTTCTACAATCTGTGCAGTGTCACTAGTAGGGGATGCTTTGTCATCCCCCTCTCCTCCCCTTTTTTTAAAATTCTGCAACAGATCACCAGTTTTTAGTAGGATCCAGGGAGATCAGTTTTTCAAATGATTCTGGTTCAGACTGCTGCCAGCATGAGTAGGAATCTACAATGTGTTTCCCACTCTTAAGCTTGATCCATTTGGTGTCAGAGAAACATAAGTAGGCCACAGAGGCTTTCCAGGCCCTACAGAGAATAACCAATAGCCACTTTGAGTCCCCTTGTTGAATTTCTGTGGTGGTTAGATGCTGTATTGCAGGCTAATTCTGCTGACTGCCAGCAATCCAATTCTCACCGGCTCAAGATTGACTTAGCTTTCCATCCTTCCAAGGTTGGTAAAATGAGGACCCAGCTTGTTGGTGGAAATCTCCTGATTCTGTAAACTGCTTAGAGAGAGCTGTAAAGCACTATGAAGTGGTATATAACTAAATTTTATTTTATTTTTTTATTTTATTAAATTTATACCCCGCACTTCTCCTTGTTAGGACCCAGGGCGGCGCACAGGCATTATTAAAACCACAAAATACAATATCAATTAAAATATATTAAATTACTAGACCCGTGCTAAAAACCCATGTTAAAACCATACCAAATTGATTTATTTTTAAAAAGTCAGAAGTAGGGGCTATCCTAGGCCGGCTTGTTGGAATAGATACGTCTTAAGACGTTGGCGGAAGAGGCGGAGGTTGGGGGGTAGGTCGTTCCAGAGGGCCGGGCCCGCCACAGAGAAGGCCCTTCCCCTGGGTGTCGCCAACCGGCATTGCCCCGCTGACGGCACCCGGAGAAGACCCTCTCTGTGGGAGCGGATCGGACGAAGGGATGTATGGGGCAGGAGGCGGTCTCGTATATAGCTAGGCCCCGAGCCATGGAGCAATTGCAGAATGCTATTTCTGTAGATAACAGCCACATTTCCTTTGTTTCTTTGCAACTGTCCATCATCCACTGTTGCCTAGGGATATATGAGAATCCTTACCAGTTCCTAGAACTGGACTGTGATGCCTGGTACAGCCACACCTTTTATTTTATATGTGACAGGCTACTAGTGCAGTGCTACACTAGTTAAGTTGCTTGCTGAATCTGCCAAAATCAGATAAATGCCAGGCAGTCAAAATGATTGATGTAGCTGATTTATTTTGGTCAGTTTCAAGTTTTCTAGGCCTGTATGCTTTTATTAATGCCTTATTTAGCAAAGATAGAAGGACATACCAAATGTCTAACTATAGATCATCTTGAATTGTGTCTTCCAATTATCCCAAAATGTACCATTTGGTTTTACATGAATTATTTTTAAAGGTGTTATTTCTACATTACTATGCTTATTACCAACACTATAATGATTACTATCATCTATTATACTGTTAATTATTACAATATTTCTTTTATGCTATAATCCTGTGAGGGCGAACCTATGCCATGTGTGCAAAAGTGGCATGTGAAGTCATGCTGCCCGGCATGCGCAACCTTGCCTGTTTGTCTTCTGGGTTTCTGGCGAGCATGCAAGCGCCATGATCAGCTGTACTTCGCGTGCGTGGCAGTACCAAAACCTAGTGTGCACATACTCGCCAGAACCCACAAGTTTGGCTTTTCCAGAGTGCGATCCCTTGGCATGCACAGCAGTGCTGAAAACCGGCCTGCTTATGCGCACTAGCCGGTTGATAATTGTGTGCACACTGCACATGCACACTGGAATCCAGAAGTTTGGCTTTTCTGGAGTGTGGTTTTGATGAGCACGCACACGAGCAATGTTTTTGCACAATCTTTTCAGCACTCACTTCACTATCACTGCTATAATCTATAGCAGTGGCCCCCAACCTTTTGGGCACCGGGGACCAGTTGTGTGGAGACACGTTTTTCCATGGACTAGAGGGGAGGTGATTTCACATGCTGTCTGCATCCCATGGATGAGGCTTCACTTGTTTGTGCGGTCCACTTTCTGGCATCCTGCTGCCTGGTGCAAGTCCACAGACCAGGGGTTGGGAGCTCCTGTTCTATAGTATAACTATTATTACAACATTTCCTTTTTACTATTAGTTTACTGTTCTGACTCCCTCCCTAATAAGACTAATGACCAAACTGACTGCTTCTTGGCTGCTTGCCCGAACTGACCTTGAACAGACCTGACGAAGGAATATACACCACGACTTGACACAAGGAAGATCCGACTCTAAAAAATCTATGTGTTGTTCTCTGCAACCATTTCCTTAACAGAGGCTTTCTTTTAAAGCCTCTTGGGAGGGGCCAGTCATTAGGCAGCTGAGACTAATTACCTCCTCCGGATGCATCTCTCTTGTAACTGACGCTGCCTTCGTTCAATTCTTCTTAACCTGACGTCAGGGACAAACTGGCCCTGATCCTCCCCACTACTCCACGCCCCAGGTGCCTCCTGATGACCAGCCAGGCTCTCTGCTCTCTCACTCTCGCCCTTCTCCTCCAGAGCAGACTCGTAGGACTCCTCACTAGAGGAGTCCATCAGCAGCTCATCCGGAGCTGGCTGGACCACAACAGTTTACTATACTCAGTAGTATTACTAGCTGTATTTTCTTTTTACAAACCCTCTTCTGCCTTCCGTCTTAATTCCTCGCAATTTGGGAGTTGCTCTGCTTTATTCTTCTCTGTTAATGATTGGCATGTATTTGCACTTTTCCACATTGCACTTTGATTTGCTGTGCCTATATACCTGTACTTCTTTTCCTTCTGGACCATCCACTCCCTTTGAAGGAAAAATGCATTATTTTATTTGGCAGTTTTTCTGTTTGCTGGTGGCTGCCGAGCTCCCAGACCACACTTCTCCTCCTAAATCTGTTTCAAGGTTGCCGTTTTATTGGCAAATCCGCCATGCTGACCCTGAGGAAAAGGTTCAAATGGGAGGGAAGGAAGACAACCCAAGTCCCTACATTTTTTTTAAGTAGCCTACTCTGCCACAGAAGCGCAGAGCAGTAGCTTGAATCTGCAGAGGGAATATCGATCTTTTCCATGAGAAGAAATCAATATTTCCATCACACTTGAACTTTAAAAAAATCAGTATATGATTACTAATCCCCAGAGAATGGCAAACTCCCCATTCTAGCGGGAGAGCCCTCCCCCAATTTTTATTTTATTTTATTTTTGGGTGGGAGCGTCTTAACTCATGGAACTGCTCTTCCACAATCCAGCCTTGGAAGAGAGAAGTTGGCATAGCCAAGGAGTGACTCTATTTATTCTTAGGAATTTCCTTCTTTCTTGTAAAATCACTCCTTGGGTGGGTAGCCTTCTTATCAGGGTAACTATTTTGTTTTGCTTCATTTAATCGTTGTTCTTCATTTATTTCTGGGCGCCTAAAACAGCGAGATTCCCACGCTAGACCACTCCTCCCAGAACCCATTCAGAGCATTATCCAGCTCCTTTATGAATATCCAATGAATAATAAAATGGCAAAACAGTCCTGCTCCACCACACCTTCATGAGAATGGGTATTGCATGATTTTCCCACCAGTGGCTGAAACTTAATGGGAAGAAGAAAAAGGTTAGCAGGGAATCCATTACAAGTAGTTCTTGACTTACAACCATAATTGAGCCCAAAATTTCTGTTGTGAAGCGAGGTATTTGTTAAGTAACTCGCCCCACTTTAGGACCTTTCTTGCCACAGTTACTAAATGAATCGCTTTAAGTTAACTTAGTAACATGGTTGTTAAGTGAATCAGACTGCCCCATTGACTTTGCTTGCCAGAAGGTCACAAAAAGGGATCACATGACCCCCCGGAAACTGCAATCGTCATAAATACGGGCCAATTGTCAAGTATCCAAGTTTTGATCATGTGACCACAGGGCTGCTGCAACCATTATAACTGTGAAAAAGAGTCACAGAGAAAAAAAAGAGTTGCTTTTTTTTAGTGCCGTCATAACTTCAAACCAGTGGTGGGATTCAAATAATTGAACAACCGGTTCTTTGCCCTAATGATCAGCTGGGTAGGTGTGGCTCAGTGGTCATGTGACTAGGTAGGTGTGGTCAACTCAATGTCACTCATGTTGATGGGCGCTTTGCCTTAGCTGTTACCAATGTAATAAGGGTTAACCGGAGAGGCAGTTTCTGTAAGCAGGGCAATAAAGATTAGACTAGAAACAACACCAGAATGTTTCCTTCCTGCCTTCCTTACAGGATTAGCCCTGTAAAGTAGAAAAAAAACAAAAGGAGATTTCTTCCAATAACTGGTTCTCCCAACTGCTTAGGGAATTAACAACCAGTTCTCCCGAATAGGTGCGAACTGGCTGAATTCCACCACTGCTTCAAACAGTCACTAAATGAACTGTTGTAAGTTGAGGACTACCTGTATTTACTGCTCTTGAAACCACTCCATGTCTTTTGTGTGATGGCAGCAACAGTCTCTTGCATAACAGGTGAACAATTAAAAAAAAGAGCTGCCCAAATAATTAAGGATATAGAAGCACAAAATGATATAGCTATCCTTAGTAAGAAATGGCTGAGTAAATACAAACGTACTTTTCAGTAGACAGCTATTTGAAGTTACAACTGACAAAACATCTTAAGATATTTACATGAGCGAGATTCGAACAGCTTGACCCAATGGTCAGATATCGGAGATTCCATTCTATACCTTACAACAGGGGTCTCCAACCTTTGCAACTTTAAGTCTGAAGGACTTCAGACTTAAAGTTGCAAAGGTTGGAGACCCCTGCCCTACAATGAGAGTCTCTGCATTTGCGCAGCAGCAGAGGTAGAAGACCTGGCTCATATCCTATTTGATTGTTGCTTGTATAAGGGGGTGAGAGACAGGTACCTTGATCTATATACAAAAGGAATGACCCATTGGGATCCCCATATCAAAACAGTTCCCTTAAGTGTGGCCAGAACCTGAAAATAACATTTAACACAGCACAGGACTTAAAACAAAATAGTTTGGTTGAGATCATGCATGTGTGGGACGGATTGGGGAAACATTGTAAGGATGACCCCAAAATATAATTTTATGTCATGTTATTCTATTTTATATATTTATGTATTAAATTATATAGCTTATCCTATAACTATTGTATTTTACCTTACTGTTATTTTAAATTGTTTGTATAAGATTTTATTGGCGATATGTGTTTGAACCTTGTGCTTTGATATGGCCTATAGGCTAATCAATAAAGCTAAAGCTATGATCATCAAGGTAGATTGTGGGAAGCAGCGCAATTTAGGTTGACCTGTTTGCTTCCCACCTGAAGTATGGGAGGAAAGCACATTAAACATGGCTGAGAGGAAGTGCCCTGACAGACCAACTTTATTACAGATTTGTCTAGAAATGCCATAAATTAATACCATTCCAATGACGTTGCCCTTAAACCGGGTATGTGGTATAAGCATTAACTAACATTCATGGAAAACAAATTAATCTACTCACAGTTTGCCAAGAAATAATGTCTCAGCCTTCCATGTCCCAAAGATTCTGCTTTTAGCATTCATTGCATAACAGCATTCACAGCTAAGATAAGAAACAGCTTGCCTTTGGGGCTGTTTTTATTGTTATGGCTTTTCATAAAAATAGGACCTTTGGACACCAAAGCAAAGCAGTTCAGGCAGTAGAACTTTCCCATGCTCTTGCTCTCCAGAAGGAACAAATAACCAAGAGTCTCATTCAGGCAGGTGTAAGCATACAAGTAGCATATATACTCCATATATTTCAGAGCTGGGAAGGTGTTTTTTTTTTCAATTGACAGCCTTGTCATCTGCCTAGAGCCACAGGAGGCAAATCAATGCTCCAGAGACAGTAGGAGCTGAAATTTAGGCCAGCTAGTAAAGAGCACTTTGACGTATGGGAACATTTGGCTTGTAATAGCCGGACTATGCTGGCTGGCCACAGTTGTTCACTGCTTACAGGCATGGGGTGCTCTATTCTGTTAGAATTGGGAGAAATATGAATATTTAAAGCCTAAATTGCCATCTTGTGTTATTTACTTAATGGCGGGAGTATCAGCATTTATAAAATCCAATCACAAATGCAGGTTATTAGATAATATACTGGCCTATAAATGTGCTTCCAGTTCATTCTACAGCAAAACAGCCTCAGGACTTGCTAACAGCATGAAATAACAGGAAGTTGGTGAGATTCATATATACTGACGGGCACTGACACTTCATCTCGGACAACCTGGGCTTTACTCACGTAAGCCGCCTAGTGACTGAACAATATGGATCTATTTTACTGAATGATATGTTTAGCTTCTCCTTGTCTTCAGTCCATATGTCCTGCATTTTGTCAAACTTTGTTGGAATTTAAATAATGTGCGTCCATGGATATGAACTCTACTTATTGGAAAGAATAGCTTTATGATTAACTGAAGGGCCGATTAACATAGTGTTATGGCTAAACTATCAATGTTCCATAAATCTGATTTCACAGAGGGGGGGCGGGGGGGGGGAAGGATTTCTGTAAGTTCTGTTCTAGGCAGAAGGCTGTCTATGGTCACAGCTGATATGTGCATATTCCCACAGTAGCTTCTCATGGCACTTTTAACTGCTGACAGTCTAAAGCAGGGGTGGGCAAACTTTGCAACTTTAAGTCTGAAGGATTTCGGTTCCCAGAATTCTCCAGCCAGCTTTGCTCTCAGAGAAGTCTGAGAGCTGAAGTCCTTCAGACTTAAAGTTGCAAAGTTTGCCCACCCCTGGTCTACAGACTTTAATTTTATTCTTTTCAAGACCCACTTTCAATTGCCATAGAGAAGCCAGAAAACTCAGGTGACACAGAGATACGCTGTACATATTTATTTCTTCTGGTAAGGTTTATAGCTCAGAACAACATACAGACAAGCCTTTTCTTTAAAGTGCATAGGGAATACAGGAAGAGAAGAAAAATTAAAAAAAACAATCACAGAAAGCTCAGAAGGACCAAACGGCATAAATCAAATCTGGACTTAAGGGAGAAACCCAGGTTGCGTTTCATCATTTCAAGTAGTTTTCAAAATTTGCCAGCAGGATGAGCAACACAGATTTTTCCTTGTTAAAGAAACTCTGGAAGCAATGTAGATACTGCTTTCTCTTAATTGGGTGCCTTTCAGATATATCAAACTGCCACATGAAGCAGCTATGAGAAACACACTCAAAATATTTATGACATACATATTATGATTGTGTTAGATTGTTACTGCTATCCAGTAGGGCCTTAAACTGTTAAGAGAGTTGCAGTCCAATATAGCTGAAGGACACCAAATTAGGGAAGACTATCTTACATATTTAAGTTATCTGAAAAACCAGAACAAACCCAGGAGGTGGCAGTGAGGAAGACAAGTGCTATAAATTGTGCTAACATTTAGCAAAACTCCTTTCCAACATATACAAATAAAAAGAGAGCAGTTGAGTGAGGCACTGCCTCAAAATTACTGTGAGGATAAAAGCTGATAAACACATTTGAAAGGGATTGTGTACAGATCTTGAATTCAATCCAGTACAGCAATTCCTCGTACATTGCCAGGGCAGTAGTCCTGATCCGTACCTGATCCAGGAATAAATTGACATTTCTCATAAAGGAGGAATGTAAGTAATGGAGTCACCAAAATGTGTGTTGGGGAACAGGAGCAGGAAATGGCTAGGGACTTTTCTAAAGCCATACATTCAGCTAGAATAGGATGCTAGAATAAACAGATGTTTGGTCTTACTCATTAGAGCTCTTGTGTTTTTATGAAAAAGCTTCAATTGTATCTTCTTTCAGAATTGTTTTTTTTTAAATACTTTAAAGCAAAACTGAGAACATAGTATGAGAAGATAGTAGAATCATCACGGCCTTGTTTAATGATAGACAAGTTCTATTTTAGGAGGTAATACCAAAGCTTGTGTAATACTAATATCAAAAGCATCTGTCATGCTCTTTCCTTGGGAATGCCTGATCAGAATTCATTTGGTCAACACACAAGAGCATGACAACAAATGTTTTATCCATTGGTTATATAAAACTCCCCTATAAATAGATTGATTCTAGACTCATTTGGGAGATTTGATGGTCACTAGACTAACTTTCAGTAGCTACTCCATCTGGCTCTGAATGAATGAATGCATGCATGCATGCAGTCAAATGGCACTAGGACACACAATATCATTCACTGTGGATTATGGATTGAGACATGGAAGATAGGAATAACTAAATGGGGAAAAAGAATAATACTAAAACAAAAGGAGGTTAAAAAAAAAACTGAAGGAACTCAGAGTAAAGGGTGCCAGCCAAGGGACTAGTGGTAAAAGGCAAAGTACATTGAAATATCTCTACAATATAAATAGGAGCTTAAATACTTCTACAATATAAATAGGAACTTTTTAATATATTTCATAAATAAAGATGGCAATACCCATACCCCAATATCCCTGTTTAAATACACACATTCAATCCACCTGGAAAGAAGTATGCAGACATGGAATAGCAAACAAAGGGACAAGCAGCTTTCCTTCAAGTCAGGATGCTTAAGGATGAACAGTTCGGCTTCCCCAGTGCTAAAACATCTGGGATTAGTTCCCATTCTTCATTAACCGGAGTTTTCATAAAGTCTGACTGACCAGCTTGGTTGTAGACATTGAGCTCCATATTTGTCACTCAGAACACCTGAGATATATTCCTAGAACTGAGGTAGAGAGAAGAAAAGGTGCTTAGCATATCTTTGGTCAACACACAAGAGCATGACAACAAATGTTTTATCCACTTGTTATATAAAACTCCCCTATAAATAGATTGATTCTAAGATATGCTAAGTCTGGCTTTGTAAAATTAGTAATAAATTAGTATTTATGCAAGGCACAATTAAAAGTAACAGCATGTTGGGAGAAGGAGAGATGAAACATCAACTATATCATTTCAGCCAGACAGTAAAATCTCGGAACCAAGATTTTAGTTAAGTAGGGTTTATTGAATAATTCATAACTAGCTAGATTCTCAAGCCAAGCCAATCTGTAAGCCATAATACACAAATTGCAATTGGAATTCACATATTGTTTTAAACCAGGGGTGGGCAAAGTTTTCAACTTTAAGTCTGAAGGACTTCAGCTCCCAGAATTCTCCAGCCAGCAACGCCAGAATTTATGTAAGTTCTGTTCTAGGCAGAAGGCTGTCTATGGTCACAGCTGATATGTACATATTCCCACAGTAGCTTCTCATGGCACTTTTAACTGCTGACAGTCTACAGCAGGGGTGGGCAAACTTTTCAACTTTAAGTCTGAAGGACTTCAGTTCCCAGAATTCTCCAGCCAGCTTTGCTGGCGGGAGAATTCTGGGAGCTGAAGTCCTTCAGACTTAAAGTTGAAAAGTTTGTCCACCCCTGTTTTAACCAAACACATAACGGCTTACAATAATATGTGAACTATATAAATCTGAGTCTGTACCTATTTAGGATACATGCTGTTCTCCTGCACCAAAAATCACAACAGATTAGAAAAATGAGCCTACTCTTGCCTGAGAATACCACTTGCTATATTTGAAACTTCAATCTTAATGAAGAAAGCAATTTCCAATTTATCTACTGGAATTTATTCATGTTCTTCTTCTTCTTTTTAAAAAATAAAGACTTCCTTTTCAGAGATTCTGGCAATCTTCCAATATATGGAACTACTCTGCCGAAGTACAGAAAAAGGCAATTGTGCAGTAAATCTCAACCGTATTTCCACATAACAGCTCTGATGTCACTGAAAATGGATCTTTTTTATGTATTTGAGGAATTGGTCAGTTCATCCATGGATACAGGATTCCTACCTCTCCCAAAAGCCTCACAGCCCAATCTGAATTTTATTTTAACTTTTTGACCCAAAAGCACAATACTAAATTTTAGGAAAGCAAATAAAAACATAAACATTCATATTGTCTACATTTAGCTACTATACCAAGTTTCTGAGTCATGCAAGTTAACTTCTGTATTAGGGGAAGGCAAATTAAAACATTAAATTTTAATCTGCATTTGCTTACTTAAGGCCTTGGCTTAAGCGTTCTCCAGCTAAGGGAGCCACTTTAGAATCAGAGCATGACACCCAGGCCAATTCTTCTCATATCAAAACCGAGAAATCATATACCGTATTTTTCAGAATATAAGACACACCGAAGTATAAGACGCACCAAGGTTTTGAAGAGGCAACTTACAAAAAAAAGTAGGTAGGTAGATAGAGGGAGAGAGAGGGAGAGAAAGAAAGAGAAATACGGTAGGTAGGTAGGTAGGTCTTTCTCCGTGAAAATGTGGGTGTTTTTCTTCAAATAAAAAGCATGACTAGCCTTGGGGGGGGGGCTTGCAGAGAGCTCCTGGGGGAGGTGGGGGGGTGAAAAATGAAAAAAACTGCCCCATTTATCGAAAAAACCCGCCATTTTTGTGTCAAATGAATTGAATGCATAGCCTTATGGAGGCTTATAGAGCGCTGCTCGGGGCTGGGGGAGACAAAAAACGCCCCGATTTAGGCTAATTTCTGCCCTCCCCAGCCCCCAGCAGCTCTCTGGAAGCCTCCATAAGGCTAGGCACAGCCATTTTGGTGAAGAGGGTGGGGTTTCGGGAGGCAAAAAATGCTGTATTCGATGTATAAGAAGCACCCAGATTTTCAGCCTCTTTTTAGAGGAAAAAAGGTGTGTCTTATACTCCAAAAAATACGGTAGTTTAGCAGTTTCTCAACTCTTTTATTCCATAATTTACCAAAACGTCATTTGCCTTCCTCTTTAACGGAACAGTCAAGTTAGTTCTCCACCCTCTTACATGCCCATGTTTAAACCCCAAGAAATCTCACCTTCTGAGCAGAATCAATAAATTTGATTCTAGAAAGAATCCGCCTCAGTTCCCCATGATTGATTTTGGGGTCTATATCTTTCAGAGGTACATCCCGGCTCTGTGTCATCAAGGCCCACCTCAGGCGGAGCTTCCTAACCGACAGAACCCCTGGCTGGTGCTCAGAAGTGGGGCTTCTTGTCACCGTAATATAAAAGGCATCTTTTTGAAGATCATTTATTCCAACTAACAGACGAAAAGGGGAACAAAAACAAAAACCCAGTAAACAATAAATCACATTTGGATTCCTAAAGCTCATATTTATTATCTGTTCTTAAATGAATTCAGGTTCGGCTTCTAGTTACAGCTAAAAGCTAGGAACGGTGATCAGCGGTCTGAAAGTGCTATGAATACAAATGGTTCTGCAGCACAGATACAAGGTCACAATCACACAGCATTTTTGGTTGCACAATTACAACACAAGCAAAAAACAAATAATCTGAAGTCTCAGCACGTTGTAACTGCTTCTAAATCTTAGAAATTGTAATTGCAACAAAACATTTAACACCCATAGTCAAAAAACGCAACCAATTTCATTAGAAGAATATAAGATGCCAAGAAAAACACACCTTCCGTATTTTAAATCCTTGACAGCCTAGACCAGTTTAATGAAATATGCAAATAATGAACTGCATTGTGCATTCAAAGGAGAGATCAATATTTAACTAAGAGGCTTAAGTACTACAAACAACCCAGCAAAAAAAGGGAATTGAGCCATAATTAGCCATCACAAACTAGGACAGTGATGACTAATCTTTTCTGGACCAAGTGCCCAAAGCATATGAGCATGCATGCAAATGCGCATGTACCCGCCCAAACTCCCAAAATACAATGCACCCTAACCCTAACCCTAACCCTAACCCCATGCCCCCTCGCATGCCCAACACCCATGCGCAGCAAAGACCTGAAGGCCAGCTAACCAGCAGGAGGCATGCGCGCACATTCGCAGCAGAGCTGAACTGGGGCAACAGCTCGTGTCCACAGCAATGGTGGGTTCCAGATCCCGTTAAGATTTAAAAGACTGGTAAGGAGCTCAGGCGGGCGGGCGGGTTGGCCCTCCAGAACACCGTACCGGAACGGTATCCAGTGTTCCAGGCAGGCTCAGGTACGCACGTACTGGGGCATACTGCCTGGAACCCCCACTGGTCCACAGAAAGTGTGCGACATGCCACCTGTGGCATATGGGCCATAGGTTCACCATCACAGAATAGGACATCTTTCAGCATTTATTTAAGCAAACTTGGCTTTTCCTTTCCAATTTTTGCAGGCATACTCACTAGATGAAGCAATCACTGGGTCTGTCGTATTACTCAGGTCCAAAAGGACTGAAGGAAAAGTAGGATGAAGAAGATAAAGATGGTGAATCCTTGGTCTGGGTTCCTAAAACAGAAGAACAACAGAAGCAGTCATAAAGGGGCCCCGCTTAATTCATCTCACACATTTCAACAGAATTAAAGTAGACCTTGTAGACCAATTCCATAGCTTGGCCAGTGATAAAAGGTAATGACAGCTACACTGCAAAACACAAGATTGCACAGTGTAATAAAAAGAATCTAAAGCAACTTGGAACAGAGATGAGAAAAGGTTCTAATGATCAAACAGCAATCAGTACACGGACATTTCCAGTTATTATCACCTTCAAATTCCCATTAAAATCAGTCTATGTATGCATGTCAATTATTATGATGTCATCTTGCTGCCTCCTCCACAAACCTCAATATTGCTCGTAAAGTTAAAGTACCAGCTTCACAATAACTGCCAGTGTTCCTTGAAAAAGTTCTTGAGAGGCAGCTTTTATTTTATTTTATTCCAAGAGAGGGGGGAAGCAGTGGTTTGCCCAAATCCATAGATTAAGGCAGGATCGGGATTGCACTTCATATGATTGTTTGTATTGGCTAAACTGATGTTAATAATGATAGCAACAGTCATGTGATATGAAGGAAGCTAAAATGAAAAAAAAAGAATGAGGAAAGGTTAGTTTTTAACCTTCTAATGTTTTCTTCTCATTACTGGTATTCCAATGATCATGTGCTATCAGTGGAGGAAAAGCACAGACAGGGTGAGGAAGAGTCATTTGAAAAAATAGAATACAATAACAGAGACGGGACTGGACTGGACTAGACTAGACTAGACTAGACTAGACTAGACTAGACTAGACTAGACTAACAGAGTTGGAAGGGATCTTGGAGGTCTAACATCTTCTTAAAGACTTCCACTGTTGGGGCATTCACAACTTCTGGAGGCAAGCTGTTCCACTGATTAATTGCTCTCACTGTCAGGAAATTTCTCCTCAGTTCTAAGTTGCTTCTCTCCTTGATTAGTTTCCACCCATTGCTTCTTGTTCTACACTCAGGTGCTTTGGAGAATAGCTTGACTCCCTCTTCTTTGTGGCAGCCCCTGAGATATTGGAACACTGCTATCATGTCATCATGTCAGAATAGAAACACCACAATAACATATGAGTACAGGTAGTCCTTGACTTACAACATTCCATTTAGTGACTATTCAGACTGGCACTGAAAAAAAGTGACTTATGACCACTTTTCACACTTAAAACCATTGTGGTCATGTGATCACATGGCCCAGGGTCATGTGATCAAAATTCAGATGCTTGGCAAGTGATTCATATTTATGACGGTTGCAGTGTCCTGGGGTCATGTTTTGCAACCTTTTGATAAGCAAAGTCAATGGGGAAGTCAGATTCACAATCATGTTACTAAATTAACAACTGCAGTGATTCACTTAACAAATGTGGCAAGAAAGATCGTAAAATGGGGCAAAATTCACTTAACAAATGTTCCCCATAGCAAAAGAAATGTAAATCAAGGACTATCTGTACCAGATTTCTCTCTAGCTGTGCTAGCCCTTTATGTTTCTTAAAAGTATTTTATTCAGTTCCTTATATAGGTGTGGATTTATCAAATTCACCATTAAGAGCTTGGTCAATGTTATCCTTCCTTTTACTGTGCATAGCCGAAATAGCTTGGCTGAGATGAATAACGATTGTTTATGCAATCTTAGCATGAAGATTATCTCAAGGTGGTCAAAGCTGCATTGCAGTAATGAATATTACTACTGCTCACTGACAGAGTAATAAGCCCCTTTGTTAAAAGACAGATGCAAGCATGAACACTGTTGGTTTCAAACTTTTGTAGTTGCTAAATAATTCTCTTAAAATGTAAAAGATGTGTTCCCTAGCTTGGATTTATATCTAGGGCAGCAGCAATTCCACAGCATGCCAGGTTGAACACCAGTTCAAAATAAACATAGCTACATCTTTCAACATGTATGACCAGACAAACATGTCCAGCTCAAAGGCATTAGGGTTTTATAAGTTTAATGGAACTGGCAAGCATTTGAAAAATAATCAACACTCCAGATATGGAAAAGTAATAGCTACCCTTTCTAAGGCAGCTAGTGTGAAATTTCAACGGGAGACACAATTTGATGTTTTCAGATGATTAATAATTTGCCAATGGCTTTGCTAACTAGAATACATGGGAATAAAAAGCTCGTCTATTCAAAACTGGAATTTGCTTCCAATTCCAGTTTAAGATTCTGATAATCTCATAATCTGAGACTAATATATTTAAGCATTGCCAGTATCTATATTACTCTGGCCCTCGTTGTCAATCTATTATAAAAACTGCCCAGACAGGCAGAAATTCAAGCCCCATGTAGGGGGCTTGAATATGTAGGGGTGAGGGATGGAAAGGGAAAGAGAGAGAGAAATGTAATGTTTACTACACCAGGAAAAGAGACACCCAAAGATCTAGTCCTCTTATACCACAGCTGTCAAACTTGCAGCCTGCAGGCCAGATACATCACAGGTTGGCCACGCCCATACCCCCTTGAAGGGGGGGAAAGTCCCACTAAATCATGTGATGCTGTGATGTCATGTGAGTTTGATACCCCTATCCTATAGGCATTAAAGCTGGTTTTGGTGACTTTGGGCCAGTCTGCCTCTCTCTCAGCCCTACAAGGGAAAATTAAAAATCCTCTAACTACCAACCTGATCTACATAGCAGTGTAGATCAGGGGTCCCCAACCTTTTTGGCACCAGGGACCGGTTTCATGTAAAAAAAATCCACGGACCCGTGGGAGCCTCCAGCGGGTGTCGAGTCACATGGGCCGTGCGCATGTTCGGCAGTCATGTGCAACTAGGTGGGAAAGCTACCAGGGGTCCCGGGCGTAGGATCCTTGGCTGGGGCAGGGAAGGATGGGCTGCATCCCGGGCAGGAGGGTCTGACAGCCCCTTCCCCCCGCGCAGGGCCGGGTGGTGCCCCAACCCCCCCCCCAATGCAGGCTGTTGCCCCCATCCTGCCCCCAGGGAGCGCCCCGGCCAGCCACCAGGATAGCGGAGCCTTTGCTACACTTTCCTAAGAGTTGCGCTACTCTCTCCGCTGCTCACTCCGGCCTGGTTACTATCAAGCCACGGACTGGCAACGGTCCGCGGCCCGGGGGTTGGGGACCCCTGGTGTAGATGATAGTCCATAACTTTCAGGGAAGAAGCCTTTGATTCATGCTGATGACAGATGTGTATATGTGTTTAAATAAAGAAATGGGCCAGGAAAATATTCACAGAAATGAAAAAAATTCTTCCCCAAAGATATTGTTTCAAAGTCCCGGAAACACATAAAATCAGAAAAGGAAGATAGAATGGGCAACATGTTTTTCATGCCCTTATATAACTGCAGCTTGTTTTCAAACATAATTAGATAGTGTGGTTTCGGGGCAAATGCCTCCTCCAAACTCAAGAACTCTGCACTCACCAAGCTTTTGAAGAGAGGTTGCTTCTCATTAGCCCAGAAAAGAAAGACAGATTTTTTGTCCAAAGTCAGCACTGACTGTGCATCTGATTTTCTCATGTGATATGGCAGCTCATAATTCCAAACTGGCAGTCCTGAGTTACCATCCACAACCAGAATCTGAAAAGAGAGAAACCCAGAATTAGCAAGATAAACTTCAGGGGGGGGGGGGGGGGAGGGAAGCGGAAGAAAAGTGACAAAAAGGGATTAAACACCCTTTCCACATCTGTTGTTCCCTTTCATTACCATTCTTAAAAGATGCACATTAAATGTCAAGGTGCCTTTAATGTCTAGCTTGGGCCCTTAACTCTTGGAAATGAATGATCACATGATGAGCCTAGTCAATTTCTTATGGTCACTGTTTAGGAGAAAGGCCATAGCTGTATCAACAACAGACACATTTAAATGGCACGAACTACATATTCTATATTATGCTGCCACTAACCACAACTTGTAGGAATTAAAATCCAAAATACCAGGGGGAGAGAACCATCTGGCTTATCTTGAATTAGAATTCAAGTAATACTCTTGTCACAATGGATTGACTGTAAATTGCGCATTGGACAGCTATACAACTCTTTCCCGATCTGGTGCTCTTCAAATGCAGAATTTCCAACCAGCATTGGGTTGAGGAAAAATGCAATAAACATTTACTTTGGAGTTACCTGCCTGAATAGTTAAGATTGCAGAGGATTGTATCAGAGGTGGTATTCAGCAAGTTCTGGTCAGTTCTAGAGAACCAATAGTTCAGAAAACCAGTAAATACCAACTCTGACTGGCCCCACCCCATCTATTCCCTGCCTCCCGAGTCCCAGTTGATCAGGAGAAAAAGGGTATTTTGGAGTAACCTTCCCCTGGAGTGGGTTGGGAATGAAGATTTTATAATATCCTTCCCCTGGAGTGGGTTGGGAATGGAGATTTTACAGTATCCTTCCCCTGGAGTGGGTTGGGAATGAAGATTTTACAGTATCCTTCCCCTGGAGTGGGGAAGGAATGGAGATTTTACAGTATCCTTCCCCTGGTGTGGGTTGGGGATGGAGATTTTACAGTATCCTTCCCCTGGAGTGGGGAGGGAATGGAGATTTTACAGTATCCTTCCCCTGGAGTGGGGAGGGAATGGAGATTTTACAGTATCCTTCCCCTGCCATGCCCACCAAGCCATGCCCACCAAGCTATGCCATGACCACCAAGCCAAAGCCATAGAACCAGTAGTAAAAAACTTTGAATCCCACCACTGATTATACTGTAAGAAATCAGTAATTGTACCTTTCTAGAGACGTTTCCATGCTGGGCCTGAAGCATGAAGTCCAAAGTTATATCATCATTGAAGTATCCTGGGCAAGGCTGACTGCAAAAATGAAGGAAGAATTCAGACTGAAATGTAGACAAAGGAAACATGTCCATGCCTGGAAAGAAGTAACTTTTCCTTCATTGGGGCACATCTGCATTCCTACAAGTCTAGATTTCGCTAGAAGATTTCAGAGTGTTTGTCCACTTAATCTGTTCTCTTAACCAGGAGACCAGTAGTTGTTAAAACAAAAGCAAAGTTACAGTTTTGGGCCCTAGTTATATCTTGAATTTCCTAGCAGCAATTTTTCCCTTCTGAGTAGAATCTGATTCAGCTAAGTTTCTACTTCACTTGAAGCTTTGTGTCCTTTATGGCCACTATGCCCCTGTTCAGAGTAGTACCTGGAGATGAATCTTGTTCATGTACTGTACATAATACAAAAGCAGGTAGCCTTCAAAGCCTCATGACTCTTTTATGCATCTTTTTAACATTGCTAGGATTACACACACACACACACACACATAGGTACACCGCACATTTGGACTTGAACAACTTCAAACCAAAACCATTTTTAATGCTACTGGTAATACCAAGCTTCAACTGCAAATTCATAACTACTTTCATAGACAGAGGTAGCTTGTTTAAAACGTGTGTGATAATATTTCTCATCTAGTTAGGGCTGCTGCCACATCTAGTAAGCTTTTGGCATAAACTAAAGATGCACCTGTTCATCTAACACCAAGGGAATAACTTAAATGAGTCAAACAACTAAAAGGGGAAAATATATTCATTGCTCACTTAAAGGCAACAAAGACCAACCAGATTCCTTAAAGGAGAAACTGCCATTAATAAGAGTTATTAGCAAGAATGTGGCAGGTAAGTGAATAACTGCCTAGCAAAAAATAGAATGACAAGTCAAACAACTAAACAAGTCAAACAACTAAAAATGTATTCATTGCTCCCTTGAAGGCAACAAAGGCCAGTCAGATTTCTGAAAGGAAAACCTTCCACTAATAAGGGTTGCTAACAAGAATGTGGCAGGTAAGTGAATAAACTGCCTAGGCAAAAATAGAATGAGTTCCCTGCTTCCATAATGATAAATGTTGATGTTGGTGTCAGTAATTACTTTCCTCTACAATTTAACTTATTTTCATGTCTGAGAATCAATTTATGACATTACAGACATGTTATATTAATGGAATAATTTTATTAAAAAAAACACCAGACACCAAAGGTTCAGATGAATGTATCTTTCAGTTGCTTAGAGCTGTTCTCCAGTGTCTCTTCACAAACAGATCAACCTGACCCAACTTGATGATTCACTAGAAGCACTGAATGCCAACTTCCCAAAACCCAAGCCAGCCTAACCAGATTTAAGGAAAGCTAATTTAAGAGAAGAAGCATTCCAAAAAGCTGAGAGGAAGTGCCTATAGATTAATGCTAACAACAGTTGTTCCCTATTAGCCTGCCATTACATATGACCTTAACAGGAAAAGCAGAAAAGGTGACACTTCCTTCCTCTCAAACACAGTAACCTGTCAATATCTGGCTGCTCTAGAGTCCAACGCTGTTCCAAATCTTGACCTCGCAGTAAAGTCAAGCCATGTTCGGTGGTGATCAAAAGGTCACTGCAATTGCTGTCAGGAGATTTCACTGCCTGTAGAAACACAACGCCACCACTGCAAGATACAGAGAGCAAACAAAAGTAATGAGTAAATTACAGTAATGTCAATCATTTCCACAATACACTCAATTCCTACTGTTTTTCTGGTCACCGACTCATTGTTATGGCAGCAGTGCTGTACAGCAGGGGTCTCCAACCTTTGCAACTTTAAGTCTGAAGGACTTCAGCTCCCAGACTTCTCCAGCCAGACTTAAAGTTGCAAAGGTTGGAGACCCCTGCTGTACAGAACAGGTTTCCCATTTTTTTCTTCTAATGTCCCCCCCCCCCCCCCAATTTCCAGTCTATCGTATAAGCCTAGAACTTCCTGGTGGTCTCTACTTCAAGTATTAACCAGGTCTGTACCATCAGTTTTATTTTTCTATTATTATTGTAAAAGCAATAAAAATTTATCTTTAAAAAGTTTGGTCTGACTCAGTTTAACTTTTCTAGATTAACAAAGGCTGGGTAAGTGCTATCATCCAGCTGGTTGTTATTGTGCTTTCTGTTGGGTATTTGAGGCTCGGAGAGAGCACCTGAGCCAAGACATTTATGGAAGTAAAAAAGGAAGAATTGTTAGTGTCTTTAAAAGATAGGATTACCAAAGGAGGGTAGATGATGCTGAGACAAACTCTCAATCAAAACATGGTTTGGATTGCTAGTTAAGTTCACATGAAGGAGGAGGTTCTGTAACTCGGGGGTCCCCAACCTTTGCAACTTTAAGTCCGAAGGACTTCAGCTCCCAGACTTCTCCAGCCAGCTTTGCTTAAAGTTGCAAAGGTTGGGGACCCCTGCTGTAAATAGTCTGGGGCAACATCTAAAAAACTTGTGTATTGAGCTTTGGTGATGCAGTGGTTAGAATGCAGTACTGCAGGCTACTTCTGCTGACTGCTGATTGACTGCAGTTTGACAGTTTGATTCTCACCAGCTCAAGGTTGACCTTCCATCCTTCCGAAGTCGGTAAAATGAAGACCTAGATTGTTGGGGGAAATATGCTGACTCTGTAAACCGCTTAGAGAGGGCTATAAAGCACTGTGAAGAGGTATATAAGTCTAAGTGCTATTGCTATTGCTGGGAGTTTGCGAGAGACACTTCAGACTTTTACAGAAACATTGCAGCATAATTTGAACAGAATACTAAAAACTTATTCCAAGCATAAAATGTTTGTGGTAGGATTAAGGCAATTGTCCTGCACTTTGCTAAGGAATAATTAGGGTATGTTGGTAGTCCTTGATTTAGGACCACAATTGGGGACTAAAATTTCTGTTGCTAAGCAAGGCAGTTGGAAATTTTTACACCCTTTTTTTTTGGTACAGTGGTTAAGTGAATTACTGCAGTTAGTAAATGAATCATGTGGTTGTTAAGCAAACCCAGCTTCCCCCATTGACTCTGCTTGTTGGAATCCAACTGAGGTCTCAAATGGAAATCACACAACGCTAGGATGCTGCAGTCTTCATAAATACATGCAGGTTGACAAGTGCCTAAATTCTGATTACTTTTTATTTATATGACACTGGGTGGTTTACAAGGATCAAATCCCAATACAAAAAGCAACACAAAAAGCAAGAGAGAGAGAGAGAGAGGGAGGGAGGGAGGGAGGGAGGGAGGGAGGGAGGGAGAGAGAGAGAGAGAGAGAGAGAGAGAGAGAGAGAGAGAGAGAGAGAGAGAGAGAGAGAGAGAGAGAGAGAGAGAGAGAATAATCAAACAAGCCATTTGATGGGCTCCATGTCATTTTGGGGTCCCCAGGCCCATTGGCACAACCATATCTTTAGAGCCTTGCAAGAGTGATCAAAATGGGGGCCAATCTTATCTCTGCGGGGATGATGTTCCACAGGGAGGGAGCCACTATGGAGAAGGCCCTTCTTCTTGATGCCTGCCTCCTTAGGAAAGGACACCCAAAGCAGGATGCACCTGCTGTGACAGTCATAAGTGCAAAGATGATCATAATTGAAATACTATTGTGAAATGAATGATTGTAAGTTAAGGACTACCTGTATGCTAAGTTTTTAGATATCTGGGTTTTGTTTTTTTTCAGAAAACACATAAAAGCAGGAAAAATTAAAAAAAATGATTTAATTTCATTAACCAATGTCATTGTAAACAAGTACAATGACAATAAAGATTATACTTACTTAAATTAGATTAAACTAACTAAAAGAAAGAAATAGAATTACAGTCTATGGTCTTTAATAATGTTCCCTTCTGCCAGATTAGATATTAGAACTCAAACAATCACTTTTGGGCAGGCTCCAAGGGCTGCATTCAAAGCTTTCAGAGGCTGTCTGTGCCTGAGGCCCCAGGTCAGTGCCTCTAGAGCAGGGGTCCCCAACCTTTGCAACTTTAAGTCTGAAGGACTTTAGCTCCCAGATTTCTCCAGCCAGCTTTGCTGGCTGGAGAATTCTGGGAGCTGAAGTCCTTCAGACTTAAAGTTGCAAAGGTTGGAGACCCCTGCTATAGAGAAAAACAAAGAAGCAGCATGTCAAAGGTTCAATGCTGCAGGACAGTCAACCTCCCCGCTATTACGTACCACACTGCAAAATTCTGTGTAGCAGCATAATAAACACAGGGGACTCTGATAGACTCTCATTTGGGCCAAAGCAGACCATTATTTATATCAGAGATAGGGAATCCTGAGCCATTTATGACTTGTGGACTTCAAATCCCAGAATTCCTTAAATAGACTAACAGAGTTGGGAGGGACCTTGCAGGTCATCTAGTCCAACCCCTTGCCCAAGCAGGAGACCCTACTTCTGCCTCTACCTAGGATTGAACTCACAGCCTCCTGATTGGGAGGCGAGAGCTCCACCTCTAGGCCACAGCCAGTGTGGCTGGCTCAGGTCAGGAATTCTGAAAATTGAAGTCCATAAGTCATAAAAGAGCCATAGTTGCCTATCCCTGATTTATATCCATGCAGCCTGCAGATAAATCAGTGCCCACATTAAGATGCCAATAGAGTCTTGGTTTCACAGTCCTACATACTTATCCAGGGCCTAGAATAGCACTGGGTATACTTATCTCTATGTACAACTCCTCTGTTGATGTTACAAATGCATCTGTGCCCAGGCTCATAACTATTTTAAGTAATTTAATCTGAAACAACTATTCCTATCTCAACCTTTTAACTATAACTTTAACCACTAAATATTAATCTCTGTTTTCAAATTAGATAGTTCTTACTGTTGATTAGTTGCCAGCTGTAAATTTAGGGCTAATTTTAGCTACTTTATGGTTCAGGTGTTTATGTTCTTTGTCATTTTTTGCTGTTTTTTTAAAATTTAGTTCACTTTTAGTGTTTAATAGACAATCAATTCCCCATTCGGTCATTATTTCAAAGATCATTCCTTACCTAAAACAATGAAACAGAATGATCAAGGATACATAGATAAAAATGCAGCAGGAGTAGGAGCAACTTCTAACTTCTTGTGGTTTCTCTATTGAGTTTTCTTGTGGGAATTTGGCAGGGGCATTGGAAATCTCCCTCCTTCCCTTGCTTCCTCCATTCCTCCCCCCACCCCCTTCCTTCCCAATGGGTAGGTAAATTGCTGTTTTTGGATAGGGCAAGGAGGGAGGGAGCAAGAGATTGCAAGATTGGCTGGGAAACTGTCACAGAACACTGATCATATGACCACAGCAGCAGCCCAGCAAAAGCCACAAGCACCCCAAATTTCATTCCCTCGTTCTCTCTGAAGTCATGGGCCAAGAATTGTCATTCATTCTTTCATCCAAATAAGGTCATGACAATAATAGTTTTTCATAATACACAGATATTTCTAGTGCACAGCGCATAGCTTTTGCCCAATTGCAGTTTTAATTTTACAGTATATGTATATTGGACTTGGGATCACAACAACAAAAATTATTGGACAGTCAACTTCAGTGGTCTAAGCAATGAAAGGAAAAACACTCCTTTGAGCAAGGGCAGCCACTAAAAAAATAATAAAACCTGTATCATCATACTCATCTCTTGAATCTTTAACCAGCTGAAGATTTCTACATTTCACACCATATTAAAACTGGGTGATTCGCAAATTTCACTGCAGAGAAAAGATAAGTGTCCCACCTGTAAATATCAATGAACTCTAACAAATTGGTCGATCGGTGCTTCTCCCACTCTGGTTCTTCGTGCTGCAGCACTGGAGGGAAATTATCGTGATTTCTGGCCTGCGCAAAGATGTCCCGTAAAGCAACTGCATAGACCCGACCTAGGTAGGAAGGAAATGCAAAGCCTAAAATTCTGTTGTGTTTGATAAAGCAGGTGCAAAATCAGTCAGCAGCTGGAAAGTTACAGACATTCAATAGGGAAATCCCATTATTATGAAGGCCTTTATTATGCATACAGATAAAAATTCTAGCTATTCTACAATAATCATATTTCTGTTCAGTTGATCTTGGAGTCTTTAGGTTGGAGCAGTGGATTTTTCGGTTAGAGCTCTTTACATTTAGTCTTCATGTTTTCCCAGAAAAGACATGGCAAAGCCTGGACTCATTTAGCACAGAACACGTGAACTAGTTCTGCACTATAAAATACTTCTACAAGACTCTTTGCATTGGTATTAATGTGACCTATTATCTAAATTATTATTATGGTTGGTCACACAGTCAGCCAGATGTTTAGGCTGGATTTGGTATTTTAGCCTACCTATCAAGTCCTTTCTGAGGACCTGGGATAGGCAGATGTTTGATCATGCAGGATGTAAGCTTTTCCAAATAAACCTGCTTTTTGTGATTGATTGATTGATTGATTGATTGATTGATTGATTGATTGATTGATTGATTGATGGTGATTTGATGGTGCTGGTGTTTAAATGGTGCTCCAGATGTTCTGGGACTACACCCAAGGTGTGTATTAATATTGATACTATCTTTGCTTTCTTTTGCCATAATCGTTCTACTTCTATTTGTAGGCCTTTGTACTTTGTGATTTTTCAGAGAGTTCCTTCTCTTTTACTGTCTCCAGGTCCTGCAACATCCATTATCCAGACTTTTTTGCCTTTCTTATCAACAATTGTTAAGTCTAGGATGTTCTGTGGCAAGTGCTTGTATGTTTGAAGTCTAAAATCCCAGAGCACTTTTATCTTCTTCATTTTCCATTACTTTGTCTACTTTGTTTTTACTTGTTCTTGCTTGCAAACAAATGGGATTTCTTGCAGATCTTCCAATGCACCATTATTGCTATTCTGTCATGCCATTATTTGCAGTCACTCTGTGTGATCGTCTGGCAGCAGCTAAACAGGCAGCCACTCTTTCTTCAGCTTCTTTGCAGAGTATAGCATTTGCAGTCTGGTAACATCTTCGCAATTCTAGTTTTGTTATGCATTTGTTCTGAAAGCTTAAGTCTGTGCAGTCAGAATTAGTCCCTCTGTGCCTCTCTTCAACTTTCATGCTCTTAGCAATTGCCAGGTTTCCTTGTTCTCTGCTTTGCCTGCTAGGTTTTTGTTTGTGTACTGATCATGTAATTGCCTTTCCACATCTCTTTTCTATATTTCATTTGGTCTTTCTTGCAACCCAGTTTGGTCTCTCTGGTATAGGCAGTAAGCCGTCACTGTGTACAAGCTTATATCTTCCTCATTGTCCTTCAGATATTCTTCCATTGCCCCCCCCCCCTTTTTTTTTTCAACTTTTAGTCTACTTGCAACATTTCATACCCATCCATGATCCTTGGTACGTAGTCTGTCAACATGACTATGAATGAAGACCGGGAGTCATTGTCTTTATTTTTTTCACTTTCCTATCTTGAGCTGTTAATTCTGCTTGCGTTCAGTTCATTCTTCCAACTGTGTATTTAATGACTCAAATTGCCCAGGTGTTCATTGCCTTGATTGCATTTCTGAGTTTAAGATCTTTTATACAGGTAGTCCTTGATGTACGACAATTGAACCCAGAATTTATGTTGCTACATGAGAAATTTGTTAAGTGAGCTTTTCCTCATTTTACAACATCTCTTGCCACATTTGTTAAGTGAATCACAGAAGTAACTGTGAAAGGGATCTTGGAGTCCTAGTGGACAACCATTTAAATATGAGCCAGCAGTGTGTGGCAGTTGCCAAAAAAGCCAACATAGTTCTAGGCTGCATAAACAGAGGGATAGAATCAAGATCACGTGAAGTGTTAATACCACTTTATAATGCCTTGGTAAGACCACACTTGGAATACGGCATTCAGTTTTGGTCTCCACGATGTAGAAAAGATGTGAAGATTCTAGAAAGAGTGCAGAGAAGAGCAACAAAGATGATTAGGGGACTGGAGGCTAAAACATATGAAGAACGGTTGCAGGAACTGGCTATGTCTAGTTTAATAAAAAGAAGGAATAGGGAAGACATGATAGCAGTGTTCCAATATCTCAGGGGCTGCCATAAGGAAGAGGGTGTCAAGCTATTCTCCAAGGCACCTGAGGGCAGAACAAGAAGCAATGGGTGGAAACTAATCAAGGAGAGAAGCAACTTAGAACTGAGAAGAAATTTCCTGACAGTTAGAACAACTAATCAGTGGAACAGCTTGTTTCCAGAAGTTGTGAATGCCCCAACACTGGAAGTCTTTAAGAAGATGTTGGATAGCCATTTGTCTGAAATGGTATAGGGCTTCCTGCCTAGGCAGGGAGTTGGACTAGATGACCTCCAAGGTCCCTTCCATCTCTGCTGTTGTATTGTATTAAGTTGTTAAGTTAGTGACACAGCTGTTCAGTAAATCTGGCTTCCCCATATGACTTTGCTTGTCAGAGGGTTGCAAAAGATAATCACATCACCCCAGGACACTGCAACCAGGAGAAACATGAAACAGCTGTCAAGCATCCAAATGTAAATCATGTGACTGTGGGGATGCTGCAATGGTCGTTAAGTGTGAAAAATGGTCACTTTTTCAGCATGGTTATAACTTTGAACGGTCATTAAGCAAACTGTTGTAAGTCGAGGACTACTTGCATTCTGTTCATATATCTTCTCCTAATTTCTTGAATTTAATGTGCTTGATGTTGTAAACTTGAAAAATATCCAGGTATTTGTAGTGATCTTCTTCGGATTTTTGATGTTATTTCCATCAATTTCTTTCATATTTTCCATCAATTTCTTTCATATTTTCCATCAATTTCTTTCATTTTTTCCATCAATTTCTTTCATATAAAAAAAACTAAAAATATAATGATACCTGAGCAGAAAGGAAATGGCCCAGAGTAGAAGAAACCAAAAAAAAAAAAATCAGCTCCTAATCAACAAGATGATTTTGGAAAACTGCAAGAGAAGGAAAGTCAACTTGAATGCAAAAGAAGGCATTCAACTCCCTGCCACTTGACTGGATAATCAAGCACCTAGAAAGAGTCAATAGAAATATCAGAAATTGTGTGCAAAGATCAATGGCATAGTGGAAGACATAGTTGCTGGTCAATGGTGATAGACTGGGAGAGATTAACAGCAGGATTGGAATCTTTCAGGGAGTTCCACTGTCACTACCACTGTTTGTCATTGCACTGAGTCTTCTGTCAACAAAACTGAACAAGTCGGGCCATGGCTATCAAACATCAAAAGCATCTGCCAGGCTATCCCACTTCCTTTACCTGGGGAATCCCAAGCTGTATGGAAAAACACCATCTAAAATAGAATCACTGCTCAATACTCTCGGTATATACCGCTAAGATATTGCAGTGGAGTTTGGATGGGACAAATCTACCACCCTTATCATCAACAGGGGAAAAATGTAGAAACTGAAGGAATCTAGATGCAATCAGTGCAATGACAAACAGTAGTAGGGACAGTGGGATTCCTTGAAAGATTCCAATCCTGCTGTTAATCTCTCCCAGTCTATCACCATTGACCAGCAACTATGTCTTCCACTATGCCATTGATCTTTGCACACAATTTCTGATATTTCTATTGGCTCCTTCTAGGTGCTTGATTATCCAGTCAAGTGGCAGGGAGTTGAATGCCTTCTTTTGCATTCAAGTTGACTTTGCTTCTCTTGCAGTTTTCCAAAATCATCTTGTCAATTAGGAGCTGATTTTTTTTTGTTTCCTCTACTCTTTGAGCCATTTCCTTTCTGCTCAGGTATCATTATATTTTTAGCTTTTTTTATATGAAAGAAATTGGTACCTTTCTAAGCAATATCGTAGCAGTTATATGTATATGTGAAATAAAAGGAGTTGATAGCTTTTAAAAACATACTGAATAGGGTTGGGCTTTACAGAAAAGTCATGCTCCTAGTGATTTCATTTTTTACCCACCATGTCAACTGAAAATTCTTTAGGAATGTAAATCGCTATTCTTGTTATGATTTTGGCATTTATTAATTAAAGAAATAAGTATCCTGGAGGCGAAGTCCATGAAATGCTTGTCATCAGGACCAAAGTAATGCTGCCAGGGGTTATGGGTCATGTTAGGAGTAGACTCCTAAAGTTGAATAGGCAATATATAATACTATGATGACAAATGGTCATTGTGACTTTAAGACTGTTGGAATGCAGTTAGAGACTGTAGTTGGAGACTGTAATTATCTCCACTATAAGAGGAAATCAACAGAATGCAATCGCTCTCTCTGCTCATCTCTTTGCTGATATCGCTACTGTTTGCTATCTGCTCGTGTGCCGTGACTGACTGTGTTTGAAGAAGGAAGAATTGTGGATTGCTGACTGTAAGCAATTGTTAGTTTGTTAAGGACTTTGTTTGACTCACTTTACTATCACTGCTTGTGAAGCACTAGTTTAGTTTTACAACACCAGTATAAAACTAATTGTTTTTTTACTAACAGTGTCTGGGTTACTATTTGTGTGTTTACTAGCAACTTTTCTCTAGCTGCATATTCCACTGCACAACTTTTCTGTCTCCCAACGGAGATATCTCCCAACAGGTCAAACTCTTTTTATATAATTTCAGGATGCTTTAGAAATAAGAATGAGAAAGCAAATGGACATTTTACCAAAGCCAAACAGGATGTAGACTGCTCCATGGCAGGTGATATAACTCTGTGGATTAATCAGTTTTCCACTTCTATTGATGCTGTACTTCACAGGTCCTCCCACTGGGTTTCCAGTTTTACCCGATATCAGGATAAAGCCTAATTCCGGCTACATAAGAAAAAAAAAGTAGAGGGAATGTGAAGATGGAAGTCCAATCACACTCTGTCCAATCCACATCCAAGAAACCCTGAATGAAAAACATTTTAAAATCATTTTCTAGCTGCATCCTGCTAAATTTTATCAGGTTTCTTATTTCTTTGGTTTCTTGGTTTGGTTAGATTGGTTTCTTTAGCCAATCTACCTGAGGGTCAGATGCTGTAGGGAAAGGTGAGTTAGCTGTTTTTGAATTAACAAAAGTTTATAATATTTTTCTGTTTCATAAAAAAACAAAAGCTGGCACATTGTGGAAGACTATTCATTAAGCAATTATTCTAGCACTGCCTAATCTGTTACTCTCTAAATATCTTAGACACCCTGTTGGGATAAGCTATAAAAAAAAATAGTGTGTTCAGATCTTCCTCTTTCCTTGCGAAATGCACCCTACCTGTGTTTTTCCAAGGGTCAAGACCATCAAATCGCTGACCCGATCTCCATCCACATCAGGTATAATAACAGCTGGAGCAGCCAAGATTCCATTAGAAAAGTGGGAGGAATCAAAGGTCCAAACCGGTTTCCCTTAAGGGTGACAGACAATAACATTTGCATCAGCCAAGAAGCATCTTACCAGCTGGCTAGGGATTACAGGTAGGGTGTGCTCTATTGGTGAGGGTGCAGGGGGAGGTGGCAATTGAACAAACTTCAACCAAGTTGGTCACATCTATCAAATATTCAATTTAGCACTTTCCAGGTATGTTAGGATCACAACTCCAATAATTTAATTCCTAAAGGTCGCTGGAAATACAATAATTAAGTCAGGCCGTGGTTCCCAGCCATGTACTGCATTGCCCCAAGGCTGCCCCAGCAAAGCTACAGAAGTGTCACAGTTATTACTTAATGAACAGAACTCTTATTGCCGATGGGCACAGTTTAGGAACACGAGGGTCAACATGAACTCAAAAGGTTTTGGAACCTTTTTATCTTGGTTCCCCTCCCCCCCCCCCCCCCCATATTTGATGATAATGTTGCAAAGCCCAGCAGTTCTGGATGTATAGGTAGTCCTTGACTTATGACCACAATTGAGCTCAGAATTTTGGTCAGAAGCCATTGCAGTCTAAGGTCAGATCACATGTGATCAGACTTGATTTCATGACTATTTTCCAATATTTGTTACTTGAATCACTGCAGTCATTAAGCAAGCCACATGGTCATAAGTCATAAGTCCAAATCCATAAGTCATGGTCATAAGTCCAAATCCAGCTTATTCAATATTTTTTGCTGTAAAACATTTTTTTTTAAAAAAAATCACAACATGCAATCACATGACCACAGGATGCTTCATCCTGTCATAAATACAAGCCAATTACCAAGCATCCACAATGTAGTCACATGATTACAGACTCCTCACATCCAGGACACAAACTGTTTCATCACCTTCTCTTGGGACGGTGATATAAAATATTGAATGCCAGGACAACTAGACATAGGAACAGGTTTTCCCCTCGTGCCACCATTCTGATGAACATCTAATTCTCACGGTTCTGCTTAATGTGTATGTATACCAACTCACAGAGTGTGGCTGTTGCATTTATTTATTATTCATTCCTTTTATTATCTTTATTATTATTATTTCTTTTATTCATGAAACATGAAACTCAGTCAACTCAACATTTAAAAATGTATCACAAATATCGTTGACTGGTGCTGATGGTCGATACAGGTTGCTGCCAGCATTCTAGGTATCAACCAACCATCTTCTTAAAATGTACTATCATCATCATCATCCTCTATTGTCTTGCAATTTCCGGAGAAAAATCCCTCGTGTGTTTAATCACACTTGGCTAAATAAAGTATTCAATTTAACTGGTGGTGCAGCAGTCATATCTGAGGACAGGTCATCAGTAACTTTTTTTTAATGTTTGTTGTAACTTTAAGTGGTCATTAAGCAACCAGTTGTCAGTCAAGGACTATGTGTTTTACAATGAAACAATTTTTAACAACCCAGTTCTCTTACTAGTCAGCCACTTCTATTAAACATTACCAAACTTTATATTCCAAAAAAGTGCACTGAGTTGGCTATGTGTGTGCCAGGGCACTCTGTGCATTTATTGGAAATAATATATAATTCCCCTCTATAAAAATGGCAAGCCAAGCCATGGAAATATGCATAAATGTCAAGAATAATCTAGTAACTGAAAAATAAATATGGTATAGAATTTAACTTAGCCTGGAAACCATTTATGGATTACAATTCTACATATGAATACAATACATACAACCAAGGTGTAGGGTTCTCGTAACGTAAGATTTCATATATTAGCGTTTTCTTGATTCATGAAGTAATATGATTTTTAGATGAGGCAGAGATTTTTGTTAGTTTTTCTGTTCCAACATACAATTGTATACTGTATTCATATACTGGTTCTACTACTAGACTGCATGTGGGTGTGGTTAGTCTGATCCACCATCAGTTCCTGTTCTTTATGTCTTTTATAGTTGTTGAGAAATAGTGATCTAGAGCAGGGGTCTCCAACCTTTGCAACTTTAAGTCTGAAGGACTTCAGCTCCCAGAATTCTCCAGCCAGCTTTGCTGGCTGAAGAATCCTGGGAGCTGAAGTCCTTCAGACTTAAAGTTGCAAAGATTGGAGACCCCTGCTCTAGAGAGTGCTAGGTTGATGGGCGTGGCAGAAGGAGACTAAAACAAAGTTTGACCTGCAAAATATTTGCCACTTTACAAATCTGTGTCTGTTCCCAAAATTGTGTCTTACAATGAAGTTATTGAGCCTTTTTGTGTCCACTATTGACGATTACATTATTTTTAAAGTAATCCATATTAGCTCTCCAGAATGAAGGTTGACAATTCAATGGAACAGTAGATCCTTGACACTTCTCATCTAAAAGATCAAGTATTGGAAGAAAAGGAAGCAGCTGTCCAACAAGGTATCATTATTCTTTCTAATGAGTCAGAAAAGAGGCTACCAAACTCCCCATTTTCAATAGTGTAGATTATTAGCTGCACTAAGTCACCTTACCTGATGAGGCACTCAGAAGACTGAGGAAAGTAGAGGTCCCAGTAACAAGGCAGACGGGCTCTGCAGAGAACCCAGAATCCAAATTCTTACATTGCACACCTATAATCTCTTCTTTAACATGACTAGACCATAAGATGCTGCCGTTCATACCGGAAAGTGCCATTATTGTTACCCATGGGGTGGAGACACCTGAGGACACATGCAGAAGAGGTAAATTGATCTTTCTATAATGAAAAGGGAAAAAACTGCTGTGGAGGGTTGTGCTACTTTCAAATTTTTCCAAGGCTACTTGGAAAGTAAAGTATACATTGCAACACATCACAGGAAGTGAATTAATTCAACTGATTAATTGAAGTGATTGTTCAGTAAGAAATCAAAGGCACTAAATATTTAATTTTTAAAATGTCACCCAGATATGGAGAAATTGTGTTCATGTTCCTTGCAGGCAAGTTGCTAGAGAGAAGGTTGGGTTTGTGGACTGCCAGCTTGCTACAATTCCATTAAGCTCTCAATTCTGAAATTACTTATTACAATTTGCACACTTACCCAATACGCTAGCATTTTTCAAAGCTGTGAAGGAGAGTAAGACATCAGGGAGGCCATCATTATTTACATCAAAAAGTTCTGGTGGAAACAGAACTCCATCTGAAAAATAGGATGAATAATCACTTTTCCAGAGTGTACCTCCCATCTATTCTAAGCATATTCAGGATGGCTATCAATACGGGTATCATAAAAATCTTGTGGTAAATGTAATCTCATTACTTTCTGCAGCTTAGCCCACTCAGATATATTTCTTGACCACTGTAATCACATCAATTGAGCTGACATCTCACAAAACTGCATTCTTGAGAAGCTTTTGATCCCGACCCCACATCCTGAAACTCAATGTCACTACTATTGCTACAAACGTAAAGGAAAATTCAGATCACCTAAAATCCATAACATGAGATGCCTGTTGTGAGTTCTGCAATATTTTAATATGAGGAAAAGAGGAATTGAACAAAACTGATGTCAGGACTGGCCTGAAGTAACAAACTGGAATCTATGCAACAGCAAAGATAAATTACTAATGTAAAGCTATTTTGATGATTACTTCCTATCATACCATGGTTTTTAGAAACTACAAATACTGCTCTTCACTCTACAACATAATAGCTCTTACACATACGAAATATCAAAGTAGTTATACCATTTCCATATAATTCTGAAGTGGGGAACATGGAGATACCAAAAACAGCATTTAAAAATGGCATTTCCAGCTACAGAATAACAAATTAAGCAAATTAAGAAATAAAATATAATTGTTTTGTTTCCTAGAATAGTAAATTAACTTAAATTTAAGCCCTCGGGTTTTTTTCTTCTGCCCAATTGGAACAATTGCTTAATTGGACATAACCTAAGATAGCTTTTACTCATTTGAAATAAAACTTTCAATATGGTATAAATAAAATACCCCAATCAAGAAACTGCCAAAGAGCCAACCAAATAATCTCTAAGACCACCCCCACCAATACTGACAGGCAAGCCACCAGAATATAAACTGACAGCAAACAGCACACCTTACTAGCACTGATGATGTTACCTACTTTGGATAATCGAAACATCAAGCTTAGAGAGCACCAAGGAGCCCTCATTTCAACCTTCAGCTACAAATATTTTCTTTTATTGGTGTCTATAGTTTCAACAAAACACCCAGTATGTTTCTTGGTAGGATATACATTTCATAATCTAAAATGTTATTTCCAGTTATTTCTTACCAGCTACTTGTCCTAAGTTGTGAATCCAAGTATTATGCAAGTCTCTTGGTGGACAAGGAATGAGGAAAGCACACACCAGCACAAGGATCATGGAGATAACCACAGAGAGTAAAAAGATGGCCGTGCGCAAATAAGGCATCAAGGAACTGGTTGTCTTCTGCTCCAAACCATTGTTCATTTCACTTGGGTACTCTTCCGTCATACCCTCCGAGAGATGCTGCTTGGCCATACAAGTTTCCACATCGGAATCGACATCCTGGATTTCCCCTAGGGGACTTTTCCCATTTTTAACTCCACCATTCTTCTGCAAGTTGAGGACCAAGTCATCTTCACTCTCATCACTATCAGCCTGAGTGAGAGGGTCATACTCTCCAAGGTCTGGACTCTTCTTACCTAAGAAGGTAGGCAGAAAGTGAGAAATTTGTTGAAAGGACTTGTGGTATTTTCAGGACCACTAAAAATGATCTAAAGGAAAGGAAGGCAATTTATTAGATAAGGTAATGGGCATGTCTGCTGTATGGAGATGACACTGTTGGACAGAAGAAAAAGTCTGCCTATATTTCAAACTTTATTTTGAATTATATTATTTATTGCTATTTAACAAAATGATTCACTGCCCTTTTACTATAGGCAGAGTTTTTCTAAGAAAAATAGGGTATGGATTATATAATTATTAATGCCTTCATGTCTATAATAGAAAACAAAGCTATTATGTTGTTCCTTTATGGTTGTCCCTATGTATGCCAAAATTCTGTCCTCTTAACCAGGGGTCCTCAACTGTGGTCTACTACCAGGCCTTGAGCCCTTCGGAACATTGCACAGACATCCCCACTTGTGCGAGAAGTGGGCAAGCATCGGCACATGCACTCCATTTGCACAAGCAGCAGGTGCACGTACCTGCCACTTGCACAAATGGAGCTGCATGTGCACACACGCTTATCCGCCTCTCATGCAAAACCATCTCCTCCCCCATCCCCATCCCCATCCCCATCCGGTCTGCAAAGCGGGAAAGATTGGTGAACTTTGCTCTTAACCATCTTTTTGGTAAAGGAGTTAACAAGTTTCTCTCAACTTCTTTCAAAGCACAATAATTAAAACACTTTTGATTTCGTAGCCTATTGTTTATGGCCTAGTAGTGTAAACTTACACTGGACAATGAAATTTTTCCAAAGTTTCCTAAAAACCTTTGACATTAATAGAGCCTTTCAGACTGAACACAAATATAATTGTGATCACTTTTTAATGCAGTACCACTCCTTTGCACAACTGCCCCATCCCAAGTCTAAGTCTGATGGACCCGGTAAAGTTCCAGAGGGAGCTTGGGCCAATTCCTGTGGACTTGCCACGCGACTCGACTGAGGACCTAGTGACCGCATGGTTAAGTGCGGCCACGGGGGCCTTGGACCGAGTTGCGCCCTTGCAGCCTCTCTTGCGGCGACGAATCACCCAGACTCCTTGGTTCACTGAGGAGCTGAGGGAGATGAAGTGCCACAAGAGACGCCTAGAGAGCAGATGGAGATCTTCTCACTCCGAAGCCGACCGAACACTAGTGAGAGACCATATTAGGACTTACTTAGTGGCGATAAGGGTGGCCAAACGCGAGTATTGTGCCACCCTCATTGCATCTGCAGATAACTGCCCTGCCGGCCTGTTTGGGGTGACCTGCTCCCTCCTTCATCAGAGGCCGTGGGAAGTCCCTTTGCAGGGTCGCGCAGAGGAATTTGCGATTTATCTGCAGGAGAAAATCACTCAGATTCGGAATGAGACACCCTCCATCGACAGTGGCCCAGTTGAGCGGTCCGAGGCTGTTCTTGAGACACCATCTTGGGAGGAGTTTGACTTTGTTACTACCGAGGATATGGACAAGTTGTCAAAGAGACTTAGGGCTACCACATGTTTATTGGACCCGTGTCCCTCCTGGCTTGTACTGGCATCCTGGGAGACGACACGAGGCTGGCTCCAGGGCATTGTCAACGCATCTTTGAGTGAGGGGTCCTTGCCTGCCATCTTGAAAGAGGCGGTAGTAAGGCCCCTCGTCAAGAAGCCGTCCCTGGATCCAGCATTATTAGAGAACTATTGTCCCGTCTCCAACCTTCACTTTTTAGTGAAGGTTGTAGAGAGTGTGGTGGCTCAACAGTTTCCGCGACACTTGGAGGAAGTTGATTATCTAGACCCAGGCCAGTCCGGCTTCCGACCCGGTCACAGCACCGAGACGGCATTGGTCGTGTTGGTTGATGATCTCTGGAGGGCGCGGGATAGAGGATATTCCTCTATCCTAGTCCTATTAGACCTCTCAGCGGCTTTTGATACCATCGACCATGGTATCCTATTGCGCCGACTGGGGGGGTTGGGGCTGGGAGGCACCGTACTGCGGTGGTTCTCGTCCTACCTCTCTGGTCGGTCGCAATATGTGTTGGCAGGGGGGCAGAGGTCGGCCTCGAGGCCCCTGGTATGTGGGGTTCCTCAGGCGTCGGTCCTCTCGCCCCTGCTATTCAACACATATATGAAGCCGCTGGGCAAGATCATCCATGGTTTTGGGGTGGGATATCATCTGTACGCTGATGATACTCAGCTGTACATATCCACCCCAGACCACCCCAACGATGCCGTCGAGGTGATGTCCTGAGTGCACATACAGATCTGGAGGCCGTACGGATCTGGATGGGTAGTAACAAACTCAGGCTCAACCCATCCAAGACTGAGTGGCTGTGGCTTCCGGCACCCCGGTTCAGCCAGATTATTCCAACTCTGGCCATTGGGGGCAAAACACCGGCCCCGTGGAGAGGGCGTGCAATTTGGGTGTCTTCCTGGATTCCCGGCTGTCCATGGAGGACCATGTGGCAGCCGTGGCCAGGGGGGCGTTTCATCAGGTACGTCTGATGCGCCAATTGCGCCCCTTACTGGACCGGGATGCCTTACGCACAGTCACTCAAGCACTCGTGACCTCTCGACTCGACTACTGCAATGCTCTCTACATGGGGCTTCCCTTGAGGTGCACTCGAAAGCTGCAGTTAGTCCAGAATGCAGCCGCGCAGGTGATTACAGGAGCGCCTAGACACTCCCATATAACACTAATCCTGCGCGAGCTGCACTGGCTTCCTGTGGTCTTTTGGGTGCGCTTCAAGGTTCTAACGACCATCTTTAAAGCGCTCCATGGCTCGGGGCCTAGTTATATGCGAGACCGCCTCCTGCCCCATACATCTCTTAGACCGATACGCTCCCACAGGGAGGGCCTTCTCAGGGTACTGTCGGCCGGACAATGCCGACTGGCGACACCCAGGGGAAGAGCCTTCTCTGTGGCGGGCCCAGCCCTTTGGAACGACCTACCCCCTGAACTTCGCACCATCTCCGACCTCCGCCTCTTCCGCAAGTGTCTAAAGACACATTTGTTCCATCTAGCCGGCCTAGCGTAACCTCCATAACTGACTTTTAGATAGTTTTAAATTTGGGGATTTTAATTTGGTTTTTAGCGCAGGATTTTATTGAATAAGTTTTTTTAATTTTATATGGTTTTTGTATGTACTTTTAATATTCCTGTGCGCCGTCCTGGGTCCGTTTGGAGAAGGGCGGGGTATAAATTTAATAAATAAATAATAAATAATAAATAAATAATAGTACTTGATATATATACAAGCTTTATTCCAAGCAGCAAAGCTATTACTTTTAGATCTCTCCAGATATTCTAGTTGTACTGGATGTGCTTCAACAAGAGTTTCACTTTTTTGTATATTCCTTTCATGAGTGCAGCACAACCAACAGGTAGTGAAAGTTGTACATTGCCATTGTGTAAAAACAGATGATTTCTATTAAATAGTACATGGTAAATTACAAGTTATTTTTATGGTAAGTAGCCAAAAATCTCTAAACATGTTCAGAAAGCCAAACACAGCAACACTTCTTAGTTTTTCTAGAGTAATGTTCAAAATACAAAAGCAGTTAACAAATCATACTGACTTTATAGCTCAAATAGAAAGGAATTTTAAACTATTGTTATCAATGCATGCTTACCTGGAAATAAGCATTTATAGCAGTATGACTTACTTCCCATAAATATGCTTTAAGGTTCCATGAAACATATCTAATACGGTTTACAATAGCAAGAAACTATCCTTTTTTAAAAAAGAATCACTTACACACTAACCCAATTATATCAATTTTACCAAAAGACTAAATCGTCAATTTCTTTTGCCTGCTTTGGATAGGCAATGTAAAATTGATAAATAAAAATTGGAGTCCCTGCAAATTTTACTCTGCTAGTTATTGCCAACTAAAGACGGTGGTGGTTATCTCCATTTCAAGGCCATTGAGCCAGCGCTATCCAAAGAGATTTCTGTGGTTATATAGCCAGTATGACATCACAGGGCACCTTCTCACCAAAGTGATACCTATTCATCTATTTGCATTTGTACTTTCGAACTGCTAGGAACTAGTACGAGGATGGGAACGGCTCACTCCGGTGCATTGTAATCAGATCTCAAACCTGGGCTGCTGGCTTTCCAGCCAACAAGCCCAGCATCTTAACACTGAGCCATGACTCACATAACCTCATATAAAAATAATTCATAAGTCCTGGATTTTAAAATCAGCACCTACATTTGCCAGTGTGTTCCATGGCACACGGTGCCCTACCAGGCTCCATGCTTCATCTGAAATTGTGCTTAAATATCCTTTTAACTGCAACAAAAATAAGTGAGAAGTTAGCCTAATGCAAAACAAAGATCCATCGCTCGACACCATTTTGTCGAAACGTACAATTGGCTACTGGTTGGCCCTATGGGCCAGACTTCCAGTCTATTACTTGGGACAGTGCTTATGGCGGGATGACTTCCACAGCCCTTGGGCCCGTAACATCCACACCAAGCTCATAAAGATAGGAATCTCCCCTATTGAAACCTTTACACTTGGCCCCGCCGCTGCCAAATCGCTGATATTCCAACGATTGGACGACATCAAAAGGCAACAGAACCTGGCACTTGGTGTAGGAATTTGCTCTCCATTCTCTCTCGGCATTATTCCCCTGATGTACCCCCCTAAATATCTCTCCGAGCTATCTTCCATCAAACACAAGCTGGCATTCATAAAGGCACGTTTTAACATGATCCCCTCGAATGCCCTAAATCAGGGGTCCCCAACCTTTGCAACTTTAAGTCTGAAGGACTTCAGCTCCCAGAATTCTCCAGCCAGCAAAGCTGTTTATCTTGTCTTTTGGTCTATGACTGCAATAAAGTTTTATTATTTAAGATCCTTCTTTGGGCATCCTCTTCATAACCAACACAGACCAACTTCATTTGTAGACAAAGCTATTGTGGCAGGAGGAGCCTTTGCTTTCTGATACATTAATGTTTGGGAATTTATGTGGCAGCTATGGAACTGACACATTTCCACTGCTCTGAAAATGTTATGGATGCTATTTGTGCATTTTCAATTTTATTCCATTTAACTGCTAACTCACTCCTCATGAACTCTTTATTTTTCATTTTTTTCAGTAAGGATTAAAAATACATTTTAAAATGTCAGCAACAAAAACCTATTACAAATCAAATATCAAATGTGAAGAAAAACATACTACAACTGGAGTTAAATATTCTCAATGCCTGTGGGGGGGAAAGGAAGATATAGGATAGAGGCTCTATGACTGTATTCTACAAGGAAAAATAATGCAGAGAAAAGGTTGCATTTGATAGAAAGCGGGAAATGCTTTAAAAGGGGGTTAAGTGGTTTCAGTCTGATGAGCAAGACAACTGAGAGAATTCCCAATCAGGAGTGCAATTCTCCAGGGATTTCTCTTCCTGGGAATTTGTAGCTCTATGCCAGAGCAAACAAGATAAAGGAAAACCAGAATCTGAAGCCAACCATTATTAATCCAATTATTAATCCAATCCAGGGCTTTTCTACAGAACTTTTTTTTCTTTTACTTTTGCCATTAAGTCAGCCTTAACTCCTCACACCTGCCCAGACAGGTTTCCTGAGGTTTTCTTGGCATGATTTTTGAAGTGGTTGCTATTGTCTCCTTCCTAGACTAGGTGTGTATGACTGGTCCAAGGTCAACCAGCTGGCTTCATGCCTAAAGCAGGACTAGAACCCAGTCTCTCAGTTTCTATCCAGCTTTTAATTATGACACCAAACTGGTTCTCTTTACATTGCTATAAGATACGTGGTTTATTTTTGCTAGTTACAACCACTAGAAGTTAGAAAAGCCCAAATATATAGCTAATAGCAAGATGTTAAGTTTCAGAAGAAAAAAGTCATCTTCTTAGGTGTACTTTCTCATTTTTGTCTGGAATTTCTCGGGCTCTAATTTACCAAATCAAATTATGTGCCAAAATGCACTTATTCAGTTTGCATTTAACTGTTTAAATGTTTCAATTAATTTTCCAGAATTTTCCAATTCACTGAAAAGAGCACAACTCACAGTTCTCACAGTTCAATTCTCTCTAAATAAGTTTCTCTGCATCTTTACACAAGGTTACAGCTGTTAAATCTATTAAAATGTTTAAAAAAAACCAACCCACCATGTTTATTCATATTCCTATATCATCCATCTCACCTAAATGACTTCACTCTTAAGGTTAAGACTAGCCCAACAGAAAATATTGAACAAGATAAGCCAGGTTGTACAAGAAAGTTATTATTCATTGACCATTGTACACAGTGTAATATGCAGCCTCACTCAACCATGAAAAGCTTAAAATAAGACTTTAATTATAGTTATATCTCTTGAAGTTTAAAGAGATGACAAATACTCAGTTAAATCAACCACAACGTTCCCAGCACTTTCACTAACAGCTGGGCTGATTCCAAATGGACAGCTGTTACCACAGCCAATAAGCAAGGATTGCATTATTATTCTATCTACTCTACCTTTTCTCCTTTTCTGCCAATAAACAAAACAAAACATTCCAAAAATCCCAAAGCATTATTTTAGCCCCCTGAAAATTCCATGAATGAAAGTGAAGGTGACTGCAACATAGTATCATAGCCAGAAAGTATCTGGCTCCCATTATCAGTGTCTGCGAGTTCTCAAATAATTCCTTTACTTCCAAAAACAAGTTATTCCTAGTGAAATGTAAATATTTGCAAAAACACTGGCTAGCAATACTTTGATCCAAATTGCTCTTAGGAACAAAGATTGCACAAACAGACAGACCGATTTTTCCATCTCTGTCGCAACAGTAAAACAATACCTACTCATTCCTCTATCTCAAAGCTTCAACCCCATCACTTTCCCTGGGACCAGCCCTGCCCCAGTTCCTTCTGCCATCAAGGTTAACCTTTCTTCCTTGCAAAAGAGCAGGGTGGTCTCTGCGCCTATACTGCGCATCCCCACAAACGCTTAACAAAGATAGCCAGGATTTATCTCATTCGCCTCTCCCCTCCCCATAATAATTATCCTTATCCTTTCAATCCATTCTTTTCCTCTATCCTGGTCAGAGATAAAGGGCACCTGCCGGGACCCGGATATACGCGGGGAGGAGGTTGGTGGGTCTATTCTCCAGATGGGACCCGGATGTTCTCTCGGACTCAGAAATCCGAGTCTAAACCCCCCCAGCCCTGCATACTCCAGGGATGCCGTCCTCATCCTGCCCACTCTGCATTTCCCACCAGCGTTTGGCGCGCTGCAAGTCAAGACCCCTACCTGGCAGCTTCAGCGCCCGTGACAACACCGTAGCCATGCTGGAGGCAGGAGACGCGCATGCGCCCGGCTCTTCTGCCTCCTGGGAAGTGTAGTTTTGCAGACAGCAGGCATTAAGATGTTAATGCTCTTTAGCGTGCTTGCACGAAAATTACGTAGCTGGGGAAACAGCCGACAGTCTGCCTTTGTAATTAGCGTTGCGAGCGCGTCTATTTTACAGCTGAGACCGCCTTAAGGTGATCAGCGTAAGGCATTTTGTTTTGTTTTTTTTCTAAGTGGCTGGATCATATGACGTGATGCAAGGATCCACTTCAGCTTTCCCTAAAATGCTGGGTACCAGTTTTTTTTAAAGGATCCTTTCCGGCTAGGGGACTAAAGAGATGAGCAAAACTTTGCAAATATTGGGACTTCTAGGAGATAATTCATATTCGGTTGGCGCATACTTTGACGCCAGGGCTTCTGCCCACTGCCCACCTCTCTCCCACCCCCACCCCCACTCACCCACACACACCCCGGCAATTCTAATACAGTAAATCACATTTTTCAATCAAAGGCTTTCTGTCTGTATACCCCCTTCCTTCGAAAGAAACAGCTGCGAGGCATTGGAAGGGAAGAGTGTCCGACAAGTGTTTTGCTGTTTCTTTCACGGTCAGATTTATTTTAGCCTGCTGCGGCAAAACCTTTGCCTTTGATATACTGGAACTACAGTTCCCATTTGGGGAGCCGTATTTTAATTGGGAGGGGGAGGGGGGAAGTTGGCTGGAAAGGTCCCTCATGTTTCAAACGTTGGGGGGGGGCATTAGTCTTTAGAGGAAGCGCCTTTCAAGTGCTTTGGTCCCTAGCCAAAAGTCGTTCAAGGATCGGAGAATGAAAAAGGGCGTTGGTACTTACCTGATACGCCTCTTCTAATAAGGGGAAGATAGCATCCACGAATGGGTTAACACGGTCCGTACTCTGATTGGACTGAGTCTGCATGAATATTAATTAAGCTGTCTATAAAACCCCCTCCAAGAGTGCTCTATCCAGCTTTTTTCGACGAAGGAAATGAACACAGACTCACGGGTCAATCCAACCACTTTTAGTGAAACAACAGCATCGCAAATACAGAACAAATCGAGAACTCAAACATAGTAAACCTCTAATAACCTTGAACAAAACTCCCCACAGCAATGCTCAGGGATGGGCCGGATGCTATCTTCCCCTTATTAGAAGAGGCGTATCAGGTAAGTACCAATGCCCTTTCTCAATAAGGGGAAGATAGCATCCACGAATGGGACATACCCAAGCTCTCAAGTCCCATGATAGGGAGGGTTATGCATTGCTAATAGATTCCTCCGACGGCCTAACCGTCTGTAAAACCCTGCGACCAAAGGCCGCACCTTCCGCAGCGTAGAGATCTAATTTGTAGTGCCGAACGAAGGGAGAAAGAGACGTCCAGGTCGCCGCCCTGCAGATCTCCTCCAAAGTGGCCTGCGAAGCCCAGGCTCTGGTCGTCGCCGCGCTTCTAGTAGAGTGGGCAGTTATCCCCGACGGTGCCGCCAGACCCTTGGCCTCGTATGCGGCGGAAATACAACGCCGCACCCAGGAACCTATGGTGGTTACCGACACCTTACGACCTTGGGAAGCATTCTGAATTGAGATGAACAAAGCTTCCGTTTTACGTACGTCGCATGTGCGGTCCAGGTAAACTTGTAAAGCCCTGCGGACGTCCAGCCGGTGCCATCTGTCTTCGGGCTCCCCCTGCGGTGTAGTGGCGAAGTCAGGCAGCACAATGTCCTGAGCTCTGTGAAACCACGACCCCACTTTGGGCATAAAGGAAGGGTCGACCCGCAGCACCACCCTATCCGGGAAGAATCTACAAAGGTCCGGGCGTACCGATAATGCGTTAATTTCAGAGATACGCCTGGCCGATGTTACCGCTATTAGGAAGGCTAACTTCCAAGACAGGATCTGCAGTGAGACCTCCTCCAAGGGTTCAAAGGGCGGCTCCACCAAAGCCTCCAACACTGTGGCCAGATCCCAAGAAGGGTAGCGATGTGTCGCTGGGGGCCTCAGTTTAGTGGCACCCTTGACAAATCTCTGAATGGCTGGGTGTTGTGATAATGACTGGCCCCCGCCCCAGGAGATAACCGTCCCCAGGGCCGCTACCTGGCGGCGAATCGTGTTAGGTGAAAGCCCCTTATCCAAGCCATCTTGCAAAAAGTCCAAGACCTGTGGCACTGAGGCTGTCACAGGAGGTATCAACTTAACTACGCACCAAGAAGAGAATATCTTCCAAGTCGCGCTGTAAATGCGCACCGTGGAAGGTCTCCTGGAGGCCTGTATGGTATGTATCACCCTGTCCGAGAATGCCCCTTGTTCTAATACCCGCCGCTCAATCTCCAGGCGGTCAACTGCAACCACCCCGGGTCCTGGTGTTCCAAGGAGCCCTGGAGAAGCAGGTTCGGGGCCAGCGGCAAGCGCCACGGGGTCTGCGAGGAAAGTGTCACCAGGTCCGCAAACCACGGCTGTCTCGTCCAGTGCGGCGCGATCAGTATCACCTCTGCACGAAGCTCGATGATCCTCCCTATGACCCTCGGCAACAGTGGCATGGGAGGGAAGGCGTACAGAAGGCCCCTCGGCCAAGGGGCCCGAAGGGCATCCACCTGCTCTGCACCCTGTGCCTGGAATCGAGAAAAAAACCTTGGTAATTGTGTGTTAGAGGCAGTGGCGAACAGGTCCACCAGTGGTCGCCCGAAATGGCGCGTGATCTGTTGGAAAACACAAGGATTAAGACGCCATTCCGCCTGGTCAATGCGCACCCGGCTGAGCCAGTCAGCTCTGGTGTAGTCGACACCAGAAATGTGGTCGGCCTGTAGTGATAACAGATGTGCTTCTGCCCAACTACCCAGTAGGGAAGCCTCCCTCATGAGCGGGTCAGACCTGGTGCCCCCCTGGCGATCAACGTGAGCCTTGGCTGTGACGTTATCGGTCAGTACTAGAACATGGCGTCCCTGGACTTGGGCGTGGAATTGTTCCAGAGCCAGCCTTATTGCCCGAAGCTCGAGAAAATTGATGCTGCTCTGGGCCTCAACAGTGGACCACTGACCCTGGGCATTGAACGGTCCCGTGTGTGCCCCCCATCCAAAGAGGCTTGCATCCGTGGTGATTACAGTTCTGTCCCTTATTCTAAAATGGCACCCCTCCCTAACCGACGGGGATCGCCACCATTGAAGGGATCTGCGGACGCACGCGGGCAGGGGCACCCTAATGAGGGACGTGGCCACATGTCTCCTTTGGAAAGGGAGTAGGAACCACTGCAGTTCCCTAAGGTGTAGTCTGGCCCAAGGGACGATGGCAATCGCCGACACCATCTTTCCCAACAATTGGGACAGCGAAGCCAACGAAGGGCGGGCATCCCTCTCCACCACACTTACCAGGTTATGGATACTGGAGAGCCTCTCATCCGAGAGGAAAACCTGGCCCCTCGCGGAATCGATCCAAGCCCCCAGGTGGAGGATTCTGGTCGTGGGTTGCAGGTGACTTTTAGCCAGATTAATAGAGAAACCAAGCTCCTCAAATACCCGCATAGTGGTGTTTAAATCACTTACCGCTTGACCTTCGGTTCGGGACTGGATCAACACATCATCTAAATAAAATTGTACTCTAAGCGGAATGGAGTGTATGTGAGCCGCTACGGCGGCCATAACCTTAGAAAACACACGTGGGGCAGAGGAAAGGCCAAATGGCAACGCCGTGTATTGGTAATGACACTTGTTGTAACAGAACCGTAAATAACGCCGAAAAGTTGCGGCAACAGGGATATGCAAGTAAGCCTCCGTTAAATCGAGAGACGTAAGAAAGTCCCCCTTATACCCAGCAGGATGGAGTGGAGGGAATGCATCTTAAAACGTTTATAGATGATGTACCTGTTCAACCTCTTGAGGTCCAACACAGCCCGCCAACCACCAGCAGCCTTGGGGATGATAAACAAAATAGAATAGAATCCCAGACGAACTTGGTCCGGTGGGACCAGTTCGATGGCCTGAATAGCCAGTAAATGATCTATGGCGGTCACCATTAACTCTCTCCTGAGAGGGTTGGCCAAAGTGGGGCAAGGCAAAAAGAAATCGGGGGGCTGGGACCAGAACTCCAGGGCCAGACCGCACCTGACCGTGGTGAGGACCCACCTGTCGGAGGTGACAGCTTCCCATCGGTCTGCAAAGTGGCGCAGCCTGCCTCCAATGGGAAACCGAGCCCCCGCTAAATTAAGGTCGGCGGTAGTTTCGGTTACCGCCCCCTCGAAAGGGCCTCCTAGCCGGACCCCCACGCCCCTGACGGAACGGTTGTTGGCGCTGTTGCCCATACCGCTGGGTGAAATTGGAGCTGAAATTTCCTCCCTGCCTGTACCCCGATTGAGGGAACCCGGGCCGAAAGGAACTCCCATATTCCTGTGACCCAAACTGTTGCCTCCTGAAATAAGGGGCCTGCCTATAGGTCCCCCTCCTGGGGTTGGAGGGCAAGATCTTCCTTTTATCCCTCCCCTCCACAAGCAAAGGGTTAAGGGAATCACCGAACAGGGAGCCCCCAGCGTAGGGCCCCGTCGCCAGTTTCCATTTTTGTTTCACATCGCCTTGCCATTGGCGAAGCCAGAGCAGTCTGCGGGAGGCGATGGCGGAAGACGTGGCTCTGGAGGCAAACCGCGCCGCACTCAGTGTCGCATCCGATGTGAACTGGACGGCAGCTATAATTTTATTAAGATCTTGATGCGAGCGAGCATCCCCCGGGGGGATGCGTGCCTGGAGCTGCTGGATCCAGAAGAGACTGGACCTCAAGAAAAAGGATGCTGTAGACGCAGCCCGGATTGCCCATGATGCCGCTTGGTGGGCTCTGTGGAGCACCTGGTCAGCCCTGCGGTCTTCAGGTTTCAGGACGTCCTCCTGGCTGCCCGGCAAAGCTGCATTGGAGTACAAAGCGGTCACCGGAGCGTCAACCTCCGGCCACATCAGGCATTTTTCCAGGGGGTCTGCCACCGCAAAGAATCGTCTGTCATTGGCCGTGGGGGCAGGGCCAGACGTTGGTGTGGCCCATTGTCGCTGGACATTATCAACGAACAGCTGGGGGGTAGGAACCACCTCGGTCGCCACCCTGCGCTCTAGAAACAGCACCTTGGACGATGGACGTTGTGGTGCTGTCACGGCCTGAGGTGCTACTGGCTCCCAGTCTGAGGCCGCCTTGGCTTTAGCCAGCAATGTCTTAAACAATGGCGGAGGGAAAAGTCCAGAGTAGGCGGGCTTGTCCCCTTCGGCCCCTTCATCGTCGGACAAGTCGTTGTCCAAGGGCGCCCCCTCATCTGAGCCTGCTAAAGACCCCTGGTCCGTGGCCTCAGCTGCGCCAGCTCGTGGCCCGGATGACTGAGGTGTGTCAGCACCAGCCGATGACGGCGTCTCAGGGGCTTTGGACTGGAGCCCCGCAGCAATGCCCTGTTTTATGGCCTCTGATATCATGGATTGAACATCCGGCATAACGGGGGTGATCGTGGCCATGGGCGGCAGTGGGGGTGGTGTTACCCACGGGGCCTCCTGCCGGACCCCCGCCGCCGTGGGGGTATAAGTAGCCTCAGATATGCGAGCCCCTGTTCTCCCACTCGCAATCCCCCAGACACCCGAGGTGTCAATCGGTAGCATGGGGCTGAAAGCGCTCGTAGGCGGGGTTGGCCCAGGTACCATCAGGGGCCCCGGATTTTGTATGGAATCTGGGGCCTGGAGTCCCAGAGGGGGGGTGGTCACACCCCCTGACTGCGCAGCTGACTTAGAGGCCTTCTTCACCTTGGTGGTCTTCTCCTTCCTCTCAAGACTGCCTGCCCTCTTCTTAGATGCGGCTGGGGGCGAGATCATGAGGAGCCCTTGGCCCTCCGAGGGCTCAGCAGAGGCTTGGGTGCGAGCAGGAGTCTCCATGCCCTCGGCCATGACAACTGCGTCAGAAAATGGCCGCCGTGAACAAGCTCCGCCTCCTTTCCCCTCAGCAGCCGGCAAGATATTTCGGCGCGAAACTGATCGCAGAAGACGGCGCGAAGCCGGTTCCACTATATTCTTTCACAATTCGTTTGAGTCCGAGCGCCAGTGAGGTCGGGGCCCTACGGGAGTCCGAGGCTGCTCGAAAGGCAAGTGCCGCTTGAACGGCGGCGCGAAAAGGCAGCTTAGCTTCAAAGCGGTCGGGCAGGCTACCGCGCATGCGCGAGGCGCGAATTTCGGATTCCGGGGCTTTTTGGGCCGATGAAGGCTTTGCCGGCCGGCTAACGAGCCGCTGCCGCTATATCAATTGCTGCCGGGCCGTAGGGTCGCTGATAGCGGCACGTCTGTCTCGAGGGCAGATCGCACCTGGCGCGATGAATTAGAGGCAATAGAGGCCGTGAGGTAAGCCAAGTGCCAGTACAAGCGCCGAAGGCAGGGCCAATAGGCAGCGCAGTCAGGAGTCCTCAAAGATACTCACAATTAGTAACGAATCCAGAGAAAGCGAATAGAAATGCGATTAGACAGAAAATATCTCAGTTTGGTTGGATTAACCGATCGTCCCAGAGTGGACTGAGTCGGAAAAAGCTGGATAGAGCACTCTTGGAGGGGGTTTTATAGACAGCTTAATTAATATTCATGCAGACTCAGTCCAATCAGAGTACGGACCGTGTTAACCCATTCGTGGATGCTATCTTCCCCTTATTGAGAATGAACTTTCCGATTAGGATACTCCCATTAGCGTTTCCGCTTACAGTACGTCCAGGATCAGAATGTTTTTCTACCACTGGAGTGCGTTTCTTGTCCTTTCTAGGGAAATTAGGGTGCGTCTCTTCTTGGCACCAACATTGTCCCTTCTGCAAATAGCACCATCAATATCTCTAGTCCCAGATATATAAACATTAACGCCTCAATATTCAACACAGTTTTGCTTTGCAACCAAGGTGGACTTTGGCTCCAGCTAAGAACCTCTACAGCCTACAGAAGAAAGTTGACAGTGATCTGAAACAATCCATGGATGAGAGTATGTGTGATGCCACACTCTTTTTGACCTGGATCACAAAATACCTTTTCAAAGATGAATGACACTGTAATGCCATTTTTAAAAAAAAAGCTACAGTGCATGCAAGTTAGTGAATATGTAAACATAAAATCATAGGGCTGGAAGGGACCTTGGAGGTGTCCTAGTCCAACCTGCTGCTCAAGGCAGGAAATCTTATATCATTCCTGTCAAATGGCTGTCAATCTATTTTTGAAAACCTCCAGTGATGGAGCACTCAGTACCTTGGGAGGCAAGCTGTTTCGTTGAGCAGAATGTTTATCTTTATTTCTAGGTTAGATCTCTCTTTAACAAGTTTCTACCTGTTACTTCTTGGATGGAAATGTTGCATTATTATAAATAAGATCTATATTAACAGTTTGGCTGTCCTTGCAAATTGTTCTTCAGATGTTTTTTTTTTTTTAGCTCTCTGGAGAAATAGTACAATAGTGATCTGACCTGCTCAAAAGGAGCTTTCTTTTTCATAACAGTGTCAGGATAGAATAGGGATGGTGTCAACATAAGGGAGTTTATGGTTAAAACATGGTTGTAGGAGCTGTGTTGTGGGAGCTGTGTAGTCACTTGATATAGCGTAGATCAGGGGTCCCCAACCCCCCGGGCCGCGGACTGATGCTGGTCCGTGGCTTGATGGGAACCGGGCCGCAGTGAGAGGTGCAACTCTTAGAAAGGGCCAGAGAGGAGGAGGAGGGAGGAGGGGGCAGCCCCCTGGGCAGAGCACGCGCCAGGGGCGGGAGAGTCCAGCCATGGCCGCTCGCACCGTTGGGGGCCCGAGAGGGACAAGTGAGTCGACTCAACCCCTGTGCACATGCATGCACCGCCTGTTCCCCCTCCCCCCGCAACCCCTCTACGCCGGCCGAGCCATGGCCACCGGTCCGCAGAATTTTTTTAACATGAAACCGGTCCCTGGTGCCAAAAAGGTTGGTGACCCCTGCCGTAGATGGTCTCAACCCCTACTATTGGCAGACAAGGGGAGAGGCTCCAGCAGCTATTGGGGAGAACAACTGTTCTGTTCTCAGAGCATTTGCTGCTCTGGCAGGACAGGGTTCATTTCTCTCTGTTGTAACTACTGCTTGGATAGCTTTCCATAGAGCTTTGGGGTTATGGATTAGCGAGCCCAGGATAACAACATTAAGGGGTTCCAGGATGATTGGGCAGGATCAGATGGATCAGCAACCAAGAAAGACACCAAAGCCCGACAAAATGATGTGGATCAGGCTGCCTGAGGAACTGGTGGCCTAATGGTAGCACAACAACATAACCAATCAGTAGTTCAGGGAGTAGAAATGCTTAACACAAGTGGGAACTCCACCAATTGTCTCATGGAGTTTAGCTGCATTTTTACTGCAGTAGAGCCAGTGAAAATTCTTGATTTGTGGCAACAATGTGACAATAATGACCTGACTGCAATCGATATCTTTTGGGGTTAGGGAGCTGTGTTGTCGTGTTCAGCTGTAGGAGTGGTGAACACTCAGGGAAGTGTTGCAGAAGACCTGGGGACCCAGGTGCCAAAAGTGATTGACAGCAGGAGAGCAATCAGACTGGTAGTTAAGTTGGAGGCTGGCCTGAGCTTTACAGCTTCCATGGAGCCCATCATTCTGAGCAGCAACCGCCTTGCCCCTGTGGCAAGGGGACTGAAGGGGACAGGATCATATGCCATATTTGCTATCTTATGGCAATGTGTGTCCAAAGATCTTTATGCAGCATAAAAAAAACCCTAAATAAACCTGAAAGTAGATGAGGAAAGATTTTAGCTGGAGTTGGAGTCAATTATGTGGAATGCTGGCAAGAAAGCAGAAGAGGAATCTAAACTCCCTCCAGGAGGATTTGGGGTGAGATAAAGTGAGTGTGGTGATGGTGGGAGGCAGATTAGCATTAATGCAAAAAAGAAATTAAAACCAGTTCTGTGGGCGTTGCTTGATGAGCATGGCAGGGGAAGGATGCTGTAAAATATCCATTCCCTCTCCACTCCAGGAGAAGGTTACCGCAAAATTCCCATTTCCTCCCGATCAGCAGAGGCAGAGGGCAGATGAGGGCAGATCCAGTCACAGGTGGTATTTACCGGTTCTCTGAACTATTCAAAATTTCCATTACTGGTTCTCTAGAACTGGTCAGAACCTGCTGAATACCACATCTCCATTAATGTCCCAGTGGTGATTGGTGTAACTGCCCTTGTTAAAACGTACAGAATATTGAAAATTCTGTTTATAAAAAAATAAATTTTTTTATTTATTTATTTATTTATTTGACTTGTATGCTGCCCATATCACCCAGAGGATGTTTATTTTTATAACAAAGTGTTTGTACATCTTTTGTCATGCAGAAGAGTTTGCACCAAAATCTATGTGTAGATTATTAAGATATCATAAGACTTATTATGTCTGCACTTTAAAGTCATTTTTGAAAGACATGGGAATGATTTCTTTTTTAAAGATTGGTTCTAAATTATACCATTGCTTTTTGATACTTTCCTGGACTTTTTATTTTGTTGCAACAAATATATGGAAATTTTCTCTAGCTTCATGGCCTCAGTATAGTGATAGCTCCCATACAAAATCTAGAGTCTGTGAATATTATATATTATTCTTCATAAATTATATCAATGAACAAAGCATAGAAAAATCTGACATCAAAGGACTTTCCAACATTTTATTTGCAAAAGATTGAGTATTTTTTTCCCACACAGAACTCTGTTTAAAATAGTATCAATCCAATCTTGAGAAAGAACTTCTGCAGTCTGAGAATTTTGCCAACTGGCTAATGATTTGGAGATTCTGTCCCAAGACAAGATTCTTATGTTTAATTTATGAACAGCTATGGGTTTCTGGTACGTTGCCTAAGATACATTAGATAAAATGATGGCATGAATATCTCCCAAATATAATCCTATTCATTCATTGAAAAAAAACATACAGGTTAATGAAAAGCTATCTAAACATTGTTGCTAATTATTCTTTTCCATAATAATAATAATAATAATAATAATTTAATTTATATCCCGCTCTCTCTCCCCATGCTTTTGGCCGTGCCTCTAACCAGTGCTATTTCAAAATACATATTTCTTAACAATGTTTTACATGGGTAAATTTTAGAAGCATAGAAATTGCTATTCAGTATGAAACCATCTGCCATCACAGCTTTATTAAGTGCTCCTTATCTTACTTGTTCAGATTTTAAATGTTTCCAGGAATTTTGGTTTGCTGAATGGTGATGAAGGAAACTGCAATGTATTTGCCCTTCTGAAATGAAAACAACTGTAAGAAACCCATGTGATATAGATTATTGTTTGGACATCTCTTAAAATTATTTGTTTTTCTTGGTTTTTGTTTTGGCAGCAAGAATTGCTGTTTCCCATTAAGGAGGGGAACACATCTTGACAATCATGGCTTTGAAAGCTCCTCTTCTTACAAATCTGATAATATACAATACTTTTTTAATACTAGATCCTCTGACTTGATACTTGTGGCTCTTGCAGACTGCTTTGGAAGCCCACCACAGTATCCCTGTAACCTCATCCATCAGTTCAGTTTTGAGCAATTGGAAAGATTGATTGCATTGGGAACAGTCTCCAGAAAAATATGTACTTCCCAATAGCCAAACATGTCTACAAATGACAGTGTGAACTTAGCTGTCTGAAGAAAGATTGTTGAGAAACCCAGGGAAACCCAGGTCCTCCTTACAGAAATTCTGATCAAGGTTGTTTGGTTCTCAATCTGTCAAATGGTAGCCAGGAGCCAGAAATATAAAGCAGATTGTTAGAATGAAAATGAAGGTTCTGAGTCTTCTCTATTCTATTCTTAAAACAATGTTTGCATCTGGATATGTACGTTGAATTCAATCAATCAATCAATCAATAATTTACTTATATACCGCGTCCTCTCCCCAAGGGGACTCGGAGCGGTGCACAGGGAAAAATTAAAACAACATAAAATATATACATGAATAAATACAATAAAAACAGATTAAATCAACTGTCCCTGCACTAAAACCCCCATTTTTAAAATTAACATTCCCTAACCCCTGAGGTAGAGACTAATCTAGGCCGGCCAAGCAGTAAAAGTGAGTTTTTAATTTCTGATGGAAGGAGTGGAGGTCCGTAGTTGTTCTAATGTCGGGGGGAAGGTCGTTCCAGAGGGCTGGGCCCGCCACAGAGAAGGCCCTTCCCCTGGGCGTCGCCCGCTGACAAAGTCTAGTGGACGGCACCCGGAGAAGTCCCTCTCTGTGGGAGCGAATCGGCCGAGAAGATGTATGGGGCAGGAAGGAATTGATGTGTTGTGTGTACTTGGACCCCGTGTCTCAGTCAAAAGGCAATATTCCATAACGATTCAGAAATTAGCTACTTTAAAATAATTTCTGTATCAGTCTAACAAAAAAAATCTTTCTTTCTTTCTTGCACCTGCACATTTTTTAATTAAAAAGACTATTTTTCTATGAGAACTGTTTATGATGGACTTCTAATCCCTGTGATTATTAGGGCCCATTACCTGCTATTCTTTGCTGCATTACCTCAGAAGAAAGCTGTCAGGTGTAAAACATCAGGTCCACACATGAAGGTGCAATCAAACTGATTTATTGCTAATCATGCCTATGAACAAGAGTCTTCTCAATTAATGGTTAATACCTGCTCCATGTAATTTGCTTATGGCTACTTAAGGATTTTGGCTGAGTCCTCTTTTAACTCTTCTCTCACATTCTGCCACTCCTTCTCCTTAAATGCATTTTCATTGAATTGAAAGAGCTTACAAAGCCATTTGAATGAAAGGGGAGCATGGATATTTATCAGCTTTTGACAGCTGATCTGACAAAAAAAATTTTATATTGAAAAAGTTTTATTGGTTTTACAGTTTTTCAATAGGATAGGGTAAGGGATACAAAGAAATTTTGAGAGCATTCACGTCAAAGTCGTCGGCCCTACCGGGACATCAAAATAGATCATTAATAAAAAACATTTTCCATACACTACAAAGTAAAAGCAAGTACATATTTCTAAGTTCTCTGTATGCTGTCAGTCATTTACAAAAATCCAGATGCACATGTTATATTATACAATATTATTCAAAATGTCAAGGCAAAGTTATTTTTTAGATCTAAGTCTCTTGGCAATTGTATCTTCTATCTCTCCTTCCAGGCCCCCAGCGGGCGGGGCCGTGGCCCCCCCTGCCCCCCCTGGATCTTCCCCCAGGACAGAGGAATGTTTTTTAAAACAGGCTTCCGCCTCAGCAACTGTTTTAATCCTCACTCTTCCTCCTTCCCAGAACACCAGCATCCCTTCGGGCATCACCCACCTAAACCAGATCCCGTGGTCAAACAATTTTTTGGACAAGAAGGAAAATTTCCTTCTTGCTTCTCTAATCTTTCTTGGGATCTGCTTTAGGATAGCAACCTCCTTTTGTTGGTAAATTAACGGACCTCCTCTTTGCACTTTCAAGATTTCCTCTCTGGTTGACCTTCTAACAAATTTAACTTGTATCTCTCTGGGTACTTCATTTATCCTGGCATATGCAGAGTTAATTCTGTAGGCTAGGTCAATGTCCCCCCTGATCTCATCCTTAGGTTTATGTAAATAGTCTGCTATAATTGTGCTCATGAGTTCAGGGAGACATTCACCAGTTTCCTCAGAAACATTCTGAAATCTCAAAAAATATGTCATCCTTTCCATATCAATCCTAGACACATGCCCATTTATTTCCACAACCTCATTAGTAACATTTTTAATCTCTCCCTTAGCCCCCGCCAGCCCCCCTTCCAGTTCTTCATTCTTCTGTGTGTTCTCCAGCACCTGTTTCCGTGTGTCCAATAATTCCTTTTTAAAGTTGATATTTTCTGCCCTCTGGGCCTTGATTTCTTGTACCAAAGTTTGTATAACAGATTCAAGAGAGGCCATCCTTAGTTCTAAACTTGCCAGTGCTGATTCTTGTGCCATGGTTAGCTGTTAAAGTCAGTGCCACTAAAATGGCGTTTTTTGGGTGGGGCTGTTGAGGCAAGTCAGGAGCCAAAAGTTCAGTTCAGAGTTGTAAAGTTCAGGAACCAAGAGAGAAACAATTTTCCAAGTCAATAAGTATAATAACGAAGGCACTCCAGAAAAGAGATCACAAATCCCCCAAAAAAATTCTTCTTTAGTAACCAGAGGGAGTCCAAATCACAAAGAGACGCTGGAAATTTTCCATAAGTAAAATAGTCATTCAGGGACAAAGAGAAGCCATTTCCACCGCCCAGACTCAGAGCCAGAAGGAGAGAGTGGTAAAAAAAATTTGTTTCAAATCAGCCAGACCTAGATACATTGTTTCAAAGACAAACCGCAGACCACTTTCCCTTGTTTCAAACAGTCCAGATTAAAGATATCCGCTTCCTCACAGCGAGGAGCCATTCTTAAGTGCCACTTTAGTCCGAGGGGGGGTTTAACAAGCAGACACCCCCCTCCAAGTTCTTTCAGCCCAGGCTGACAGCAGGAAAAAAAATGTTTAAAACCACTCACTTTCACCCTCGCAGCCGAAGCCCCGGGAAGCCTTCCGACTCAGACGGCCAGCTCTCTTCTTATTTTCAGAACGATGCCGCCCGCCATTGGCGAAGGAAAAAACCCCCGCAGCATGTCCTCCTCCACCTAAGCCGAAGACAAGGGTCGCTTCCCAGCTGCCGCTGGGGGAGGATGACCCAGGCAAGCCGGCTTTACGGGAGACCCCCAAAAACGGGGCGTCTCGCCCCCGTGGGGGGGCAGGAAAAGGAACAAAGCGGCGAGCGAGCCCTAGGCTCGCCCGTCGCCGCTGGAGCCGGAACCGGAAGTCGACAAATTTGAATGCATAGTAATACCCTGTGGTGTACTTACCTGCCCTGTCATATTCTCTGGATTCATTTATTTATTTATTTTATTTATTTTATTAAATTTATACCCCGCCCTTCTCCTTGTTAGGACCCAGGGCGGCGCACAGGCATTATTAAAACCACAAAATACAAAATACAAAATCGATTAAAATATATTAAATTATTGGACCCGTGCTAAAAACCCATTTTAAAACCATACCAAATTAATTTTAATTTTAAAAGTCAGAAGTAGGGGCTATCCTAGGCCGGCTTGTTGGAATAGATACGTCTTAAGACGTTGGCGGAAGAGGCGGAGGTCCGAGATAGTGCGAAGGTCGGGGGTAGGTCATTCCAGAGGGCCGGGCCCGCCACAGAGAAGGCCCTTCCCCTGGGTGTCGCCAGCCGGCATTGCCCCGCTGACGGCACCCGGAGAAGACCCTCTCTGTGGGAGCGGATCGGACGAAGGGATGTATGGGGCAGGAGACGGTCTCGTATATAGCTAGGCCCCGAGCCATGGAGCGATTTAAAGATGGTCATCAGCACCTTGAAGCGCACTCGAAAGGCCACAGGCAGCCAGTGCAGCTCGCGCAGGAGAGGTGTTACGTGGGTTTGCCTTGAGGCACCCATAATCACCCGCGCGGCCGCATTCTGTACTAACTGTAGCTTTCGAGTGCACCTCAAGGGGAGCCCCATGTAGAGAGCGTTACAGTAATCCAGCCGGGATGTCACAAGCGCTTGAGTGACTGTGCGAAGGGCTCCCCGGTCCAGTAAGGGGCGCAACTGGCGTATCAGGCGTACCTGATAGAACGCCCCCCTGGCCACGGCCGTCACATGGTCCTCCATGGACAGCCGCGAATCCAGGAGGACGCCCAAGTTGCGCGCCCTCTCCACGGGGGCCAGTTGTTCGCCCCCAATGGCCAGTGTTGGACTTATCTGGCTGAACCGGGGTGCCTGAAACCACAGCCACTCGGTCTTGGACGGGTTGAGTCTGAGTTTGTTACTACCCATCCAGATCCGTACGGCCTCCAGACACCGGGACAGCACCTCGACGGCATCGGGTGGATATGTACAGCTGAGTGTCATCAGCGTACAGATGGTATTCCACCCCAAAACCACGGATGATCTCGCCCAGCGGCTTCATGTAGGTGTTAAACAGGAGTGGCGAGAGGACCGACCCCTGAGGGACCCCACATGTGAGTGGCCTCGGGGACGACCTCTGCCCTCCTGCCAACACCCATTGCGACCGACCAGAGAGGTAAGACGAGAACCACCGTAGGACGGTGCCTCTCAGCCCCAACCCCCCCAATCGGTGCAATAAGATACCATGGTCGATGGTATCAAAAGCCGCTGAGAGGTCTAATAGGACAAGGATAGAGGAACAACCTCTATCCCGTGCCCTCCAGAGATCATCTACCAACGCGACCAATGCCGTTTCGGTGCTGTGACCGGGCCGGAAGCCGGACTGGCGCGGGTCTAGATAATCAACTTCCTCCAGATGTCGGGGAAACTGTTGAGCCACCACACTCTCAACAACCTTCACTAAAAAGTGAAGGTTGGAGACGGGACGATAGTTCTCTAATAAAGCTGGATCCAGGGATGGTTTCTTGAGGAGGGGCCTCACCACCGCCTCTTTCAAAACGGTGGGCAAGTGCCCCTCACTCAGAGATGAATTCACAATGCCCTGGAGCCAGCCTCGTGTCACCTCCCAGGATGCCAGTACAAGCCAGGAGGGGCACGGGTCCAATAAACATGTGGTGGCTCTAAGGTTCCTCCGCAACCTGTCCATATCCTCGGTAGTAACAAAGTCAAACTCCTCCCAAGGTGTAATCTCAAGACCAACGCTGGACGCCTCGACTGGACCACAAGTGGAGGGCAACTCGTTCCGAATCTGAGTGATTTTGTCCTGCAGGAATACTCCAAATTCCTCTGCTCGACCCTGCAGAGGGGCTTCCCGTGGCCTCAGATGAAGGAGGGAGCGGGTCACCCCAAACAGGGCGGCAGGGCGGTTTTCCGCGGATGCGATAAGAGTAGCACAATAAGTAAGTCCTAATATGGTCTCTCACTAGTGTTCGGTCAGATTCGGATCGAGAAGATCTCCACCTACTCTCTAGGCATCTCTTGCGGCGTTTCATCTCCCGAAGCTCCTCGGTAAACCAAGGAGCCTGGGTGACTCGGCGCCGCATGAGAGGCCGCAAGGGCGCAACTCGGTCCAAGGCCCCCGTGGCCGCACTATACCATGCGGCCACTAGATCCTCAGTCGAGCCACGGGGCAGGGACACAGGTATTGGCCCAAGCTCCCTCTGGAACCTTTCCGGGTCCATCAGGCGCCTGGGGCGGAACCAACTTGGTGCCTCTGGTTCCGCCTCCCCGCGGTGGGGTGTGACTAAGTTATTCTCTGATATTTTGGACAATTGTGTAGTAATGTATATGAACGACATTCATTTTTTTCCCCCAGATATCCTTTATATTCAATTCAAATCAGGAATGTGATACAGCACTAACATGAAGACAAACAGTACATCAAGTTGGAGAAAGCATTTTTTTATCTTGGACTATTAGGGGTATCATATTTCTATAAATAATGTGCAGATGGATCCTTATAAAAGTTCATTCCATATTTACATGCAAACACCTAGAAAAGTTAAAGTTCTCCAAAATGTTCTGGATATTACCATTTTTTAGAAGCGTCACTCCTGTTTAACAGAATGTATAAGCTTTAGCTAAGAATGCCAATTTAAATGTCTAATCAAAAGCGAAACACTTTTGATGACTGGAGGACCTATTCATCCAAGCCACTATTCAGACATTCGGATCTCCATTTTTGTGCAAACTGATACACTGAACTTTACTCCTCGAGGCTTCAGTGGGAGGGAGAAAGGCTCTCTTACTTCACCTTACTTTCTCCCTGCTGAAGGGAATTGTTGTATCCTCATCCAAGATTTGCTAATAAGGCAGCATATCAGCAATAAAATGAAGGGCATTTAAGAGCCAGCCATCTTGTGCAAGTGAGGACAGACCCCAAGAATCAGGAAAACTTGCAGAATGGATAGTCTCTCAATAGAAGATCAGGTAGGTGCTATTTCTATCCTATATCCATTTCTGAATCACCTATACTCCTAACTCACAAAATAAATTGGCAAATGGGCAATCATGCAAAACTGAATTGACATTTCCTGTCCATTTCCCGCTATCACAATCTTGAAATGGGAAAATTTTGCGAGCCCCACCCCTCAAAATACATTTTGAAGAAGCTAAGGGCAGGAAGATCACCAACAGATAAATTGGATAATATTTACTTATCACAACAGCAAACCCATAATTAAAGCTTGAACGGATGACCTCTAAGGAGACCTATAAACTGATTCACCTCCTTCTTCTGTACTGACAGACAATTGTTTCACAAAAGTCATTTATATGTTCCTCTTCCTCTCAGAGAAAATATATTGTAATATTGCCAAAACCCTAAAATAAGATATCAGAAAGAGTTCTGGTGCCAGTGGTAAGAGCAGTTGTCCCTCATACTCAGCAATTTCTCCTCCCTGTCTAGTTTCATAGACATGGAAGAGGAATACAAGGTGGAGTATTGGGTGTGTGTTTTTTAAATTCTGGCTGCAAGAAGAGGAGGAATGAATATTTAATTAAACGGAAGGTCTATCCCTCACAAGTACTACATGCATCACAATTGGCCTAACAATTCCATATGAAATATCCATGCAAGCACCAACTCTATGAACTTTAGACTCACTAAACAATGAACTCTTTCTTTCCTGCCACCTTAGTCTTTCTAGTTGGTGTTGTTGGCAATAGGGGGTGGGCTGGGGTGGGCATTCTGAATCCATCTAAGTTTTCCATCTTGGCCTTCTCCATTTACCACAATGAGTTGCTAAACCTGCCTCATGGCAAGAGTAATTCTGGTTGAGAAAGCAACATGTTTGACTCAGAGGAGTGACGTGCCAAGACATTACAGAAAATAGATTGGAGTCCTTGAAAAATAAAGCATAAAAAGAAACTCAAAATTACTCCAGTTTGATTGGGTTAGATATAAGTTGAGTTAGGGAGGATATTTGACAGTTTTTCAAGATTCTATGACAATACCGTAACAATATTAAAGTACATTCCAGAACTCCTTATAACTCCTGTTTTCTAAATTTGTCTACTTTGAAGGAGTGATATATAGGATTTATTCTATGATACCTCTAAATTGTCAGTTCACTTTTGAAAGATCAATAAGAACGCAGAAGTTCAGACACAAAAACTGCTCATACCATACCATATATTTATTTGAAAGTTCTTTCATTGCAGTTTCACTGAACTCCATAATATTTAATCCTAAATAAACATGTTTAGGATTGTGCTGTTATGAAACTGTTTGAGTAATTCTGGTTTTGTTTAGTTTGACAATCCAGGAACTTTGAGAGTAAGAGAATGCGTGACCAAAAAAAAGAAAGAGCAAAAAACAGAAACACCCTTCATTTCCTTATTTACTTTGACAAAAAAAAAGTTTTGGCATAATATATCCCAAATGAGGTAATCAACCAAGAATTAATTTGACAAACAGCAGGATCATCCTGGGGAACAGATTCACAGTTGGCTACACATTTTGTCTTCCATAAAGGAAAACAACAGAGTAGTAGGAACTACTGTAGACAACAACAGGGTTATATCATCATTGGGGCTGCCAAATGATTGTGGGGCTATAACGGGAAGTAGAAAGATGAATCAGAAGATGCTGGACAGGAGAAGTAGCTTTGAAAAAAGCCAGTTAGCGATATTTTCAGTTCTCTGCTATTCCCCTATACTGGGGAAGATACGTTTAGCTTGAATGGCTATGTTGGGAGGCTGAGAAATGAGAAATTGGGCAAAGCTCTGAACATAGTTTGGGGAAACATGTGGAATAAGAAGCACAATAGTACATAATAGGATACGTCACTTACCAGCTGAACATAGAAGAGTGTCTGTGATAGAGAAGAAGAGGAAACAGAGACTTCTTGAGAGCATCGTCCTGTGAAATCCAGGTAAATCTGACATAGAATATCATGCTTACCTAGCCAGGAATAAGGTAAATGTCCAATATGCAAGGGGTATTATGTGACCTTGAATATTTCTACTATCAGTTCTCTGGATGAATTTTGTTGCCTAAATGTGAAAGTGTATTTTTTTTTAAAAATAAATGAGGCAGTAGTTCAAGAGGGTTAGAGAGGGTGGGGGAGAGAATCTTTGACTAGATCTTCTGTAGATAAATGTTTAGATTCTGAACATATATAGGTTATCTATGTTATGAAATAACTTTGCCTCCTTTGAGGTATTTCTGTAGGGTAACAGTGATAAAGTTTAATTCATTTCAGTCATTTTATTCATTCCTTCCAAAGCAACTTGTTGCTTAACCATTTGCCCTCAATCATATATAAGTTGTAGAAGCTATAAGCAGGGTTGAATCTGTCTGGATTTTATTGCTTCTTTTGTTTACCGAAATTTATTTTATTTATTTTACTTTAATTTATCTAATTTTCCTCTTTGTTTTCTTCATTTCATATAAAAAGGTTCATTTTTCAAAATCTAAAAATAAAAAAACAATTATAAGAAAGGCAGCTACCAATTAACATTCACTCTTAGGTAAATGTGCAGAGGCCTATAGCTTAAGAAGCAATGAATATAGTAGGAAAACTAAAAGGCATAATTGTTGCCTGGCTAGAATAAACCCTTTGAGATGTCTAGAGCAGGGGTCTCCAAACTTTGCAACTTTAAGCTTTGCTGGCTGGAGAATTCAGACTTAAAGTTGCAAAGTTTGGAGACCCCTGGTCTAGAGTATAGTAGGAACATGGAACGTACATGAAAAATCTCATACAATAATCCATGAAATAAATTAAATACTGAAATTTTAAAATCGCAGTTACACCATAACAATAGGAATGATAATAGACTACATCTATAAAAAAATTACATTAATTTATAATTTGAAGGAAAATTGGTACCAAATGTTGTATAGATGTTACACCACTCCATCAATGATATTTTAAATGGACAAATCTTACAATAATAAACATTGGAAATGCCATGATACAGAAAGAACATTTTATCACATATAGTGATATTAAAAAGGCATACATATTATAATTGCCAGTTGCCAGTTGCGCCCCCTATTGGATCGGGATGCCCTTTGCACAGTCACTCATGCTCTCGTGACATCCCGACTGGACTATTGTAACTCTCTCTACATGGGGCTCCCCTTGAGGTGCACCCGAAGACTTCAGCTGGTCCAGAATGCAGCCGCGCGAGCAATAATGGGGACCGCAAGGTACGCCCATATAACACCACTCTTGCGCGAGCTGCACTGGCTGCCTGTCGTCTTTCGGGTGCGCTTCAAGGTGCTGGTTGTCATCTTTAAAACGCTCCATGGCTCGGGACCTAGTTATCTGCGGGATCGGATCCTGCCCCATACATCCTCACGGCCGATCCGCTCCCACAGAGAGGGACTTCTCCGGGTGCCGTCCACTAGACTGTGTCAGCAGGCGACGCCCAGGGGAAGGGCCTTCTCTGTGGTGGGCCCAGCCCTCTGGAACGACCTCCCCCCCGACATTAGAACAACTACGGATCTCCGCTCCTTCCGTCGAAAACTGAAAACACACTTTTTCTGTCTGGCCGGCCTTGGATAGTCTCTACCTCTGGGGTGTTTAGGGAATTTAGTTTTAATGGGGGTTTTAGCGCAGGGACGATCAATTTAATCTGCTTTTATTTATTGTATTTATTGTTTGTATATATTTTTATATGTTTTAATTTCCCTGTGCACCGCTCCGAGTCCCCTTGGGGAGAGGACGCGGTATACAAAATTAAATATTATATTATTATTATTATTATAATGCAGAAAATTTTGGATTTTAAATTTGAAATGAAATCACAATTGTTTTATTAGGCATTAATCTTAGAAAAAATAACAATTCAATGATATGTTCATAGCAGCGAGAATAAACTGCTCAACTCTAGAAGAAAAGCACAATCCCAGCATGATCTGACTGGGAATTTAAATATGATGAACATGCAGCAGTGGCAAAACTATTAGGATACATCTACAACATAAATCTAATTACATTTAAGCAAGAATGGTTGCCATACATGCAATGTCTCATGCAGCGTGATAAATATTTTTTTTGAAAAAAAGTTTAAAAATTTTTTCCTTTCAAATTTATTCTTCGATATATATTCTTATAATTGCTCTTTAACATTTGTCAATTCATAGCATTTTTCCGCCTGTATATTTACATTTTGATATTTTCTTATTTCCCCTCCCCCCTAATTTAATCATGTGTCGTCTGAGATATCTATTTCATGTTTTGTTCCTTTTTCCTTCTATTTATATCTTTTCTCAAGCCACTCATAAAATTGCCCCCATGTCCTGTAGTACACTGATTCCTCTTTGTCCTTTATTCTCAATGTCAACCTGTTCATTTCTGCAGCACGGTAAATATAACCACCTCCAGTATGCCTTTGGAGAAGGTCTGAATGCTTACAAATGTTGCAAATTGGCAAATGTATGAGATTGGTGTGGGGGGGGGAGAGAAATCAATAAAGTTTTTTAAATTATTATTACTTATTTTTGTATTCCTCCCCTTCCCCCAATTTAAAGCTAGGAACTTTTAATATCATAATCATCCAACTAAATCAGGGGTTCCCAAACTTGACAACTTTAAGACTTGTGCACTTCAATTCTCCAGCCAGCAGAGCTGGCTGGAGAATTCTGGGAGTTAAAGTCCACAAGTCTTAAAGTTGTCAAGTTTGGGAACCCCTGAACTAAATGAACAGCAGCCATACAATAAATCACTTTTCTGCAGTGACAAATTGGCTGAAAATCCAGTGAAATAGAGCACAATATTTGCACTCCCTTTGTCATCTTCGCTTTTGCTATTTTTTTCCCTTTATATCATGCTAACTGGAAACAGAACATAATTTTAGGGCAGTAAAAAAGATAAATAATTATTATTGCCAATGGTACAGACAAATATAAATTGATTTGGTTACTGGATTTAAAAAAAAAAGGTTTGTAAAAGTATACCTGAAAAGCCCATGTAAATCAAAGGTAGCAACAGCTATTTTCAACAACTTAAATATAGAAAATTAGTTCCATCCCATTTTTGAATATTCTCTATATATTCAAGTTAAGTACACAGCATGTTTACCTTGGACAATTACCCATCAATTCCTCATACTGTCTCTAGAACAGGGGTCTCCAATCTTGGCAACTTTAAAACTTGTGGACTTCAACTTCTAGAGTTCCTCAGCCAGCTTCAACTCTGGGAGTTGAAATCCTCAAGTCTTAAAGTTGCCAAGTTTGGATACCCCTGCTGTAGAACTTCCATTCGTGGCCAATACACGATCTTAAGATCTGAGAAGATAGCTTGTTTGGTAGCCTGAATGGATCTCTCCCTCCCAAGTCCCATTCATACATCTTGCCAGTCACTACAATCTGACCTTCAGTTTTCAAGGGAATACCAACTACCATCTTTCTTCCCCAGCTACTTAATTAATACTTTTAAATTATTATATTATTGGGACTTGAAAAAGATGGCATCTCAGAGGTCTGGAAGTAGGACTTTGTAACCACAATTAATCTAGTAGTTTTATTTTAAAGGGAATGGCAAGTAAGAGTTGTTTTAAAATTTCTTAGTCCTTCTAGTTCAGATGCTGATGGTAATAAGGAAACTTATTATATTACTTGGGGGGTGGGGGTGGCAACATTGCTTGCAATTTTGCTGGACAGCTCCATTTGAGTGGATTTCAGTATAGGAAAGTTGGAAGGGACCTTGGAGATCTTCTAGTCTAGTCCAAATCCCTATTCAAGCAGGAAGTCCTAAAACATTTCAGACATTCTTTTCTTAAAATCTTCCAGTGTTGGAGCATCCACAACTTTGGAAGGCAAGTTGTTCCATTTATTAATTGTTGTAACTGTCAGAAAATTTCTCCTTAATTCTAGGTTGCTTCTCCCCTTGTTTTAAAGCAAGTTTATTGGGTTTTACAGTATTTTTTGGGAAAAGGGGTAAAATAGGGTAATATATAAACATTTTAGTGGCTTCCATGTGGAGGATGTTGGTCACCTCCGATACTTCATAAAAATTCAAAATTAAAAAAAGAAAATAATTGGCAAAAGATACATATATATCATATTTTAACATGCTTACATTCAATCATTTTTTCCTGCCATCCCTTTTCACAGGTTACAGTGGTATTTTCAATATCTATTCATTTCTGAGATCTGAGTCTCATTGCTATTGTTTCTTCTTCCTCTTTCCTGCGAGTGGGCGGGGCCATGGCCCCTCCCGTTCCCTCTTCTTCGTCTTCCAGGAGTGGGGAATGTTTCTTAAGAAAGGCCTCAGCCTCTTCTACCGTTTTAACTCTAACTCTGCCCCCTTCCCAGAAAACCAACATTCCTTCAGGCATTAGCCATTTGAACCAAATCCCTTTTTTAAACAATTTTCATTGCTTCTCTCCTTGATTAGTCTCCATCCATGGCTTCTTGTTCTGCCTTTAGCTGCCTTGGAGAATAGATTGACTCCCTCTTCTTTGTGGCACCCTCTTAGATATTGAAATACTTCATATGTTTTAGCCTCAAATCCCCCAATCATCTTTGTTGTTATTCTTTGCACTCTTTCTATAATCTCAACATCTTTTTTTACAATGCAATCCCAAATTGGATGCAATATTCCAAATGTGATCTTACCAAGGCATTATAAAGTGGTACTAACACTTCACATGATCTTGATTCTATCCCATTGTTAATGCAGCCTAGGACTGCATTGGCTTTTTTGACAACTGCAGCACATTGCTGATTCATATTTAAGTAATTGTTCACTATGATTCCAAGATCACTCTTGCATTTATTGCTATTGTGCCACATATTACCTATCCTATATCTGTGCACTCGTTTTTGTTGCCTAAGTTTGGAACCTTACTTTTCTCACCATTAAGTTTCATGTTGTTAGATAGGACCCAGTGTTCAAGTCTGTCAAGATCCATATCTTGAGCCTATCTTCTGGAATGTTGGTTATTCCTGCCATCTTGGTATGGCCTGCAAATTTGATAAGTTTCCCTTCTATTCTCTTGTCTAAATCATTGATGGAGATATTGAACTGGGCCTAAGACAGAGACTTAGGGTATCCCACTATGTATTTCCCTCCATGTAGATGCAGTTCTATAAAGGACTACACATTGGGTGTGGTTGGTCAACCAGTTATGAATCTATCTGGTGGTGATGCTGTTTAACCCACATTTTTATATTTTATCGTTGTTGATAAAATAGATTGTTGTCTACTTTATCAAATGCCTTACTGAAGTCTAGATAAATTATATTCACAGCATTTCTCTGATCCACTAATTTTGTCACATTGTCAAAGAATGCAATAAGATTTGTCTGGCATGACCTGTTTTTGACAAACCCTTGTTAGCTTCTGATTATAACTTTCTTTCCATCCTCTAACTGCTATGTCTCTCTTTGTGATGTCATAAATATAGTCATAGTCAACTATCTGGAGAAGACCATAAGAAGCTACTCTGAACAATAATTAATTGATTGTTCCAACACCTTCTGTCTGAAAGACAAATACATTTTTTTTAAATCTTCAATTAAAGAAGGAAAACAGCATAGTAATCCAAATGCAACTACCTAACCAGGTATCATGGCATATTGCAAATTAATCATTATAAATTGAAAGTGTGTTGTTATAAAGAGATTGGGGAAGAATATTGGTCCAACAATGCTCTGAAAATATAATATGTGGAATTTTTAAAGGTACCTTTATAAGGTAAATACGTTATATAGAATCTACAGTTAAGAAGATATGAGAGAGATTGTTTATGCCTTTTATATCCTCAATGGAGAAGGCATTGAAATATTTTATCTCCTATGACTGAGTTAGTAAAGGGATGGGAGCTGTTAGATTGCCTCCACTTTCATTTATTTGACCTATGAGATTTGTGCTACAATTTCAGCCTTTTGATATAATAAACTTTGATCTGTCTCTGCTGGGAGAAAATGATTGGGCATTTTCATTACCAATTTAATATAAAAAGGAATCGCAGTTTATTTAGAAAGGAAAATGTTCAATTATTAATAAGAATTGGCAGAAAAACTCACTAAGGATAATACTAGTGAAATATAACACAGTTCAACAAATGGATTAAGAAAAATCTTTAGCAACTTGTAGAAAACCAGTGGGGCTGTCCATATTTCACATGAGAGAGATGTTCACAAATCTTGCTGTGAAAAAATATTGCTGTAGAACTCCTCCTGCATAAGGTTACCGACAACATCTGGGAGGCAACTTGTAAGCCACTATGCAATTTTTATTTCAGAGATCATGGTACTTGCTTCCACTTATTCTGCCTAAATGTCCAACATTAGGATCAAAGATACATTGCCTACTTAAGCATTTGTCAATAATAAAATTTCCAAAACTTTTTTTTAAACTCACTTACTTACTTCCTGCTAAAGGATGAGAAGAAGGAGATATGAGTGTCGATGGGAAAAATGTCACAATATTAGAAAGGTGTAACATCATTAATCTAAAAACTGTGCAATTTCCACCATGCACTTGTGGAATGGGAAGGATGAAATAAATTTTAATGTTCCATTGAATATTAAATCTTCTTAAACTATAGCTACACTCCCCAATTTGGAAAAGTGCTCACCTTTGTTCATATTTGAGTCAATTCCTAATAATTCCTAAGGGTATTCAGAAGAGAGGCTATGATGATTTCTAGGTCATTAAGTAATGCAAATCATACTTAATTGGAAGAATAATTTAGGTTTTTCAAAGCTTACCATAAGTAATTGGCACATGAATTCTACATGAAATATCTACTTTTCATTTCTCATATGAGAACTTAAGTTTATAATGATATAAATCTTGTTGAATTATTACTAGTAATCCTGAGAGTACTGGGGTTTCTTTTAATCCTCTGCAATTTAACAGAACTAACAGAATTACTGCAACTGCTTACTGGCTGCTAGAAGCCCTCTTTATAGCAATCATCAGATATCCATAATAATGCAAAATCAGTCACAGTTCAACCCATGGAACCTATATAAACACAGATGGCCATTCAGCTTTTCTGGCACTAAGACAAAAGGAGATTGCCATTGACTTGGATGATTTCCTAACTTCCCAATATAGCCTAAAGTCTGGAAATTTCTTCGTAATTCTTATTTAATTATAATCAGCTGTTCAGCTTTTTCAAGATGGCTAAGGCCAGCTGGGTGCTGCCACCTGTTGTGATCAGCTGTACCATACACCCAGCTCAAAAAAACTCAAATGTGAGTTGCAATAATGATCAGTAGCCATTTTCACAGCCAATTATGCTAATCCATTGGAGGAAAACACAACAATGGTATTTAGTGTTACAATATAGTTCAGTGCTATTACAATATAGTTCAGTGCTTCTGATCTTGAAAAGAATTGACTTCTTCCACAGCATAAGAGACTATTTCATGATGCAAGCTTCATCTTTGCACACTTGTGTGCATCATTGAGACATCAGTACAAAATGTCTATCCCAGACTGTGCCCATCAGTCTCTCTATTGTGCTTGGTGACCCTGAAAGAGAGCAGGTTTGGGTGTAAATATGTCAGCTCTAAACTGAGAATGCTGGCTTTTGGCTTATTTCTCTCAGAGTCTAGTCCTTGGCTCACTGCAGTGAACCAGACAAGCAGGATAGGATTAGAGATGGCGTGACACTTTGCCATCTAATCCAATAATTGTGAAATAGAAGAAGAAGAAATAGAACAAGAAGAAATAGGGAAGGATTAACCTTCCCTTGCAATTGTATTAGTTCCTTATTAGAGTACAGATTGTTGTATTGGCTCCAAGGAAGTTAAGGAATGGGAAGACTTACATACATCTTTCTTTAAAGTATAAGTATAATCTTTATTGTCATTGTACTTAAATACAATGAAAGCCTTATTTGTGAAAACTAACAGAAGATATGGGGTCACTGTGTTACTAATATGTCAATCATCTAATGACCTTTATTCAGTAAGATTAAATTTCACTAAATTGGGCAGAATTATTTGGTTGGGAAAATTACATCTTGGCATCATATAGCAGATTTTAAGGGAGTTTCATTTATTCTCTCCTTAGTGATCTCTACAACTTGCAATTTTTTTCAAAGATAACAGAACTTGCAATTTTTTTCAAAGATAAAAGTTATCCAAAAATATAATTCCTCATGTGTTGAATATAACTGTATAGCCTAGCAAGGGCTTATGTTGTGTTGTCCCAAAAGTGCTTTTTCAAGAGGCAACTTGACTTTCTTGTTTTTCTTTGAAGAAACTTCTCTGAGTTTCTTGGATGAGAAGCAAAACAACTTCAAAGAAAATCAAGAAAGTCCTCTTGAAAAAGCACTTTTGGGACAACCATGACCTGGATGACTGAGAATCTCCATAGAAATTTAACTTATATTCTGTTATTTCTGCTTCTTTGAATTAGCTTTCTTTTCTCTTTTCTTTTTAAAAGAAATTCAAACTTGGATTACAGTTTCCTGACCTAGAAGATGAAAGTTCTGACCAAGGCCTTCATAGATGTTCTCCCACTTCTTCTCTTGTTCCACTCCCTGCCCAATAGCCTTTGTAAGAAGGAGTTTCTGGATCAGATTCAGAAGTGGGACTACAGAGACGGAGGTAAGTGATGCAATAAGGCAAGAAAACAGCACTTGTGGAACATTGCATGAGTCACATTCTTGAGGGAGGAAGGCTATCTGTGGTTGCTTGTTTAACCCTCTAAAGAATTCATGAGCACAGATGGTTCTGCATTAATACAAATATGAATGTTTTTGTAAGGTATTGAATGACTTCTTTATTTTTACAATCTGAGTACAGAACACGAAACTACAAACAAATGCAAGATGAAAATGTTATCCCTATATGTATGTCTGGTATTATAACAATATAATACAAAGTAACAATATAACTTCTAGATTCAATCAGTTTTCCAAATCAGGTCTGATGAAACAGATGAATCAATTTGAATTTATCTGCCAATTTGAATTTATGACCTTTTCTCCCACACAGAAAGGTTTTTCCCAGATCAGATCTTTTCAGATTGGATCAACTGAATTCAACAATCCAATTCAGAGATCCATCCTTGTAGTGAGATTTAACCTGATTTGCACAACTCTAGAATATAATATAAAGGTTGAGAGAAGAGCACATATCTTTCACAATCCTCCATCAAATGCTAATGATTAATTTCTCCAAAGTTCTCCATGAAAAATAAGAAAACTCTAAAATTTCTTAATAGCATATCTCATGCTCATTAGACCACAATGGAAAAATAATTTCATTATGTTGTCCCTTAGAAATAAAGGAGAGCTGGCTGTAGACTCGGGAAAAAACAATTCTACAATAAATGGAGGGGTATTTACTCAATCTCCAGGACCCTTATAAAATAAGTGCAAAAATATACATCAGCAATCAACATTTCTCCAAAATGTGCCTTTGAAATAATCTGTGAATTAAGTTTTATTAAATACTATAGGAGGTGAGGAGAGGAGGATCCAAATATTTTTTTCTTCTCATCACTGTTTTCATGCTGTATTATTATTGTATTCTCATACAATAATTACAATAGTTAAGTCACTGCCCCTGCATTTTTTTCCCCCTTGAACCGGTTGGGTTGTCTTTCCTCAAAGGACTGCCATTGCTTTTCTGAAATATCGCATATCTCCAGTATCTTGTAACTGGACAAACAAAAGTATTACTCCAGTTTGTATTGTCAGTGCAGCTATTACTGGGATGTATTTTAGGCAAAATCTACCACACTCATTTAGTACAAGCCCCACTGAATAGTAACATACTAGATAAGTTTGCAGAGTTAGAAGTTCGGACATTCCTATCTATGCTTATACTTAAGTCCTGGTTATGCCTAATCAGGACTTTTGTTCTCTTCATTTTTATTCTTTCAAATGTGTAAACTCATCTCCAGCAATGAAGCATGGACCCCCAACCTTACTAAAAAACTTAAACCCAGGAAGAGTTTTCTCCATAGAAACCCTATCTCAGTTGGCCAGCTTTTCTAACTTTTACACAGACATTGAGATAGGAGTGCTGGAACACGCTGGTGCACTAAAGATAAAAAGAAAGCTAAAAGGAAACACCCGTTTTTCTCTAGCTTTCGATTCCCTCAACTTACCCTATCTCTATAGGCATTCACAGTTCCCATCTTTCAAAAAATCAAATAAAAATAAGTATAGAAAATTAGCACTGCCTATCCAAATATCATTGAAGAACAACATTACACTAACTTTTAAACTGGAATTTAAAGTTAGCAAAAGAGAGTGCATATGAAGACAATATCTAAAAAATAAAGGTAGTGATATATCAGAAGTAGTCAACATGCATTATTGTAATAAAAACATTAAACCTTAGGAGGTTTCTAAATGATGGCAATAAAGCCTCAATCGGGGAACTTATTTTATGCGGTTTGTGTGGGGTTTTGGTGGGAGATGTGTACGTCCTCAGTGAAATCATAGCCTAATGCAGGTTTGTCATATCTGTTTCCTCGTTTCCTTCCAAAAATTGCCAGGAACTCTTCTTCCCAGAAGCCAGCAGTGTAAACCAGGCAATCTGCAGGAGTACAAAAGAGAAGTCGACAATGAATCAGCCACCCACATTTCTAAAAAGTCTTTTAAAAAATTCTAAAGCTAATCTTAGAAAACTGAAAGTAATCTTGCTCTCATATGTATGAAGAAAATAGTTTAATGGAGTAGGTTTAGCATTCTCATTTAGCATTCTCCTTTCGCTCCCTGCGTCCCCTCTCAGTGAGGGGTCCTTGGTGTTCTCTGTGCAGTCTTGCCTTCTTGCAGATGTTTCATTGCCCAAACTAGGTAACATCATCAGTGATAGTTTGGGTAATGAAATGTCTGCAAGAAAACAAGCAAGCTCAGAGAATACCAAGAACCCCTCACTTCAACCCTGAGCTACAAATATTCCCCTTTATTGGTCCCCTCCCAGTATTGGCCATAATCAGGACTTGAATAAAATGTACCTGTATTGCAGATTACACTATTTAAAGTTGTTCTTTAATTCACAAAAGTAGCTGTGCATTGATAGTTGATAAGAAAACTATTTTGTTTCCGAGCCTTTGTTTTTCCCTGCACGAAATCATGTCAATTTTGGTTCTTTAGCTGACAAGGTCAACATTCGAGGCACCAAGAGCATCACACGCCTATTGGAGAAGTGGGGGAACAGCATCTTTTGGCAAATAAAGTTCTCTTTGTTGAGTCACCCTGACACCCTGCTGCCAGAACTGTCCAGGTAAGAAAAAGAGAATGGCAGTTCATCGTTCTGTGTAATCTGTCTTTCTGTAGGAAAGACTAGATTAACATTGATGTGAAGATTCTGTGGCTCACACCTATTGCTGCTGAACTGCAGCTCCAGACTTTTCTTGCCATTGGCCACCTAAGGCTCTAAGAGGCTTAACAGTGCATGAGATTAGGGGGGGTTCTTTCACTTTCCACTTGCTTGAGATATGTTTCACTTGTATGTAACTCCATGAAGACAAAATGAGTTTCAGCTATCAATTAACATGTCTTCTCCTGGAACCACAATACTATGTCATTAGCGTGTACATGTATGTGTGCATGTGTTTTCTAGAAATAAAAACAGCCATGATAAATATTATAGAAATGTGTAATGTGTTTAGAATAATGCTGGCATCTTTAAGATTTGCCTACAAGAGAATAGGCACAAGTCTGAGCAGGACTGAAGAAGCAAGACAGTTCTTTTGATCTCATCAACTGACTTCTGAGTAAATGTGGGAAGGATCAGGCTGCAGCTCTGATAGATAAATCTAAACAGGCTTAGATAGTGATGCTTCAATTTAACAAATGAGTTAGGCTTGTAAAGATCAAGAGATAAGTGATGGTCTGTCTACCAGAAAGCAAGAAATTGCTGTTCTTCATTCAAACGTAGCTATACAAGACAGAAAAATAGAGAGAGTGGGGTGGTGTAGGTAGGATTGGATGCAGGTTATACGGGAGAGCAGAAGGAGGATTGGTTCCCATTGACAACAAATAAATTACTGCACTTACCTCTTTTTAAATAAGAAGGATGGAATTTTTAATGTTAGAAAAGATGAGTGCTATTTGCTTATCTTCTGAAACATTTATGGTGTCAGTTGTAAGCATGAAATGCTCCCCTGTGTAACATATGCTCTTAAAGTAAATGCAAAGTGGTAGTTAAATGTACAGGAGTCTCCAAAGGATTTTAAATACATAATAAAATGCCTATCCTAATCCATTTTCCAAAGATTAAAGATGTATTCAGCACGAGCCTCCCTGCCTCTCTCTCTCTCTCTCTCTCTCTCTCTTTCTTTCTTTCTTTCTTTCCTACAGCCTTTCACGCAGACATTGAATATGCTATTACCTGCGCTGACTGAAATCAGGCATTTATATAAACACAAACAGAATATACAGTTTTAAAAAATCCTTTATCAGACATTACTTCAGACAGACAAATTCAAGCATATTATGATCCATAGAAAAATATCAACATAACTGTTTCTTTTTGCTTGTTGTTTAAAATGAATATCAAATAAATAAAATACTATCATTCTATGTAATAAGGATTGCTGAAATAACATAAATGAAGCACTTTAATATTCAAATGATCCTCTATCAATTATTAATAATCTGAGAATGCATATTTGTTTCAGATGACTAATACTGATCCCACGAGGGAGAAAGTGGTCCATTTTAACATCATGAGCTTCAAATCCTAACAATTTATACCAATATATGTATCTGCAGTTCATGACATATATCTGCAATTTTCATACTTTGTACTGTTGGTAATCTAGACGTCTTTAATGTTGAATTTGAATTGTAGGCTACTTCGTAAAATGTCCTGGTCAGAATCATGCATATTCATATAAACAATATTATTTAGGGATTTTATATTCTGTCAGTGAATGTATCTTCTCCTAGGTATCAAAACATTGTATCAAAACATTCTTAACCTGTAATATTTTAAATAGTTGTCTATGTCATCCTTTTAAAGCAAGTTTAATGTACAATGTGCGCCACTTTTCAAAAGATTCTGTTGCTTCCTCAGTGGTAAAATATATCTAACTCTTGTACAAAGCCAAAGACCCAAACCGTGTAAGCTGGTTCCCTCAGAGAAAGTCTGATTAACCCAACTAACAAAAAACGTGGATGTTTGATCCAGAGCGAGGGTCTCCAACCTTGGCAACTTTAAGACTTGTGGACTTCAACTCCCAGAGTGGAAGCTGGCTGAGGAACTCTGGAAGTTGAAGTCCACAAGTCTTAAAGTTGCCAAGGTTGGAGATCCCTGATGCAGAAGAATTGGATTACATCTCACTGTCTTAGAACAGTGCTGGCTTTGCTGGCTAGAGAAGTCTGGGAGCTGAAGTCCTTCAGACTTACACTTGCAAAGGTTGGAGACCCCTGTCTTAGAATGTCAGTGCCACACTGGCTAGGAATGGCAGAAATTCCAGTCTGCCATATCTGAAGAGTTCCAGGAAGGGAAAGACTGCCCTGACCTTGTTGATACTTGATCATAAACTGTGACATAGGCTTTTTTGCAGTAGGCCATTGCTTGTCAACATATTGCTATGGTTTCTGTTGAATACTGGTCTGTACACCACCTCATGACGCTTTTTTTTAAAATCTGCAGCCTCCGCCCTGCGTCAGAAGCCATTGATAATCTCCTGAAACAAGTGGCTTCAATAAAGTCAAGACTGGCAGAACTGAATGAGAGGCTTAGGATCATAGAAAGGGCTCCATTTGTTATCCGCTACAGGAACAGAAGAAGTCAAAAGCTTACTAGTCTCCAGCTGCAAAGACTACCAGAGAAGAGGACTCATGCATGGAGGCAAACTCAGAGGGATTAATTTGTCTTTTATGAAGGAAGAGGACTAGCAATTCCTGAGATTTTTAAGAAACCACACAATAAAAGCTTGGTTAAAAAGACATAACGCTAATTCACTGAAGATGCTTCTCCTCGTGAGTGGTTTTTGAACTTGTGACTTCTTGCTATTTGAAAAAATAATTCCTTCTTCCTCTTCAACTGATGTTTTCAACTCTATTTCTAAATTCAATGAAGCATCATTTCTATAGAACAGGGGTCTCCAATCTTTGGAACTTTAAGTCTGAAGGACTTCAGCTCCCAGAATTCTGGGAGCTGAAGGCCTTCAGACTTAGGTTTTAGGGTTTTTTTAGGTTTTTATTCGACTTATATCCCGCCCTTCTCCACGAGGGACCCAGGGCGGCGCACAGGAATTTAAAAGCATATAAGACAAAATGTACAAAATTTAAAAGCATATTAAATCACTAGAAACAATCCTATGCTAAAACCAGATTAAAACCCCAATTTAAAACTATCTAAAATAGCCCCAGTGGGAGGTTAGGCTAGGCCGGCTTGCTGAAAAAGATGTGTCTTTAGACACTGGCGGAAGAGGCGGAGGTCCGAGATGGTACGTAGTTCAGGGGGGAAGTCATTCCAAAGGGCAGGGCCTGCCACAGAGAAGGCTCTTCCCCTGGGTGTCGCCAGAGGGCATTGCCCAGCCGACGGCACCCTGAGAAGGCCCTCTCTGTGGGAACGGAGCGGCCATAGGGATGTATAGGGCAGGAGACGGTCTCGCATATAACTAGGCCCCGAGCCATGGAGCGATTTAAAGATGGTCGTCAAAACCTTGAAGCGCACCCGAAAGACCACAGGAAGCCAGTGCAGCTCGCGCAGGATAGGTGTTATGTGGGAGTATCTCGGAGCTCCCGTTATTACCCGTGCGGCTGCATTCTGGACTAGCTGTAGCTTTCGAGTGCACCTCAAGGGAAGCCCCATGTAGAGAGCGTTGCAGTAGTCGAGCCGGGATGTCATGAGTGCTTGAGTGACTGTACGAAGGGCAGCCCGGTCCAGTAAGGGGCGCAATTGGCGCATCAGGCGTACCTGATGAAAAGCCCCCCTTGCCACGGCCGCCACATGGTCCTCCATAGACAGCTGGGAATCCAGGAGGACACCCAAATTGTGCACCCTCTCCACTTAAAGTTGCAAAGGTTGGAGACCCCTGCTATAGAACACAAACAAAACTCTCCAGTCTTTAGGATGGACCATGTAGCCCAGGGGTATCAAACTCATAACATCATGGCAGTGTCACATGATATATCGGGACTTTCCCTCCCCTTTGCTAAACTGGACGTGGGTGTGGCCAGTGTGTGATGCATCCAGCCTGCGGGCTGGAAGTTTGACACCCCTAATGTAGCCCATGAAGTCTCAAGAAATCTCCTTTCCCACTGTGAGTTTTCAATACATATAAGCTGTGTGCTCACATTTGAAATTTTGATGTCTCAACATTCAATTCAATTTTGTACTTCAAAATTATTGATTTGATCTTGATTTGCTTTGAGATTCAAGTTTAAAAAACAATTCTGAAAGCCAGCATTCTTTAGAAAGAGAATAGACAGATGGTTGTTATGAGAAGCACACACACACACACACAAAAGGTTAGGAAAGTTTTGCAAGGGAATCAAATGGTTGTGAAACTGATCTGCTGAACCTTGAGGAAGAATGGTTGATTCTGTGGTTTTCTGGTTAAAGGAGTATGCTTTGGTTTGTTGAATGTATGTTTGAGGAGAGAGGTTATAATTGTAGCTGATTCAATGATCAGATGAGAGGAAGCAGAATCACATTCCTCAGCTAGCAGCTCATTCTTAGCTAATACACTTTTTGGAAAGAACATGTGACCTAGGACCTTTCAACCACAACAAGAAGCAACAGAACTAACAAAAATTAGAGGAATGGGGCAAAACACACTTCTTCTGCTTGGCTGGCCTAGGGTAATTTAAATTTTAAATTGTTTAGGGGTTTTAGGGATAGTTTTAGTTTATAGGAGTTTTTAGCGCAGGGCAAGTTTAATTTGTTTTTAACTTTGTATTCTGTCTGTTTTAATTGTTTTTTAATTCCCTGTGCCCCGCCTCGAGTCCCTTCGGGGAGAGAGAGCGGGTTATAAATAAAATTATTATTATTATTATTATTATTATTATTATTATTATTATTATTATTATTATTATTATTATTATTATTATTATTATTATTATTATTATTATTATTAGAACTGCAAGGGAGAGAGAACAAACAAATCAGTTTTAGCATTTGTTGGAAACCTAATAGTGAAGTTTACCACCAGGTTTGACTTAACTGAGGATCATGCTAATTTCATAGTTTGCAAATGTAGGCATCTCTCTGGCTAGAAAGTATGTATTTCTTTTTCAAGATTCACCAGAAATGGTGAAAGTCACAAAGATATTGCATGAAAGACAGAAGAAAAAATATTGGGGGAGGATTTGAAGAAAAAACAGAAGGCAACTTATTGGGAGCAGTGAGAATAAAGATATATGGCAGTAAATAGTCAATACTAAAGTGGGAGATGGTTCACTGGAGCGGGCTAACTGAGTTGAATAGTCTTCTAAATAGTCTTCTAAATCAAAATTATTAATCAGTCTGACAGCAAATGGACAAACTCAGAACTATTTGTGCATAATTCCCTCCATTTAGAGAATTTTATTTTGAATGCCAGTTTGGTGTAGTGGTTAATGCATCAGGCTAAAACCAGGGGTCAGTAACCCATGACTCTAGAGCCACATGTGGCTCTTTCTAGCAGCTCCTTGTCACCATTCAGCACCACAATTTTGAGAGGAGCTTCCGGTTGGGGGGAGGGACCATGGGAGACTCTATGGCAAGGGATGGGTTTTCCAATCAGCTCCACAATTGATAGGGCTTTTGGTTAGGACAGGTAGAGGAAAAAGGACGCCATACTAGGAGGAGACTCTATGGTGGGGAAACCGGGCTTCCAGTTGGCTCCAGAATTGAATGGGGGGCTTCCAGTTAGGACCTTTGTGTTTTTTTGAGTGTTTAAGGTTGCCGACCCCTGGGCTAAAACCAGGGAGATTGTGAATTCCAATATCACCTCAGGCACAAAATCAGCTGGATGAGTTTGGGCCAGTCACACATACTCAGTCCTAGGAAGGAGCCAAAGGCAAACCTCTCAGGAAAAACTTGCCAAGAAAACTCACAGGGGCATCCAGGCTGTCTCTGGGATTTAAAGCAACTAAAAAACTGAGATAATCACATACTTGCAAAGTAGTGGGGTACGTATGCCAGACAAATGAAGATATAGATAAGATTTGGGGAAGGGTTGAGGATCATAAAAGAAACAAGGGGGAAAAAACCATAACAATTTCTTTCTCTACAAACAACTCTACCTAAACAAAGTCTAGCTAGGAGAATAGAAAGGTCAGAAGAAAGCTATAATAATAAAAGCAAATCTCACCCTAAGTATGCTCTGGAAAAACCAGATCTGGCTAATCATATTAATTTTAGAGAATTGTCACTAATTTCCTCCCCTAAAGTTTTGTCCAGATATGGAAGTGGTCACTATAGTAGATTCAGCCAACGTCGTAAGTGAACTAGAAGTGAAAATTACTATCCAGCTAGCTAAGAATGCATGGAGTCAAAATGGCACCTTCAACATTCTTCCATTATTTTAAGACTTGTGTGAATGATTAAAACTTTATTGAATCAAGATACGCCACTATAGATCTGCACCGACCTATTTCTCCGCGGCTCGTTCAGGGGCCTGTGAATAAGTGTTTCCACCGGCTGCTATTTTGAAAAATTTGTTTTATAGTCAATCATCAGAAGCATATTTAAAACTTTAAAAGGAATCGGCTCATTCTTTTCGCTGGAGATATCTTCAGCAGGGCATTTAACTCTACTTGATTCAGAATAGAGATGGGAAGGAAACCAATTCATATGGAAACTCTTAAGTTTTGCACAGCTGCTTTAATTGTTGCTTGAGACTAATCACGAGCTAGCCAAGAACCGATGAGCACGTTCAAGTATTTCCGTTTTTCCCCCTTTTCTACAGAAAATTACATTTCTTTAAAATGTTAAACTTTTTACGCCAAAAATAAGTGGTTCTGTATTGCCCTACAGACATTGTAGCTCTTTTGAATCCTGACAGGTGATATTTTCCTGGCTATAAACCAGTGATGGCGAACCTATGGCACAGCTGCCACAGGTGGCACGTGGAACCATTTCTTAGGGCACGCGAGGCGTTGGCCTGTCAGCACTAGCACGCATGTGTGCACTGGCCAGCTGATTTGGCCTTCTTTTGAGGCCGTTTTTTGCCCTCTGGAGGTGGGGAGGGGAGGCTGTTTTCACCCTCCCCAGGCTCCTAGAAAGCCTCTGGAGCTTGGGGAGGGCGAAAAAAGTGCACCAAAAGCAGGGGGTCATGCACATAGCGTTATGGGTGTGGCACGCCCACGCACAATGTCCCCCTACGCTCCCCTCGCTTTTGGCACGGGAGCCAAAAAAGGTTAGCCATCACTGCTAAAAACCCTGTCCAAATACAGTAATCCACATATACCTGAAACTTTCCAGAATTTTTTTTAAAGCGTGCCACTTCCACTTTCATTCCTTGTTGTTGTTAATCATGAAGTCGTGTCCTACCCATCGAAACTCCATGGACAACATTCCTGCAGGCCTTCCTGTCCTCTACCAACCCCCCAGAGTCCATTTAAGCCCACGCCTACTGCTTTGCTGACTCCATCCAGCCACCTCATGTCGTCCCTTTCTTCTTTTGCCCTCAAGCTTTCCCAGCATTAGAGGCTCTTCTCCAGTGACTCCTTCCTTCTCATTAGGTGGCCAAAGTATTTGAGTTTTTCATTAGTCTTTCATTAGCCTTTATTTTAGTGCACAGCTGTGAAAGTTTGTTCCATCCATTTTTTATTCATCTCAATCTAGTGTTTTTCAGTGAGTGGCAACTGTCATCCTGTTATGTAATTTACAAGGGAAAGATCTTAATTAAAACAATGCACTAATATACATAGTAATGGAGACACACCTATAACAAAGCAGACAACATATACAAAAAGGCCTGGAAAACTGTAACATAAATTTAATTCCAAAACACCCCCCCCCCCAATTGTTCAAATGTTATTTTAAAGTTCTTTATTGTCCTTTGGTTGAGAAAAAAGATAGACTTTAGAAGAAAAACTTGGTATCAAGTTCTTGTTTTTTTTTTTTACAGTCTGGGTTTTGGTAGTTTCAGCTAAATAAACAATGATTATAGCTTACCTCCTTGCCACTTTATCCATTATAAAACATCACAAGTAACATGGTATAATGTCCAGCCCTTGGCATCTGCAGCTCCTACCCAAGCTGGAATCACAGCATACACAAGTTTGCCTCAACCTGATGCCTTTCAACTACATTTAAAGCAGAGGTCTTCAAACTTGGCAACTTTAAGACTTGTAGACTTCAACTCCCAGAATTCTCCAGCCAGTTCTGGGAGTTTCATTTATCTGAAATGGTATAGGGCTTCCTGCCTAGGCAGGGAGTTGGACTAGATAACCTCCAAGGTCCCTTCCAACTCTGCTATTGTATTGTATTTGAGGTCTTGTGGTTAAGACTTGTGGTCTTAAGGTTGCCAAGTTTGAAGACCTCTGATTTAAAGGGTCAGGATTAGCGGATGTATTTTCTATTAAGTTACCTGCCAGAGAAAACCACTACCTTGGATCAAAGTGCTGTTTATATACTTAAGCAGAAACAGTAACAATAAATTCTGATCTGTTCAGCTGTTCCCTTCCATGCTGGTAAGAGGAACAGCATGGAAGGGATCGCCTGGGAACATTTTAATCAATATAAACTAATTATTTTATCTACTACTCCATGCAATGGAAAGAAGCGACAGAACAAGATATGCTCTGAGTGAAGCCACCACAAAGAACAAACAGAGATAATAAGATCAGAAAAAGACCACCGACATTAAAATGGCAACATCTGATTACACGAGAGCAGCAAAGTAAATTGGTAGCTATTGCGCGTTGCCTTCTTCCAACTGCCCCCGTTTCGCAAGCAACTTTTTTTCTTTTTTTCAAAACTTGCTCCTGCACTCAGGAAACTTCTACCACTCGTGGGAAAAGCTTCTGTCCCTTTAATTTCTGCTGTGCACTTTAATGTTGTGCACTGACAATGAAGAATTATTATGAATTTCTACCCTTCGGACGGTTGGAGACGTTTTTCTTCTCCTTCTCCCCTCAACAACAACAAAAATTCCTGCAAAATATCTTCTTCCTCTTTTGCACAACGCCGCCGCCGCCGCCGCCCCCCGCAGGAACAGGGAAACGGGCGACGGCGCTGTTCGTGCTCTGGTCTTCACCGGCTTATCCAACCGCTGCTGCTCGCTTTCCCTTCGTCCTTCGCCCTTCCCTCGCCGGGCCCAGCCGCTGCTGAGCGCTGGGAGGGCGGAGCAGAGCGCCGCGGCAGCCTTTGCCTCTCTGCCTGCGCGACACCCCAATCGGTCGGGAGGCGCTGCTTCTTGCGGAGCGGACCATCCGCCACAACCCTTCCAGCATGTTTGGAATGATCAGAAATTCCCTTTTTGGGACCGCGGAGGTTTGGCCCTGCCGGGTTCTGAGCAAGGGGGAGAAGGTAGGAAATTGGGCGGGGTCTGCCTGGGGCCACAGGGATGGCCTTGGTCGCCTACTCGACTGGACAAGGAAGTGGGAGCCTCCCAGAGGGAGAGACAGGAAGAAAGGGCCATCTGGAGGGCTTCATAATGCAAACCGAGTCAATTGTGACTAAACCAAGATCGATTAAGCAAGCAGTAACTTAACAGACTTAATAAACCCAGTACAGTATAGGTCAGGGGTCTGCAAAGTCGGCTCTTTTAAGACTGGTGGACTTCAACTCCCAGAATTCCCCAGCCAGCATGGCTGGCTGGGGAATTCTGGGAGTTGAAGTCCACCAGTCTTAAAAGAGCCAACTTTGCAGACCCCTGGATAGGTGATACCTTGCTCAATAGTAGTAACTGTGAGAGGGATCTTGAAATCCTAATGGACAATCATTTAAATATGAGCCAGCCGTTTGCAGCAGCTGCCAAAAAAGCCAACACAGTTCTAGGCTGCATAAATAGAGGGATAGAATCAAGATCACATGAAGTGTTAATACCACTTTATAATGCCTTGGTAAGGCCACACTTGGAATACTGCATTCAGTTTTGGTCACCAGGGTGTAGAAAAGATGTGGAGATTCTAGAAGGAGTGCAGAGAAGAGCAACAAAGATGATTAGGCGACTGGAGGATAAAACACATGAAGAATGGTTGCAGGAACTGGGTATGTCTAGTTTAGTGAAAAGGAGGACTAGGGGAGACGTGATAGCAATGTTCCAATATCTCAGGAGTTGCCACAAAGAAGACGGAGACAAGCTATTCTCCAAAGCACCTGAGGGCAGAACAAGAAGCAATGGGTGGAAACTTATCAAGAAGAGAAGCAACTTAGAACTGAGGAAAAATTCCCTGACAGTTAGAACAATTAATCAGTGGAATAATTTGCCTCCAAAACTTGTGAATGCTCCAACACTGGAAATTTTAAAAAAGATATTGGATATCCATTTGTCTGAAGTAGTGTAAGGTTTCTGGCGTAGGCAGGGGGTGGACTAGAACACCTCCAAGGTCCCTTCCAACTTTGTTATTCTATTCTATTCTATAATAACCGAGCAACAGGTAGAATGGGTAATATTTGTGATTGCTGCCCATTAAGGAGAAGTTGTTCTACTCTTTAATTCAGACAAACTCAAATCTGATGTGATCCAGATGTCTTGAAAAGAGCAATCTTCTCATTCCAGGATAACATACTAATCTCAGTCCCCAAAGAACCAAATCGAATTTAACAAGACTGAGAAATGCCCCCCTTGTCAGTCAACAGGAGTGCTGATTTACCACCATCTTATAAGGTACTTAGGAGCTGAAGACTTGGCAGTAAAAGGAAATAACAGCCAACAACTTAATAGTGGGCCATCAACAGCTCAATAACTAAAAGGCCACACACAACCAGGTGCCATATAAATGCTATGTATAGAGCTGCTCAAAGCATACATTCTGGTGAGAGAGAGATTTTCTGAGGATGGGTTCCAGCACAGAAGACTAAACCTCTGGTCCCAGTGACGAACCCAGATTGAATAGCAATTTTTGTGGGGGGAGGGGGAATGCTATTCTCATCTGGAAGAAACTATTCCATAAAGAAAGGCCAACAGAGTATGTTGGCTCAAACTTGCCTTTTGTCATCATACCGCACAGGGCAGTGTGTGTCTATGCTTTAAACGTGTGTCCTTAGCCCACCAATCTTGAGCTATTAGATTCTATTTGGAATAGGTATGTCTGAAGATCATCAGACTGCAATCTGATTAAGTTATAATCAGCAACCTTAATTGTGTTTGGAACAAGCCAGCAACCAGTGCATATTGTTGTACTACTATAACAGTAACCTTGAATTCTCTGTATTAGTAAGTGAGTATGTTCTCTACACAGTAATTGGATTTCGGGATAGTCTTCAAGGGCAGATCCTTGTTAAGTGAGTTATGGTGCTCCAAATAGAATGTCACAAGGGATCATTGGCAGCAGCTCTAATTTCAAGAAAGACTGTTACACGTACACCATTCAAAACAGGAAAGCTTTCCTGCCTATGGCTTCCATCTCATCTTTTAACAGTAGCTGAATGAGAACTCCAGATAGGTTCTTTCAACCCAACTCCTGTAAAGCTCAAGTTGGTGCCATCCTGGGATCCATTGTCCCCTGAATCTACAATTCTTTTGTCCTCACTAATGTGAGCTTCAATCTGATTCCTGACTGATCTTGATGAATACAAATCACTAGGACTTGTCGGATTGCATCCCAGAGTTCTAAAGGAGCTGGAAGATGTCATCTCAGAACCACCGCACTACATCTTTCAAAAATCCTGGTGCACCGGGAAACTAAGAGCTGATGTGGTTCTCATTTTCAAAAAAGGGGGGGGGGGGGAAACAGACCCAGGAAACTACAGACCAATCAGCCTAACATCAATACCCAGGAAGATATGGAAAAGATAGTAAAAAAAGAGATCTGCCAAACATCTAGAAACAAGTAAAGTAATAACTAGCAGTCAGCGTGGATTAAAAACAGATCATGCCAAACCAATCTTATTTCATTCTTCAACATAGTGACTAAATTAGTATACCAGTGAAATACTGTGGACATAGTATATTTAGACTTCCAGCCAATCGACAAAGTAGACCACCACCTACTTCTTGGTAAGCTGGAAAAAAGTGGGATAGATAGCATCACCACCAGAAGGAGTCATAACTGACTGATAAATTGTACTCAGCTAGTAGTCCGTAATGGGTCTACTTCTACATGGAGCAATGGGATACCACAAGGCCAGTACTTAAGTCCAGTAGTCTTAGGCCCAGTGCTCTTCAATATCTTCATAAATGACTTAGATGAGGGAATAGAAGGGGGAACTTACCAAATTTGCAGATGATACTAAGTTGGCAGGAATAACTAACACCCTAGAAGATAGGCTTACAATCCAGGTGGATATTGACGGACCTGAACACTGGGCCCTATTTAAGAAAAGGAAATTCAATGTAGAGAAAAGTAAAGTCTTACACTTAGGCAAGAAAACCAAAAGTACACATATAGGCTAGGTGAAACCAAGCTTAATAGCAGTAACTGAGAGAGGGATCTTGGAGTCTTAGTGGACAACCAGTTAAATATGAGCCAGCAGTGTGCAGTGGCAACCAAAAATGAAATTCTAAGTTTGAATCCTAAGAGAAATTCAATCAAGATCAAATGAAGTACTAATAGCATTCTATAAAGCCGTACTAAAACCACACCTAGAATACTGCATCCAATTTTGATCACCACACTATAAAACAGATGTTGAGACTCTAGAAAAAGGGCAGAGAAGGAGATTAGGGGACTGGAGACTAAAACATATGAAGAACGGTTACAGGAACTGGGCATGGCTAATCTGGTGAAGAGAAGGACCAGGGAAGACATGATAGCAATGTTCCAGTATTTGAGGGGCTGCCATAGAGAGGAAGGGGCTAAGCTATCTGCCAAGGCACCTGAAGGACAGAGAAGGAATAATGGATGGAAACTGACCAAGAACAGATTCAACCTAGAAATCAAGAGAAATTTTCTAACAGAACAATCAACCAATGGACCAGCTAGCCTTCAGAAGTTGTGGGTGCTTCATCACTGGAGGCTTTGAAGAAGAGATTGGACTGCCATTTGTCAGAAATGGTATAGGGTCTCCTGTTTGGGCAGGGGGTTGGACTAGATGACCTACAAGGTCCCTTCCAACTCTGTTAATCTAATCTTAATTATTCTCTTCATCCTGGCCTTTATGGCTCCAGACACAATGTCTACCACATACTCCATTTGGCCCACGTGCAAAATAGAAGACGCAAAATTATCTGCAGAGAAACCTTGCAATTTTTGGAAGTATTTTAGATGACATAGCAAGCCACATATCTTAAATCCTTTATAGCTCCCAGCTGTAGGCTTATGGCTATAACTATTCTATCTAATAATGTGAACATTTTCTTTCTTGTATGAAAATTGCACACTGAGGAATAACACATCCACAGCCCAATCCTTGTACTGTGATGTAGAAAACCAACAGCATAGATGCTAGTCAAATCTTACATTTTCTTTCTATGAAAGGCATAGAAGGGAAATTACTAGCTATTTCACAGCTGGTAGTGTTTTCTCCTGCTACTCAGCATGAATGTGTGTGTTCCAAATCTATCAAGTAGTTGCCACATTTGTATCCTACCTTTCCCTAAAGATTTTAGGAAAGTTTATTTAGTGCCCAGACCTGCAAAATAGATGAGAATGAAATAGAACAGGAGTTCTATGTGTATATTGAAAATCTACTCTAATTGCATGGAGTTGTATGCCAACTTTTAGAAACAAGAAGGGTGTGGGGATGACCCCAGTGATGATTCTGGGCTTAAAATACCTCTTTCCAGCCCTGCTTCTCCTAATATTGTGCCAAGATCAACATGACTATGCTTCAGGGGGCAAACTACATCAGTGCTGAGCAGTCTTTTCACAGCCAATTTAAATATGTGCGTGCATTTTATTTAAGGATTCTTTGGGACAGGGCCAAACTTTTCACCCCTACTTAAGGCTTAATACAGGTTTTTTTTTTCATCCATGACACAATTAAGAGAATGCCCCAAAATTCAGCTGCTGCTGAAAAACATTGTTGCTAAAGTTTTGCAGCAAAGTTTATAAGTTCCTAAGCTGCATGCAGGTTGCAGGCCCCTCACTGAGTTTCTTTTAAAATGTATAATTGTATAAACACAATACAACTCATCTAAAGTAAAACAGAGCAATGGGGGGAACCCAAAGAAAAATCTAAAACTATTTGATTTAAACTAATAATGATAAAATATTACAGAAACAAAGGAAACCTTATTTCAGTAGTTATTGTTTGCATTACTCATTATTATCCATTATTATCATACAAGGCACAAAGCTGTGGTCTCTTTAAGTGACTATGTTGATCAAATTAGAATGACCAAATGTATACTTCATATAGGCCTTAAGCCAGGGGTGGGCAAACTTTGCAACTTTAAGTCTGAAGGACTTCAGCTCCCAGAATTCTCCAGCCAGCAAAGCAAAGCTGGCTGGAGAAATCTGGGACCTGAAGTCCTTCAAACGTAAAGTTGCAAAGTTTGCCCACCCCTGCCTTAAGCCATGGTTTAGAAGCCACCCCCACCCAATCCATATGTTGTATGCCATAAATAAATTGAATTATAGTTTATCATTTTGTGTAAAGTCATTTGTAATAGAGGTGCATCATGGTGTCAGATGGTTTTTTTTAAAATAGTGTGAGTCTGAAAATGCCAGGAGGAAACGTGGTACCTGCAGAGTTGGGCTGTACCATGGGCTGAGTCCCTTATCTGCTTTTGCTATGCCCCTGGAAAAGGTGTGAGCAATGTCACAGCTGCCATCACCATTGGTCTCCGAAAAGTTCAGCTTCATCCCTACCGCAGCTCTGCTTGAGAACTGGTTATCTCTATGCTTCTCCTATAAACTGGCCTCCCTGAAACCATGTGGCTATTTCCATCCTCTATCTTGCTTATTTCTTTCCAGTGTCTTCCTCCTCCTTGGTCTCCTCCAAAGAGTCCTTTCTCAACTCCTGCTCTCTCTCCCCTTCTTTCCGAGGCAAAGGTTTTTCAAACAGAGAAGGAAGGGTGGATTGGGTTGTGTGGGATTAACGTAGACACAATTTCCTAGCATTTAAGGTTTTGGTATTGCCTGCCTGGTTGAATTGGGAGAAGGGAAGCTACAACTTGCACTCCATGAGTGTGGGGTGCTCAGGCACCTGCAGAGTTATTCTCCTGGCCAAGATTGTGCTCTACCATATCAGCAACCTTTGCCGAGCTATATGGCAGAGGGCAGCGGAATGGTCTCGTTGAGATTTCAAGCACTTTATTTCACAGACAATATCAGAGTGAATGAAAACGGTAATTGAAATAATAAAACGTTTTATAAAGGAGATCTGTACATACACATGCAAATAAAGAAACTCAATCAAACATGCAGCAAATGGCACCATTCTTTTTCTGCATGCCAGCCTGCCAGCCAAGGTCTTATCTCAGCTACTCAGTTCCACATCTGCCCCATTTACTCCCCCCCATCCCCATTAAGTGTATTGGGACAAGTAAGCCAGCCCGTATCTCATTGGCTTGCAATATAGACTGCTGTAGATTTTCTTTTGAAATGGAAGGTATAGTTTGCAAAACTTCTGAGTATCCCGGCAAATACATAGTTTCCAACACTGATTTCATGAATTCAGTCTTCGCATGATGGAAGCAAGTTCTCTACTTCTTGGTGGATATTCTGTTGTGAAGAAGTTTCTCTGTTTGCTTAACATTAGCATTTATTTATTGCATGTACTTACATCGCTCTTTAATTTTCTTATATTTAGGTTGTATAAATATACTGCAATTATTATAGCACTTTATATCACCTATTGCAGGGGTCCCCAGCCTTTGCAATGTTAAGTCTGAAGGACTTAAAGACTTATAATTCTGGGAGCTGAAGTCCTTCAGACTTAAAGTTGCAAAGGTTGGGGACCCCTGACCTATTGGACAGTTGGTGGCAACAGCCTTGGGCAGCAGACGGGAAGTAGCTAGGACAGAGTTCTTGGCTTATTATTGGCACTCTGACTATTCAATAATTGTACAGCATCACATGTAGAATGGTTAGAATTGGGTTAAAGGTTAAATGGGATTTATTTTTCAAAACTACTCTTTGAATAGAAAACCTATGTATAGATAATTCATTATCTCTCTTTAAAGAGCTTTCTAGTTCTTAGATAAGTAGCCAACCTATATACCGGTATTACTTATTGCAATGAGTTGCCCTTTTTGTGTGAATATTTATAGCAATGCATCAATTAGTCTTTTTGTTCTTTAATCTCTTGGGATACTAGGATGATGTAGCCTATGAGGAAAGGACATATGATGGTGGGATGTTTGCCAGTGTTGAACTCTCCGGAAAGCCCTTTGACGAGGCTTTACGTGAAGCAGTGCCGAAGCTTCTTAAATATGTTGGAGGAAGCAATAATCAAGGTGAGGATCTTTATAACTCGGTTGCTTAGCTGTAGATTTGCAACACTGAAAAAAACCTACAGTATGTATAGGGGAACATAATTTTGTTTCTCAATAAAGAACCAATTATTCATTGTCTCTCAGGAGCTGGCATGGGGATGATGGCCCCAGTGTGCAGCACAGTCTTTCCTGCAGAGGACGGATCATTGCAGCCCAAGGTTAAAGTTCTGCTACGGATTCCAAGCCAGTTCCAAGACAACCCGCCCTCACCGAGTGATGAGAGCATCCGGGTTGAGAAAAGGGAAGAAATGGTTGTTTATTCTACGTAAGTTTCTTTAAACAAGTTTGAGTGAGGGACTCATGGTGTCAGGCTTCCGAAAGATGTCCTAATTGATTCATGAGTCTCGAGCCAAGTTTCAAAAGAAAACCAGTCATTTATTAGGAGCACCACTTGGCAACTATATTTGAATTATAGATGAACTTTACCCTGTTCCTTCCCTCCCCTTAGTCTGTGTCATAAATCACATTCCCCAATGAGGTGCATCCTTCCTAAGCCTGCTGTAGTAATCTGAGATCCGACTGTAGCTGAAGGTATGTGTGGAACACACTCCCCCCCCTTTCCTCACTATGGCAACTTTATGAGTTGACACATAGATTTGTCCATGGCTGCCATTCACTTTCCTTAAATTGGTGCTTCCCAGATGTATTCAACCTGAAATCTCATCACCCTCTCTAACAAAGCTATTGGCCTTGGCTACAGAGACAATGAGGATTGAACAACTGGGGAGCACAAGATTTTGTAGGAATACTTTGGATTTTATTATCTTTGTTAATTTTTAATATTCAGCAGATTATAATCATAGTTAACTTTGGATCAGTGAGTTATCTTGAGTGTTTCTTTCATCATGCAGTGGTACAAAGCATTTTTCTATTAGCACAACCCAAAAATATAGTTTTAATTTCACAACAGCTTCCATATATTTCAAAGGCAATATTTGTGCGTCAAGGCATGATTCTTATGGATGCAAGGGTCAAATGGGAATTATAACTACACTATTGAATCATTAGCTTTTAAGTTAATTGAAACAAGAGGTTCCATTTTTAAATTTAATTTTGCTAATATAATTCTGTAAGGTATTATATACGCTGACAATTCAACAAAATTAAGACCCAGTATTAGGTGTATCAAATTGGATCTTGAACGTGGGCTATTTCAGATACTATGGAGCGAAGAAGTAAAATGGAATAATTGAAACAACCCAAACAAAGATCTTGAGAATGGATGAGCTACTAAAGTACTAAAATGTACTGAAGTACAAATTAATCTGCTTGCTCTATTTTTTTTACTATTTACATATAACCATGATGGCGAACCTATGGCGCGCATGCCACAGGTGGCACACACAGCCCTCTCTGTGGGCACGCGAGCCATGGCCCCAGCTCAGTTCCACCACACATGCGCACAGCTCCCACCAGCCAGTTGATTTTCAAGTCTCTGCCACACATGTGCAGGGCCTATGCGGGAGATGTGTGCACATGCACAGGGGAGTAGGTTGCATGCACATGTGCAGAGAGTAGGGGTGTAGTGCACCCCCCCAGCCCATTTTTGGTCCCAGAAGGCTGCAGAGAGGCCTACTAGATCCAAAACAGGGCGCAGGGGTTCACATATGCATGTGCAGGGGGAGTGCAAGGGATCATGCATTCATGCATGGGAGCGGGGGGGTCACATGCGCATTGTGCTATGGATGAGAGCGCATGGCCGCCCTTTTGGCACACAATAACAAAAAGGTTAGATATCGCTGTCATATAACTTTCAATCATTCACTCTTTTTTCCTGTTAGATACAAATATCATCGTCCCTGATGCATTCATTTTCAGATACATCATCCTGGAATTCATCACACATGATTTGAGCGGTGAGCTTTTTTTAATTGTTGTTCTTTTTTTTCCCCTCATAGGCTGTTTGGAGGCTATGCAAAAGAAGTAGACTATGTGAATTATGCAGCCAAGCTAACCTCTGCTTTAGGAAATGAAGCATCCTTCCACAGAGACGTCTATTTTTGCAATGGTTACGATCCCCCCATGAAACCCTATGGGCGGCGCAATGAAGTTTGGCTCTTGAAAAAAGTGACCAATTAAAAAAGCTGGAAGGAATTCTAGGAAAATATCCCCCAGTGCCATGGAAAGCAGTGAAAGTGAAAACAAGGAAACTTAAGACGGCTTGCTTTTGAGATTCATTCGGCATTTCTTTTTCTTTTTTCTTTTTTAATGAACATATATTCATAAAATTCTGTTGTATTTGCCATTTATTTCATAAGGCATATATTTATATTTCTTGAGATGATTTTTCTCCTCCACAGAATAGGAAGAATAAAGTGCCTTCTACAAAGAACAATATTTTTAAACTGCACTAAGTGAGCCATAAGAAATAGTTTTTTTATTGCACCAGAACAAATGAACAGACCAATTATTGAATTGTGGGAAGACCAAATATTAATTCAAATAAATCCAGGTTATCTCTTTTCTGTCAGTTCTTATTAACCCAGACCTTAAAATACAGCCAAACTAAACTCTATTCTAGTAATTTACTTCCTCTTTAGTTCATGTTATTATCAGTGATGGCAACATCTGTAACAAACCATAATGACAAAATCACACAACCACATTCTTGCATCAGGACAGGGGTGTCAAACATACATCGTCACAGTGATGTCACATGACATATCAGGACTTCTTTCCCCTTCGCTAAACTGGGGGTGGGGGTGGCCAGCGCATGACGCATCTGGCCCGCAAACCGCAAGTTTGACAGCCCTGCATCATGACATCTGATGACATCAATATGCAGATATCCTCATTCATCCCATGAGATGCCCATGACAGATGGCTGTTGAAAACAGCAATTGACTGGGCAATTCACAATCCAAAACCAGGGCTCTTCAAACTTAAAATAGTCATTTTCTGTTCAATAGTTCAACTTGGTCTGTACTAACCTAAATAGGACTCGCTACAATTCTGACAATAGTTACCATCTCCAAGCATAGCAGTCTTGGGAAGGACGAGCCCTGGGAATTATGGGAATATATAGATGGCAGAGGAATAAAGTATATCCTTTTTAAGTATTTATAAGGGAGGTACCTTCACCCTAGAGAAGGGAACACATTCTTGTTCCTGAGAGAGAACTTTTTAACATGATGCAGTGTAAGGACTTGTGCAGGCAGTCACCAGGAGTCAACATTTAAAAAAATGTAGCTATGTCTCCCCTAGTTACATTTGGAAAGGCAGAAATAAATGAATGGAAAATTGAAAATCATTTCTTCGAAACTCTATTGAGCCCATAAAAAGTGATATATATATATTGATCAGCTCAAAAACGTAACATATATATGTGTGTGTGTGTTAGTTTTATGAGCTGATCAATAAATAAATCAGAGAGACTAGTATAGATCTATTTTGAGCTTTTTAGCTCTCATCAGCTAGCCATACCCTTACTGGGATTCGAACCGGGGCTGTATTGCATATCAGGCAAGAGCCTAACCATTCAGCCAGCCAGGCTCTCCCATTGCATCAGCTGAGACAGGAGGATTAGTATCTATAATTGTTCCACAACACCCTGTTAGGGCTCCAATTAAGGGAGGAGACATACTGTTTCCTTTTCTGCCTTTCGGCTCTTCACCAGAGACCATCTAGACAGAAAGCCAGTTCGAATCCCAGTAAGGGTATGGCTAGCTGATGAGAGCTAAAAAGCTCAAAATAGATCTATCCTAGTCTCTCTGATTTATTTATTGATCAGCTCATAAAACTAACACACATATTTAAAAAATGACACAATGGAATTCATGGCTTTCTGTCTAGATGGTCTCTGGTGATGAACCAAAAGGCAGAAAAGGAAACAGTATGTCTCCTCCCTTAATTGGGGCCCTAACAGGGTGTTGTGGAACAATTATAGATACTAATCCTCCTGTCTCAGCTGATGCAATGGGAGAGCCTGGCTGGCTAAATGGTTAGGCTCTTCCCTATATGCAATACAGCCCTGGTATCTAGATCTGCCTTCCTCAGCTTGGCATGAGGTATGATGGAACCGCAGCTTCTCAGCACAACGGGAGGATGGTGCCAGGTTTGGAAGGTTGATCATGGGAAATAAAGTTATTACTGTTAATGTTTTATATTTATATCTCAACTGTCATTTGTCGGCCATTTATCTGCGTGGAGAGATTTCTGTTATAGTTGTCACTGCTGTCTGTATTCCACCTGATGCAAATGTTAGCACAACGCTCAAACCAATTTCATTGTAATTTTTTTTTATTACAATGACAATAAAGATGATGATGATGATGATGATGGTTATTATTATTATTATTATTATATAAGACTTCATTTTCTGCTGCTTTTCATACATATCCCCTTCCTGTTTTTGTCACATGATGTACAATAATTTCTGGTTTCTAATGCCTATAATTATGTTGCATGTTTGATACATCTTTGGTTTGTGCATTTTTTTAATGAAATCTCAATTTTAGCACAAATAGCAAATATATTCTGAAGGTTTGGGGTGGTTATGTGTGCACTTTGTATGATTGAAGATATTCATTTCTATCTCTTCTAATAATGAGGGATGTTAGAATCTCAATATAAATTCCTCTTTCCTCAATACCTATCATATGTTAAAGAATATGAAGAAATTCCATGCCTCCACTGGCAAGTGTTTTCGTCAGATAATGAAGTTTTTTGAGGTTATCCAGAGTCAGGTTCAACCTCAAGTAGTTCAGGTGTGGAGCCAATAGTCCAACTCTACCAAAAACTGATCTTCCAGATTTGGTTCAGAGGGTGAGACCAAAACAATATTAATGCCCAAAGAACACAGGTGAAGGCAGGTTCAGGGCGAACAGAAAAGGTCTGATTGGTAAGTCAGTTTCTATCCCTGCTCCTACACCTAATGGCCATTTGACTGTTCTAGAATACCCTTGGAATATGAGTGTATCTCATTTCCTTAATTCTTTAGTGGGATTCTGAGGACCAGAGGTAGGTTCCTGACAGTTCTAACCTCTTCTATAGAAGAGGTTCCACAAATCTACAGTGCCGTTTAGAACCAGTTCCAGCTCCCTCCCCCCCGCCTGTCCACATATCATCAAGATGAAGAGCGAGAGGAGGAATTATGGGAGTTGAAGTCCACAAGTCTTAAAGCTGTCAAGTTTGAACACCCCTGGGTGTTTTTTTTCTTAAGGGTTAGAGGTGCGAGGGTCTTGCAACTGACAGCTTTAAGACTTGCGTGCTTCAAATGCCATAGTTTCTTAGCAAATATTTTGGTTGCTAAGCAAGAGCGTTGTTAAGTGAGTTTCACCACATCTTACAAGTTGGGCACGCCCACCCAGTCACATGACTGCCAAGCCACTCCCACTCAGTCACATGGCTGGCAAGCCACTCCCACAAAGCAGGCTACACTGACAGAAAAGGTTCTAAAACATTTTGAAACCCACCACTGCTGAGGACCAAAACTCTCATGGTTTATTTTCGGCCATGCTTCTTGGAATTGGAATCAAGAATGCATATTCTTAATGTCATTGCAGCAGAACCCCAGGACATTACACAGGTGCGTGAATTTCAAGCCAGGAAATACCCAGTGTCTTTTGCTAAGGCTTGTCAGCATCTGCATAATTATGCAATTACTTACCTAAATATGGATTTCAGGACTGTTATTACATATCCCTTTTTTTAAAAAAAAAAGTTTTTACATTTCTAAGGGTATAATTGCCTCTATCATAAGTATAAATTAGTTGAAAAGATTAATAATTTATCTGTCAAAAATTATTAAAAGAAGCAAAATATGAGGTTATAAAATCACTTGTTCTATTTAAAAGTATGCTTGTGGCTGATAGACTTTCTGTTGCATATTGCAGTGCCTATAATAGAAATAGGAGCATCATCCTATACAATACAATACAATAGCAGAGTTGGAAGGGACCTTGTAGGTCTTCTACTCCAACCCCCTGCGTGGGCAGAAAACTACACCATGTCAGACAAATGGCCATCCAACATCTTCTTAAAGACTTCCAGGGTTGGAGCATTCACAACTTCTGGAGGCAAGCTGTTCCAGAGGTTAATTGTTCTAACTGTCAGGAAATTTCTCCTTAGTTCTAAGTTGCTTCTCTCCTTCATTAGTTTCCACCCATTGCTTCTTGTCCTGCCCCCAGGTGCCTTGGAGAATAGTTTGACTCCCTCTTCTTTGGGGCACCCTCTGAGATATTGGAACACTGCTATCATGTCTCCCCTGGTCCTTCTCTTCATCAAACTAGACATACCCAGCTCCTGCAATCGTTCTTCATATGTTTTAGCCTCCAGTCCCCTAATCATCTTGGTTGTTCTTCTCTGCACTCTTTCCAGAGTCTCCACGTCTTTTCTACATCGTGGCGACCAAAACTGTATGCAGTATTCCAAGTGTGGCCTTACCAAGGCACTATACATTGGCTAGATAGCAGATACATGGGTTTAGGGAAGCACAAAACATTTCACTCCAGCTCCCGGCTGGAAAAGCTAGATCAAGCAAAAATAAATGGAATTTTTAGTTGAGAAAAAGGATGACTCTTGGATACAAAGATCGGAAGGCTTGTTATGTCCTGCTTGTAAACATCAAAGCTGCCGTCTCATTACAATTATAAACAGAAAGCTGGATCAAATGGATCTTTGCTTTGCTAATTATCCAAGTAGTTCTGATTTATGGCAATGGATGCTTGATTCTGATTCGTACTGCACAGCCTTGCAGAATTCTGGTGTACTTTCCATTTCTTGGGTGAGAGATACAGCGCAAGACTGAAATGCCGGATGCTTGTATATTAGTATATTTTTCAAAAACAGCATTAGAAGATTTAAGTACCTTAGCATAAGAAATGGGTGAGTGCACTGAAAACCAGAGTGGTCTCAACATCTTGAGACGAGTTTATTTTTTCCTTATGGTTGTTAACTTGCCTTAAACTTTCTGACATAAATAATATGAGTAACTTGTCTTCCTGAAGTCATGCTCATATTATTTAAATGCAAATTTCACTTATAACCTAAATTACCGAATGCAAATTGGCAGCAGTTCTCCGGTTGAAAGAATTTTTGGCGCATGGTTTGGGGCTTAATTTGTCCTCCTTTTTTTTTAAAAAAAAATAAAGTTTACCATTTAATTATACTTTTAAAAAAACAATGAGGTTTTGTAGCACCGTTTCATCAAGTTAATTAGCATTTACAATGGATTTTCCTTGCAAAATAATATATTTCTGGTGTGTCTGCTTTAAATGGATCTTTCCATTTTTTGAATGAATTCTGTAGCCCACAGAAAGGGAAAACGTTTGAGTGTTAATACGACAAATGTACCGTATTTTTCGGAGTATAAGACGCACATTTTCCCCTCTAAAAACAGGCTGAAAATCTGGGTGCGTCTTATACATCGAATACAGTATTTTTTGCCTCCTGGAACCCCACCCCCTTCACCAAACTGGCTGTGCCTAGTCTTGTGGAGGCTTCCAGAGAACTCCTGGGGGCTGGGGAGGGCAGAAATTAGCCTCAAACGGGCCGTTTCCCCCTCCCCCAGCCCCCAGCAGCACTCTATAAGCCTCCATAGGGCTATGCATGCAATTTATTTGACATAAAAATGGTCCGTTTTCGCGATAAATGGGACGGTTTTTTTGCTCATTTTTTATCCCCCCCCCCCCAGGAGAACTCTGCAAGACATCCCCCCCCCCCAAGGCTAGTTATGCTTTTTATTTGAAGAAAATCGGCCCCGTTTTCGTGGAGAAAGAGCAGTTTGGGGAAGGATGCAAAGCGCAAAAAACCCTTTTTGCCTCCTGGAACCCCGCCCCCTTCACCAAACTGGCTGTGCCGAGGCTTCCAGACAGCTCCTGAGGGCTGGGGAGGGCAGGAATTAGCCTCAAACGGGCGATAAATGGGGCGGTTTTTTTGCTCATTTCCCCCCCCCCCCCCAGGAGCATTCTTCAAGCCCCCCCCCCCCCCCCAAGGCTAGTTATGCTTTTTATTTGGGGGGAAAACCGGCCTCATTTTCACGGAGAAATGGGCTGTTTTGGAAGTGTGTCCCATGCAAAGGCTCCCCCCCCCCCTTTTCGGAAGGCTCTTTAACTGTTTCTGAGCAAGCAGAAACGAAGTTTTAAGGTTTGTCAGCGATTTCCTTCCGCATGACATAGATAAATACACCTGAGAACATCAACCTCCCTACCTAATCTCTCTCTCTTTTTACCTACCTACTGTATTTCTCTCTTCCTCTCTTTCCTTCTACCTAACTACACACACACAAACACACACACACTCCCTCCCTACTTACTGTATTTCTCTCTCTCTCTCTCTATCTATCTATCTATCTATCTATCTATCTATCTACACACACTCTCTACCTACCTACCTACCTACACACACTCTCTCTCTCTTCCATCCTACCTACACACACACTCTCTCTCTCCCCCTACATACCTATTGTATTTCTCTCTCTTTCTATTTCTCTCTCTATCCTTCTACCTACCTACCCACACACATTCTCCCTCTCCCCCTACATATCTACTGTATTTCTCTCTTCCCCTTTATCTACCTACCTACCTACTTACCTACCTGTACAGACACTCTCTCTCCCTACCTACTGTATTTCTCTCTCCCTCTCTATTTCTCTCTCTCTATCCCTTTACCTACCTATCTACTCTCCCTCTCCCTACCTACCTACTGTATTTCTCTCTCTTTCTCTCTCTCTCTCTATCCCTTTATCTACCTACCTTACGTATTTCTCTTTCTTTCTCTCCCTCTCTCTCCCTCTATCTACCTACCTACCTACCTACTTTTTTTTGTAATTTGCCTCTTCAAAACCTTGGTGCGTCTTATACTCCGGTGCGTCTTATACTCCGAAAAATACGGTAAATTGTATGTTATTCCAAAATGATTATTTTAGAAATTGAAGAAATGTTTAAAAAGATATGTTAAGATGAGAGAAAAATAACTGTTGGGGAGCATTTCTATGATTAAGATGAATATTTGCCACAGTAAACAGTTACAATTCTATATATAGTATAATTACTGTATATAATGAAACTCACACACACTTATACTGTACAACTGTTATACTTTTTGAACCAACTCTATTTTGTATAAATGAATCCCAAATTTCATTCTATTTATCCACACAAAGTCTGTAGGCCAGTGTTGGTGAGCCTTTTTGACCAGCTGGTCTTCGCATGCGCCTGTGCACCAGAAACCAGAAGACCAGGTGGCTGGTGTGCATGCGTGCATCAGAAACTGGAAGATCATCTTCTCAACATGCGCATGCACACTGGGCAGCTGGTCTTCCAGTTTCCGGCGCTCCTGCGCACGTGAAGACCAGCTGGCCAGTGCACCCGAACCCAGAAGAACAATGGGCGATGGCTCACATGCCCGGAGAGGTTGCTGTGCATGCCACTTGTGGCACACATGGCATAGGTTCATTTGCCATCATGACTATAAGCAATCTGCTCATAAATAGCCAATGAACTCAAGTCTTCAATCTATTGAGTAAATGGGACCATAAGTATATCTTCCCAATGTTGCAATGTCAGTCTTTTAGCTATAGCAAGGGCATGGAGAATCCATTTACATTCCCCAGTTGTTAAATTCCTAGGTATCTAATTCAAGAGATTGTTATCCTCTGAAAATTTTAGATTTGTCCTAGTCACATTTAAAGGTTTGTCCTGACTAGTTGTGTCCCACTCAAGTGGTTGGTGCTCATCTCCATTTCTTAGCCGAGGAAGCCAACATTGTCCAAAGACACTTCTCTGGTCATGTGGCCAGCATGACTGTACACCGAAGCATTACCTTCCCACTGAAGTGGTACTTATTTATCTACATCATGTTAATGCTTTGGTACTGCTAGATTGGCAGTCTTTGAACCCAGGCTATCAGCTTCCCAGCTGACAAGCTCAGCATTTTAAACCGCTGAGCCATCGCATCCCCTTTATATATATTTATATATTCCTATGCTTTTTTGCAAAATATAGTAAGTCTAGGACATTGTAAGAACATGCTTTAAGGAAGCATTATCCTTTTTGCATCTCTAACAAAATGTTCTCTTAAACAATCCTTTTCTATACAGGCATAATGGAGTCCAATAAATTCTATTTTTGTTGTTGTAAAAATTGTAATTTGAGATCCATTGACACTCTTGCAATAGAAGTTAAGACACACTTCCATTGCGTAGGCAATATTGGAACCTTTATTCTGCTCATCACTTAATTTTTGCATATCAAATAGGTAATAAATATCCCTAAAAAATAATGGTAGGGGTTTTTTTTAGTCTTAAAAGATTTAACTAGTTGTTCGAGTATCTCAGGTGTCCCAGAAGCTGAAAATGTTGCTGGTCCAAGCAATGTTTAGGGGACTGAAGACTAAAACATATAAAAATGGTTGCTGAAATAGGGTATGTCTAGTGTAATGAATTTTGAACTGTAGTGCTGGAAAAGACTCCTGCGAGTCCCTTGAACTGCAAGGCGATCCAACCAGTCAGTCCTAGAGAAGATCAATCCTGACTGCTCTTTAGAAGGCCAGATCCTAAAGATGAAACTCAAGTACTTTGGGCACCTTAGGAGAAGGAAGGAGTCACTGGAGAAGAGCCTAATGCTGGGAAAGATTGAGGGCAAAAAAAGAAGGGAACAACAGAGAATGAGGTGGCTGGATGGAGTCACCGAAGCAGTTGGTGTGAGCTTAAGTGGACTCCGGGGAATGATAGGGGACAGGAAGGCCTGGAGGAACATTGTCCATGGGACCATAATGGGTCAGACATGACTTTGCGACTAACAACAACAAGTTTAATGAAAAGAAAGACTAGTGGTGATATGATACCAGGGATTTGGACTAGAAGATCTCCAAGGTCCCTTCCAGTTCTGTTATTCAGTGTTCTGTAATATTGCCAAGAAATATTGTTGCTGTAAATGTTGCCACTGAGTTACATCTCATTTTGAAAAAGTTTTATTGGGTTTTACAATTTTTTACAAATAGGGTAAGGGTATGGTGTAGAAAAGATATTGTGAGAATCTTCATGTCGAAGTCGTTGACCCTTTCCGAGGCTTCATACAAAATATAGATAATACATTAAGTTTTCATTTGTACTACAAAGTGGAAAGAAATGCAGATATATCATTGTAAAGTCTATGCTAACAATCATGTATAAACATCCAAACAAAAGTTATACTATACTGAAATAAAGTCACTTTTGAGATCTAAGTCTTTTGGCAATTGTATCTTCTTCTCCCTGGCCCCCAGTGGGCAGGGCCGCGGCACCCTCTGCTCCCCCATTTTCATCCTCCAGGATTGAGGAATGTTTTTTAAGAAAGGCTTCCGCCTCTGCAATTGTTTTAATTCTTACTCTTCCTCCCTCTCAGAACACCAACATTCCCTCTGGCATCACCCACTTGAACCAGACCCCCTTTTTAAATAATCTTTTAGACAAGAAGGAATACTTCCTTCTTATCTCTCTAATCTTTTTCGGGATCTGCTTCAAGATGGCAATCTCTTTCTGCTGATAAATTAAAGGACTGTCTCTCTGCGCTCTCAGGATCCTTTCCCTTGTAGACCTTCTTACAAATTTAATATGTATCTCTCTGGGTACTTCATTTATCCTGGCATATGCTGAATTTATTCTATATATCAGATCAATGTCCCCCCTAATATCTTCTTTAGGCTTTTGTACATAATCTGCTAAAATTGTACACATTAAATCAGTTAAATCTTCACCGCTTGTCTCAGGAACGTTCTGAAATCTTAAAAAATATGACATCCTTTCAAAATCCATCCTAGACATATGACCCACTGAGTTACATCTCATAGATGATACAGTGTCTCAGCATAGCGTATGTTAAACATTTATCCTCAGTATCAATCAATTGGTCCAATGTCAATATTCCTGTCCTCGTCCAATTTTTCCATATTGCAATTTTTCCTAATGTTTAATGTTGGATTTCCCCATAAAAACCAATTTTGCCTGAGAAAACTGTTTTTATTAAACATTCCATTTCATATCTGTCTTATATAATTGTTTCCAGAGATAGCTGATTTTTAAATATTAATCTGTCTGACCAAAGGTGTTATAGATGTACATTCAAAAGTTGCCCAAATCAGAAAATTAACATGTTATTTTCCAGGTTATTTACGACAGGTAAGCATGCCTATAGAAAACTCCACACTCCCTACAACTGATGATATCATCTAGTTGGGTGGTAAAACATCTGCAAGCTCAGACAGTACCAAGGACTCTGCAGTTCAGCCCTGAGCTGCATATATTTTCTTCTATTCGTAGAAAGAAGATGGCAAAAATGACCAAAAACCCCCCAACAACAAAAGCTTACAAAGAGACGAATATATCTTGGGCTTATAAAATTCTGTGAATGTAATAGAGAGTTGCACAATAAAAGTATTTAAAACTATCAAGGAAGCAGTAATAATGTTTTATACAGTATGAGAAACATTTAAAATCCCTCAGCAATCTGTACTGGAATCTCTGCTGTTTTAGTTATTCATAAATGACTACAATTCAAGGAAGAACAATGAAACAGCCAATTTGTGGACCAATTATTAAGAATATTCAAATAAGGATACTCCAAAATATCTTGGTGAATAGGTGACACAAGCTGTGTGTGTGCGTGCACGTGTGTGCGTGTGTGAATAATGTTGTGAACAGTTGAAATCATCCAGCTGGAAAACAATCCAGCTGGAAAATAACAGTTGCAATCATCCAGCTGAGAATAAAATGCACAAAAGAACAGTTAAAATGACTAGAAAAGAGGTGAAACATTTATATGGGTAGGAAAAGCTAAGCAAAGACTTTCTGTTGCAGAGCAGAATAGGATAGGAACTTACAAATTGTATGCGTAGAGCATTTTTAAAAATGTACTTCTTTTCTCAACCTTTTAGATATCAGAGTCATTACCCAAGTGCATTTATTTTAGATAGATGGAGCAATAGAATCGTCGGCTTTGGGGATGATCGGTTGAAATGGTTAAAAGGCATTGCCATATTAATATGCAATACAATACAATAGCAGAGTTTAAAGGGACCTTGTAGGTCTTCTAGTCCAACCCCCTGCGTGGGCAGGAACCTTATACCATTTCAGACAAATGGCTATCCAACATCATCTTAAAGACTTCCAGGGTTGGGGCATTCACAACCTCTGGAGGCAAGTTGTTCCAGAGGTTAATTGTTCTAACTGTCAGGAAATTTCTCCTTAGTTCTAAGTTGCTTCTCTCCTTGATTAGTTTGCACCCATTGCTTCTTGTCCTGCCCCCAGGTGCCTTGGAGAATAGTTTGACTCCCTCTTCTTTGTGGCACCCTCTGAGATATCGGAACACTGCTATCATGTCTCCCCTGGTCCTTCTTTTCATTAAACTAGACATACCCAGTTCCTGCAACCGTTCTTCATATGTTTTAGTCTCCAGTCCCCAATCTTGGTTGCTCTTCTCTGCACTCTTTCTAGAGTCTCCACGTCTTTTCTACATCGTGGCGACCAAAACTGTATGCAGTATTCCAAGTGTGGCCTTACCAAGGCACTATACAGTGGCATTAACACTTCACGTGATCTAGATTCTATCCCTCTGTTTATGCAGCCTAGAACTGTGTTGGCTTTTTTGGCAACTGCTGCACACTGCTGGCTCATATTTAAATGGTTGCCCACTAAGATTCCAAGATCCCTCTCACAGTTGCTACTAATGGGTGTATTGTTCATATATTCTGCAGACTTTTATCAGAAAAAAAATATTGAACTAAGCTAGCCATTCCAAGCTTGTTTAGTGACTGTTCAAAGTTACTATGGCACTGAAAAAAATGATTTATGACTGTTTTTCACACTTATG